>VDFB02379711.1:248085539-248745863 GCA_007258455.2 Sequoia sempervirens | reverse complement strand
GGTTAAATTCCAATATATGTTCTAGTGGGCTTGATTGAGTGACAAGGTGGAGTGATTGTTGTAATGAAGAACTTGCTAGGAAAGCTAACCAAGTTAAAATGTACACCTATACATACATCATTGTGGTAATATAGACCTATGTCATAAAACACAATTGAATCCTATTAGTTCCAAAGTATTTTAGCAAAGAAGAGATAGAGGAATTTCCAACATGAGGCATAATTCAATCATAATATAATAAAACCATTAATCCATAGTTCTATGTATAAATGGAATGTTGTAGAGGAAAAGATACACATTTAATTTGCAAGGCATAACTCAACAATATGAAAACATATAGTAGAATATTGTACATTATTCTCAGGATTTTTTCTTATTTGTGAGAAATGCAAACCTTCCATGCTAATTTTCTCTAAAACACACAAATATAGGGTGCAGTGTAATATCCCACCCTTTCCTAAATTTTTCCATAGCTAGTGATATGATAATATCCCAACAACTCTATGAATTTTAAAATTGAATGTTATGGACTATATTAAAATTATTTTGTGGACTAATAAACTAAAGAATATTCTTGATATTTAATTACACGTCTCTTGAGAAAAACAATGATTTAATATCTTATAAGTATTAAATTAGATTATGACTATAATTTAAAGAATTATAGTCATGATTTTGTGATTGTCATGTAATAGACATAAATATCATTCCTTTTGTTGGTAAAACTACATATCTAGAGTAATATTATGAAGGTTAAATTTAAATGGTTTATCTAGCACTCAAATAATCATTCTAGACTAATATTTGATTTAAAATTTCTTTTACAATGATTATTGATTATATTTAATAAAAAATACTTGATATTCCCACCAAGTTATTAAGGGTGCAAATCAACTATTGACATGGACTAAACTATTGCAAACAAGGTAAATATATATAGTAGGAGTATCAACTAATGGTGAGGAACTTTAAGTCTAATCAAACATACAATATACCAAATAATATTAATGAAATAGTGGAGAAAATAAATAAATATTCAAACCTCATGAACACTAGAATTATAATATGGAGAAACCCTTTCAAAAAATCCCACTACTAAAGAGATATCAAACTTTTATTAATATTCATAACAAGATTATAACAATCCAATCCACTCAATCTTCTTTAGTCTAATGTTTTGGCTATTTCTACATAACACTATTTAAACCTTATGTCATACATTAAATTATATATAGAGCAAGGGAAACAAGAAATGATCAATTAATTTATGTAATGAGTGGAAAAAAATCATGGTCCACAAGAAAAGAACCCATGCCCCACTATGCATTGGAACATGTACACAAAATATAAACGAACTAATGATATAGGACCTTAAATCCCATAACCTTGATAGTAACCACTCCCAATACTAGTGCTTTATGATGAAGATGTCAACTACAATAAGTCTCATCTATTATGAAAAGATGCTCCACTCTTCCCAATGTAACTCCTAGTACAATAATCATCATGATCTCCTTATTTAATTTTATTATAATAATATCTTGAGCCCATTGCTTACCTTTTCATTTTTTCTCACATATCACACTATAAAATTTTGGAGCTCATTTTCACTTTGCGAGAGTCTCTCGAGGGTTTTAATGGTGTCCAAATTGATATTTTTTAGCTTAATGCATCAAGCTCATTAATATTTTTAATTTTAAGAAAATATTAAAATCAAAGCTCTAGACTGTAATTTATGCCCTTTAGAAAGAATTTAGAAAAAAACAACATTAAAGATAAGATTTTAAGTGAATGGAACACTAATCCCAACTTACACCAACCAAGTACAAATGGCTATTTAGCTTCATGGAGATTCATTCATGGTTGGTGATGGTGCATGAGTAGGCTAATAGAGGAAGAAAGACCATATGTTCATTAAGAAGAAATTGGGAGAAAAAATAAGCTAAGTTTAAATTTGTAATGATAAGAGGATCTTGATTGAATTATATATATATATATATATATATATATATATATATATATATATATATATATATATATATATATATATATATAGTTCATATGAGAACCAAGGATAACATACTAGAGTAAATAAGCTTCGATAATAAAGGAATCTTGTAAGTATGGGGAAGAAAAATATATCAAACTAAATGCACTACCAAAAGATAGATCAATTGGGATTTTTTTATAGGAAAGTGTGATATTTAATTGAAATCCTAATGTATTAATGTTGTATCTTCAACAATCTTGGAATGAGTACTTGGATGCCTATGTTGCCAAAAGATATTATTATTTTACTATTAATTCTCCTCATGTTGAAATTTCCATGAACTAGTTAGGATGCAAATCTCCACCACTAAGTTACCCACCCACTTTATGACAAGTCAATTTACGATTTAGGTATGCTAATTTTTTTGACACATTCTTCACATTGTGAGATATTACCAAATAATTATAATGGTAATTTGGTTTTGTGTGGATCATGAACCATGTAAGGGTGTGTTTATTGATCTTACTCACCAATAAAATGTATGTATTGAATAATTTTTGTTTTATCATCATTTTATCAACAAGCATATGCATATTTGAGGGTTTATTTAAAATTGACTAATGATATGTTGATTGAAACTATAGGATACATTATTTTACCTTAATTTTTTGGTCTAAAAGATGAGAGAAGTTCTTATTCTATGTCATATTCTTTCTTCTTTAGATGTATCTCATATTTTATTTGGGTATCCATGGATAAAACAATATCAAGCAACATCATCTATGTCATGCCATCAAGGTATCAAATATGTTTGAACACTAGTAAAGAGGTTACAATTGCAAGAGATCCGTATATGCCTTTATTTTAGATTAAGTCATTTAACCTTAAATAATTTTAAGAACATACATAAGGATCCTCTATATAAGTGCAAGGATTCTTTGCCTAATTTGTAAAATTTTCAAAAGGAATAACAATGGTGGGAAAATCAAGACAAGATGCAACAATTTAGAATTCCTAAAGCGTTTACAATTATTAGAGCCAAAGTATTAGGTTATATGTAGGTTTTATATTATAAAATGATTCAAGAATCTATAAGGCCAAAAGAACCATAAGATTGCAAACTTTAGTTTAGAAGCATAAGGGATTGGTATTTTCATTCCTAAACATGGTTTTCATAAAAAAAATTACTCATGTAGCAAACACACTATAGAATTCACAAAGAAGGTTAGGGTTTTTAGCTTCATTTGTTATATGGAGATATTTTATTGTAATGTACGTAATCAATGATATGATTCTTGATTTTTTATAAGATTTAATATTATAACACCTTAACAAATCAAGCTATGACTTTCATGGTTCACTCCTACATGTATGAAATTTGCATTTTCATCTACAAGTTTGACCCTAAATTTGTAGTTTTAAAATTATTTTGTGACCTTGACCCCTACACTTCTAGTCTTTAGGAATTTATTTATCTCCATTTTTTAGACTATGTTGAGAGCCATTATAATGTTTTTTTGCACTAACTTTCAGAGGAAACTCGTTTTTCTTTACTCAAACCCTTGGATTATGCAAAACCGGGAAGCAAAATACTATGTTGAAAATGCTTTAAAAACTTTCAAACAAGTGCAATTTGAATTCAACAAATTTAAAAAAATTTGCATATAGGGTTTCGAAATTAAACAAATACATGCATTTTGAACTCTAAAAAAATGGAATTTTAAATACCTCATGCTCAATAGTGGTCGATATGCGAATTGGAATGATGAAGTTTGAAGAGAGGACCCAAAATTTTCTTTTGCCAGTGAGAGAAACTTTGTTGGGTCGCCGTTCGGATTATGTTCACCGCGCGTAGGGAGACAGTGACTGACTAGTAAAGTTCACAGTAAAAATGTGAAAGTGAAAGCATTTTTTTTGTTTTAGTCATATTCAATGGGTTCGGCCGAACCTAGGTTCGGCTGAACCCACTTAAATATTATTTTTTTATGGGGGCGGTGACTGGTTCGGCCGAACCAATTAAATGGTTTGGTTGAACCATAGGGTTCGGCCAAACCCATTTGATATGAAGAATGGGAAAAATTTGAAATTTCCTTCCTCCTCAAAAGTGTAAACCACTTATGTGGCTTCACCCCTAAATATGGAGTAAGAATAGACCCTGAAAGAGTAGCAGCTATAGATAAAATCCATTAGCCATAAAATTTCAAGGGCATTTAGTCATTTTTTGGACAGATAAATTTTTTGAGAAGGTTTGTGAATAACTTTTTTTAGAAATCACAAGACCTATTTCCAAGATGTTGAAGAAGGGAGAAAACGTACTCTGGAGTGAGGAGCCTAGTCAGGAATTTAAAAATATTAAACAAGCTATTAAGGAGGCTCCACTATTGAAATCACCTGATTTCTCCAAGCCAATGCACATTTTTTCTTTCCCTTCTTTTCATATAATTGTTGTTGTTTTGTTACAAAAAAATCAAGAGGGCTTTGAACAACCCATTGCATTCTTTAGCAAGTCTTTACAAGTTGGAGAGCTAAAATATGACACAATTGAGAAGCAAGCATATGCTTTGGTTAAGGTTGTAAAGAACTTCAGGACTTACCTGCAAGTAGCTACTATCATAGCTTTTGTATCGAGTGTTGTTGTGAAAGATATTTTCACTCAGGAGGAGACTACAAGTTGGTGTAGATGGATCAATAGGATCTAAGAATTTAGCATTAATGTTTAGATCGCCAAATTAGTAAGAGGCTAGGGCCTAGCTAAGTTAAGACAAAAGCTAATTTGGAGGCTAATCAGGTAAATCAGATAGAAGTGATTGATGTTGCATCTATCTATGATATGCAAACATGTGGATGGTATAGAATAATTTTCCAATATTTAGAGACTTTGGAGTGTCCTACAGACATGGCTGAGAATGACAAAAGGACATTGAAATTGCATGCCATCAAGTATGTGATTATTGACAATGAGCTATGGTGGAGAAACTTGGATGGTATATTGTTCAAATATGTAGATGGAAAGAAAGCACTAGAACTTTTGTGGGAAATGCATAGTGGGGTGTGTGGTGGTCATTATATGGAAAATACTATTGCTCACAAGATCTTGAGAGCAGGATTTTTGTGGCCTACTATTTTTAAGTATTCTCACAAGTTTTTTAAGACTTGTGATGCTTGTCAAAGGTTTTCAAGAAAGTTGAATTTTGTAGGCAATCTACCACTTAAGTCTATGACAGTTCAAGCCCCTTTCCAACAATGGGGAATTTATTTCATCAGAGAGATACTAGAAAATTCAAGTGGAGGGAATTCATGGATCCTTGTTGCCACTAACTATTTCATGAAATGGGTAAAAGAAATACCCACAAAGAATCCAACAAGAAAGGTGGTGGTGGATTTCCTCTTAAATAACATTCTCACTAGGTTTGGAGTCCCATAAAAGATCATCTCCTATAACTCTATGTGTTTTAGATCTGAGGAATTCAAAGACTTTTTTATAAAGATGGCATATCGGTTTCTTATTCTTCACCTTACCATCCTCAAGGAATGGTCAGGCTGAGTCTAGTAACAAGAGCTTGATAAAGATTATCAAAAGGGTGATGGAGAAGAATAAAAAGGCTTGGGATTCAAAGATGAAATTAGCACTCTATTCAGATAGAGTGACTATGAAGAAAGCTATTGGTTATTCACCATTTGGTTTTTTATATGGTTTGTTGGCCCTACGATTTCTGTTGCACCAAAAGATCAACCTATTAATGCTTGATACAACCGCCATAGTTAATAGATCCATGGGAGGCGATTAAACCATGTCAGGAATCTTGAGGGGAGTGCTAACCATATGCCAATAATCTCACCCTAAGTGTTACCTGAGGGGAATCAAACCAAGAACCTTTGGATATGATACTACTTGTTGTCCCTATGATTTCCATTACACCAAAAGATTGACCTGTTAATTCTCAATACAACCGCTAGAGTTAACAGATCCAGAGGAGGTGGTTAAGCCATGTCACAAATCCCGAGGGGAGCACTAACCATTTTCCAACATGGTCTAGATGCTAGAATTCCATAGAATAACATGATGGAGATGTAGAAGTTCCTACAAGAATATGAAAAAGTTGTATTTGATGATATGCAACACCGAATAAATAATCTAGTGCAATTGGATGAAACTAGAAGAGAAGCTCATGCTAAAAATATGAAGATGTAGTTTAAAATTAAGAATTTACATGATAAGAGAGCTTCTCCAAAAAAATCAAGGTAAAAAGTATGGTGTTAGCCTAGAATGTGAGGGTTCAAGCCAAGGGAAAACATGGGAAGTTTGAAGCATGATGGACTGGCCCTTATTTGATAACTAGCATGCATGGTGAGGATTTCTATTTCATATAGGGTACGACAGGTGAAATTTTTGAACTTCCAGTACATGGAAAGTTCTTAAAGCTATACTTCTCCAAAGTATGTTACTTTTCCATGTATGTTGTAGATTTTCTACATTATGTATATAGGTGTGTTTGCTTTGGTCCTGCTACCTAGTCTAGCTAGCTCCCTAGTTTTAGTCCTCTTGTTTTATTTCCTGGTTTTGGCCTATGAAACTTGAGATTCTAGGATCTCACCATGTTTGCAAGAGACATACATCCCTAGTCAGAGCCACTAATGGAACTCATTAAAAAATTTCATGTTCCATCTCCAGATTCTTACTCAGTTCTGGAAGACTATGGGTTTTATCACATGTCATTGTGTAAGGGTTTTAGTTTATTTAGGTCTTATTTGAAAATTTGAATTGTATCCTTTCCAAGGTTTTATTTCTCGGTTGAACCATTGTGTCAGTTCTCAGTCCTTTAAGTGATGATTTATGCCAGCAAAACCTGTGGAGTAACCAACCCTTTAGTCTTGTTTTACTGGTTAATGTATGTTAGGCTATGGTTTTAATTTTTCCTAAGTCAAGCTAAATATTTCCCACTAAAAAGCCTTAAGTCTTTTATGCCATGGGTGTGCTCTCATCGACCTAGTTGGGTCATTTTTAAGGATTAAAAATTTATGACATGTGCATATATAAAGACTTTTAGCTGTCATCTGATTGATGTAGATGATTTTCATTGTTCCCCGCACACCTGTTCTATTTTGTTTCACATTATTTTATTCATATGGGATCATAGGCGAAGGCCATCTGTCTTGGAGGATTGGTGGGTCTGATGTCTTTGATAAGGTGTGTAGGTTGTTGTTGAAGAAAATATACGGTGGGAGATAATTGAGGTGGTCGCATCAGGACTATTCCCCATGTTCCCATTTCTTCCTTTTTCCTATTAAAATAATCACATGGGTTGGTGGGTGGTTTCCACGTATCTTCTTTAGCAATGGGCCTGATGGTCTTAGATGGATATTATTACTGATTTTTCAATAGAATCAATGATCGATAGTAGGTGGTGTAGATTAATCTTGATCACTCCCCGCTATCCTGTGTGGGCCCAACTCTTCTGCCAGAGTCCCAATGGGGAAGTGGGCATCTTCCACGTGGAGTGATCTAGAGAATATGGAAGCATTGGCACATGGGAAAGTATTTAATTAAAAAACTCCACACTGGGCATGGAAAATAAAGTCTATGTTACTAATGAAGGTTTATTGCATGTGCTTGAAGGTCTTTTCATTTGAGTCATTGATGCTATATGAAAGATGAAGATGCAAATAACTAAGAAGTGTGCACGAAGAAGACAAGAGATCTAATCTCAGTCTCTCTACATCTCCCCACTGATGAAAGTTTCACATGAGTTATGACTCATGGAGGAAAGGGGAAAAGGACATGTAGATTAGAGCTATAGTGAAAAATAAATTATGGATCCCACATACTGCTAATAAGTAGTTCCATATGGCCTCCTGTCATTTAGTAAGTATTGCGGCTATGTGCAATCAAATCTTTCATAATAAGTTGGTCAAATTTGGATCGTTAATTTATTAACACTCCAAAAGGATCAACGACTGGCATTCAAAACTCAGGTGAGGGCAAGTGATCCATTCTAGTTCGTGTGAGGGAGCCATAATAGCTGAAAGGACATTGATCTACCGAAGTAAGAAGCTGCATAATTATTAAATATTTGTCTTAAAGGCATAATAAAGTATTTAAAATATACTAAGCATACTCAAGGATCTCATTATATGGTTTCTCAACATTTTCTAACGCCAGAACCAGGATTATGAATCATCCTTCCTTATGCTCTTTTTCATCCTGATGATGGATCATGGAGTGTGATCCAAAACGTTGATGACAAAAACTCAAACAAAATCAAAACCAGAAGAAAAATTGATTCATAATTATGGATTGTGGAAACTTGATATCTCTTATAGAACCAGGGTTGTCAACCTACGAAGAAAACTAGTAAGTGAATTGTTGCCCTCTCTCCAACATTATTGATAAGCTATGGTTTTTTGATCTTAAGTCCGTTGGGATTTTCTTGGTTCATAAATTTAAGCTTTGAAATTCATAAAGAAGAATTTTTTAGTTCTACATTTGTGTAATTCATGTCAAACCCTCACAAAAGTCATAGGCTTTGCTAAAAAAAACTAAAAGCTATGCATTGTAGCACCTCTTATTATGGATCCTAAAATAAAAGTGTTTTCATCTAAAGGGCAAGCTTCTGCTACCCAAAGACCTTTAAATAAATACCTTATGGATCAATTACCACCCTCAACCAGCGACAAACCTAAAGGCCAAATGATTCCCTGAGGTTCACAAATAGTAGAGGGTCTGTTCGACAGAAGATGTTCTATCAGGGATGCCAAATTGCCTTATACTTGATGGGAACTAATTTATAGTTGGTTGAGGAACATAAATCTGGGTATCCCAGTAGGAATCCCTTGGAACTGTGACTTGGGAAAGTTAATTGTGCCAAATTTCTAAATGGATGTTGACTTGCTTAGAGAAATAACTTCTAATTATGACCCAGTCACAAGGATTCTAAGAACATATGATGGGAAAGAAATGGTCAGAATCACTAATAAGGAATTGGGTTTTGTTTTGAAGCTCACTAGATGGAGTGATGAAATGTACAAGATAAATGAAGTCACTCTTAAGAAAGAGTATGATAAAACAAAGATTTCATTTAGAGTCCATGTCCTGTCAAGATTCTTAGTAGAAATTACAGGATGAAAAATTGTAATAGGACCACATGATAATGAACCTTTCCCAGTTAACTACTTTTCTCCTTACTTCAAAAGGACTTTTTATTCCACTTTTCAAATAATTGGTTATGATCTTATTTCTGGAATGCCAATGGAATGGATGTATATGGCTGCTCATATCCAACACCCCCAATATAGTGTAGTATATGATTATGCGGGGTTTCTTTTAGAAAAAATTGATGAAGGACTGACAACATTGAAGAAGGATGAATTAGGAGTGAATTTCAGTTTTTTATTCATTATTGATACTGATGTTTTCTTTTAAGGGTGTAGTTTACTTTGGACACAATATTGTCTTGCAAAGAAAGGTGGATGACTTAGATTTTCTTGTGCAATGCTGGACCATAACCTTGGAAAAAGATGATAGGACATATGACTATGTGACATTCCATAATTTTTTTGCTTCTGAACTGAGGAGAGTCTTGTTCATGGGTTTACCCAAGATTCCCATAGCTCTACATGATTTCTTAAGACCCAAGGAGAGAAAGCTTGATCTAGGAGTTGATCATAATTGGGGGGATGTTATTTCATACCCTGATTACACTATCTTAAGAGTATATGGTTCTATGGTAGCACCTCATTTGTTGCAAACGTTTGTGCAAAAAAAAAATGGTTTCCTTGAGGTTATGTGGCAATTGGGAAGTGTAGAAAATGGAAACTTATTGAATCAAGGAAAATGAACTTTATTTCCTCTGTACAATTGTTTTTCTAATTTTGTAATGACCAAGGGAGGTTGGAATAACATCATTGATATATTTAAAACATACAACATGTAGAGGTCAGTTGAGAGGGTCAAATATGACCTTGAAGTTTTTATGGCTTGGCTAAATGAAAGAAACAAGAGCTCCAAATTTATCCACATTATCCAGTACCTTGAAGATGTAATAAGAAATGTGTCATACACATTATAGCAATAAAAATTCCTAGCAAGATGGATTAAATTCAATAAAATGCAAATAAAAATAAAACAAGAAGAGCTTAATTTCAAAATTATCCTAGAGGCTAAAGATATAATACAAAAGGTGGAGCATGTAGCAAGGAATTTTGATTCAATAGTGGGCCACCTTGAGAATAAAGGGGTAATAGGTAAATTTAAATGGAAAGCTCCAATTATAGAATGACTAAGTGGAGGAGAAATCATAGCTACATGAGAAGAATCTATATCACAAGCCCCTGAGGAACCAAGAATAATTTTTTTTTGTAAGGAGAAAGAGTAAGGTGAAGAAAAATTGATGAAGCCCCTACTTCCCCTCAATAAGAGGAGTGCAAGCCTCCTTCTCCTATGCCACAAGTACCATTGCCATCTCCACCAAGGCTGGTAGAGCCTAAAATTATGAATGTTGATTCCCCACCATCTGGTGAATTACCACCAAGGGAGCCACCATTGAAAATACAACATGTTGAAGCCACTACTCTAGTGGACTAAGATATTGAAGACTCGGATGATGATATTTGGGTGTAAAAATAGGAAATTCAAGAGGAAGTGCCCAATGCACCTATGGTAGGGACAACATATCAATTGGAAACAAGATTGAGTAAAGTTGATCTCATTGGACTCAATGGAAAGGATGATATGCGGATTGAAGCATGTGCAAGTTTTTTAGATGATGACTCATTTATAAAGACTCAAGATTTTATGGAATTTTCATACAAGGCTAAAAGAGATGAGTATGTAAAAAATTTGGCTATAGAAAGGATCCTTCACCTAGAATTGCTTGATATTGTCATCCAAAAAAGGGTGTTAAATGAAATGAGAACTAGATTCAAGAAAATGACAAAGAGAGTCGAGAATTTGTAAGGACTAGTGGCATTTTGTTGCTACCAAAATGGGATCTCACTTCTGCCATAGCTTTTGACACAATAAAGAAAAGTGACAGGATTCTCTATGAAAGAGAAGAAGAAGTTACACTTTCATTATAGGGGTGCTTATAGTGAAGATTGGGAAACCTTGGGAATATGGTCTTTAGCTCCTAGCACAAGAAAGCATGATATTATTGAACCTGCTCCTAACTACAATGGAGGCCTAATAATAAAGATAGTGTCACAAACATCGGCCTTAGAAGCTTCCAATATGTCAGTTCATTTTGCACAATTAACAAGGGCCATTGTAGAATCTATAACTGCAGAAAAGGATATGCTAAAAATAGAATGCAATAACTTGTTAGTTAAGTATGAAGACCTTGAGTGGGATAATATGTAGTTGTAGACAAAGGTAGCATTTCTAGAGGATATATTGCAAAGATTGCAACTTGGAAAGCCTAAGCATAATGATATTGACTCCCCCACTGCTTCACAAGAAGTAGTACCCCCAAATTTTATTGTTGAAGCAAGTTCTTCATGGGCCATTATGCCATATAACATGGGGAGTGTGCCCTTTTGAATAATAGAACTCGACACATCAGAAGGGCCATAGGTTGAAGGGGATATTAATAGGGATGAGTTTATTAGGTAGCTAAATGAGTACAAAGAGAAATGTGACAATCTTGATCTGAGGAGAATTTCAAGAGTAATATGAAGATTGTCACAATAGTGCTTGAACACTTGAATAGAAGGGTGAATAACAAGTTGAATACTAATCACTATAGTTATTCATGTATGGTGGATGCTATCAGGAATTTTTACATTGATAATGAAAGATCCATTCCACTCATGGAAATTTGGATCCCTAGGAATTCAGATTTGATATTGAAAAAAATTAGAGTTAATCAAGATCCCAATCTACCTAAAAAGTTTAAACCTACTATAATTCTTGTAGGGAAGATTTAAGGATATAGGGGAAATATTGAATTGTTGGAGAATAAAATAAAGGAGTTGGTAAAATTCTTCCATGAATCACATCATGGTATTCTCCCATCCATTTTAAGAAATGATAATAGCATTAAGACTCTACAGGAGTGGAAAAATGAAACAAATAAGGTCATTTTAGATAAGGCTATGTCAATTTGTCAGAGATTTGATATGGATACATTCAAGATAAATATGGATATGTTAGCTCATACTGAAGCCTTCCTACTTGAATTTGATAAGGAAAATAACTAGATTGTCACCGAGTATGCACCTTATAGACAAAGTGTTGATGAAGTTATGAATTTTGACTTCCCCACTGAAGATGAATTCCTGGCATGGAAGGGAAAGTACTTTGAAGGAGTGGGGAGTCTGGCATAAAAGGTGGTAGGTTAGTTATTTGAAATTTTTAGGTTTGAAGCCATGATGAATTACAGATAGTTGAGAATGCACTACATATCATGTATTTAGTACAGATTAGGCTTTTGATAAAGTATGGAAGGTATAGTGCATCTTGTTCAAGTTGAATTAATGGCAAGGTTGTAGACATGGACATATATCTTGACTTCTCTTTTTTGTTTCTTTCATGATTTCCTTCTTTCACTTTGTGCATGTGGGCATAATTTTTGAGGTAACTGTTTGGTTGTACCCATTTTTAAAATTGGACTAGATCTCCAACAATGAATGAAGACTTATTTTATTTTCCCACATGTTTCCCACCTCTTAGGAATGAATTGTAACTGAATTGAGGAATCTTTATTTCAAGAGGTCCAGTAGGGTTATGACATGTGTACTTTCTGGTCTGAGGCTTGCTTTTCTATGTCATTTCTATAAGAAGGAATTCAGGGCTAGAAAGTGGGGGTTCATTGTTTTGCAATTGACACTATGAATTGTAAGAAAAATACTAAGTATGTTTTAGAGTTTTTATCTTAAGTTAGAGTTCAGTATTATGTATGTATTTTGGATAACATTATAGTGAACACAATGTAGAGTAATACCAATTTCATGGCTATTGTCTCTCCTTGTACTCATTTTATGAATTATGAATGAATGCAATCCATGATTCCTTTTGTTTGTCTCTATTGTTTCTCAATGGATGTTTGATTTCATTCTTGCTTATTGATTCAAAGAATTAATGTAAATACTTGGATGATATCATTAACTCATAAGAATCAGGTGCGAGGATATTTGTTAGTAGTAATGATCATGAATGTAATAGGGGAGAGTTGTAATGTAGTATTTCTTGTGACTTTATGTTGCTATTGTTGAGTTTTTATCTAATTATATAGGTTGATATTGACTTCGCTTCTTGGGATAAAGGAATTGGTTTGTGCAAAGTGATTATAGTTCAATTTTTGTGATTATTCATTAGCTAATCACTTTAATTTACAAATTCTCAAATGGATACCATTGTAGTTGTTTTAAATTGAATTTTTCCCTTCTCATGCTCCAAGTATATGACATTGATAAATAAGTTGCCAACTTATTTGTTGCATTATTTTGTTGATTAATTTCATGAGAAGTATTTTTTATTGATAATGTATTGATTATAAGTTTGTGAATTCTTGCGTATACATTGTGGGAATACCCTCCTAGGTTTCACAAATCCCAAAGTGTAGGAGTGGAAGTTTTGCAAGCTTCCACTTGTTCATTGGTAAATCCATTTGTAATACTAATTATTGGAAATGGAAAAGTCCATAGGTATTTATGGAGATTAGTTTTATTCTTAAAAAATCACCAACACAATCCTTGGATAGTTTTATATAAAACCCATAGAATCATTTTAGCTATGTTACAAGAGCACAATCCTTGGTAGATTTTATATCAAACCTAAATACTCCTTGGAGGGTTTTATACAAAATCAACACAATTGTTTTAGCTATCCAATATGGGAGAAAAATCCTTGAAAGATGTTATATCAAACCCCAATAAATCCTTTCAAGGTTTAATACCAAACTCACCTAATCATTTTAGCTATCTGATATAGGATAATAAGCCTTGGAGGGTTTTATATCAAACACAAAATAATTTTAGTTACCTAGTATGGGAGAATAAATCTTTGAATGAAATCTCTTTAGCTGAGAGTCAGGGATTGAGACGTATTCATTTTGTCAAAGTTTTCCAAGGTTCTAGCATCATTCCTTATTGCAGTGATACCTTGCCCTCACCAAGACTTGAATTCTGATGGATTTTTTCAAAACCATTCAACTTGACTAGTAGACAAAGAATCCATTTATATAATATAAAAATATAATTATTATTTTGAATTAATTTTTAAAAAAGGAAATAGTAATGAAGTTTATTGTCACAGTGATAGAAATAGATTATGTTAGGGTTAGAGATGGCATATATCTAACAATTAAATGCAGATTTAATAAATAAACAGAGAAACTAAAACACACACATAATAAATTATAACACAGAGAATTTAACGTGGTTCACCCAATCCAGGCTACATCCACCAAACCGCAGCCATCCAATACTTTTATTATCCAGTGTAAAACCTATTACAATCTTGCGAATAATCGTGTTTTTCATCATATTGAATTACCCATCTGAACCCCTTTTTAACAAGCTTAGAAGCTTCCAGATTTTAGGGTTCTACAAAATTGGATTTTTCTTTATTCATTGATTTTTCCCTTTTTTGGTGATCACGTGAAAAAGTAGGAAGAAAATTTTTCTCGGGGGCTGCTGCCCCTGAACCCCCGCCCGGGGCCCGACTCGGCCCTGGACCCCAACAAGGATAGGGGCTGGGGTGTACAGTATACCATGGGCTATACAGTATAGCATGATCAGTCACCACATACCAACAATTTTTCACTTGGAGACTAATCAGGCTCCACACCAACACAATCTCCCACTTGGAGACTAATTCTGAACGACACTCCTGCAATTACAGCTCCCACTGAAATAAGTACCTTGGACCTTGTTGCTCTGTTATACTTTAATTCAACCTTGAAGACCAACCGAAGTTGAAGAGGAGCTCAGCTTCTCCCTTGTCACTGCCTTCGTAAACATATCTGCTGGATTGACATCTGTATGTATCTTGTCTAGCTTAACCTGTCCATCCTCCAACACTGGCCGAATGAAATGATATCTCAACTAGATGTGTTTTGTTTTAGAATGTAGAGCAGAATTCTTTGCAAGATGTATAGCACTCTAGCTTTCTATAATCAAGTAATTTCCATCATGTTGTTTTCCCAATTCATCCATGAAAAATTGTAGCCATATCATCTCCTTTGTCACCTCTGTTGCAGCAACATACTCTGCCACTGTGGTGGATAAAGCAACCACCTTATCCAATCAAGAAATCTAACTCACTGCAGTCCCACCAACTATAAATACATAACCTGTGGTACTCCGCTTGGTATCTATATCCCCTGCCAAATCTGAGTCAACATATCCTTTTAAATTAGTATTAGAGCCCCCAAAACATAAATAATTATTGGATGTACCTCTCAAATACATAAGAATCCATTTTATTGCATTCCAATGCTCAACTCCAGGATGACTTAAATACCTGCTAGCAACTCCTACAACATGTGCAATATCTGGTCTTGTGCATACCATGACATACATCAAACTGCCTACAGCTGAAGCATATGGTACCTTGGACATTTTTTCTTCCTCCTCTTGTGTCTTTGGACACATATCCTTAGTCAATTTGACATGACTGGGCAAAGATGTGCTGATAGCTTATGCATTCTCCATATGAAATCTTTGCAACACCTTTTCAACATAATTAACCTGAGATAAAAACAATTTTCTATTTTTCCTATCTCTACAAATTTTCATACCAAGGATTTGTTTTGCTACCCCCAAATCCTTCATAGAAAAATAATTTGCTAACTATTGTTTTAACTCACTTATGTGATCCATGTTAGACCCAACTATAAGCATGTCATCAACATATAAACATAAAATAATGTAGCTGTCATTATCCAACCTCTTAAAATAAACACAATGGTTAGAATTACACCGACTGTAGCCTTGCTTAGCCATAAAACTATCAAATTTTAAGTACCATTGCTGAGGTGCTTGCTTCTTGCCATATAAACTTTTCTTCAATCTACACACTAGTTTCTCCTTACCTTTGACCTCAAATCCTTGTGGTTATTCCATATGTATTTCCTCTTCCAAATCACCATGGAGAAATGTTGTTTTAACATCAAGCTATTCTCAATGCAAATCTTTAGCAGCCACAATACTTAAAACAATTCGAATAGAAGTCATTTTAACAACAGGAGAAAAAATCTCATCAAAATCAATACCCTTTTTCTATGCAAATCCTTTGACAACTAATCTAGCTTTAAATCTCTTCTTACCTCCATCCTCCTCTTTCAGCCTATAAATCCATTTGTTTGGTAAAGCCTTTTTACCTGCAGGCAACTTACATAATTCCCAAGTCTGGTTTTTCAGCAAGGAGTCCATTTCTTCTTCCATTCCATGCTCCCACTGAACCTTGGTATCCACTTGCATAGCTTCATCATAATATTCTGGTTCACTAGCATCAGTTAACAAAATAGTATACAAAGAGGGAGAAAATCTTTCTGGAGGTCTACTTAACCTTGAAGATCGTCTAACATTCACAAGAGTTTGTGGTAATTGTTGTTGTTGTTGTTGCCCAACATGAGGAACCACTAAAACATCATTGTTTGTAATATCATCCAACACTGCATAATAATTTTCTTTCTTCTCATGCTGCAACAACAAATCTTTGTACAATACTTTCTCATTGAATATGACATCCCTCCTTCTCACAATTTTTTGATTTTCAAAATCCCAAAGCCTATAACCAAATTCATCAATGCCATATCCAACAAATACACATTTCTTTGATTTTGCATCAAGCTTGGTTCTATTTTCAGAATCTACAGGTGCAAATGCTTCACAACCGAAGGTTTTGAGAAAAGAATAACTCACCTTATTACCTTTCCATGCTTCCTCTGGGATACCACAACCCAAAGGATTAGAGGGACCTCTGTTAATTAAATCAACAATAGTGTTTACAATCTCTTCCCACATTTTTAAAGGCAGCCCAACATGTAATCTCATAGTTTGTGCACACTCCATTATTGTTCTATTCATGCGCTTAACCACTCCATTTTCCTGTGGAGTCCTTGAAACCGTTTTCTACCTACAAATACCATTAGAGGAACAATAATCTTCAAACTCTCTACTGCAATACTCACCACCATTATCAAATCTGAGACATTTTATCTTTTTACCTGTCTCATTCTCAACCAAGCTTCTCCATTTTTTAAAAGTTTCAAATACTTCAAATTTCTGCCTAAGGAAATAAATCCATACCTTCCTACTTGCATCATCAATGAATGTAACATAATACAGAGAGCCACTGAGAGAAGATACCTGAGCTGGTACCCATACATCTGTATGCACAAGCTCCAATTTCTCATCTTTCTTTTGCTTCCCATCCTTGAGAAAACTTACTTTTTTTTTTCCATACACACAACTTTCAAGAAATCCATATTAACACATTTTAGACCTGGTAAAACATTATTTGAATGAAGTACTTTCATACCTTTTGCACTCATATGCCCAAGTCTATTATGCCACAGTGTTGATTTAGAGTCCACAACAATTGTATGATCTTCTACCTGCTGAACTGCAACAACTATTCCTAAACATTGACCTTTTTTCTAACAATTAAAGTAGAAGGAACAGATGACCTATACAAAGATATAAGGTCCCTACTTTCACACCTTGCTACCACTAAGGCACCTTTGTGACCTCCAGTTTTTATCACTAAAAGTAACAACACAACCTTCATCATCTAGTTGCCTTGCTGAAATTAAATTTCTGCTTAACTTTGGAACATGCCTTACCTCACGTAGTAGCCAATGATTCCCATTCTGTAACTTAATCTTGATTCTTCCCTTTCCAAAAATCTGATAGGGTTCGTTATCTCCTAAATAAACCAGCCCAAAATCCCCTTGGACATAATCAAGAAAATAACTTCTATGGGGGGTAGCATGAAATGAATCCCCTAAATCTAACACCCAAGAATCATCAGCATTATCAAGGGAAAGAATCAAAGCATCCTCATCAAATTTATTACTTACCACATTTTCCTTTTTACTTCCTTCCTTACTGTCTCCTTCTTTATTTTTCTAAGACCAACAATCTTTCTTTAAATGACCCGGCTTACCACAGTACCAGTAATCCTTCTTGTTTCTAGATTGGGACCTTCTGTCCTTTGATTTTTCTTGTGACTTCCCATGATTTATGGAATTGTTCCCTCTCTCCTTTGTTTTTCCCTTACTTTCTGTATTCAAAACACTACCTGATGTGGATGTTCCACCTGAGTTTTTCCTACAAATTTCTTCACTCAAAATAACACCAACCACATCATCAAATTTCAATGTATTCGAACCAGAAATAGAATTGCTAACAGCGATTACCAAGCTATTCCAGCTTTTAGGCAAAGAACACATAATCAAAAGAGCCCTAACTTCTTCATTAAAATTTACTTTTACAAAAGTTAATTGACTAGTGAACGTATTAAACTCATTCAAATGATCAGTAACTAACCCACCTTCTACCATTTTCATATTAAATAAACGCTTCATGAGAAATACCTTATTCGAAGCGGAAGGATTTTCATATCACTTCGCCAGGGTTTCCATCAACTCTTGAGTTGTATTTGCTATTGTAATATTGAACGCCACTGATTGTGCCAGGCATAGATGAATACTACCAAGAGCCTTTCTATCCAAGATCTCCCAGTCCTCATCTAACATTGCTACAGGTTTCTTAGTTTTTCCTTCCAATGGCCACCATAAATCCTTCTGATAGAGATAGTCCTCCATTTGCATCCTCCATAACTAATAGTTCTACCCATTAAACTTCTCAACCTTCTTACCCTCATCTTCCATTGCTCCCACTCAACCGTGAGACTCCCACTCAGCCGTGAGACCTTCCTACAGACGATAATTGAAACACAACCCACTCTGATACCACTTGTTAGGGTTAGAGATTGCAGATATCTAACAATTAAATGTAGATTTAATTAATAAATAGAGAAACGAAAACACACATAGAATAAATCATAACACAGATAATTTAACATGGTTCACCCAATTTGGGCTACATCCACCAAACCGTAGCCATCCAATACTTTTATTATCCAGTGTAAAACCTATTACAATCTTGCGAATAATCTCATTTTTCATCATACTGAATTACCCATCTGAACCCTTTTTTAACAAGCTTAGAAGCTTCCAAATTTTAGGGTTCTACAAAATCATATTTTTCTTTTTTCATTTATTTTTCCCTTTTTCGGTGATCAAGCGAAAAAGTAGGAAGAAAATTTTTCTTGGGGGCTATGCCCCCGAACCCCCACCCGGGGCCCAGCCCGGCCCCACCCTGGACCCCGAAAATGATAGGGGCTGGGGTGTACAGTATACCATGGGCTATACAGTAATGAAGTTTATTGTCACAGTGATAGAAATAGATTGTTGTTGTAAGTTCTCTCATATATGATAAAATTGAGTGTCTTTAGAGTTTTTCTAATATGATAACTTACAGTCTGGAGTCTTTGCAACATCATGTAACAAACCTTTGAAGAAATATATTATGATATTTAATTAAAAAAATTCACATATGGATTCCTATCAAATCTTTCTAAATTGAGATCCCACCCTTACAACCTATGAATTCTAAAATACTTCTCATTTTAAATATCCCCTCCAAAATGTCCCCTCCAAATGCTTTGTCTAGCACTTAGCCATTTTAATATTTTTATCTACACACATTGTAATTTTCTCTAGCATCTTACCTTGGTCCCTGAAATTAGTAAATGAATATTGATTGGTGAAAAAATGGATATTTAGAAATATCCCTCTTTCTCCAAGCAATCACTCAAGGATGTCCTAGGAGTCCCAATTGGATTGACTAAAAAAATCACAAGGTGAGTCAATTCACAATGAGAAGGACCTAGGAGGGGGCTTTCTTAGCCTTAAAGGGGTTCACCACCAAGTATATTATTGGAAAAGAAAAATTTGGAAAATAAACTCTGATATGCAAATGAATGCTAAATGACTTGGAAAGATAAACAAAATACAATAGAAGACTATGAAAATTTAAATGTGCACCTGGGAAGTTTGGAGATGTTGTGAGAATTACAAAAATTTGAAGAAGCTTCCAAAAGTGCTATGGAGGACTAAGACACCTATGTTGGCATATTATTCGTGTTGTTTTTTAGGCCAAATGCGGAGTCTTCAGATGTCAAAACTAGATCTAAAGGAATTTTTGAAAAATATGCTTGGGATGACTAAAACACCCAAGGTAGTGTATTAGTCCCATTTTGAATTTTTAAAAACTCTAAATGTGATCCTAAGCTCTAAGGTCTACACTTTCTTCTTCTTATATCTCAGGTTCTAAAACTTCCAAAATCGGCCTATAGGTGAGTTTTCATGAAGATGACAACTTTGAAATGCAACTTTGTAACTTTAACAACTTTGTACTTCAAATTATCTTCAAGTATTCTACCTAGATCTACAAATACAAACGAACAAGAGATGGGTAACTTGTTGATTGTTAGTGAATAGGGGTTTCCCTTGGTCAAACCCCTCATTGGTAATTAAATCAAATGATGAAATGAAACATGGAACATGAAATATGTAAATGATATCACCTTTAATAATGTCTTGTGAAGAAAATCTACAATCTACCATGTAGTGGCCATGAATAATGTAGATCTTGGATCCTTGGATATGATGTGAACAATGGTTGCAAATAGATCTTGAATGCTACATCCACAATCTTGGCTCAACAACATGAATGGACGCACTAAGCCCTTGAAATGATGCTCGAATATTTATGATGTCTTTGAATACTTGATGAATTAATATTGAATGCATAAATTTTCCTGAGGAATGAATACTTGAATGTTTTTTATCTTCTTATCTTAAAATGAGTGGAGGAACCTTCTATTTATACTTGTTCATGCTTAATATCCCAAAATTACAACATAACAAGCCAACATATGAATTCATTAATTAAAGGAGGCAAAATATCGCCAAGATTTTAAATAAAATCCCAAAAATAAGCCAAGGAGGACTAAGATTCCCTAGGTGGCGTCTTAGTCCCAAGGCTCAAACCTTGGGGCACAAACTCCAAAAAGGGACATTTTTAGGTACATTCAAAATTAGGGCCCCAAGACCCATGGAGGACAAAGATTCCCTAGGTGGCCTTTTAATCCTAGTCCATAAATCAAGAAAAAAAAGAAAAAAATTAAATGATCATTTATATTTCTATGTTTGTTAGGATTTTCCATAAAAAAATAAGTTTATTAGGCTTTTGGATGTAAAACAGGGCCAATTAAGCCATAAAGAAGCATAGATAAAGCAAGGTAGGTCCAAAAAAGTGTGAAAATGCAAGGGTTTTCATTTTACTACACTACAAATATATATATTAGAAGTCCACCTAATAAAAATGAAATACACAACCTAAGCAACATATATTACCCTTCATAAAAAAATCCTTCTAAGAGTGAAACCCCCCCGTGGAGCATTTTTCCATTTCTCAAGAGTTTGAGTGTCGAATATCGTAGCTCACTTATGGTTTTGCAAAGCTCTGGCATACTCTCCATTGTCTTTCTCCATTTGAAACTTTGAGGGTCAAATTTCCTAGAATATGGGAACAATGGGAGCCCTAGTGTTGAGCATCAAATGGAGCTCATCCAAACACCACTCAAACTCCGCATAGTTGGGAGAGAAGATTGGAAGATGAATAGAAACTGTGCATATTGTGTACATGTACCATAGAAAAAAGTATTACTTGCTTGATTTTGGAATAATTGATGATAAATTGGACTTAATGAGGCCTTTATTTAGTGTTGTGAGGTGTTTTAAACATCTACACTAGGTCTTGGACCCTTGAAAATTGAATAAAATGCATTTATTGACATCTTGTGAAGGTGTTGTAAAGTGTTGTAAAAGAATTTCACACTTCTCTAAACTTAATGAACCCATTTTCCCATAATTAAACAATGTAAAACATATTTAATTACATTTTCACATCAATCTAGAAGGCTTGTAAAATAAACTTAATGTTAATCTAGTATTGTAATGTGTCTTACACATTCACATTGGATTTTGTGCCTTCCTAGGCTAAGTGGACTTCATTTTAGTGTATGTAATCACACTTTCACATTGAATTATGTGTCCCAAGCCCTAATTGACCTTTACCTCATCACTAGTAGGCCCCTATGACCCCATATTGTGCATCCCGAGGCATAATTTGATCAAATACCTAATGAAATCCACATAAGAATTAGGATTCCTCATTCCCCAACAACCCAGTTGGAAAATGGATTGATTCTCCCAAGGTGGTGAATTAGTCCCATTTGGGTCATTTTTGAGTTTTGAGCGAGAATTTCTGGAATTTAAGTGTTATTTTCATTCATGTCAGCCTTGGGGATCTAGTTGACGGGAAAATTAGGAGAATTTCTTATAAAATCAAGTCTCTTAAAATCAAGTCTCTAAACCCTAATTCACATCTATTATCATTCATTCATCATTTATCTTCTCCCTCAAGTCAAACAAGTTAGGGTTTCAACATTTCTAGTCATTAAGATAAAAAATTTCAAACATTCAAGAAAAGATTCTTCATGTTTTGATGCAGAAATCTAAGATCAATAATCATGGCAGTGTAATAAATCCATTATTGCATGCTTCATTACATTCTTTTCTTATTTTGGTTTAATCAACTAAAAGGGGTTTGACCAAGGAAAACCCCCATGCCCTAACATTCAACATTTCCCCCTCTTTGCATGTGTGTTTGTAGGTCTTCTAGGAAGATTTGTCAAATAAATAGGTTTTGAAAAAATTTCAACAAGTAATCAAATATATTCAAGTCAACCAAACCCTAATTCAAGCTTGGACACAACACTTTGCCGATTTTCTGTAGATTTGATTTCCTCAACCTTTAATAAGAAGACAAGTGTAGATCTGGACCCACAAAGTTGACTTCAAAATTTGTAGTTTTTTGTAGGAGGACTAATTTTCCATCAATGGTGAATGAGTCCCACTGTCAGGCTCGAAAAGGTGATTTCACGATATTTCAGTTCTTGACACTCAGAAACCAATTTAAACAAAGTTTACTAGAAGTAGGATTGATTCACCATCAGTGGTGAATGAGTCCCATTAGTCATAAAAAGTGATTTATGAGACATTCCAAAACTTTCTAGCATCAAAATTCTATCTCCAAGTACACTTTGTTCAGTTTCATTAAGTTCTTATTTCATTTGTGCATGTTTCTAATTCATTTTTGCATATCACACTATGTTTTCAAACACTTCATATTTATTATGTTTTGCATACATAATCAATGAATTTTATTAGTTTGTTGCATTTAGATCATTCCATTTAGGAATATCTACATTGTACTTGAATTAATTTGAGTGAACCACCTAGATTTTGTGTGGGATCTATCTCTTTCCTTTAGGTGAAAAACCCTAATTGATTAAAAGAGTCATAACATCCTAAACCCAAAAAATTGATGGTTTAGTACCTTATTTCCCTAGGTATATACTCCCCTCCTTATAGGTTATTTTTGGTCTAGAAACACATTGAATCCCTTATTCTGGAGGTTATGATACATAAGACTCGCTACAAACTATTTGGTTTCCTTTCCATGGTGATTGTGAAAACATCGTATATAGTTGTGGGAATTAGATAACTATAGGAACGGAATGGCATGGGATAGTGGGGGTCGAATGAGAAGGAAATAGGGAATTTTCCTCCAAATAATTGATCTTATTCGCATACTCGTGTGAATTTTCTAAGTGAATGTGTGGAAATAACTGATCTTAGATCCAGGGACGTGAGAGAGAATTTAAGAAATAAGTTTGTGGCCCTATGTGTATGTAAGTTGGTCTAAGGGATTTATTTTTGTGAACACTGAACCTGCATTTGCTCAAATATTGATAAATATCAGCATTATTACTCAAATTAAACAAACCAAATAAAGCATTCATATGAAATACATAACATGCTAAATATGTAATCAAGACAATAAGATACCAAAGTAACAAATGAAAACATATAAAACATATTCAAAATCAATCCCATAGTGGGAGTGGTGCTCCTTTGATGTGGAAATAATTCCCTTTCCCACCCCGTTTGATAAAGCTTCCAAGATGTGATGAAGTCCAATTGCCCTCAAAGATAATGATAGCAATTGGATGATAATGACTTCACATAAAGAAGTGGATCCATTTCAAGTAGAAGTGGCTTCTACATATAGGAGTGAAGGGTTGAAGAAGAGGTAAAATTGGTGAATGTGGGATAAAAAAGGGATCCAATAGGATTGTGACACTTGTCACAATTCTATTGGATGAAAATAGAGCACATTTTGGGGAATGTGTAGAGTAAAGAGGATGCAAGAGAAATAAATGAAAATTGTTGAGGATGTAATAAGATTAAATGAATGTGGTTGGAGATGTAACATAGAATGTGGGTGAGGATGTAAGAGAGATTAAAGCTTTTGTAAGATGCATTAATATTTGTGTAAGAAAGTCAAATAATTCTCAAGGAATATGCCTTTGTGAGGGAAAATAGTTTAATTAGTTAATTAAAATAATTTATTTTCAGGTGCAAGTTGGTTAGTTTATCAAGGCTTTAGTTTGACCAAGGTTAAGTCAAAAGCTAGAGAATGGGTAATGATGATTAGGAGTTAATTAATTCAGAATTAATCAATTTGAAGGGATTATGTGTCTTATGACATTTGACTAAAATAACTTGATTTATTAAATCGAATGAGAGGACTCTAGGGTTTTAATTAAATAAATTGATTGATTTAATCAAATATGATGAACATTAGGGAGTAGGAAGTGAATTAATCAAATAAACTTAATTACTTGATTAATAGCAGAAGTAATGTTAATTAATCAGAATTAGGTGCATAATGTCAATTAGGATTATTTGTGTGTCTACATTTTTCCCCTCTTTGAAGAAAGGCACCTACTGTGTTGGTTCAAAGACTAATGTTGCCAGATTGAAATTCATCTTTTCTTAAAAAAAATTAAATGCCCCATTGTTGCCCCAGTAGAAAGAAGTACATTGGTAGACTGCCACATGAAGAGATCAAGTGAAAATTTTGATTTTAGGTCGAGCTCACAACATATATGTTTTATGGATGTATGGATGTATGTATGGATGTGTTTATATGTGGATGGTTATGTTATGAGATGCTTAGACTAAAAAATCTATATTATGATGATGATGCAAATGAGATGTTTTTAAGATGCTTAAAATAACAAATACATATTATCATAAACAACTCAAATGATGATGAAATGCATGTGAGATGGATTATTTTTCCTATTATGGTGATATGTATGAGTATACAAGATGGGTATGCTGATGCTTTATGAATGCAGGTAGAATTTTGGTGAATGCCATGATACCATGTTAGTATGAGAAGAAGATAGAAGAATGAGATTGGTTGACCCTTGATTCCAAGAAGATGCAAAAGTACAACAAGTCCATGAGTTGTTGGGACTTTATTAGATATGATGATGAGTGACTATGTATTGCGTATCCAATGAGTTGGGATGTAAAGAGCATAACTTTCTTATGTTTGATAACACACCTAGATATGATGCATCAAGGTATAGACAACCAAGATGGTGTGGTATATAGTGCGATGGAATTTGACTCGGAAAATAGAAAGGAGTATCCATGTTCATACCCAACATATAAAAACCTCACTAGGATGTATTTTAGAAATTTCAAACACCTCGGACCAAAACATAGAAAGGGATAACCTAACAATGTATTAGTCAACAAGTTGTTCAAATCCTCTTCCATACACACCTACCAAATCAAGTATCACCAAGTTATATTGTAGGAATATCCAACAAGCACATTAGAAAAAATATAATTTTCAATGCCCCATTCCTTTCTCTCTAAATATTTTATATATACATCATCAAAAGGTCATGGGAATAGGCGCAATAAGATAAATCATATGAAAAGATCAAGTAAACAAACAATCCAATGATCTTCATGCCTGATGTTGATGTCTATTGTAGCAGAGAGGTATCCTAGGACATGATGTTATTAAATTATTATGAGACTAATGGGATGATGGGCTATTGATACCAAGATTTAACCAACTTGTTTACCTATTGACCTAGACTTAAGACCTGACATTTGAGTTTACACTTTTAAATTTTCTATACTTTTTTTTGCTTGTTTTTCCAAACGGTGAAGGTGATGATCCATTTAATTGGAGTGGATGCTTATTGTGGGTGAGAATGGAATGGGATGGATTATTTTGGTTTTTTTAATTTTTTTTGATATTTGAAATGTTTTGAGGTTGTTTTGGGATTTTTGAGATGTTTTACAAATGTTTTGACTTTCAAAATTTCTAATGTTTTGGGTGTTTTCAAATATCCTGACCAAGAACTTAACCTACAGACCTATCCTAGGTGCTTTAGGGGATGATCAAATATTATCCTTTCCTACGTTATACATGCAAAAACCACGTAGTTGAACTGACACAGGCTCGTTTATTATGGTGGACATGTAAAGAACCTATCGTAGGGGCCTCAAGGGCTGGTCAACGATTAGCATTTCCTACGTTATACATACAAAAACTTTGTATTCCACCATGAGGACTATGGTTTTGAAATTTTTTGTTTTTGACCTATTTTCATATTTTTGACATGTTTTGGATGTTTTTGGATGTTTTTGGTTTTACAAATGTTTTTGGTTTGTTTCAATATTTAAGGAAGATGTCAAGGATATAAATGAATCCAAACTGATGTAAGTATAAGGACATGCCCCTAGTGTGATGCAATAGACTACCTTGATATAGGTAGGATAAATTGACATTAGGAGTGCCAAGTAGTACTAAGATGGAACATGATACCGACATAGGATCAAGCTATGATGCAAATGCGGATGGGTGATGGAAAGAATGGTGGTTTGAGGGTGGTGGAATGTGATTGAAGGTGATGCAAAACAAGCCAATGGATCGATGATAAATGGAGAGTGACTTATTTATACAAGGTGTTTGATTGCTATGTTTTCACTGAGGTACTTTCCCAAAGTGCCACCAAAGTGGATTTCACTAGAGGATGATTTTTTTCTTTACTATTTTCAATCCCTTTTCTATTCTTTTTAGATATTCATATATTTTTATTTGTTTGTACTTTTTGATTTATACCTTGAAAGCTTACTAATAATTTTTTTTGAGATGGGAGCTATTTATGGGATCCTCTAGAGGCTCCCCTTCTAGTGTGGACAACTAATATGCTCTTAAATTTAAATTGCTATGATGATGAAGGGTCCCAACCAATTTAGATCAAACTTTCCCTTGCTATCTAGATTTGGCACATTTTTTAGATTTTCTTTCAATGTGAGCTCTCTAACTTGTAAGGATTGACTACTTAATTTCTTATTATAGCTCCTTTTGAGATGGTTTTGATAAAATTGAAATTGGTTCAAAGCATCCATGTGCCACTCATCTAGCAACTCCAACTCATTCAATCATGACACATAATACTCCTCATCAATAATAAGAATATGCAATGATATCCTCAAGGATGTGAGCTCAATATTAGTGGGAAGTAGGCTTATGATCTATAGACTAGGGACAAAGTTGCACCTATAGTTTTGCAAATACTCATTCGGTAGGCCATAAGGTAGGGTTCAACTATATGTGCCAGTCACAACCAACTTCATTGACTATTTTCTTGAGGTTTTTTAGGATGGTTTTATTTATAGCCTCAACTTGGCCATTACCCTTGGGGTAATATGGGGTGGAGAAGTGATGTTGGATATTAAATCTTTTTCATAGCTTATGGACATCCTAGTTTTTGAAAGGTGTCCCATTATCTAAGATAAGGGCTTGGGGGACACCATAGTGGTAGATGAGGTAATTTAGGATGAATTTAGAGATTTTCTTTCTCATGATGTAGGTCATGGGGATGGCTTCTACTCATTTTTTGAATTATTCTATGGTGGTGATAATGAACTTGTGTCCATTAGATGAGGTAGGTGTGATTTTGTTGATGAGATCGAGTCCCCATTGTGAGAAAGGTCAAGGTGTTACAATCGGCTGGAGCTCCTAGGCTAGTGCATGGATAAAGTCTCCATGTTGTTGGAATTTCATACATTTTTAGATATAGTCATGAGCTTATTTCTCCATAGTAGGCCAATAGTACCCTATCCTCAGCAATTTATTGGCCAAGGTCATACCACTAGAGTGTGAAGCACAAATACCATTGTGTACTTTTGTTAAGGTAGTCAAAGCTTCCTCAGGATTAAGGCATCCTAATAAGGTTCCTTGTATACTCCTTCGATAAAGGCTATCTCCTAAGATGACGAAGCGAGATGACTTTTTAATAAAGGTTTTCTTGAGATTTGGAGTGGTGTTGATAGGGAGGACTCCAATTTTTAAGTAGGTGAATATATCATGATACCAAGGATCACTGAGACCAATGATTTCACACATGAACTCAGATTCCCATACCTTGAAATCTAGTATGAGAAGTTGTTCTACAAGGAATTCATGCTTATGGATGTTCCTCGAGATATCTAACAATGATCCAATTGTATCCATTACATTAGCATATATGTTGTTTAGCCTCAATATTTGCTAAATGTTATGTCGATGAAGAAGTCCTTGAGATCCTCCACCAGCTTTTTGTATGAGGTAATTTTATCATCCTTAGTTTGATATTCATCATTGACTTGATTAATAATTAGTTGTGAGTCCCCATAGACCTTGAGTGTCGTGATTTTCTATTTTACTATGATTTAAAATCTTATGACAAGAGCTTTGTATTCCACAATGTTATTGGTGCAAGGGAAAGACAACCTGTATGATTTCAGGATACAATCTCCTTGTGGTGTGAGGAAGAGGATTCCTACTCTTGGCCATTGTTGTGTGTATGATCCATCAAAGTATACTTTCCAATGATTTGTGACATTGAGATTGAATATTGACTCATCTAGAAACTCTAATACCAAAGGATTCTCTACATATATGGAATGTTCAGATAATTGATTTGCAATTTCTTGTCCTTTGATAGCTTTCTATTATGCATATTCAATGTCATACTCTATCAATATCATCACCCACTTGGTCATCCATCTTGTTAGAAATTCTTTGGATAAGAGATACATGAGGGGATCAATCTTGGTGATGAGTTTAATATGGTGGGCCAACATATATACTGCCTGAATTTTTGTGATGCAAACATGACTGCAAGGAAAGCTTTCTTAATGAATGTGTATTTTAGCTCATATCCTACCAAGGTTCTACTATTGTAGAAGATAGCTCTTTCTTTCCCTGTTTCATCATGCTAAGCTAGAAGAGCACCAAGAGTTGCCGTTGTAGCTGAAATCTAAAGGATCAATGGTTTGTTCTAGATTGGTGGCGTGAGGACTAGTGGTGTTAGCAAGTATTCCTTGATTTGATTAAATGCCTTATCACATTTCTTGTCTCACTTGTAGGTTACCCCCTTTGTGGATTGTAGCATAGAAAAAGTATTTCTTGCTTCATATGGGAATAATTAATGATAAATTGGATTTAATGGTTGCCATGATTTAGTGTTTTGAGGTGTTTTACACATCTAAATTATGTCTTGGGCCCTTTTCAAGTTGAATTAACCTAGCTTTGTCCTAATATAGTGTTGTAATGTGTTTTACACATTCCGATTGGATCGTGTGCCTTTCTAGGCTATGTGGACCTCATTTTTATGTTACAAAGTGTATTTAATCACACTTTCACATTGAAATTTGTGTCCCTACCACTAATTACCTTTTATATCATCATTAATAGTCTCATATGACCCCATATTGTGCATCTTGAGGCTTATTTAATCAAAGACCTCACAAAATAAACATATAATCCTAATTTCTTCACTCCTTGACATCCCAACTGGAAAAAGAACCCCTATGGGACCCATTCACCACTTTGGGTGAACAAGTCCCATCTAGGTGGGACTAAGTTGCCCATAGTCGTGAATTAGTCCCATTTTGGCTATTTTTGAGGTTTGAGTGGGAAAATTGGGTTTTAAGTTTCATTTTCCTCCATGTCAACCTTGGAGATCAAATTAACGAGCATTTTAGGTGGATTTCCTATATAAAAAAACTTTTAAACCTTAATTCATTCACCCAATCATTCATTCATCATTCATCATTTCTCTCAAATCAAGCAAGCTATGGTTAGGTCATTTAGAGAGCATTCAAGACCACTTCTACTATATTCAAGAGTAGATTCTTCATCCATTGTTGTATAAGTTCAAGATCTATCATCATGGCAAGTTTCTAATTCCTTCGTTTCATGTTCATGTTTCATCTTATTTCTTCATTTGGTTTAATTACCTAAAAGGGGTTTGACCAAGGAAAACCCCCATTCCTTAACATTCAACATTTATCTCTCTTTCCTTGTGTGGTTATAGATTTAGGTGCTTGGAAGATTTGGATGTCATTGATGAATAGGTTGCAAACTTGTTGAATACATCTCCTTGTTAGCTAGGTCAAAATATCCACAAAAAGTCACAGGCCTGAATTTGGTAGTTTCAAATCCAAAAACCTGGAAGAATAGAAAGAGAAGACTGAGAGCTTCTGTTTCGGGTATGCATAGGATCATCATGGAAAAAATAGGCCTTTAAGTGATGAAAAATTCAACAAAAATAGAGTTACTCAACTTGACATCAAAATTTGAATAAGTTATATGTATTATTTCAAAAATGTGTGAGAATAGAATCTATAGCAAATTGAATGTAGTTTCTAAACTATTAGGTTTATGTAAAAAAAAATCTTATTTGGGGAAAATTTGAAATTTCAATGCAGTAGTACTTAAATTTCAGGGAAAAAATAAGAAGTAGGTGTATGTTTGACCACCCTAACCACAATAAAATGATAATATTTTTTTATAATATTTTAGATATAAGTAGAGGACTCATGTGCTGATGTGATGCATATTTTCTTATAATTTTTTCCAAGTAAATAATTAATTATGATTTTTTTATTACAACTTTTAAAAAATATAAAAGCTCGATGTCCAACCACATTAACATGGTTAAAACCATGAAATTCATTTTTTTAATCCTATAGTATGTGAAGCATAGAATGTGACACATGTTTCAGATTCAAAATGTGATGCCATTTGAAAGCTATAGATGTTTTTCAATCAACCTATCAATCAGGACTTTAGTCATAATTCGAATAGAAAATGAATAATAATTATTTATTAAATTCAAAGTAATTTTTTTTTTTATATTGGTGGAAAGTTTAGAATCTCCTTTAAAAACCCTTTTCATTTCATCGATTTTGGGTAAAAAAAAGTCATCAACCACATATCCTACACATAGCCATCATATCGCCACTTTTTGGCCCATCATGGTCCTGCACATACCCTTTCCACTTTCAAATTTTTAGAAAAGCCAAAGTGGACTCATATTCCATTAGTAGCATATGAGTCCCACTGTACATGTTTTTCAGATTTTTTTTGTGGATTCGAATATCAATTTGGTTGAAACGGGCTCCGGTATAGTTTTCCAAATCTTGAACTAAGTTGCATAGAATTTTATAGTTTCCATTCCATTCTTCAACACATTTCCAAGTGTAAACATTTAATTTTATAGTTTTTTGTTTTGTTTCATGGTCATTTCTAGGTCATTTAGTATATGTTTGCATACTACACTGTGTTTTCAAATACTATCCATTTTCCAAGTTTACACTTGGTGGTGAACCCTCATTTGTTGTTATTATCTTCCTAGAACCTTCCCTTTGATAGATTTCAATCTTCCTTGCATTGAAATCTCAAGGTTTTTTTCTTAGGTATGTGTAGGATCATCATGGAAAAAATAGGCCCTTAAGTGGCAAAAAGATCAGAAAAATCAGAGTTAGGCAACTTGATGTCAAAATTTGAATAAATTATCTATATTATTTCAAAAATATATAAGAATATAATATGTAGCAAATTGAATTTAGTTTCTAAACTACTAGGTTTATTTAAAAAAGAAAAATCTATTTGGTGAAAATTTGACATTTCAATGCAATAGTACTTAAATTTCAGGGAAAAAATAAGAAGTAGGTGTCTGTCTGACCACCCCAACCATAATAAAATGATAATAAATTTTTATAAGATTTTAGATATAAGTAGAGGACTTATGTACCAATGTGATGCATATTTTTTTGTAATTTTTTCCAAAATAATTAATTATGATTTTTTTATTACAACATTTAAAAAATATAAAAACTCGTATGTCTGACCAACTTAACTTGGTCAAAAATTCATGGAATTTAATTTTATTTCTTTTCAATCCTATAGTATAAGAAACATAAAATGTGATGTATGTTTCAAATTCAAAATATGTGATATCGTTTGAAAGCTATAGATGTTTTCAATCAACCTATTAATCAAGACTTTAGTTGTAATTCAAATAGAAAATTAATTATAATTATTTATTAAATTCAAAGTAAAGCATAATTTATATTGGTGGAAAGATGAGAATCTCCTTTAAAAACCCTTTCGTTTCACCATTTTTTTGTAAAAAAAAAGTCATCAGCCACATACCCTACACATACCCATCATATCACTACTTTTTGGCCCATCATGATCCTGCACATACCCTCTTGAATGAAGTGAAGATCTTTTTCACTCTCCTTTTAGGTGCAAACCCATAGAAGTGAAAGAGGTGACAAAAATACTCATTTCATTTTGGTGAACCTAACTTTTGAATACCTTCTTTTCTAATTTTGGAGTCCATCATCATCCTATAATTAGCTTGCATTAACATTTCATTCCATTTTTCATTAGTTAATTTGCATTCTAGTGTTTTAAATTTTTGCATTAGTGAAAGTGCATATAGTTTACATTTTTTCATTCCAAATCATTGAAAAACATCTAAAAACTACATTATCATTTAGTATTCAGGTCATACAACATAAAAAACATCAAAACCAATTAAAAATTTCTAAATTTTTTGAAGAAAAACCCTTATTGGTACTCATTTTCCATTCTAGGTGACTTAGTCCCATTCCAAATTTTTAACTGTCTGTTACAACGTCAGAAACCTCATTTCTGGTACCATATACTATAATTCTAGAAATTTTTGGGAACATTTTGTCATGCATGTAGGTCGAAAACATCAATTTAGGGTAGTCATTTTTAAAAATGTTTCAATTACAAGCATCATTAGATCTAAAAATGCTTACGTTTCTGAAGCTTTGCATCACACGGATAAAAGTACTTTTCACTTTTGCATAAACAATGTTTACATTCATAAAACTTTGCATAAGTTTAATAAAATTTCTTTTTTATTTTGGGATATAGATTGTTTGCATTCTTAAAGCTTTGCATACATTGGATAAAATTATTTTGTATCTTTGGATATACATTGTTTACATTGCTAAAACATTACATAAATTGTTACAAGTTCTTTTCATTTTTTTCAAACAATGTCCATGTCTTACATATCTAGATATGCAAAGAAAAATTTCCAATCCCTTCCCTATGAGATTATTTTAGTAAAAAATAATACAACCTTGGACATTCCTATTGATCATATTTGTTCCTCTCCTAATATCTCTCCTATTGGTGATGAAGATATTTTGGTAGAAGAACCAATCAATGAGAGTTTTGAGAATCCTAGTTGTTTCTCTCCTCTTACCTCTCTTAGTGGACAAGAAATTGATGAACAAGACAACACAACCATAGGTAATCATGACAATAAATGAAGAAGATACTTTGATGTTAGAAAATACAATCAATTAAGGTCTTTAGTATCTTAGTTGTCCCCCTTGTCCTAGGGAAACTCTTGTTGAGCAATAAAATTCAACCATTGATCATTCCCCTACTAGAAATGAAGTCCTTTTAGAAGAACCAACCTTTGAATGTCAAGAATATTTTGTTTGTAGTTCTCCTAAAAAATATCCTCCTAGGGAGAATATCATGGTGCAAGAAAATGTGAACATTGACACATACCCTTCAAACACTAAACCTTCCCTAGGTGAAGATAATAAAGTGACATTAGAATCCCCTTCATTAATAAGTAATTCAAATAAAGAAAATATTCGTGAGGTTATGACAACACAACTGGGATCTCATTTAATTAGTGAGCTTCCTAAGTCGCCTCCCACTAGTGAATCACACAAAAAACTAAGGGATTTTTTAAAATCCATGATGCAATCTAATTGTAACAATGTTTTGCAATAGCTAAGTTGTAACTTAGTGAATCAAACATATAGGAGACCACACAACACTCCCACTCCATTACATTTTCCTCAACATAGTGTGCCTCATGTTGAAGACCTTAAAAAGACTCCTACTGATATATATGTATGGCAATTTATTCAACTGTCACCTATATACAAGTGTCTATTTCAACAAATGTTGCAAATAAAGTAGGAGGAGATCGATTATTACATAAAATCAAATAATGTAACATCCTCCTCTCATCCCATGCAAGTCACCTAGTCAGGAATAACATTCCCTAAACTTGAATTACCCTCACTTGAGATTCAAAACAAGAATGATCCCTTGATGATAAAGGTGATCATTAATGAAACTTTAATTAGGAACACCCACATAGACAATGGAGCAAAAATTAATGTTTGTAGCATGGACCTCCTAAATAAATTTGGCATAGACAAAAATATCATTCAACTTAATGATGTTCATATTCGTGGCTTTGACAATGTTAATAGCAAACCGCTAGGGATGATCACATTACCTATTGAGGTAAGACCTGTAGTGTTTCCTACCTCTATGCATATCATGGAAGGACCCCTTCCATACAATATTATTCTAGGGAGAACATGGATTCATGCTATGAAAGGAGTCCCATCTACCCTTCATTGTGTAATGAAATTTGAATACAACAACAAGATATACACAATTGACACAGATGAACACAACTATGAATCAAATGATCACAACATTTCCAACTCCTCGAATCCTTTCATTCCTAAATCAAAACTTGAACCTATACAAGTTTATGCTAATTCTTCATCTACAACATGACTCTTTTGTGATAATTGGGGGTCATTAGTGTGGACACAAAAATTGCACTCCCTTGGAGATAATACAATTTGTGGTCCAGTTTGGTATTATTTTAGACACCCTTTCATTAATCACCCTTTAAAAACAATATTTAGAGGCCCCTAAGACTCATTATTTTTTATTTTAATCCACTCACAAATCATACAAATCATGAAAAGAACATTCAAATCATTCAAATACTAGAAAACCCACCTCAAAAACCCCTAGTGGGACTTAGTCACCCAGGGTGGCGATTTAGTCCCTTTTGGGGGATTTTTCAATTCTAAGTGGGAAAATCATTGACTTAATTGAAATTTATGATGGATGTCAGCTTGTGATGTTAAAATAATGAAAAATAAGGTATTGAATCCTATAAATATATATTTTAGGTCATTTTTCACAACATTAAGTTATTTTCAACAGACAAATTCAAGAGTCAAGTGTTGAATATCTTTCAAAAGAAGATTCATTAGTCTATCTACAACAAAGATGAAGCTTTAGGGCAACAAGCTAGGGTTTTTGCAAGTCTTCAAGCTGAATTTTTGTCCAAGATCTCACATTGCAAAGGGTTGATTATGGATGCCTATGGAGAATCATGGAGAAATCTAGGTTGAGGAGATGCAACTGGCCATCAAATCAAGCCTAAAGACTTGTTTTCAAAGTGATTCCATCTTCCATTTTCTCTCTATTTTCAACCTAAGGGAGGTTCAAGTGTGTTATTAAGATTCTTTTCCAATGTGATTTAGTGTCTCTTAGAATGAGTCTTGCATCTTTCTAGTTTCCTTTATGCATCTTATTCTTGCATGTTAGAATAGGGTTACATCTTGGGTATGTGCACGATCATCAGGGAAAAACCAGGCCCTTAAGTGGAAAAAAATTCAGAAAAATCAAAGTTAGGAAACTTGATGTAAAAATTTGAATAAGTTATCTATATTATTTAAAAAATATGTAACAATAGAATCTGTAGAATGTTGAATGTAGTTTATAAACAATTAGGCTTGTTTAAAAAAAAAAATCCTATTTGGTGAAATTTTGAAATTTCAATGCAATGGTACTTAAATTTCAGGGAAAAAATATGAAGTAGGTGTCTGTCTGACCACCCTAACCACAATAAAATGATAATATTTTTTATAATATTTTAGATATAAGTACAGGACTCATGCCTTGATGTGATGCATTTTTTCTTGTAAATTTTTAAAAAGTAAATAATCAATTATGAATTTTTTATTACAACTTTTTTAAAAATATAAAAAATCGTATGTCTAACCACCTTAACTTGGTCAAAACTTCATGAAACTCAATTTTTTTTTTTAATCCTATAGTATGCAAAGCATAGAATGTGACACATGTTTTAGATTGAAAAACTGTGATATCGTTTTAAAGCTATAGATGTTTTTGAATCAGCCTATCAATCAGGACTTAGTCGTAATTTGAATAGAAAATGAATAATAATTACATATTAAATTTAAAGTAAAACATAATTTATATTGGAGGAAAGTTGGTAATCTCCTTTAAAAACCATTTTCATTTCATCAATTTTGGGTTAAAAAATAGCCGTCAACCACATACCCATCATATTGCCACTTTTTGGCCCATCATGATCCTGCACATACCCTCTTGTTTCAATTTTCCTAGTCTTAGACACACTTAGGGATAAGGTTTTATGCAGATTTTATCTCTTTCAAGGCTTAAATACCAACTAGGGGTTTGACCAAGGAAAACCCCCCATTGGAAACCAAATTATACTCTATTTTGGAAGTATTTCTATAGAGTTGGATCCAGGATTTTGTTAGAAAATAGAGTGCAGACTAAGGGCTTCAATTTCAACTTTTAGATTTGCAGAAAAGTCAAAGTGGACTAAGTCACCAATAGTGGTAACTTAGTCGCACTACACCTATTTGTCAAGAGTTTTTGCAGATCTAGATACCCATTTGGCTGAAATGGGTTTCAGAGCAGTTTACCAGATCTAGGACTAAGTCGCCCAGCTTGGCGTAAGTGTCCCAGTTGACCAAAAAATAAGATTTTCCAAAATTTAAAAGACATTTACAATCTCCATTCTTTCCTTCACCAGTTTCCAGATGCATAATTTTTGTTTAGCATCTTTATCTTATTCTTTATTGCATTTAATATATCATTTTGCATTGCATAATGTGTTTTCAAACAACTTGCATTTCTTAGTTTTTGCATTAATAATTAATTTCCTTTATTAGTCTGTTGCATTTAGGCATATTTCCTTCATATTTTCATTAGTTTTGAGTGGAGACATTTCCCATTTTGGCCCATCTCTCTCCTTTTAGGTGAAAAACCCTACAAGTTTTAGGGAGTCTTAGGGTGCCAAAATATTTGTCCACATTTTGGTGAACTTGACTTTAGGACATGTAACTTCTGATTTCAAATGCCTTTACATCCTAGGAATAGCTTGCATCAACATTGCATTAGTTTTTGCATTTTTTCGCATTATAGGGTTTTCAAATTTGCATTAGTGAAAAGTTCATTTAAGTTTTGCATTATTGCATCTTATTTCCTTAAGCAGTAGTGAAATTTTGCATCTGCACTTTAGATTTTCCTTCTACAATATAGAAAACATCAATATCCATCAGAAAATTTTGAAAAACTTAAAAAATACCCTTAGTAGGACTAATTTGCCACCCTGGGTGACTTAGTCCTAATACACATTTTGAATCAGTGTTGTAAGAATTAATTTTCCAGTTTCTTAAGTTACTGTTTATTTCAATTACTTTTTTGTTTTAGTTCTATTATCTTTTGTTACATTCAAATCATTAGCTTTAGCATCATCTACTTTAATGGAAATTATGGATAGCATTAGATTTTTGCAATGTTGATTTTCAGAATTAGTTCCTAGTTCATTTAGATCAAATTCATAAAAAAATGCAAGAAAAAACCTCTGTAATGCCCCATCATAATAACCTAAGGAATGTTGCAATAGTGTATAAAAGTGAAATAATTTTATTTTTTTAAATAATAATATTAAGTTATATAGTTGGATACATTCGTTAAGTTACGCGACGTTACACTACTTGAGTTTCCATAGATGACTTTAGTATTTCGCATTGCATATATTTAATTAATCATAAACTTAAAAACAAACATTGCATATCATTTGAAATTCCATTCAAGATAGTATAAAGTACAAATATGTTTCCCTCCATTGCATTTGATAAAATAATACAATACTCATCCATCTGATGAGGTAGATCAATAATAATTACATTTTACAATGTTCACCTCATAAACAATTGAGGGATGTTACAATACAAGTTTTACAATAATGCAATAAAGAAAGTACATCTGTATCCAAGTACGAGCTCTCCATCCATGAAGCTCTCATTTCCATGATCATAAACTAGGGACCCAACAGATTAAGGTGCACGTTCCACCCAACCATGTGGTACCCGTAGGTCCACCCCCATGCTAGGAGATAGTAATATGGTTACCTAGACATAATCTACTAACCCTAGACACAAGTACCAAAACTGACTGATGGTTACATTGCTTCCAGATTTTAGACAATCAAATGTACTAAATACACAAGGTTAATTGTTATTTTAGGTGGACTGTCATCACAATATTGCAAAGGTTACCCTGGTGTTTCTTCTTAGGTTTCGGCCCCCAACTTGGGTTACCCTGGTAACCTCTTACGAAACCCGGCCCCATTTGCAAACTATTACAGAATCAAATGTCTTTTGAAGAAACAAGACATCGATTTTCCATTCTAGGCCTTCTCATCTTATACTCAAGACTGTACTAGCTCTAGAGTCCATAAGTGAGGCATAACATCTTATTAAATATTTTAATTCTAACTACTGTGTTGTTTAGTTATCATTGACTTACTAACTCTTTGTAAGTTACCCTAACACCACTTTGTGTGTCGGCCCTTACACAGAGCCACTCCCCTAAACATAACATAGGAATACTAAGTTTTCCTGACTAAGGTTTACAAGGTGTACATAAATACAACAAGAAATTCTACACTTTTCATAACGAACAACATTAACCATGTTCAGAAAATCAGGTATCTAAACACCATGCTAATACCATGTACACATCCTTAGCCAAAACATGAATTCAACTTAAACAATCACAATTCCCAACGTTATCCAACTTGTCTGGAAGACTTGTTCATTTAAGACTTTCCCAATTTGCCCAACAATGAAACAGGATTTAAAGCAAAATTAAAATCAATAGAAATCTACTATTTGGATTTACTAAATCCTTTCAAATCAGTCATAAATAACAAGATATAAATCAACTACATTAAAGAAAATTGCATCAATTTATTCTAATTTAACTTTCTCAATTTCACATATAAAAATAAAAACTATATTTTTCTCAATCATTGATATTTCACATGCAATATAATTTAAAAATACCAAGATCATTTTTCCTAACTTAATAAATATATATATACTCATATTCATATACATATGTCAAATATATATATATATATATACATATATATATATATATATATATATATATAAATATCCATTATATTAAAAATTGGATTTTATACCTATCATAATTAAAAAAAATTGAATTGAATTTTTTTAAATGTAATAAAAACTCATGTTACCTGCAGCCCAACCACGACTCCCTGTGGGGAGGGCACGACCCTTACTAGGGCTGCGCCCAGTAGCCGCTAGCTATTGTGCACAACCATGGTGGTTGTGCCCACCACACAGTGTGAGGGGAGGGTTTCGGCCCTCCCCAAAACACTGATATTTAAAAAAAAATAAAAAATGCATTCACCAGAACGGTGACAACGAATTTCATTTTAATTTTTTTTTTTAAACAAAACAATGACGAATTTTGCCTACGAATTTTAATTCTGTATGACGAATTCAATTAAATAATCATAGGTTTAAAAAAAAAAAAAAAATTCTTTCACAATCTAATTTATATATGTAAGATAAAACATATGTATATATATATGCAAATTAACAGGGTTTACAGAGAATTTTAGAAAATTTTACAGAAGTTTAATGCGGTTTCAAAGGAAAATAGGGAAAAATTGTAAATTTTTTCACCGTACGCATAATTTTTTTTTTCTAAATGAATTCTAATTTTAATTCTAGAAATATAAATTCCATTTTCCCATTTATCAATAATTTCCCTTCATACAAATTTATTTTTCCAGAAAGAAAATCTATAGAAGTTTTTAAAGATATCTATAAATCCTTACAGGAAATAAATAGTAAATGGTTTTCCCGTGATATACAAAAGATTTAAAATTAGAGAAATTTCTTTCATAGATATTCTTTTCAAAACAACAAATTAAAACCACAAGAGGAATACTTGATTTCCCGAAGCTTTTGAAGACAATATGGAGATGAAAACCTTTGTTGTTGTCTGTAGCCTTCCAAAACTCTTTCTGTACACCAATTTTCCAAAAAGAAACCAGAGATCTTCCACAATTTATACGACAATAACAAAAAGCATAACCAGATTTTTTTTTTAACAGAGCTCAAATATTTTCCCGTGAATAATAGAATAGCCTCTGTGTTTTTCCTAGATCCAAAATAACCCCTGACAAATTCCTCAACAAAAATAATAATTGCAACTTGCACACATGTCGAGAAGTGCAAAATATCTTTTAACCACTTCTCGGCAATCTTGCCTCTCAATATTTGCATGAATTTAATTCATTTAAAATTTAAAATTTCAATATTCAAATTGCATATTTATTTAATAATAAAATATGCCATTTCCACAAAAATATTTAATTTAAATAAAATCTATTCACTCATTTAAAACAATTTAATTTAATTAATTAATTTATTTAATTAAAAAAAATTAATCTCTAAGATCAAATTATTTAACCAAACAACTAATTAATTTATTAAATAACATGCAAAACTGATTTCTTTAACATTTAAAAATTAATTTAAATAATAATAAATTAAAGCATAATAAACTAACATTAAAATTGACAAAATTTTCCTTTAAAGCAATTAAATCCAAACAGAAAAATACAAGACAATCTATGACTCTGAACTAAAACAGATGATGTACTATGACTGGGTTATAGACTAGACTAGGATGAACCATGCTACTACCTCCCAATCAACATATCCATTGAGTCTTGACACGCTCAGACCTGAGTAACCAGGTGGAGTTGGTGTCATGTACCTGCAATCCTGCAGCCAAACCAATAACATGCATATATATATAATCCATTGTACAGGCACACCGTGCGGAGAAAATCAGGGTCATCATAGGGCACTCACAAGCGAGTGATGCAATTCCGTTCTCCACAACAATACATGTCACATCAGGATGACAAATTAAATAACAGTTAGTCCATCATAAGCATATACATAGCAATAATCATCTGAAGGAAAACATATATTGTATATCAAAGCATATCAGAAAACAGTAACCACCATACATTGTATCATCATGTCACAAGGTGAATCCACTGTCACTCAAAATCAGCGATCAAAATCCAAACAAACTACCAAAGTCTCACAGTATGAAAACATGCAACATAAAACATAAACATAAATGGAGGGGTACTACAACCTCAAAACATTAAATGAAATAATAAAAGTTATTCTTCACTTTAGAAAAACTATATCATCCAAAACTTTTAGTAGTGAGGAGAAACCCAAACCAACTAACAATAACTTATCTTCCAAACCTTTTAGTAGTGATGAATTTGACATGTTAGATGAAGCCCTTGAGGAATTCATCTCACAAAATCCATCCACGTAGGTTTGTTGTGAGCAACCTAAAACAAAATATGTCAATGTAATTCAACCCTAACTTGTCCTCTAACCAAATTCACATAAACTTCAACCTCCAACTAAACCTAAGTTTACCCTTTACCCATCTAAGCATGATGTTGTTGCTCACACACATTACACTATAAATAATCTACAACCACAAAAACCAACCCCAATTTCTTTACCTTTACTTAATTATATACTACCTAGTGCTCATCAATTAAGGTAGTATGATCTTGTTGAGATACTTAAGATCACTCCTACAAAGATATCCCTTTGGGACCTTCTTTAGAATTCACCAAACTATCACTCTATGCTCCAAACAACATTGCAACAAATAGTGGTTCCTCCTGATACAAACATAAATGATGTGGAAACTCTTATACAAAGAATGAATGTCATTAATGTAGACATTGCCTTCCATCAACATGAGATCCCTCTATTAGAACTAAGGAAAAAAAAATTAGGCCTTTATGATAATTGTTCAATTCAATAGAATACGAATCAAAAGGACCCTTGTTGATGATGGCTTTTCCCTTAAGGTGTGCAATGTAAAGATCCTAGATTGATTACATGTGGATAAATTGCAAATCATACCTTATTCCTTATCTATTAGAGGATTTGACAATATCAAAAAGCAACTGCTCAGTGTAATTACTTTACCTATTACAGTTGGAATGGATACTTTGTAAAATCCTATTCATGTGATGCCCTATGATCTTTCGTACAATCTTCTTTCGGGAAGACCATGGATTCATGAGATGCATGTGGTGCCTTTGACCCTTCATCAATTAAATTAAATGTCTATAACAACAAAGTTTATCAATGTTAAATAGAACCCGATCCTGAAAGTTTCTTACAACTTGAAAAAGGAACAAGTTCTCTAAACACATTGATTCCAACATCTCACATAGAACCCCTTGATACCAAAAAAAGGAAGAATAACCTATGTCTAAATTGTTAGGTGATGATTGGGGTACATTATAATTCACACCTTCATTTATGGGAAAATACATAATCATGTGAAAAGAGGATGAAAAACAAGAACAACCAATGGTTATTTCAACTCAAAATTAAGAGGAATCTTCCCAAGCCTCTAACTCATCTACTTTGGAAGAAAATACATATTACACAAAAAAAATTTGATGAGATAGATTATCAACATTCACCTAACCCAAAGGAAATATATAGAATTTATGGGAAAGGTTATTAACTTGTGAAACAATTGGGATACAACGATAAAGGATGTGGAAAGCATGAACAAGGCATTCACATATCTATAGAATCTAATACACAAGACACAAATACCTGTTTGGGATATTCTTTTTCTAAGACAACAAAAGAAACTCTTGGGTGCTTCCGATAAGGCACTCTCTTCCAAGAGAAAAGTTATCTGTGTTGTGCTAAGTACCAAATGAAAAGATATTGATACCAATGAGACATACACAAGCATGGAACCATATGATCCTGAATTTCCTAATTCACATGCACTCCTCTTAGGAGATACAATTGATATACCAATTGACATGGATACAGAAAAGTTCATTAAGATTGGGAAGTTCCTTGATGATGAAGAACAAGAGGATACTACATCTTTGCTTCATGATTTTCCTAAAAAGTTTATTTGGAAATATTCAAACATGCCAAGAATTGATCTGAAGATAGTAACACACAAAATTGTCCTTGCTAAAAATTATAAACATGTTCAACAAAATATACAAAGAATGAATCCTAAGATAGCCTTGCTTGTTAAAGGAGAGCTTGAAAAACTCCTTGATGTAGGTTTCATTAGACCTATTGATTATTCTCCTTGGATCTCAAACATTGTTGCCATTGCTAAACCTGATAATCGTATTAGGATGTGTATGGATTTTTTTGATTTGAATAAAGCCTCCTTAAAAAATGATTTTCCCCTTCCTAATATTGACATGATTGTGGATTCAACTATTGGACATACTTTTTTGTCATTCATGGATGGATTTTCTGGTTATAATCAAATATGTATTAACCAACACGATCAATATAAGACAACATTCACAACTATTTGGGGAACGTTGTGTTTGGTTATGATTCCTTTTTGATTAAAGAATGCAGGCACAACTTATCAATGAGAAATGACATTGATATTTCATGATTACATACATAAAATATTGGAAGATTATGCTGATGATATCCTTGCTAAATCCTTAAAAAGACAAGACAATGTGAATGTGTTTCAAAATATCTTTGAATGGATGCATAAATACAACATGTGACTAAATCCAAAAAGGTGTTTCTTTAGAGTAGATAGTGGAAATTTTTTTAGGGTTTCTCATATATCACAAAGGAAATGAGGTTGACACAAAGAAAATTGATGCTATAATACATGCCACCTCCTATAAAAATTTCTCAATTATGCACATTACAAGGAATAATTCAATCCATCTGTTGTTTTTTCACCTCCTTACTTGTTCGAACATTACCTTTCACACATCTCCTCAAAAAGGATGTACATTTTGACTGGAATGAGGATTGTAAACAAGACTTTGAGTGTTTCAAGGACTACCTTGCTATTCCACTCATTTTACAACCCACTATACCAAACAAACCATTCATCCTTTACATAGTTGCAACCGCTCATGCCCTGGCAACATTGTTGGCTCAACAAGATGATAATGGAAAAGAACATCATATTTATTACATTAGTTGAACTTTAATTGATTATAAAACATGATACACACTAATTGAAAAAAAATGTTTGGCTCTTGTATTCACTACTAGTAAGTTGCAACACTATTTACTAAATATGGAAATACAAGTCATGAATTTTTACTAAAACAAACTTATCTGAATGTTTAGCTAAATGGGAATGTTGTTGACCGAGTTTGACCTTAAGTTTGTTTCACAAAAAGTAATCAAAGGCCAAGCCTTGACCGAGCACTTAGATGATGCTCCTTCTCCTCTAGCATTACCTAGTAATGACTCTTTTCTGGATGGTAGTTTGTTGACAATAGATGTTCCTACATGGGAATTATACTTTCATGGATCCAAAGTGTAGAAAAAGCTCTGGTGATTGGGTTATATTAATTCCATCCATCATAAATCCTATTCCCTTGTTGCATTGATTGAATTTACTATGTACGAATAACACAACTGAGTATGGGGAATTGATTGCTAGGTTGCTGCTTGTTTTAATCATGGGTGTGAAAGATATTAAAAATTCTGGTGACTCACAATTAATGATTAAACAAATAAATGGAACATATCAAGCAAAGCATGAAAAATCATCTAAATACAAGGATCTTATCATGCACTTGTTATAGAAGTTTTAGACATTTACCATTGATAACATCCCACAAAAAGATAATTGGCTTGCGAATGTAATGAAAAGTGTTGCCTCTCTTATATCCCCTCAAGATCCTTAAAAAAAAATCACATTCACTATTCACCCTATCATGCAACCTTTAATCGATTCAAGAAAGGAAGAAGTTTTAATGAAAAATGAGGAAAAATCGAGTGAATGGTATGATACAATATTTAACTATTTGGAAAGTGGTACCTTTCTCAGGCCAACAACTAAAAACCTTCATGCTCATTTATGAAAGGTTGCATCTAAATATATAATTCTTGCCAGTGTGTTGTATTGAAGGTATTTCAATGGTCTCTTACTTAGATGCTTAAGCAAAACTGAGATACCTCTAGCACTTCACCAAGCCCATGGAGGTACTTGTGGTGGACATTTTGGAGGGAGAACATTGGTTCAAAAACTTATCTATATCAAGTATTACTAGTGCAACATGGACTGCGATTTCTTCGATTATGTTAAAAAAATGTCACAAATGTCAAGAACATAGCAATTTGAATCATGCTCGTACTAGTGAAATTCAAACTCAAATTCCGATATGGACCTTTGTAGTTTGGGGATTATACATTATAGGAAAAATTTCACCTCCTTCTGCTGGACATACCTTTATCATCACTACAACCAATTATTTCACAAAATGGGTAGAGGCCATTCCTCTTTGATCTACAACAACTAAGGTAATATGTCATTTCATCCTAGAACACATTATTGCTTGCTTTGGACTCCCTTCTATATTAGTATCTAATAATGGTACCCCATTTAAGAATAATGATGTGAAGAAATTCTTGAGGACCTTTAATATCCAACATCATTTTTTGACACCTTATTACCCACAATCTAATGGTCAAGCTAAATCAATTAATAAATTCCTTGAATTTTTTTTGAAGAAAATAGTTAATAAACATCATAGGGATTGGCACACATAATTACACTATGCATTTTGGGCTTATCACACAAGTGTTTGATCTTCCACAGGGACCACACCTTATAATTTTTTCCATTGCAATGAAACAATAATTCTGTTGGAGTAAGAGATTCTAACACTAAGAATCGCTCTTCAAGGAATAGTTGATGATACACACTATAGAACACAAAGATTACACTATCTTGAGATGCTCAATAAACAACGCATTAACACTCTTGAACATCTTCAAGCTTACTACAAAAGGAAACATCACCATTACAATCTCAGTGTTATCCCTCAAACATTCCACAAGGGTGACTTAGTTCTATCTGCAAATTAGTACAATGTCAATGCTGACCCAAATGAAAGAGGTAAATTTATTTCTATTTGGTTAGGACAATACATCATTGAAAAAACTTTTGGGTCCAGTGCATAGATGTTAACATAACTAGATTGCACACCCCTTAAGGAACCTATCTATGTCACACATTTGCATCGGTATTATGTCTAATCCTTTGAATAGTATGAATGATAAAGTAGTGTTAAAGCTATTGGATCATATCCTATATGCTTTCTCATTACTTCGTTCTTGAAAAAAAAATTATGCGTATGTCTTGAGAACTAAAGTGATTATTTAATTTATTTTTACAATTACTTTGGGTTTCATACTATTCAAATTGATCTTGTGTGTTATGATAAGTTAGATCATTAATAAATTTAATTTCACATAACATACCTATTCATCATGTCGTATCTAAAAGAAATTGTAATAAATTTTAATTAGATCACATAAACTTTGTTAAATCATGAAGACATTAATTAATTAACTAATCTGAAAAAGGATATTTAATTAATCAAATTGTTATTTAACATTCAAAAACATTAAGACACATAATAAAACATCAAATGCTCATATATATATATATATATATATATATATATATATATATATATATATATATATATATATATATATATATATATCAAAAAGGTTTTTGTACATGTCAACAAAATATACAATATCACTGAGCTCTATAGGTACCCGACCCCTTGGGATCTGGTACTTGTGGTCTAGTAGTAGGATGTCGAGAGACAGTCTTATGTGATCGTGACCATGATCCACCAAATATGAATTCAAACTCTAAGCCTTGTATTTGTCCAAGGGCCACCTGTTGCTCCCCTGCTATCTGATCCCTCTCCACCTATAGTCATGCTACCTCTACGTCTAGTCTCTCAACCTCTATTGGAGTCTGGGATGACTTTGCTATAGTCTCGGCTTGGTGGAGTTGTCTCCTCAGAGTCTCATATGTTGCTCGTAATCTCATGAATGGCCCAAGTGACTCTAGATCCTTTTCCACAATAGGTGGGGGCACATAATTTGAGTCCATCTCCTCCTCATCGATGGATGCTGAAACTATCTCTGCAGCTGCTTAATGGTAGAGATCCCACCAATCTCTTATAGCTCCTACAAGATAGAAACAATACACAATCAGTACACATCATGATATATATATATATAAAGAGCATAAACACTAAAGTACATGTATAAAATGAAATAGCATCACCTATATCTCTGGTAGGCTAAGAAATATCAACCTTGTCCAGTGCAAGGGGCATGGAAGATGTGCTAGCCTCTCCATGACTATAGGTATTGATGCCTACTATAGTCACTCCTTGTAATATCATCATACAAATGGGAGAGGGATCTCCCCACTTGTTTTAATCCACAACTACTACCCCATCACTCTCACTCAGGGGTGGCTCCTCCTCCTCTCCCTCTTGGTCATCATAGTCAAGATCTACATCCTTATCATACTCATCATCAATGAAATTAGTAAATATGTTTGCACCTTTGTATCATGTCTCCTCGGCCCTATCCTCTCTGTCATATCCATCATCTAGCAATGGTATTGCATCTCCTATAGGCTCATCAATCAAATATATAGGAGCTAGTCATGATATTGTCCACCACTCCTCATAATCCCATGTGGCACCAATGTTGTCTATACCAAAGACTAGAGGCTGATCATGATTTGAGAAATTGGAGTCACTCTCAACAACATGGTCTAGACTGAGGTGCATTATATCACCTAGTCTTCAGGCACTCCGCACTGACCTCCAGAAAAAGGATCATGCCCTAGGTGGTATCTGAATCTTTCAAAAATGTCACATGACTCGATCATAGTAGAAGGGATGTACTACATAATCATGTCAACCAACCAAAAATCTATCTAATTGTACTCTCCTCAACTATCTCATGTGATTTGGCCACTGTAGGATTAGCTGATAAGGTCTCCAAAAGATCTCATCCTCCTTTAGTCGATTAAATATCACTCTCAAAAAATGTAAAACCCTATACTTCCATAACCATCGTAGAGGATAGTTGAAGGCCCAAGAATACCCCATTGTTGTAGCACATGGGAAGCCGATAGGTCTGGTACATGTGATATGATCCAAGAACCAAACCTGTAGAAGCATGCAGTGCATCATGCTATCTACCTCCCAGAAGAAAAACTGACCAAGATCATAATATAAATACTCTAGGATACAATACCCCCAGCTATATACTATCTGGTGCTCTACCATCCTGCATATCAAGTAAAATAGTCCTCCCTCAAGGAGCACTACCCACCCATCTGGGATGAGTACTAGTGCCATTTTATGCATCATGATCCATTTCACAACTGGGTTTCATGAATATAGTAACATCGCCAGGTCAATCTGCCCTCTCACTCATTCATCATGCACTAGACCATCTAAACAATACTACATATCGGACTTCAGCTCATAGAAGGTGTAGTCTCTCTGGAAGCATACCTGCTATCTTGAAATGGGAACTCAGAGAATACAATGTATGTCCTCTAGGGCAATTGTCATCTCACCTATTAGAAGGTGGAATGTGCATGTGTCTGCAACCCAACGCTCGTAGAGCATGATCAACAGAGCATCATGGTACCACATGGGGGCATGGGGTATGCCTAGTAAATACCCATATCTTGTAGGTGCTTTGTCCTCTCCTATAAGTGTTGGGGCCAAATCTCTCAGAAAACTTAGCTGCCTACCCACTAGATGTTGCCATGAATGGGTGGGTGCCTATCAAAAACACAAAAATATGCTCTACAAATCATCTAAATCTTTAATTTTTAGTTTATTCATCAAAGAAGTGTACTAAATTTCATCTATCCTACTTTCCTAAAGGTTCTAGACACTTTCAAACCCTTTTGGGACACTTTGTGAAGAAATGAGACACTTTGCGAACAAAAGAGACACTTTGCAAACAAATGGGACACTTCGTGAAAAAAGGGCACACTTTGTGAACATTTTTTCCAAGATCCTAAATTAACCTAGAAATGCATAAAAATCATTAAATAACTACATAATCACAAAGCACAAGTAGCATAATCGACTCATCTTGCGATGACGCTCACCACATGCCACTTGGTCCCGTAGCGTGTCTAGTCTCACAGGTGTGTAGCCCCGTCTGCTCAACATCTTCTTGCATTCTCTCATCATTCACACGCTAGAAGAAGGTAAAATGAAAAATTAAATGAAAAATTACTTCACTTTTAACTCTTTTCACTTTTATGTATGAAATTAGTGTTTCTACTATCTTAAGAGTTAATAAAGTAATTTTTATCCAAAACAACATAACAAGTACTAGTGAACTTTGTTTTCGACGTTGTTTGATGCATTGGAATTGTGATTCTACACCTCAAATCATCACTTATCTATTGTTATGTGGCATGGTATTTCGATATGTCCTAAAATATGATGTTCCTTATTCAATGTGGCTTGTTTTCTACCTTGATTCCACCTATGTAAAGCAAGCAGAATCAAGGGGGGCATACATCTATCATGAAATTTGATTTTTAGAAGTTAGATAAAAGAATTTTTTATAACTAATGAATTCATATTGCAGAATGAAAATTCTAATGTTGTGGTTTTGTAGATGAACATACTAGGGGCTTCATTCTCCCATATTTTGAATACGTACATCCAAGTTTTATGAAATAAAATGAACTATTTAGAGTCCTTTACCTTACATATGCACATAGAGTCATATGGGCACTAAAGTGGGGGCTAACTATGGACACAAAAATTGTAATTTCTTGGAGATAGTAGAATATGTGGTCTAATTTGGTCCTATTTTAGACACCCTTGCATTAATTACCCTTTAAAAATAGAATTTATAGTCCCCTAAGACTCATTATTTTTTATTTTAAGGCCTAAACCACTCACAAATCATACAAATCCTGACAAACAACATTCAAATAATTCAAATTCTAGAAAACCCACCTAAAAAAACCCTAGTGGAAATAAGTCCCCTAAGGTAGTGACTTAGTCCCTTTTGGGGGATTTTTCAATTCTAACTAGGAAAATCATTGGCTTAATTCAAATTTTTTATGGATGTCAGCCTATGATGTTAAAATAATGAATGATTAGATATTGATGCCTATAAATATATGTTTTTAGGTCATTTTTCACAACATTAAGTCTTTTTCAACAAACAAATTCAAGAGAGTCAAGTGTTGAATATCTTTCACAAGAATATTCATTAGTCTATCTACAACAAAGTTGAAGCTTTAGGGCAGCAAGCTAGGGTTTTTGCAAGTCTTCAAGCTCACTTTTTTCTAGGATCTCACATTGGAAAGGGTTTATTATGGATGCCTATGGAGAATTATAGAGAAATCTAGGTTGAGGAGATGCAACTAGTCGTCAAATCAAGCCTAAAGACTTGTTTTCAAAGTGATTCCATCTTCCATTTTCTCTTCATTTTCAGCCTAAGGAAGGTTTGGATTTCATTAAGATTGATTTCCAATGTCATATAGTGTCTCTTAGAATGATTCTTGCATCTATCTAGTTTCCTTTATGCATCTTATTCTTGCATGTTAGAATAGGGTTGCATCTTGTTTTAGATTTCCTAGTCTTAGACACACTTAGGTCTAGGGTTTTATATAGATTTTATCTCTTTCAAGGTTTAAATACCAACTAGGGGTTTGACCAAGGAAAACCCCCCATTAGAAACCAAATTATACTCCGTTTTGTAGGTATTTCACTAGATTTGGATCCTGGTTTCTATCAGAAAATAGAGTACAGATTGAGGGCCTTCATTTCCACTTTTGGATTTATAGAAAAGCCAAAGTGGACTAAGTCACCAACAGTGGTGACTTAGTCCCACTACACCTATTTTTTATAATTTTTTGCAAATCTAGATACCCATTTGGTTGAAATGGGTTTCAGGGCATTTTATCAGATTTAGGACTAAGTCACCCAACTTGGCATAAGTGTTGTAATTGACCAGAAAATTAGATTTTCCAAAATTTTAGAGAAATTTACAATCTCCATTCTATCCTTCATCAATTTCCAGGTACACAATTTCTATTTATCTACTTTATCTTGTTCTTTATTGTATTTAATATATCATTCTACATATCATAATGTGTTTTCAAACAACTTGCATTTCTTAGGTTTTTCATTAATAATTCATTTCCTTTATTAGTTTGTTGCATTTAGACATTGCATTTAGGCATATTTCATTCATATTTGTATTATTTTTTAGTGGGGACATTTCCCATTTTGGCCCATCTCTCTTCTTTTAGGTGAAAAACCCTACAAGTGTTAGGGAGTCTTAAGGTGCCAAAATATTTTTCCATAGTTAGATTATACACATCCTTTCAAAATATCACCCTCGTCATCCAAAGAGTCATACATAAGCAATTCATTTTTAGACACAAGTTCAAGTAGAGATTGGGGTGTCACAGCTTCCATTAGGGGAGATTGTGAAATATCACTAAAACCAAAACAACCTTGTGTTTTATATGCTAAACTTGTTTCTACATCAACAGTTCATTAAACTATGATAGTGATGGGGGATATCTAACTCCCATCCATCATGGGGAGATGACACATAACATTAAAAATGATTTTTGTTCTCATGAAGAAACCAATCATTCTCAAAAGCATAGCCCCCTTCATATGAATTGAAAGATTGTTATGGTATCAGATACAATCTCCCTCCTCCACATGGATGTAATGAACACATGATGCAAACTGACATAGTATACTCTTTCATGAAAGATCTAGGGGTATCTCTCTTATCTTCATTTTCATCTAATACTTTAAATAATGAAATTAAACATCTCAAGGAGTGTGGTGCTCTTCTTTGTGTTGAAGCACCTAATTCCTCTAACTGATATGTAGTTTCATCCTATTTGGCTCACCTTTGTTCTACACTAAGTGGGGGCAAGGAGTTAGTTATCCTTGTCCTCATATGTCACTTGTCATTGTCCCTTTTGTCTAGTTGTTAACCTTTCATGAACATATAAGATCAAGCTTGGGATGTGGACAACATGACTTAAGTTGAGTCACATGTGACATATCTATTCATGATGTAGCTCAATTTGGAAACATATGACTTGGAATAGGGCTTTCCAAGTTGGATCTTATGTCTTCTTTCATAGCATTTTTCATTTTCTACTTTAAATAAATTGCTCACAATGATGGTGTAGCAACTGCTTTAAAGTGAGGGCATACATAGACAACATCTTTTGGCCAAAATTTCATGGCATGATTTTTCATTTTTATTGTGATGTGTCCTCTTCTTGGTGGTATCATTAGGTTTGATGTCATCCAAGAGTGTACGATCTACTGACATGGCATGATGCAAATGAGGCATCCAATGGGAAACAATTTGACACCTTGACATATTCTCTCTTGGAGACATTAGGCACAATGCTCCCTAAGAAGAAGACCTTACATGAATAACTAAAAGTCCCCTTTAAAAAAATATTTACATGAGATTCAAAAGCATTTACAAAAAATTTTCATTATGGTACCTTATTAAAATTATCAGGAGATATAGCTTTGGTATGGTTGAGTGGGAAGCCTAATCTGAGGCATGACTTTCCCCATAGCTAGTTGTGTGTGTGTGAGGGAATACTAATCATGAGTGTATGTTTCTCGCCTTTTAGGAATTCTCACCCAACAAACAAGCAAGAGTTTCATTGCCTCAAAGTGAGTATGCATTTTTGGACAAACAACTTAGATCTGATCTACAATGTGTTGGAAAAACAGTCAAAGCTTGTTCCACCATTTTATTACTCTTCCTTTTATTAATTTCCATTGTATGATTTTGTCTCTTATTTTGTTGCATATTATACACCTTATGTTTGTCCTTTTGTGCTCATGTTGGTTTGAATTAAGATCTTGGATCTTGGGGGCTTGGTTACCTCCTTCATCTTTGTTATCCTAGACCATCCACATTGGTACACTTGGACCCCTCTTGAATGTCAACTTTAGTGCGAGTTTCAAGTAAGTTCATCCTCTCACTAAAGTAGGGGCTAAATGTATCATAGAAAAAATTATTTCTTGCTTGATATGGGAAGAATTAACGATAAATTAGACTTAATGGTTGCCTTGATTTAGTGTTGTGGGGTGTTTTAGACATCCAAATTAGGTCTTGGGCCCCTTTTAAGTTTAATTAACCTAAATCCATCCTAATCTAGTGTTGTAATTTGTTGTACACATTCACATTGGATCTTGTGCTTTTCTAGGCTATGCAGACCTCATTTTTATGTTGCAAAGTGTATTTAATCATGCATTCACTTTTAGATTTGTGTCCCTATCCCTAATTTCCCTTTATATCATCATTAATAGGCCCCTATGACTCCATATTGTGCATGTTAAGGTTTATTTTGATCAAAGACCTCACGAAATCAACATATAAACCTAATTTCTTCACTCCCCGACATCCCAACTAGAAAAAGAGCCCCTGTGGGACCCATTTTCCACTTTGGATGAATGAGTCCCATCCAAGTTGGACTAACTCACCCAGAGTGGTGAATTAGTCCCATTTGGGCTATTTTTGAGGTTTGAGTGGGAAAAAATGGGTTTTAAGTTTAATTTTCCTACATGTCAGCCTTGGGGATCAAATTAAAAGGAATTTTAGGTCAATTTCCTATATAAAAAATATTTTAAACCATAATTCATTCACCTAATTATTTATTCATCATTCATCATCTCTCTCAAATCAAGCAAGCTAGGGTTAAGCCATTTAGAGAGCATTCAAGACCACTTCTAAGGCATTCAAGAACAAATTCTTCATCCATTGTTGTAGAAATTCAAGATCTATCATCATGTAAAGTTTATAATTCATTCATTTAATGTTCATGTTTCATCTTATTTATTCATTTTGTTTAATTACCTAAAAGCGGTTTGACCAAGAAAAACACCCATTCCTTAATATTCAAAATTTCTCTCTTTCTTTGTGTGTTAGTAGATTTAGGTACTTGGAAGACTTGGAGATCATTGAGGAATAGGTTGCAAACTTGTTCAAGACATATCCTTGTTGGCTAGATCAAAATATCCACAAAAAGTCACTTATAGGCCCAAATTTAGCAGTTTTAGATCCAGACGCCAGGAGGAATAGAATTAGTAGACCAAGAGCTTTTGTTTCCACTTTTGGATTTTCGAAAAAGCCAAAGTGGAATCATACACCATTAGTGGTGTACGAGTCTGACTATACAATTTTTTTAGAATTTTTTGTGTATTCAGATACCCATTTGGCTAAAACATGCTTTGGTGTAGTTTTCCAGATCTGGGACTAAGTTGTCAAGAATGGCATATGAATGTTAGCAGGTCAAAATTTTAGAATCAACAACATTTCCAATCCTCATTCAATTATTCAACACAGTTTTAGGTGCACACATTTAATTTTGCAGTTTTCTGTTTTGTTTCATGGTCATTTCTAGGCCAGTTAGTATATGTTTACATACTACATTGTGTTTTCAAATACTTTGTATTTTCCAAGTTTACACTTGGTGGCGAACCCTCATTTGTTGTTATTATCTTCCTAGAACCTTCCCTTTGATATATTTCAATCTTCCTTCTATTGAAATCTCAAGGGTTTGTTCTTGAATGAAGTGAAGATCTTTGTCTTTCTCCTTTTAGGTGCAAAACCATATAGGTGTCGGATCTATTTCAATTCCTCTTATTGACACAATATATCCCAAGATCTTTCCTAAAGTTATTCCAAATACACACTTATTGGGATTGAGTCACACCTTATATTCTTCCAGTCTAATGAAGATTGTGCATAGTGTTGATTTATTGTAATAACATTTCCTTGATTTGGCTAGTATGTCCTCCACAAAGTCCTCCATGGATTTGTGGATCAGGTCATGAAAGATCAAAGTAATAGCCCTTTGATATGTAGCCCCAACATTTTTAAGCTTAAATGGCATCATATTCCAACAGTAGGTTCCCCATGGACAAGTGAAGGCTATTTTATGTTGATCATCCATTGTAATCATAATTTCATTATATCCTGAGAATCCATCCATCAATGGTAGAATTTCATGCCCTAGTGTCAAATCTACAATCATATCTATGTTGGGGAGGGGAAAATCATCCTTAGGACATGCTTTGTTCAGGTCTCTAAAGTCAGTGCAGATTCATATGCCCCCAATGGGATTGGAAATAGGTACTATGTTGCAAACCCATTCTGGATAATCAATGGGTTAGATGAATCCATCGTCAAGGAGTTTCTAGAGCTCAAATTTGATGAGTAGGCCAATCTACGAATGAATCTTTCTCAATTTTTGTCTCATAGGTTTTTCCTCTGGATAGACTGCTAGATGATCAACCACCACTTCTGGATCAAGGACTAGAATTTATGTGTATGTCCATGCAAATTTCACTTTCCTTTCCTTTATAAATGTTGCAATATTTTCTTGCCTCTTAGTCAAAAGTGGCTCAGTGTAAAATATGATAGGTGGGGCCTCTTCGGTTCCCAAGTTCACTAGGTTGCACTTCTTTGCTAGGACTGTTGATTTCTCTTGATGGATGACACTAAGGAGAAGATTTAATCCCTCATCCTTTGGCACCTTGGAGAGGTTTTCAACATTAGATATGTCCCGTTTTTTACTATTTTGGGATCAAAAATTTCCACATTATGTTTTTCACTTAAAGATCAATATCTTAGTCTTATATTTTCAATTTTGTGACTAATTGTTTCCCATAGTATGCATGTGCTTGCAACTGTACATCCAACCCTACTTTGTGATCTCCATAAGTTAGATTATCCATTAGACCCATGAATTTGAAGAGAGCCTCATTATTTTTGAATGTATCTAAGATTGGTGGTCCTCATTGGTCACAGTTGATGAGTTGGGGGTGAACAAGCTTTAGCTTAGTGACTTAGTCATTTGGCTCAAATGAGATGGAGGTAATCATGAAAAGCGAGGAATTCTAAAATAGCATGGCTAGGTTGGAGATGGCATCCTTAAAGGTACTACTAAGTGAGATGGGGATCAAAGAGGAAGTTTTGAAGATTTTAACAGTAGCACCTTTGGTACCTATGGTTATCTTTACAGGGGCACATCAAAGGCCAAGATTCTTAGGGTGCTTCTTAGGAATGATAGGTTCTAACAAGCCATTGTCATTTTTTTCAAGCTTCTCATTTTTGTTGTATCCCCACATCTTTATTAGCTATAGTCCTTTGTTGTCATCTTCCATCGGAAGAAAAGGTGCTGGTTGATCATCTTGATAGAGTAGTTTAGAGATATCTCCCTCATTGACATCCTCTTTATTGAAATCTCCCCATTTTTTGAAAGTGGTACAAGATGTTGTGAATGTTTGGGATGTGTCATCACTAGATTCTGGCCTACCGTGAGTTTGAGGAGATGGAGGTAACTATCTTATCACAAAGGAACTCTTCTTCAATTTATAGTCAGCACAACCATTATCTTGGATTGTAGCCTTAATGTTTGCGATGTTGAAAATGGATGGTTTCTTTGTCTCAGAAGTGGAAGTTAAAGTGGATGGATAAATATAGGGAGAAGTGGGTCCATCATCATTTTTCAAAACTTGGGGGATTTTGTAATATTTGGCTTCTAGATTTTTGCAATAATAGAAAGGTTTGAGGTCTCCATGGATTGTAACTTCTTGATTTTGATACTAGAATTTTACACATTAGTAGAATCTAGATGCGACAACTTACATCCCATGGATCCATGGACGCACTTGGAGAATATTGTACGGAAGCTAAAGGTTAAGGACCTCACAAGTGGTTTCCATGATTTTTTGCCCCACTTGAATGAGGAGTTGAATGGTGCCTTGGGACACCTGTTCTTGTTCATCATAGGCCTTGATGGTGATATCCTTTCCTTTCTCAAAGACATCCACTAAGAATCCTAGATTCTTTATGAACTGTAGTGTACAAATATTTAAACTAGCACCCCCATCCACCATGATTTATTTGACTTTATTATTATGGACCAAGTCCTCAATATGGAGCACATTGTTTTGTGATGGTTGGGCTAGGAGGTCATGCTCAAATTTTTTTAAGAGATGTAGTGTATTGATGTGTCTAACCATAGCTTGAAATTGATCTGCATCAATGTCCATGGGAATGTAGGATGTATACAAGGCCTTCTCTAAAATATCCCAGTGTGGGTGATATTTTAAACAACTGCATGATGGAGATTTGAGTGGGAGTCTTTTCTAGTTATTCCAAGAAACTATAGCCACTATGGTTAGATTTTGGATTGGAAGGTGGTGCACTAGGTGGTTGAGATGGACTTGGGATAAAGATCTTGTCATTGCATGTGGTGACTCCACACTCTACTCTAGGCCCTGTGATGTTGATGAATATTACAAACTCATCCAATGATGCTACAACATGGTCATAGACATGGTTTACATTGGTGTAATTCTTCCCTTTTCCTTTGATGCGATTCAACATTGGATTTGTGTATATATTGAGATACTAATTTTTTGCTAGTTGGTCGATGGTTATAGTCTTATCATCGTTGAGGTTTTGGATAAGATTTTTGAGCCTCATACAACTAGTTGTTGTGTGTCCCTTGATCTTGTGAAAGTAACAAGCATACTTCTTATTATACCACAGTGGTTTAACTTGAGTTTCTTGGTAATTTTCATAGATGGGAAGTGTGATGATGTTTTCTTTCACTAGCTATTGCATGAAGGATTCAATGTGTTCCCGTAATAGTGTATACTTGTGTTTTGGTGTCCATATTTGTTCCTTGGGGGTGGTCCTTATTGAGCATTCACTTTGTTGATTGTTTGATGAATCAATTGTTTTTGTGATAGGTTTTTTTATAAATGGATTGTTGCATGTTAGTTTGATGAGTGTTTTGTGGGTATGTTTGTGTGTTTTTCCTTGGGGAACTGATAACAACTTTGGAATCAATGACACCATCATTGGTAACTTTTTTATTCTTAGCCCATGTGCGATGTTTGTCATTATAACTTATCGATGGTGGATTTTCTTAGTACGTAGATGTTCCCCATTACGCTATAAGGGCTCTTTCGATGTTGAGAGATTTGGGGATTAGTTGGTCATATTTTGTGATGAATTCAATTTTTAGATGGAAGGAAAAACCCCCTTCAAGGTTAGAGATGATGGCTCCAATTTTTTGTTCCTCTAGCATGGGCCATTTTCTTTTGTTGGCCTTGGATCACCATCATTGTAGGAAAGTTACGAATGTCTCTCCCTTAGCTTGCTTGAGACTAGATAATTTTTCCAAGATTACTCCATTCCTAAGTTAAATGAGTAGTTTTCTATGAAGAATTCCACAATTTCTTGGAACTTTTTAATTCTAGAGGGTAACCAGGAGAACCATTCCATTGCTAGACCATATAAGCTTTGAGGGAAGAGTCACATCATATAGGAATTGTCATATGCTACTTCCATACAATGTCCTTGGAATTCTCTAATGTGATCCTCAAGATTTTTCGTTTCCTTGGTGTTTCTCTTATTTTGATATTTCAAAGCATTATGGGAATGGAACCATATCAGTGGTTCTATCAAATGGATAGGGGCATAAATTTCCTTATGTGTGCAATTTCTTTGTCTTTCCCGATTGTATGTCTTGTATTTGTTGTGAGAGAAACTTGACCTATGTGGAAAGATCATTTTATGGATTGGGTGGTGGAATGTATGTGTTTTGGGATGGTTCAGTTTGTTGGGTGAAGGATGGGGTGGCTTGTGTGTTAAGGTTCAAAGAATTTCTCTATGTGTTCATAAAAGGTTGTTGGAATCTTTGTTGCACGAGCAATGCTTGTTGGTATGCCTGTTGTTGTTTTTGTGCGAACAATAGTTTTTGTTGGGCTTGTTGATATTGTTGTTCTTGTTGTTGTGCTATCAATGCTTGTTGATAGGATTGTTGATCTTGGTATTGATCTTGTGATTGGGCTTGTGCCTACACTTGCAACAAAGTTTGCACTTGTGCTTGTACTTGTGATTGAGCTTGCACTTGAGCTTATTAGGCTTGAATTTTTTGCAAGGCCTTTTTCTAAGCTTTTTCTGCTGCTTGAATGTGATATTATACTATTTTTTTTATTTGGATATGGAGGTGGAGGTGGGTGATTTTGTGGGATGGTGTGATATGATGTGATGAGAGGTTGTTGGGGCAGTTTTTGAGGTGTTTTTTGAGTGATGACAAGGGGTTGAGTGGTGGATGGTGTTATGTTTAACATGCTTGTCCCTTGTGAGATTAGACCTTGGGAGGTTTGAGGTGGTTTGGATGATGTGATGATTGGTTCAGAGATTTGGGTTGATGCCACTTGGTGTTGCGATATCAATGGCATGTTTTGAGGATTTGGTATGATAGATGTGTTGATTTGATTTGTGCTTGGGGGTTGACTTGATTTGATTGGTTTTGGATTGATGTTTTTAATGAAGGGATTTACCCTATACCTTGTGTGGATGATGATGTCAAGATGGGGAATGGTGGGAAAATGTGTGATGTGTTCCCTTGTGGAAGTGAGGATGAAGCATTGAAAGTACCCACTTGTCCAAATAAATCTAGTTTTCCTTGTTAGATGTTGGGATTTTAGCTTTGTGTATTAATGGAATATGCAGGGATAGCATGAAAAGTGGTTGAATTATTTGAATTATGGAAGATGAGTGGCACATATGGTGGCTTAGGGTCTTGTGGGATGGTGTTTGGCATACCCAACACTATAATGGCTTCCAAATTTGGGTTGATGACAAGTGGATTCCATTGAAGGGCTTGGAGTAGTGAACTTCCCTTTGTGATCATAGGTTGACTTGGGGCGTGAGATGATGATGGTTCATTGATTGGTTTGATGATACCTAGAAAAGAAGGTGTGAAATATTTTTGTGATATGTTCCCCAAAAGTTGTTGAACAATGGTGCTCACATAAAAATTGGAAGGAAGTTTAGCCCCTTCTTTTGATAATGCCAACATGTATTGGGTGGGATTTAGTCTCATGACTATATTGACAAGCTTGTGTGTTTCAGGATTTTGGACTAGTTCAAGTCTTTCATCTTCGGACATCTCTTTGAAGTTATTCATGACATCCTCCCTTTTGAGTATCTTGAGGTAGTTGAGGGGGATTAAGTGGAGGGTTGATAGATACCCTAGGGTTGAATTTTGATTGACTTAAATCACTTGAGGTTGAATTTTCTTTTTTTTCTCCATGATCTTGTGTTGTGACCTTGTTTGGACCATAAAATTGGGATCAACTTTTAGAAATATGGGGTATGAACCTTTAACTCTTTGGTTGATCTAAACTTTAGGTACATAAAGAAATTCTATGATGGGTTTGTAGGATCAAGTGATGATGATAAATGAGGGATGTGTTTTAACTTTTGAGAACTTTGGATGAATACTAGACCTTAGGATTTTTTTTTTTTTATTATTTTTATTTGGATTATGGACTTGTAGATCCCAAGATGTTATATGTGATCTTTAGGATAAACTTGCCAAAATCGGTGTTGATTTAACTAAATGTGTGAGAAAGGATTCATAACCCTCACACCTAGCTAAACAAGATGATTTTTATTTTTATCTAAGGATTTGCTAAAATTATAGCACAAATTATTTTAAGACCAAGGTAAATGAAGGTGTTTGTTTGACCCTAGATTAACCTAGAAGAACTTTGTTTTACAAGAACCAAGGTATTGAAGAACATGTGATTCCCTATAAAGTGTTCAAATCCAAAAGAACAATGTTTGACTTAAATGAGGGGTTCATACTGAGCATCCATGTTCGAATTATTGAGCAAAATAAGTCTATAAAACCTTGTTACATTCTTGTTTATTTTATGGTATTGTCTTATGTTACATCAGATAATGTGTCTTACTTTATCGTTTTGAGCATTATTCACAAGTTTGAAGTGGTGGCATGTAGACCTTCACTTTGGAATTTTGACTTTGTGGGAAATCATTGGTGCAATACACCTAAACACATTTGCCAAAATTTGATCATTTATGTTGATCATAGGGAGATTCTAGGGAATTTGGGTTGTTTTGAGTAAATTTATATTAAATAAGGTCTAAAAATATGTTTATGATGTATTTGGGTGATTTAGAGTTGTAGGTGTCAAGTTTGTAAAAGTTGCTCAAAAATGCAAAAACAAGTTGTCAAGCAAAAAGTTGTCAAAATGCAATTCTTAGAGAATATGAAGGGTCAATATTTTAAAAGTTAGTTATGGATGTTTGAAGTGGTTAGGTTTGAATGGAAAATGTATATAAGCTTCTCCAAGGCTCGAAGTTGATGAGTTGATTACTGTATTGAATATTTTCCATCAATATACAACATTTTTCTACACTTTTCTCTATTTTTCTGAACTTTACAATATCTATACGAACCTGTATAGGCTTGGAGTGCTCTAAAATTCATTTTAAATCATTCAAGCATGTTTTAAGTTTCATTAGAATCCATTTTTATAGTCTAATATTAATTTTAGGGGAAGATCTCATAGATTTTCTATAACTGATTGGTAAAAACCAGTGAGATACTGTTTGGTGACTAAATAATGGAATAGGCCATTCCTCCTATTGTCAAACCATTTTTCTTGGAGGAATTTCATATCACAAAGTATGTTAGGTGTTTCTTTGATTTAGGAGGAAAGAAGGATTTGTTGTGTGAAATGGTATGATGCCCTAGGGATGGGCAGTGTAATTATCTTGTGAAAAAGGTGGCTTTGAGAAGGGTTCTACTGAATTATTGATGGAATTGAGTTTATGAAGATGTTGTGAGTCTGTACATACCAAATAGAAACTTTTTGAAGCATTGGTTGTGTTTTATAAGTCTAAAATGGTGGAATATATATAAACCCTAGTTAATGTGCAATAAAATGGAGGGTTTGGTGGATCAATGGTTTAGATGTCTTAAATATGAGAAGTGATTGAGGATTTTTTGGTTTTTCATCACAAATTAACTCTTTCAAGTGAGTATTGGTGAAACAAAGGAGTTTAGGAAGTACTTCCTTTGTAAATAGGGCTAATTGAGTAGCCTCAAAATAGGGCAATTCGTTGTTTCTCAATGTTGGGTCAAGAAACCTATTATGATCTTTTGGGATTTTGGTTTGGGGTTTGTGGTGAGTATTTTTTGATGTTTTTTGGCCTTTTAATGGCCTCATCAAAAGGATATCTTCATTTGTGAGTTTTTTAAGGCTACAAGCCTCTAGTTGTATGCTTGTGAATAGAGGAATGGTTTGTGTTGTAAGAAGTTTTTTTATTGTTGAAGTATGATCAATTTGTGTTGAAATGTGAGTATCAACCACCTTGCTTACATTAGGTGGTATCAGAGCCTGGGTACAAGGTATTTTGTTGTTGATTTCATTGTATTTGTCGGTTTTGAAGAAAAGTTGATTGGAAGGTGAAAAGAAAAATTGATGAAGATTCCTCCAAAGAGTGTTGGTACTGCTAGAGAGTTGTAGGATATGAAAGAGAAGCATACTAAGCTTCTGAAGTCACATAATGCAGTTTTGGAAAGGATTTTTTCCTTGGAGACAAAGAAAAGAAGAGAAGTGAATGACGAGAGTGAAATAGAAGAAGATGAAGAATATGAGGAAGTTGATAAATAATTAGACCCTGAAGATCAAAGGATGGTGAAGATGCTCAAGGAAATGAAAGGTGATTCAATGAAGGTAAAAGTTTATCTTCGTATGTATGGTTATAATTTAAATGAAGACAAATTTATTGATTGGATAGCTTCTATGGATAACCATTTTAAGAGTGAAGATATTTTAGAGGAACAAAAGGTGAAGGTGGAAAAGACTAAACTTAAAGGTCATGCTCTTCTATGGTGGGACTATGAGCAAGCATAAAGGAGAACACAAAGAAAATAAAGGATTAATTCATGGGACAAGATGGTACAAAAACTAAAAGGTAAGTTTCTTCCAAAGTATTATGAAGTTGAATTGTATAAAAAGTTGCAGGGATTGAAAAAAAAATCTAGATGCCAAGACATATACAAATGATTTTTATAAAATAAGTATAAGGGAAAGAAGGGATGAATATTAAATTGAGAAAGAGGCTAGATACCTAGGTGGTTTGAGATTTAATATACAATATGAACTTGTTGTTTCTAACCCAAATTTTTTTGAAAAGTATTCTTAATTAGCAATCAGGGTGGAGGAAAAGCTTAAAAGAAGGTAAGAAAAATCAGTTAGAGGAAGAGGTGCTACTAGTACAAGAGGGAGAGGAGAAATCCCTACACCAAATTAGTCAAGTGAACAACAAGAAGGAACAAATAGAGATAAGGAGGAAGGCATTGATACTAGAGGTGGTTTTAAAGGTAGAGGAAGGTTTAGTGGTGGTAGAAAATCTAATGATTTTACAGGGAGATGTTATACTTGTAATGAGTATAGTCATCCATCTTGGAAATTTCCTAAAAGGGTTGGTAGTTCATCTACTGGTGAAAAGAGGATTGGTAGGAGAACACAAATCATTGAAGAAGAGGAGTGTGAGAGTAATCATTCTGGAAGTTTAAGAGATGCTCCTAAAATAGGGGAAATGTTGATGATGAGGAAGATAGTATTGAAGGTAGTAAAAGAGGTAGACCCATTGCAAAGGAAGAGCCTCTTTGAGACTACATGTAAGTGCAAAAATAAGGTATGCAAGATTGTAATTGATTCTGGATCTACTGAAAATATGGTGTCTACTGAGATAGTGAATAAGTTAAATTTGTAAAAAGTTCCTCATGAGTTGCCATATAAGGTGTCTTGGTTGAGTGATGGGAAATCTTTGTTGGTTAATGAAGAAGCTATGGTAGATTTTCAAATTGGAGACTATAAAGATAGTGTAGTTTGCAATATTCTTCCCATGGATTATTGTCACTGTAGACATGTCAAATTTACATCATGCATAATCATATTCCATTCATCAAATAAATCAGGACTTTATTTAAATCAAATCCTAAATCATATTCCATCATTTTCTAATTCAAATAAATCAATTATCAAAGTCTTAAAAGTCAAATCATCTAATCAGCATTAAATCAGCATAATCATCATCTATTTAATCTAACCCTGATTAAATGATAATCCCATCCCACTTGCATTATCTAGATCTAGCCACTTGCACATATAAATCAATTTATTGATTTATTAAATCCAATATTTTCCATCAACATGGCATTTATGAGGAATATTCCCTCAATTTTGAATTCAAAGGCAAGTTGATTTGTCCCTCCAATAGTGCATTTATTGCTCATTTTCTTGTCCCCCACTTAGCATTTACTCTCAAATTTGAATTCAAATTCTCCTTCTCATGGGCACATTTACCTAATCTTGCACAACCATTGACCACTCACCATCTGACAAGTGTCATCTTCTCATTGGCTTGATCTTTAGTCCCACATTGGTCCCTCTTCAACACTCAACATTTGAAAATATTTAAATACAAGCTTCATCTTTGAGCAAATCCTCCACAATCTCTTGCAAGGTCACTCTCTTTATTTGAGATTTGATCTTGTCTACTTAGCATCTCCATATCAATAGCAATTTCATCATCTTAAGCTTATCAATCAAGGATTGGGAAAGGGTCACTAGCACATGTGACACCAATCCACTATGGGATAGGTTTAATGTCATGTTTTTGTATGCTTTTATTTGGTTTCCCTTGTTTCATTTATGGCATGATTAACATGGTTTATTATTCCATAGGGATGTTGAAATGTCGCTTTTGTTTATCTAACATTTTGTAGATTTTAGCATCCACAAAATGGCGCTAGAAGGAGGGCTTGAAGTTTATTTCATGCATTGGATGGAAATATAGTCTCTATTTTCATTCATGCTTTATATCTGTTTCCGTTTACATAAGATTAATCTCTGTTCAAATAAACTTTAAGCATTATATTCACTATCAAATATTTGTTTTTAGCAGCTGGAAGATATGCAATTTATGTGTGGATAGTTAAACTTATTGATTTGAATGCCTTTGAATGCTATCATTTCAAATTTGCATTTAGATTTTTATGGCCCTTAGTTGATTCTTTTACACCTCCCTGCCTGGACCTTGGTTCTTTTTTTTCTAAAGATCCAAAGGTTGTTGCACATTCTACACTGTCTGGTAATCTTCTAATGTATGTAATGGCATTTTAGAAATCTCTAATGTCTATTGGGGTGCGCTTTATACCAGATAAAGGCATTATAGTCAGGGTATTCTTTTGTGGGAACGTAAAGTTTCTTTGTAAGCTTGGGAGGCCTGTAGTCTACAGGAGGCTTGAAAGCCAGATTCTTCTTAATCATTTTTGAGATAAACTTTTGCCTCAATTCTGAGATAACCTTTCGCCTCTCTATGAGAAGCTTCTTAAGGGCTCTATTTTATCTAGTGTTCATTCGAATTTCTGGGTTGTCATAGAGGGGCTCGGGAGAGGGAGACCTTGCTCCCTCTGCACTATCATCAACAACCTACCTAGACTGGAGCCTCCTTTCGATGTCTAAGAGTTGAAGACTTAGTACCTGCACTTGAGGATTAGATTCCCCACCATCCATCAACTTTATTTTCTTCCCTTCATCTACTTCTGCTTCTGCTTCGGGTTCCCATCTGCTGCATCTTTTCCTCCCACCATTTACTTGCACCTCAATATTGACATCATGTAAAGTAGGCTCCTCACACTCATCCAACTCCATCTCTGCCATAAAGCACATTTGCTTTAGTGGTAGAATATTTTCTAATCCCTTGCACTGCTCTAGTAAAAGTGATCCAGATTCTAGGAAATCTACATTGAAATGAATGTACAGTCGACCTCTCATAAATGGCCTCTAATATACCGACATGCCTTCATCATTTATGGCTTTATATTGACCAAGTTTGACAATCTCCCCTGGGCTGTACTTGAGGATGAAGCTGAACGAATGGTGGTTGATAAATGATTATTCTCTTCAGTCTTAAGAGAGTCCTGAGTCAAGCATTAATGCGTCTTCTTTAAACATTCTTTCAAAAGCAGTTCACATTCTATCTATGCCCCATTGTCAACAGCTCATGCGCCTTGTCTATGCTTCCACGCCACTGTCAATAGCTCATGTGCCTTGTCTATGCTTCCACGCCACTGTCAACAGATCATGCACCTTGTTTATGCTTTCACATTCTTCCAGAAATAGTTCTCGCGCCTTGTCTACGCTGACACTTTTTTTTTTGTCAAATAGATCACGCACCCTGTCTATGGTTTCACGTCTCAAACATTCTGACAAATAGATCTCACACCTTGTCCTTGCTCTCACATTTCTCCAAGAAACAGCAGGGAGGATACTGACAAAGATTGTAGAATATCGCTCTACATCTGCCAATCGCATTTGCTTGAAAGTTTTTAAAGCTTTACAACAAATCCATTTTGTGTGTACCCTGCAATCACAGCCTTGCAAACTGGTTACATTCCATTTCTATAGAGCATTATGCTAAATAGTCCATGTACCTTCATCCCTATTTTTGTGATGAAAGCTCTGGCTGCGGAAGTGAGGATTACTAGTTAATAAATGACAGTTTGGCAGTCAAATGAAAGGAAACTCTAAACTTGAAATTTCCCTCCTGTTTGGCCTTGGTATGATTTTCTTTTTGAATTCTAATTCTGTTGCAGGCGTGAGCATTAAACATGAACATTTATATGCAAAACCATCTTTGTCAGATGTCTTTTGATACAGGAAGGCAGGGGTAGTGTATTTAAGAGAAGAAGGAGCGGTGCAATTACTCTCTTGACTTTCTTGCACATCTTTTATACTTGTTGGGTTCCCTCAAAGCTGCATTAATGTGACTTTCACCTTTGATATGATGTTTGGAGTTATTTTTGAAAAATCTTTAGTCTTACAATGAAGAATGTTATTTCTTGTGCTCCTTTTGAAAGGCAGATTTAACAGATTTAATAGATTTAACACTATATTTGCTCTTAACAAAGTGTTTTATTCTTGGTTAATATTTGCTTTAAAAATCTGGTGGAAATCAGAATTCTTATGAGTTCTTCATTCATTAGTTAAAAGAAACATTATTACTTTTTCATTAAAAATCATTTTATGGTTTAAAGTAAAGGTTTAAAAGGATAACTCAATTTTTGTGTCCTTTTCTGTTATAGGTACAAACGAACAACGAAGGTACAAAGGAAAAGTGAAAGCGAAAAATCAACAAGGAGGAGGCTAGCAAACGAAAACGAAAGGAGGGGGATTTTTTTTTTTTTTTTGAAAACACAATGTGTTTTTTAACACTTTAAGTGTTGATCAACACTACTTCACGAAGTTGTTTATCTTTTCGTTTTAGAACACTAATTTTCATTTGGGTCTAAAACGAACAATTTGATTTTCATTGCAAGGGGCTTAAAATGAATCTTAGGACCAACTCACTAGATTTCGTTTTGGGTAAAAATTGGACAAGCAAAACTCACCTTCATTTTGGTGCTTAAAACGAACTCACAATTGCTTTGAAGGTATAAAACGAACAAGTTTTGAATTGTGTGATTTTGTCTTTTGAGTCGTATCCTCTCCCCTTGCGCTTCGTGCGATCTAGGGTGCAAGAGAAACACTCAAAATACATTTTATTGCTTTGAAACACTTTCAATTTGGGCTTTAAAATTGGCCATCTTGTCTGGGGAGTGTGAGTGGGGGCATTTTCGCGTACATTCTCTTTCTTTGCCATCAAAGATCGATCAAGTTACGGATTGTGTCTTTGCTCGCTTTTGTTTATCTTAGAGGGCCTGCCTTGGGGAAAAAGTACTCACCCAAGGGACGACTCAACCGGTAACACTCTAAAGCCAAGAGTATTTCCAGCTGGGATATATATGATGGTTTTGGTTAAATGCCATAATCATGTGGTTGGCTCCAACAAGATGGATCTGAAAGGGGACTCTTGCCATATGGGTCAATCTCCATGAATGGAAAGTCCTTACTTAGAACCCATGTGCTAGAATTTGCCAAAATCCTAATCTATTTGTTGGTGCAAGAACGGTTATTGCAAACCACACTCTTATGGTCTTCTAGTAGAGATGGAAAGCATGCCATGGGAGTTTCATGGGTGTTGATGCTTGGCTGCCCCGATTGACGATAATGAGCCGTGGAGGGGAGCCAGTGGGGTCAAGCATCTAACCATCCGCTAGAGATAAGCGTAGCTAGACTTGTCGAAGTGGGAATCCAACAAATATTGTCTTACACATCTATAGGGCTTGTAATTGTTCTTCATTTGAAAACACAGTGTGGTATTCAAAAACATTTTGCAAACAAACATTCAACATGATTCTCAAAATTTCAAATCCTTTTGAAGACAAATATTATTGACTCAATCCATATGTTACTGCTTTCCCTGGGGATTCACATCCGTAGAGGTTCCTAAGCATTGGATTATACCTCAATTTGTCTTCTTGAGTAAACAATAGGAAAACCCTTGCCTTGAGTTCATTGAATTTCCACATAAAATATCTTGTGGGGTTTAAAGAAATTAAGACATTGGACATCTTAGTTTGAAACTTTAATCAAAGAGAGTGTTTTTGGTAAAATAAATCCATTAAGCAAAGCTAAGGAAAATGGTTTCATGTGTGTTGAGACTCCAAATCCCAAAGCACAAATCATTGATTGGAAATCCAAAATGTTCAAATCATTTCTTGGTTACAAAGGTCTTTAGGAGCGGATGCATGCTCTTCAATGCCTAGGTCTAGGAAAACAAAGTGGTCTTTTTTGGTTCATCTGGGATCAAAACAAATCAAACCTCTTTCATCCATCTTTCAAAACATCAAAACCATCTCAAGTCATCTTTTGAAAAACTTTGAAATCATCCTTGAAGTGCTAGGCTTTATGACAAAATCAAGCAAACACCAAAATCATTGAGACCAAGTCCTTGAAAACATTTATCAAAACACCTTTGGCTAGGAATGTGTAAATGCATCCTTTTGCATATCCTTAGTCAAAGTCATCCAAATCATCTTGTCTAGCTTAGTGTATGTAGATGAATTCTTCTCCATATACTTAGTGAAACAATCATTTTGTTTGGGTAGGTGTGGGTAGATGCATCTTTCTCCTCACACATATCCAAATCATCATCCTTTGAACACAACTATCCTTTAGATCATTATCAAACATCTTAGGATATTTTTGTTCAAAATCCAAAACTAAATCCAAATCAAGATCAAGGACAAAATCTCAAAATCCAAAAAAATCAAACCAATCAAAAATCCAAAGTCCTAGCATTTCATTCAAGATCTATCAAAAGCCAAAAACATCCATAACATCCATCTTTAAACATCAGCATCATATCATCATCACATTTGATCCTAAAAGCATCCTAAAACTTTCACTTTGGGACATAAAATAGAGATTAATCCAAGGAATCAAGAGAATCATCTCCCATATTCTCGAAGATGGATCCCCGTTTTATGGTTCTAACTAGATCTCAATACAAGAAGAGTATGGAAGCCAACAAAGAAACACTTGCTTCAAGCAATCTTAAACAAACCAACACAGAAATGAATCCAACAGAATCAAGCAATCCATTGACCCTCTCATCATCACAAAATCCGCAAGAAGGAAACCAAAGAGAGGACCCTATTTTTGGAATGTCTCACGAGGAAATGATAGAAATGCTCCAAAATCCGCATAATCATCGAATCATCAACATCATGATGAGACTCAACCCTTCGTTATATATGCTTGAATTAGCAAAACAAGGGGCCAAGTTGCCTTCAGATTTTGATGTGAGTAGCATAGTGGAGACATCATTTCCACCAATCTCATCCACCCCCATCACACCCATCATCTCACCCAACATGATTCCAAATCCACCACCACTACCACCAAAACCAAATGTGGCAAGACAATATGACACTGCGCTAAAAGCTCACCAGGCCTACCAAAAGGCCATCCAACAATATCTAGCCAAGCAACAAGCATGCAGAGCTCGACAAATGCAACAATCCTCTCAAGCTGCCCAAGCCTCTCAAGCTACCCAACCAACACGAGCACAAACACAAAAGATGACAACTGTTGAGAACAAAGATCAAGATCACTCCATCATTGAATACCTTGAAGTTGTGTCTATTCCATCCAATGATCAAATGAACATATGTCAAGAGTCACTTCTCAATCATGATCAAAATCCACCAACAATACCCAACAATGATCTAATTCCACAAATGTCAACATCATTTGACCCTATGGTTGAAGACCTTAGAAATCTCTCTACTGCAATTGTTGAGAACAATGTTCAAGATCTATCCATCAATAAAGATATTTTTGCTTCATCCAATGAGGCATCGACCAGTGATCATGTTGAAAATGTATCTACATCACCTAATGAGGTAGAGGACATATCTCAAGAATTTATGCCAAAGCATGATCAAAATATTTCACCAAGGTCTAGCAATGGTCCTTTCCAAGACATATTGACATCCTTTGACCTCATGATTGCCGATATTGAAGGAATCTTCAACTCGACACCTAATCCAAGTCCACTCAAAGATCACGAAGATATTAAGCCACTTCCCAGGCATGATGAATATATCCAAGAACCATTTGTAAGCAGTCCATCCTTTGAAACTGACCCATGTCAAGAACTTGATCCAAAGCATGACGAAAGCAATTCCGAAAACATTCAAGATCAAGAATTTGTATCTTCAAGATACTACAATAGTTTAATGGACACTCTCCTATCTATGCACGATGATCATATACATGTAGCACATAATCCTCCATCTACCCATGAGATGCTTTCTACAAATGGACATGCAGATGATCTTCATCTAGAACAAGATTTTGTCACACAAAAAGAGCAGATTCTTAACTCCTACAATCAAACGGAGTTGTCAACATTAGGATCAGATATATTCCAAATTCAAACTGAGGACATTAGCTATGTGGATATCCAACATTATCCGCTCAAGGAAACAAGTCAAATAGAACAAGATATTCCAGAGCAGCAAATGGAAATAACGTCACCTACAGTGGTCATTTATTAGAGAATTCATTCTAAACAAAAGCTCTCAGAACAAGCAGAATCAAAGCATGAAGGTACTACTACCAGCATATTGGGGGCAACTTCATCTTAAGAAAACATCAACATAGGGGGCACAAAGAGTCCTTATGATGAAGCTAGTGTCAATACTACAACCAACCACATCATGAATCTTCATCCACCCATCACCCTATCCATGAATTGGGACCAATGTCAAAGGAAATATCTGAATCAAAGTACAAAGAATGTTATCAAATCAAAAGAAGTTGAGAAGCATAATGGACAGATCAAATACATATGGATACCAAAGAATACAAAGAAAGATCATCCCTATCAAACTCCATCAGTCAAAGAAACTATGGGGAAAAATAAAAGAGGGAAAAGTATCCATCAAGAATGTCTGCAGAAGCAAAAGAAGGCTTTTCAAGCGATGTACAAAGTGTATCAAGTAGTTGGTCCTAATTCCACGCACACTTCTGTATCCACCCATCATTGCTCATCTTCCCAAGTTTGGAGAGTCAAAGGTTCCAAACTCTCAACCAATCCATCTCTTATCCCTAAACGCACTCCATCCACGCCTCCACGCATGATATCCAATTCTCATATTAACCATGTATTGGCAATGACCCTTCATCATAAGGATTCAGAAGGAACTTTATAGCGATGTACGCACAGAGACAGAGTTAACCCTGGTATCGACAAAGCAGATCGAGAATCCCAGAAGTGGCATTCAAGTGCACGTATCTTAGCAAAGCAGCTTCTTCAAGCAAGATATCGATGGCACATTATGACAGGGGCATCTACGTCAACACCACCAGGTGGTTCAGCATGAATCTTTCATAAAAATATAGAAAAATAAAAAAAAGCAAAAAATCTAAAAAAAATCAGAAAAAGGATTGAAAATAGTAAAGATAAAAATCGTCCTCTAGTGAAAACTGCATGGGTGGCACTTTGGGCAAGACCATGATGAAAACCTGGAAAACAGGCATCATGTGTGGAATCGAGCATCTACGTGCGCCACTTCAGTTGAAAGCATCTCATCCCATCCATAATAAATCGAGCATTCCATCCATCTTATCCATAATAAATCCATCCATCCATGAACCATTTATCCAATCCATTCACATATATTGCATCCATCATATTAGTTATCATGATCTTGATGAAATCTTGGAGCACACTTTATGCTTGCTACGGTAAACATCTTGACATGGGTCATTTTCATTGATCCTATCCTATCCTATGAAGCATTATCCAAATGAACATTCGTTATTCGAGCACCTTATCTTATCGCAAGATAAATCCTTGGCATACTTTGTGTGCTTACCATATCCATCCATCCATACACTTATCCGAGCATCCATCCATTGCATTTCGTATGTTGCTAGACATTGGGGGCAGATATGTACATCTTGCTTCGAGAATAAATCTTGGTCTATGTCCTCTGACTTATGTGGTGATTCAAACATTGGAAAACATGAAATAAAATTGGTCAAACCACTTATAAGAAAAAATCCAAATCACTAGCCCATGGCACATTTTGATGAGAAGACATTCCTTATAAGTCTTCATCTTTCATCAAACATCAATTGATATCAGTCACATCTAAATTGCACGTCAAACGTCACATCAAATCATCCAAACATCTTTTGTTCAAAACCAAGCTTCATCAAACATGATCAATCAAATCCAATCAAAAAATCATCATCCCATCAAATCTTTGTGTTGCATAACACTATCATTGCATTGTTGTGTATCCTCAACAATGTTATCATCATCATCAATCCATCAATCTGATCAATCCACCTTAGCTTGATTTTCAACAAAATCCCAAACAAAGCACTGATATCATTACACATCCATATCAAAATTGTCAAAATCATGCGAAAAATCCAAAAACATCCAAAACATATAAAAAATCCAAAAAACACTCAAAAAGCAGAAAACATCAAAAACATTGGAATCTGAACTACGTCGTCTCTGAGCTTAAACATAGGCAAGGCTAATCCCTGATTGGCCCCCGAGACATCAAAATCCAAAACATTCAAAAAACATCAAATCCAAAAACAAAAACATCAAAAAAAACATCGTAAAATCAAAAAATCAAAACATTTGCAAAATCTTGAAAACACCAAAACAGCCTCAAAACATTTCAAAACGTCAAAAACATCCAAATATTTGAAAAAATCCATCTGTCTCATCTCACTTGCACCCACAATAATCAATCATCCATAATAAACTGATCATCACCTTCATCCTTTGGCAACACAAATAGAAACAATCATAGCAGTCAACAAAAGCAAACTTCAATCGCAAAATCAAAATTAAACAGCAAACCATTAAACACAAAATCAAACTCTTGATCACAACATGTCAGTCAACCTTATATCAATAGCCTATCAATCAACTTATCAAACCATCATCATCCTATACAATGCATGTCCTAGGATATATCGTTCCGACAATGGGCATCATTTTGGATATCACCTTGGATTCTTATCCTATCAAAACAAATCCTTTTGGCTAGAGGTATGAAGAACATTGGCTTGTTTGTACTTGATATTTTCTTTTGATTTATCTTATTGCACTCATTCCAAGGACCTCTCGATGATATCTGAATGAAGGATTTTACGAGATAGGAATGGGGCAACGATCATTATTCTTTGTCTGGTGTGCTTGTTGGATGTTCTTGTAAAATAACTTGGTGAATACTTGCTTTGTTAGATATGTATGGAGGATGTTTCAGATAGCTTGTTGACTATTGCATTGATTGGTTATACCTTTCCGTGTTTTGGTCTGAGATGTTTGAGACTTCTAAAGTGCATCCTAGCAAGGTTTCTATATTTCAGGTGTGAACAAGAATACTCCTATCTATTTGTCAAGTCAAAGTCCATCACACTAAGTACAACGACATCCTAGTCCTTTATACCTTGATGCATCGTACTTAGGCGTGTTATCAAACTTAAAGTAAGTGACCCTTTGAAAATCCCAATCATTGGTAAGCAAAATCATCCATCTATCATCATCATTTCTTATCATCATTTCTCATCATCATCTCTCATAATCATGGACTTGTTGGATCCTCTTGTCATCATCTCACTTCGCACTAACATCGCATCATGAATAGTTCATCATGCATCCATCTTGCAACCACAAACTGTTAGCATTCATCCATCATGCATCCATTATGCATTTATCTTGCATCCATAAATCATCAGAATTCTGCATATCATCTCACATGCATCATCATTATAATATAGATCTATTAGTCTAAGCATCTCATAAATCATCCATTGCATAATCACAACATATCACATCATCAATCTCATCCATCTCATATCATATAATCATTTAAGTTGGTTAGAATAATATAGATTTGTTATTCTAAGCATCTTGAAATCATCTTTGCATCGTCATCCATAACCACCCATTTTTGAACCTCTTTATCGCGAGATCGACCCTCAAATCGAATCTATTCACTCGATCTCTCGAGGGGGCAATGTACCAATGTACTTCTTTCCGCTGGGGCATCCGAAAAATCAGAATTTTTTTGATTTTGATCATGACAAGTTTATTCTTTGAACCAATGCAACAAATACATTGCTTCAAAGAGGGGCAAAATGTAGACATGTCAAATTTACATCATGCATAATCATATTCCATTCATCAAATAAATCAGGACTTTATTTAAATCAAATCCTAAATCATATTCCATCATTTTTTAATTCAAATAAATCAATTATCAAAGTCTTAAAAGTCAAATCATCTAATCAGCATTAAATCAGCATAATCATCATCTATTTAATCTAACCCGATTAAATGATAATCCCATCCCACTTGCATTATCTAGATCTAGCCACTTGCACATATAAATCAATTTATTGATTTATTAAATCCAAGATTTTCCATCAACATGGCATTTATGGGGAATATTCCCTCAATTTTGAATTCAAAGGCAAGTTGATTTGTCCCTCCAACAGTGCATTTATTGCTCATTTTCTTGTCCCCCACTTAGCATTTATTCTCAAATTTGAATTCAAATTCTTCCTCTCATGGGCACATTTCCCTAATCTTGCACAACCATTGACCACTCACCATCTGACAAGTGTCATCTTCTCATTGGCTTGATCTTTAGTCCCACATTGGTCCCTCTTCAACACTCAGCATTTGAAAATCTTTAAATACAAGCTTCATCTTTGAGCAAATCCTCCACAATCTCTTGCAAGGTCACTCTCTTTATTTGAGATTTGATCTTGTCTACTTAGCATCTCCATATCAATAGCAATTTCATCATCTTAAGCTTATCAATCAAGGATTGGGAAAGGGTCACTAGCACATGTGACACCAATCCACTATGGGATAGGTTTAATGTCATGTTTTTGTATGCTTTTATTTGGTTTCCCTTGTTTCATTTATGGCATGATTAACATGGTTTATTATTGAATAGGGATGTTGAAATGTCACTTTTGTTTATCTAACATTTTGCAAATTTTAGCATCCATAGTCACCTACTCCTGGGTAGACCCAGTAAATATGATAAGAGAGCCTTGTATGATGGTAGAGAAAAAACATATACAATAGTGAAGGATGGATTTAAGTTTGTTTTAACTCCTTTGGTGGAAGATGAGAAAGATAAAGAAAAAGTGATAATGTGTGGAAGAAAATAACTTGTAAATATTGTAAAGGAAGAAAAAGGGTAAAAAGTTGTAGTCAATACAAAGCATGATGATGTTGGGACAATAGGTAATAAAGTTACTTTAGGTTTTTTGGAAATAGATTGGAATAAGAATTTTTTAGTTGGTACATTGGTGTGTCCATTGAATGGAAGCATGGTGAAAGGACAAGTGGTAAGGTTTGCAGGGACATTTAGGTGTACATTTGATGGTATAGTATGTACAAAGGATAGTATGGTGGGACAAAAGATTGACAAGATAGTGAAAATGACAATAGAAATGAAAAGACATAGTGGACAAGATATAAAGAGCAATCACAGGTATGAAGATATGATAAAGGTAAAATTAGTGCAAGAAGTCTCTAATAAGTGTTTTTTGATGGATGTGAAGGAAGGAATATAGTCAAGATTAGGCCACGGGAGTGGTAAAAGGTAGATAGAAGGACTGATGACAAAGATGAAGTCACATTCATATGCAAAAAATGTCAAAAATGCAGGGAAAATCATGAGAATTTAGTACTTGAACAAGATGAAAGAGTTTATAGGCCAGGGAGTGTATGGAGCAAAGATGAAGCATGGAATAAACCCCAACTCTTGTGACAAGAGTTCTTCTTGTTGGATGTTGTGGTTGTATTGCTGATATATGGTTGTCATTTATGTCAACACTATTGGCATTAATGTCTTAGAAGTTGTATATGTTCAGGATATTGAGAAAATTGTAATAAATAAGTTGTAGGTTGTTAGGGGTGAAGTGAAGTTCAGTATGTTGGTGAGCATAGTACATTGATGATCAAAGGTTGTGGATTAAATGGTTTGTTGTTGAGTATATCTAGTTTATCCATGTTAAGTTTTAGAGATATGTGTGAAGATTTGACCGGCTTACGAGTAGTTGTGTTCAGACAGTCATTATGTTGCTTCAATTGGTGTTCTTCAATGAAGATGATGTGACTCTAGTAAGTTTAGTTGTTTTGGATGCTTCTCTGATGATTCATGATGTTTGTGGATGTTTCTAGATCATGCTCTATTTATGTTGCATGTCTAAATTGATCATTGTACTCATGATTGGTGAATTTCTCTTGTGTGTTCATGTTTTTCATGTTCTTGGCTGACAGAGTGTTGTAGCATGTTGTGGATCTTCGAGGAATAATTTTTTGAAGGTGGTTCATGTTTGAAGATTTTATTTTAGGTTTTCACTATGTTGTGGTTGACCTTGGTTGATTCCCATTAATAATCTTTAATGATTTGGGCCAATATTTTTCAATCATTTTATTATTTTATTGAGGCCAATAGGATATATATGTGATTTTTTATTCCATTCAAAGGTGTGCTCATGTATGAGATGCGTGAATAACATCCTAATCATTTGAAGGAAAAAGAAGAGTATGAAGAAGTGTTCATATGCTTAACCAGAACTGTAATCAGGCATTGGCAAATGCTATTTTCTCAGTTCAATTTTTTGGAAGTAATCCAAATTCTTTTGTAAGATAGTGAGTCTTCTTTTCTAATTGAGCAATGAGCTCTAGGAAGTGCACCTAAATTCATGTGCATTCCCCATTCACATTTCTTTATACTTTTAACAGTGTATAATCATGTGGACTAACCTCCACTATGGTTTTTCCCCAACAAGGTTTCCACATAAAAATCTTGGTGTTATGTGTGTTTCTGATGTGTTGTTGATTTATACTTTCATGGTCATTGATCAGATCTAAGAATAAGGCTAATAAGTTTGATAAGTTTAAATGTCTAGGACAACTAATTCACCCCCCTCTCAGTTGTGTTCCCTTATGTTGCAAAAAATTGGTATCAAAGTAGGTTCCTTGGAAGAAGTTTAATAGATTAAGGTGATCTGGGATGGTGACATACAAGAAGGATAGTCTGAGATTTGATGGAACAAATTATTCTCTATGGAAGGCTTGAATGGAGTGTCATATGAGATGCATTGGTGAACCCTACTCGAAAATTACAAAGAATAGGTATATCATTCCATAGAATGGTCTTTCTACTACCAATGAGATTAAGGAAGCCGAATACAATATCAGGGCTAAGGAAGCATTGTTGAGTGCTTTGACTGATTTTGAGATGACAAATGTTATGGATCTAATGACTACTTATGAGATATGGAAAAAATTGAAAACTTTGTATGAAGGTGATGCTAACATGAAGATTGCTAGGTTACAAAGTCTAAAAGGGTAGTATGAAATGTTGAGAATGGGTGATAATGAGAACATTAATTCTTTCATGCATAGAGTGAATGAACTTGTGTGTGGTATTAAATGTGCTGGTGGATGATTGGAAGAATTAGAGATTGTTTCTAAAGTGCTTAGATCCTTTTCTATTGCATACAAAGTCAAAGCTTCTGCTATTGCGAGGCTACAAACGTTAACAAATGTAACCAGAGACATGTTGATTACTAAGCTTATTGTTTTTGAGTTGAGTGAATTTGGTGATGCTCTTCCTAAGATAGAATCTGCATTCAAAGCTACTACTTCCAGAAGAGATAAACAAAGATATAATCTAGGTGAAAGTTCTTCTAGAAAGGTATTCAATTATGAGGAGGAAATGAGAGAGATTGAAGAAGAGGAGAGAAAACTAGAGGAGCTTGAAGGACTTATTATCAAAAGAGAAGTCAGAGGAGAAGGTAAGTATAAAGGGAAATTTCCTATTAATTTTTTTTCTTGGAATAAGATAGGTCATTTTGCATCAAGTTGTCTGGAAAAAGTTCCTAAGCCAACACCTAATAAGTATAGATTTCAAAGAAAGTGTATTATGTTGTTGATGAAGGTGTTGTAGATGATGAATCTAATAAAGGGAATGCAAGTGAAGATGAATGGGTATTTATTTCTATCAAGGAAAATAATCTAGCCCCTAGTAAATCTGTTAGTTGCTCAAATGTGGAGAAAGACCTAGCTATTCGATTTGAAGAGAAAGATGAATGGGTGATTGACAGTGGATGCTCTCATCACATGACAGGTGATAAAAGAAAATTTGTGAGCCTGGAAAAGTATGATGGTGGTGTTGTAAGATTTGGTGATGACAAAGATGGTGTAATCCATGGTAGAGGATGCATTTCTCTTGATGGTAAGAATAATACTGATGATGTTCTATATGTGGAAGGTTTGAAGCATAATCTCTTAAGTGTTGGACAGATGGTTGAAAAGGGACACAATCTACAATTCAAGGATGGAAAGTGTAGAATATTGTGGAGTTCCTGAAATGTGATTGCTTTAGGTACAAAAATAAAAGGTAACATCTTTCACCTGAATGCTATTAGTAAAAGCTGTCTAATTTCTCAAGATGATGAAAGTTAGTTGTGGAATACGATAATGTGTCGTAAAATTTGAAAATATTATCAAGATAAGTTCTACTCAGGTAGTGAGAGATCTTCCTAAGTTGGTCAAGCCTCGTAATACTATATGCAAGGAATGGCAATTAGCGAAGCACACTAGAATTTCATTTCAGAGCAAACAACATTGTTCAAATGAAGTGTTGGAGCTTGTTCATACTAATTTGTGTTGTACTTCTAGAATCAAAAGTTTACAAGGAGATAGGTACTTCATGATACTTATTGATGATTACTTTAGATTGATGTGGGTTACTTTCTTAAGGGAGTAATCTGGTGCAAGAGCACCAAATTGAAAATTTTTGTTCTTAGTATGTAATGGAGTCTAGTGTGTGTAGAGGGTGTTTTTTTCATGTTTCAATAAGGTAATGAGACCACAAATGTTGATGTAAATAATAGGTCTAGGCGTGTGTGATGTCAAGTTGGTCTATAACTTAATGAAGGATTAATGTTGTTTTGTATTTTTATGCCAAATTTGAATGGCAACTGGAAGTTAAATAGTCACAACCTTTGTTTTCAGTTGTGAACCATTGGTATCCTTGGAGAAACATCATAAAAGGTGTCAAAAACTCTCGAGGTAGGTTGGCATGATGTAATTTTGAAGAAATAACACATTTTGCTATGTTTTTTGTGTCATTTTCTATGAAATTATGTGTTTAGTCATTTTCTATGTATTTGTACCAGTTGTAATCAATGTGAAACCTCTGAAATCTTGTGGAGTCTCAAGTAATCTTTCATTTGATCCTTATTAGAGGGGATTTCATTAGATTTTGAGGGAGAAAAGCTTTGTTTTCAAAAAGTTCTCTATTAACTATAGTTTTTAGGGTTTTGTTTGAATAATGAGGAACTAAGGCCATTCCACCATGCTACAACTTAATAAATGTGTGGAATGGGCCTGTTAGGATGTAGGAAAAATTTTTCTTTGTTTGTTTGATAGGGTGGAGTGCAAGTCAAGTCTGTAGCACGTGCTTGAAAGGTTGGAAAGTTGATTGCCAATGGTGGAATTATTGGTTTTTAATTAGGATAGTGCCATTTTAGATTGTTTGATGGAATCTAATGTGAAAAATGTTGGTTTTGTAACTGGTTTTGAGTTTCCATGAAGGTTTTCAGGTCAAGGAAGTGAGATTTAGGATACCTCCTTTGTAAAAGAGGCCTAATTAGGCCATTGGAAAGTGTTGAAGGGCTCATTGTGTGAGATGTTCTGAAACAACCCTACCAGATGATTAGATATGTCTAATAACAGCCAAAAGGATTCCTAAATCTTTGCACAAGAAGAAGTGGAGTGCTCTAAAATTGGAGTTACCAATAGAAAAGTGGGTTTCCAAGGCTATAAGAAAGAAGGTGGCTTAAAGAAGGAGGTCACCCTTGGAGTTTTTCAAGACCTGCCAAACTAGTTGGGAATTATTTTTTGGTCTTCAATACCACCTTGTATTACATCAAGTGGTATCAAAGCTTAGGTTCTAATTGGGAGAGTTGTGTGTGGTATCAATTTGTAGATGGTGTTTGTAGAATAAAGATGGTAAAATTCCTCCTAAGGGAAATTTAGGACTCCTAAGGATAGTAAAAGAGAATCAAGATGGTATGTTGGACACAATAGCAACCTTAAAAGAAAACTTAAGAATGAGGGTCACTGAAGAGGAGAGTAGTGACAAAGATGAGGAAGAGAATGAAGGGGAGAGTGAAGCCCCTCAAGGTGGACCCCAAGGAGAAGAGTTGGGTCCAAAGGAGAGAAAGTTTATTAAGGTACTTCAGGCTGCCAGAGGAGACAATGTGGAAATCAAGTTGGATTTTCCAATATATGGTGGCAAGATGAATAGTGAGGAGGTATTAGACTAGATAGATGTCCTTGATAACTATTTTGATTACAAGGAGACCCCTAAAAATTAGAAAGTGAAATTGCCCAAGAAAAAACTAAAAGGGCCAGCATTGACCTAGTGGAACTACCTTGAATTAGAGATGTTAAGGAGGAGCAAGCACAAGATCAACTCTTTGGATATAATGATATCAAAAGTGAAAGCCCAATTCCTACTGGGTGACTATGAGGTTCAAATCTTTAGGAGATTACAAAAATTGAAATAGAGAGAGATGGGTGTGATGGCATGTATAGAAGAATTCTATAAACTAAGCATGAGAGTAGGCCACCATGAAAGTAAAGTGGAGAAAATTGCAAGATACATCAATGGTTTGAGGGTTGGTATACAATATGAGTTAAGCTTAGCCACTCTTAGGAATGTTGAGGAGTGTTTCCAACTAACTACTAGGGTTGAGGAGAAGATAAAATGGAAGTAGGAGCAAAATAAAAGAGGTAGAGGAAAGAATAGTAAAGGAAGAGGTAATTTTGGAGGAGGAAGATCACAATTTCAAAAGCAAGGAGAATCTAGTGGACAACACGAGAAAGCTAGTGAGTCAAGAGGAGGATTTAGGGGAAGGAAATCCAACACAAGAGCTAGATTTGGAAACCAAGGTAGGGGATACAATAACTTTGCTAGGAGATATTACCAATGTGGCCAATTTGGTCACCTTGCTTGGAGATGTCCTGATAAAAAAAGCACAAGTTCACATGGCAGAGAGAGAAGGACATAAATTTTCCAAGAAGAATATGGAGAGAGTGTAAATTCACCCTCATTACATGCAGGTTCGGAAGTAGGAGAGAGTTTTCTCATGAGGAGAACACTAATCAAAATCCCAACTACCAAGGAACAACGACAAAGGAAGGCTTTATTCAAAACTACATGTAAGGTACAAGGAAAGGTATGCAAAGTGGTAGTGGACTATGGTTCTACTGATAATCTTGTTTCATTAGAAATGGTAGAAAAGCTTAAACTTAAGAGGATCCATCATTCTACACCATATAAGATTTCTTGGATTAATATAGGTCAACAAGTGCTTGTAAGTGAACAATCATGGGTGGAGTTTAACATTGGAACATATAAGGATAAGGTGCTATGTGACATTATCCCAATGGATGTATGCCACATCCTCTTTGGCAGGCCTTGGCAATTTGATAGAAAGGCCCAACATGATGGTGAAAATAACATCTATGCCATTGATAAGGATGGGGTATCATATACCCTTACACCTTTGAAAGAAGATGAAGGTGCAGACCATGAAGGACCTAGTGTCATGATTGTGAAAGAGAAGGAGTTTTTGAAGAGTCTTGAAGAAGGAGAAGGTGGATATGCTATTGTGGGAAAGCCAATTTCTGATGCAGCAACAAATGATAGTGAAAAGGTCCTTGATGAAGTGCAAACCCTACTTGAAAAGTATGAGAACATTATTGTAGATGAGTTTCCAAACTCCTTGCCACCAATCCATGATGTTAGCCACCATATAGACTCAATCGCAGGTGCAAGTCTTCCAAATAAAGTTGCTTATAGAATGAAACCTCAACAAAATGAGGAGATAAAAAATTTAGGTGCAAGAGTTGTTGGATAAAGGTTTGGTGAGGAAAAGTCTAAGTCTGTGTGCTATGCCAACTATTTTTGCACCCAAAAAGGATGGAGAGTGGAGGCTCTATATAGATTTCCCATACCTAGGATGGAAGATATTATGGACAATTTGGCAAGGGAAAGGTAATTTTGTAAGATAGATTTAAAAAGTGGCTATCACTAGATAAGAATCAAAGAGGGTGATGAATGGAAAACAACTATTGAAACCAATTAGGTCCTGTATGAATGGTTGGTGATTCCCTTTGTGGTAACTAATGCTCTGATTACATCCATGAGACTCATGAATAAGGTGTTGAAGGACTTCATCAACAAGTTTGTAGTAGTATACGTAGATGATATCTTGGTATTCATCAAAACAAAGGAAGAACATTTGGAGCACTTGGAAAGGGTGTTGGGAAAGTTACATGAAGAAATATTGATGATAAACCTCAAGAAATGTGAATGGATTAAGCAAGAGCTGGTGTACTTGGGCTTTGTGATCTCAGGAGGTGAGTTGAAGATAGATCCTAAGAAGGTTGAGGCCATTCTTAGTTGGCCAACCCCTAGGATAGTTGGAGAAGTTAGGAGCTTCCATGGATTAGCAAGCTTCTATAGGAATTTTGTGAAGAATTTGTCACATTGTTGCACCAATTATAGACACCATCAAAGGAGATAGGAAAGGAAGATTCCAATGGACCAAGGAGGCTGATAAGAGTTTTGAATATCTCAAGAAAAAGGTAGCTTAGAAAACAATCCTTACTCTTCCTTATTTTGATAAATTCTTTACTATTGAATGTGATGCTAGTGGTTTTTCCATCGGGGCAATACTTAGTCAAGATTGGAATTTAGTGAAAATTTGAATGAGGCTAAGAAAAGATACTCATCTTATGACCTAGAATTATATGCTATGGTACAAGCCCTTAAGAAATGGAGGCACTACTTGTTTCCTAAATAATTTGTGTTGTTTATTGACAATCATGCCATGAGCTTTCTGAATAGCCAAGAGAAATTGAACCATAGGTATATGAAGTGGGATGAGTACTTGTAGGCTTATAATTTTACTATAAAACATAAGAAAGGACAATCCAACAAAGTGGTTGATGCTTTGAGCAAGAGGGCAGTATTAGTGCAAGAGGTGCAGTTCCAAAGTGTGGGTATAGACTCACTCAAAGGTATGTACAAGGATGATGAAGATTTTCATGATGCTTTCACCATTTGTGAGCAGTCACAAGGGTCTTTTCATAGTGAATATGCATACTATGTGTTACAAGATGAGCTTATCTTGCTCAATTATGCATTCCAAGGTGCTCAATGAGGGAAAATTTGGTAAGAGAGAAACATAGTGGGAGCCTAGGAGGGAATTTTTGGCTATGATAAGACTTTCGATTAGGTTAAAATATTCTACTACTGGCCTAAGATGCGCTTGGATGTTAAAATATTTGTGGAAGGTTGTGTCATCTATCAAAGGGCTAAAGGAACAAGATCAATTTCTAGTTTATACCAACTATTTCGAACACCTAACAGACCATTGGAAGCTATAAGAATGGATTTTTTCCTAGGACTGCCAAGGACATCAAGAGGGTATGATAGAATATATGTTGTAGTAGATAGATTTATTAAGATGGAACACTTCATTTCTTGTAAAACCACAAATGATTCCTCTCACATTGCGAGTTTATTCTTCAAATAAATTGTAAGAATTCATGGTTTACCACTGCCCATAGTGTCTAACAGAGATTCCAAATTCATTGGCCCTTTTTGGAGAACCTTGTGGAGGAAATTGGGAACCAATTTGACCTATAGTTCTTCCTATCACCCTCATATAGATGGGAAAATTAAGGTTGTAAATAGATATTTGGGGAAGTTACTGCGGTGTCTTACTAAAGAACATCAACAATCTTGGGATCTGATATTACCACAGGCAGAGTATGCTTACAATGATTTAGTTAACCATACTATTGGCAAGAGTCCCTTTGAGGTTGTGGATGGGATGCACCGTAGGGGTGTCTATGAGTTAAGAGATTAGAGTGGAGTGAATAATAGGAGTGCTCAAGGAGAGGATTTTTATGTGGCCATGCATGATATACACAAACAAGTTAAGGAGACCATTGAAACGAATTTGGACAATTATAAGAAGAAGGTGGATATGAAGAGGAAGGATTCCCAATTTAAGGTGGGTGATTTGGTGTTGGCACATCTGAGGAAAGAGAGATTGCCTAATGGGAACTACACCAAATTGATGATTAAGAAAATAGGACCTTGCAAGGTGGTCCACAAGTATGGAAAGAATGCCTATGAAATTCAAATCCCACCAGTAGTTGCCATATCACCTATATTTAATATCATTGACATATATCCCTATAAGGGATCTATTTTTGCAGAAGAAAATGTAGGTTCAATCAAGGATCTTCCATCTACTCAACCCATGCAGTTAGAGACTATCCTAGACTCAAGGGAGGTGAAGAGAACAAGGAGAAAGGTCTACAAAGAGAATTAGGTCAGGTGGTTGGGACTTCTTGAAGAAGAGGCAACTTGGATGACTGAAGAAGATATTGGAAAGCATGGAAAATCTGTTGCAGACCTCCTTTCATCTAGAGGATGAAAATTCTCCTCCTTGGATGTATGGTGCAAAAGAACCAAATTGAAAATTTTGGTTCTTAGTATGTAATGGAGTCTAGTGTATGTGTAGATTGTTTGTTTCATGTTTCAATAAGGTCATGAGACCAAAAATTTTGATGGAAACAATAGGTCTAGGCATGTGTGATGTCAAGTTGGTTTATAACTTAGTGAAGGATTAATGTTGTTTTGTATTTTTGTGCCAAATTTGAATAGAAGTTGGAAGGTCAATGGTCACAACCTTTATTTTCAGTTTAGAACCATTGGTATCCTTGGAGAAACATCATAAAAGGATCAAAAACTCTTGAGGTAGGTTGGCATGATGAAATTTTGAAGAAATAACACATTCTGCTATGTTTTTGGTGTCATTTTCTGTGAAATTTTATGTTTATTCATTTTGTGCGTATTTGTACCAATAGCATTCAATGTGAAACCTCTAAAATCTTGTGGATCCTAGAGTAAGCTTTCATTTTATCCTTATTAGAGGGGATTTCATTAGATTTTGAGGGAGAAAAGCTCTGTTTTCAAAAAGTGCTTTGTGAACTAGGGTTTTTAGGGTTTTGTTTGAACAATGAGGAATTAAGGCCATTCCACCTCATTGCAACTTAATAAATGGGTGGAATGGACCTGTTAGGATGTAGGAAGATGTTTTCTTTATTTTTTTGGTAGGGTGGAGTGCAAGAAAAGTTGGTAGCACATGCTTGAAAGGTTGGAAAGTTGATTGCCAATGGTGGAATTATTGGTTTTTTATTAGGACAATGCAATTTTAGATTGTTTGATGGAATCTAATGTGACAAGTGTTGGTTTTGTAACTGGTTCTGAGTTTCCATGAAAGTTTTGAGGTCAGAGAGGTGAGATTTAGGAGACCTCCTTTGTAAAACAGGCCTAATTAGGCCATTGGAAAGCATTGAAGGGCTAATTGTGTGAGATGTTCTGAAATAACCTTACCAAATGATTAGATATGTCTAATAATAGCCAAAAGGGTTCCTAAATCTATGCACAAGAACAAGTGAAGTGCTCTAAAATTGGAGTTACCATTGGAAACGTGGGTTTCCAAGGCTACAAGAAAGAAGGTGGCTTAAAGAAGGAGGTGACCCTTGGAGTTGTTCAAGACCTCCCAAACTTGTTGGTAATTGTTTATTGGTCTTCAATAACACTTTGTCTTACATCAAAATCTAAAGCTCTAGAGAAGTTCAAGATTTTTAAGGTTATGGTTGAGACAAAGACATGTTTGAAGATTAAATGTTTGAGATCAAATAGAGGTGGTGAATTCACTTCCCATGAGTTTAATTTTTTTCATGAAGTGCATGGGATAAAGAGACAATTATCTACCCTGTGGACCCCTTGAAAAAATGGAGTTGTGGAAAGGAAGAACATGACAATTCAAGATGTTGCTAAGACTATGATGTTGGAAGGAAATGTTCCTCATATCTATTGGAGAGAAGCTATGTGTATTTCTTTTTACATTCTCAATCAGGTACAAGTCAAAGGTGATACTGGTAAGACCCCTTTTCAGCTATGGATTGGTCACAAGCCTACTATTAGATATTTCAAAATATTTGGGAGTAAATTCTTTATCAGAAGAGATGAAGATATAGGAAAGTTTGATGCTAGGAGTGATGAAGGAATCTTTCTTGGTTATTCTACTAAGAGTAAGGCCTACTGGTGCTACAACAAGATATTGAGGAAATTAGTTGAAAGTGAAAATGTCAAGGTTGATGAAGACATAGATAGACCATCTAAAACCTATGGATATGTTTCAGATGATCAAAATAACAGTTCAATCACATGAAATAAATTTTTGACTCAAAATAAAGTTCAAATCATTCTAGTGAATCAAGAAAATCAAGAGGAAGGAACTACTGAAAGTGTTGAAGAGAGATCACAAGAGCCAAAAGTTCAAGAACATGCTAAGACTCTAAGGTATGTAAGACTAAATCATTTAGAAGATTAGATTATAGGTGATAAGAACAAAGGTGTTCAAACTAGGAAAAAAATTGCAAAAGAGTATTGTCTCATTTCAAAGACCGAGCCTAATAGTGTCAATGAAGCATGCAAAGATGAACATTGGGTGGAAGAAATGAAAGAAGAACTACAAAAAAATGAGAAGAATAATACATGGATTCTTGTTCCTAGACCTAAGGAAAAAAATGTAATTGGAACTAAATGGGTCTTTAGAAACAAGCTGAATGAGCAAGGTGAAGTTGTTAGAAACAAAGAAAGACTGGTGTGTAAAGGATATTCTCACATGGAAGGAATTGACTTTGAAGAAAAATTTTCCCCTATTGCTAGGATTGAAGCTATGAGACTATTTCTTTCTTATGCTACTTACAAAAACTACAAGGTGTATCAGATAGATGTCAAGTCATCATTTTTAAATGGTGAATTGGAAGAAGAAGTATATGTTGAGAAACTTGATGGATTTCAATTCACTAATCAGGGAGATATGGTTTGTCGGTTGAAGAAAGCATTGTATGGACTTAAGAAAGCCCCAGGAGCATGGTATGCCAAATTGGACAAGTATTTGTTGAAGCTTGGATTTAATAAAGCTATTGTTGATAGTAATCTATATTTAAAAATTGATGATGATAAAGATTTGATTGTTGAAGTCTTTGTTGATAATATCATTTTTGGAGGAGATGATAGTTTGTGCATGAAGTTTTCTGATAAGATGCAAAATGAGTTTTAGATGTCTATGATTAGTGAGATGAAATTATTTTTGAGATTGAAAATTACTCAGCTAGATAAAGGGATCTTCATATCTCAGTCCAAGTATGTGAAAGAATTGTTAAAGAAGTTTGGTAATGAAGATTCAAAGCCATTTGGTTCACCTATGGTGAACAAATGCAAATTGACACAAGATGATGATTCTCTGAAAGTAAATCAAACTAGATATGGATCAATGTTTGGTGGATTGCTTTATTTGACTCAAACTAGACCATATATCATGAATATTGTATACATTGTTGCAAAATTTCAAGTTGGTCCTAAGGAATCTCATGTAATTGTTGTGAAGAGGATTTTCAGATACTTGAAGGGGATAGTTGATTTTGGGCTATGGTATCCTAAAGATGATGATCTTACATTGAGTGCCTTTAGTGATGCTAATTGGGTAGGTGATGTGAATGACATAAAGAGTACTAGTGGTGGTACATTTTCCTTGGGTAAGAAGTTGATTTCATGGTTAAGTAAGAAGCAAAATTCCATTTCTTTATCTACTACAAAGGCATAATACATTGTTGCTACTAATAATTGTACTCAAGCATTTTGGATGAAGTAGATGTTGAAAGATATTAGAGTTGTGTATAATGAACCTATTGCTATATTATGTGATAATTCAAGTGCAAATTAGCATCTCTAAGAATTCGTTGTTGCATTCAAAGACCAAGCATATATCTTTCAAGTTTCACTTTTTGAGAGAGAAGGTGAGTGAAAAGAATGTCAGATTGGAGTATGTGCCTACTAAGGAACAAATTGCAGATATCTTTACAAAACTATTGCCTAAGGATACTTTTGGGTATCTCAGAGGAAAGCTAGGGGTGATTACCCCTCCTAATGAGAACTAATATGCATGGACTTGCATCAATTTGTGCATTTCATAGTCATATCTTGATCCAAATTGATCTTGTGGTGGCTGCTACTTAGGGGAAGTAGTCATATGTTCAGATATGTGGTTCAGAGCTTGTGTGGAGAAAAGAGATTTTTGCCATAGATGTCAAAGGGGGAGAAGATTCATGTGAAAAAATATGAATTATCTAGGGAGAAGAGTCATGTGGGGAGGAGAGTCATGTGAAAGAGTTGAGGAGAAAAGAGTAAGAACCTAAGGGGGAGAAAGTGCTAAAGATAGTTGCATTGATGGTGTTTTTCACATCATGTGTTGCCATCAATGCCAAAGAGGGAGATTGTTGGATGTTGTAGTTGTGTTGTTGATATGTGATTGTCATTGATGTCAACACTATTGGCATTAATGTCTTAGAAGTTGTATATGTCAAGGATATTGAGAAAATTATAATAAAAAGTTGCAGGTTATCAGTCGTGAGGTGAAGTTTAGTCTATTGGTGAGCTCACTACATTGATGATCAAAGGTTGTGGATTAATTTTTTGTTATTGAGTATAACTAGTTTATCTATGTTAAGTTTTAGAGATCCACGTGAAGATTTCATCGAGTTATGAGGAGTTGTGTTTGGACAGGCATTATGTTGCTTTAGTTGGTGTTCTTGAATGAAGATGATGTGATTCTAGTAAGTTCAGTTGTTACAGATGCTACTCTGATGATTCATGATGTTTTTGGATGTTTCTAGATCATTCTCTATCTATTTTTCACATCTACATTGATTGTTGTGCTTGCGATTGGTGAATTTCTCTTGTGTTCATGTTTTTCATGTTCTTGGTCGACATGGTATTGTAGCATGTTATGGATCATTGAGGAATAATTTTTTGAAGGTGGTTCATGTTTGACGATTTTATTTTGGGTCTTCACTATGTTGTGGCTGACCTTAGTTGATTTTAATTAATAATATTTAATGTTTTGGGCCTACAATTTGCATTCATTTTATTATTTTATTGAGGCCGCCATGTAGCAATGTAATTTTTTGTTGTGGATATATATAAGCATTTGTTTATTCCACTGGAAGGTGTGCTGATGTATGAGATGTGTGAATAACATCCTAATAATTCAAAGGTAGAATCAGAGTATGAAGAAGAGTGGGAAGAGTGTGAACAAGTTTTCATTTGCTTAGCCAGAACTGTAATCAGGCATTAGCAGATGCTATTTTCTCAGTTCAAATTTTTGGAAGTAATCCAAATCCTTTTATAAGATAGTGCGTCTTCCTTTTTTAATTGAGCAATGAGCTCTAGGAAGTGCACCTGAATGCATGTGCATTCACCATTCATATTTATTTATACTTTTAATAGGGTATAATCTTCTGGACTAACCTCCACCATTGTTTTTCCCCTAACAGGGTTTCCATGTAAAAATCATGGTGTTATGTGTGTTTTTGATGTGTTGCTAATTTATACTTTCATGGTTATTGATCGGATATGAGAATGACACTAATAAGTTTGATAAGTTTAAATTTTTGGGACAACTAATTTACGCCCTCCCCCTCAGTTGTGTTCCCTTGTGTTTCCAACACTTCTTTTGTGGGGGTGTATGGTATAGGAGCACCTAAACACATTTTTCAAAATTTGATCATTTGATTTTGATCATAGGGTGAGTCCAAGGAATTTTGGGTGGTTTGCATCAATTTATATTAGATAATGTATAAAAATACCATTTATGATGTATTTGCATGATTTAGAGTTGTAGATGTCCAGTTGTAAAAGTTGCTCAAAAATGCAAAAAAATGTTGTCAAGCAAGAAGTTGTCAAAATGCAATGTTTAGAGAATATGAAGGGTCAATATTTTAAAAGTCTATTATGGAAATTTGAAGTGGTTATTTTTGAATGGAAAATGTATATAATCCTCTGCAAGGCTTGAAGTTGAGGAGTTGATTACTGCATTGAATATTTTCCATCAATATACAACATTTTTCTTCACTTTTCTCTATTTTTCTGAACTTTACAATATTTGTATGGACCCATACAAGCTTGGAGTGCTCTGAAATTCATTTGATATCATTCTAGAATGTTTTAGGTTTCATTAGAATCCATTTTGATACTATAATATTAATTTTAGGGGAAGATCTCATAGATTTTTTGTAACTGACTAGTAAAAACTAGGGAGACTCTGTTTGGCGACTAAATAATGGAATAGGCCATTCCTCCTATTGTCAAACCCTGTTGCTCAAAGGAATGGAATATCACAAATTACGTTAGGTGTTTCATTAATTTAGGAGGTAGGAAGGATTTTTTGTGCAAAATGGTCTGATGCCCTAGGGATGGGTAGTGCAATTTTCTTGTGAAAAGGTGGCTTTGAGAAGGGTTTTACTAAATTGTTGATGGAATTGAGTTTGTGAAGATGTTGTGAGTCTATATAGACCAAATAGAAACTATTTGAATCATTTTTTGTGTTTTATAAGTTTGAAATGGTGGAATTTCTAAAAACCCTAGTGTTTGTGCATGAAAATGGAGGGTTTGATGGATCAGTGGGTTAGATGTCTTAAATTAAAGAAGTGATTAAGGATTTTGTGGTTTTAAGTGACAAATTAACTCTATAAAGTGAGTTTTGGTGAAATCAAGGAGTTTAGGTAGTACTTCCTTTGTTAAATAGGGCTAATTTAGTAGCCTCAAAATAGGGCAATACATTATTTCTTAATGTTGGGTCAAAGAAACCTATTGTGATATTTCAGGATTTTGGTTTGGGGTCTGTGGTGAGTCTTTTTTGATGCTTTCTTGGCATTTCTATGGCCTTCTCAAAATGATATCTTTGTTTGTGAGTTTTTGAAGGCTACAAGCCTCTAGTTGTATGCCTGTGAATAGGAGTGGTTTGTGTTGTAAGAAGTTGTTTTCTTGTTGAATTTCGATCAATTTGTGTTGAAATGTGAGTATCAACCACATTACTTACATAATTAATGAAGAAACACACATGTGTGGGGTTTAATTGTTTTCTTATCTTGATTAAATGAAATTTTCTTTTTTACCACATCAACTCATCCTGTTTAAATTTCAAACTAAATGTCTATCTTAGCTCGTTTTCATTCCACAAGTTCCATTATGTGAAATTTGAAGATTCAAGGCCATAGTTTCCCTAGGTTGACTTTGAAGAGAGAAAATTGAGATATGAGCCCAAGTATTTAGAAGCCCCTAAGGATGAGATCCTCAGGGACAAGCAGTAATAATTGAGCTCTTCAAACATATTTAATCTTTCCAAAGGGTTTGAAATTTTTTATTATTTGTTAAATTTTTATTTCAATGTTTAAGATCCAAGAAATGTGTTTAATTGACTTGCAAAATGCACAATCCTAGGTTGTAGAGATACTACTTGTTGAGTCCCCTCTAGGATTTCTCCAAATACTAAGACAAAGTGAACAACTAGAGATTTGTTGACACTAGATCCCCTCCATGACACACACTTCTTAGGACCACCAAATCTCAAAAACCTAAAGATTTGAAGATCCTAAGGATTTTCCTCTTTCAACTTTGAATAGTACAAATGTGGGACGACATCAAAATGACTATTCTTGCACCAGCAAGCATATAGGTTTTTGGTTACTAAACAATTGGTTCTTAATAAGGGATTTCATTCAAGGTGCCCATACATGTGGCAAGATTAGCTCAAGATTATTTCAATCAAGAGGCCTCCTAGTCTCTTCCTAAGAAGATATTTTAATGTATCACATAGATACTAAGGGTGACACTTGTCGATATAACAAATACACACCTATTGTTTGTGACTTTCGTCACAATTTTTTTTATATAGCGACTTAAAAGAGCTTAGATTTAGCCTGTTATCGCTTGGATTATTCCAACCTTTCAAAGCGGGGTGGTAGGACCTCTAAAGGTATACAAAATCAAGGGAGTACGTTTATAGTTTGACCTCCCAGACTGTGTAAAGAGAAAGTAGGGAACACACACAATGCCTTTTCCACACACTAGCATGGGTTTAATTTTAATCCAAATAAAAATATGTGGGTGATTATACAACAAATGTCAAAATAATTCTTTTGATTCCCAAGATCATTGAGAGGTGCGAGAGAAGAGAATACACCTCCAATGATAAGAATTGCAAACCATAAAACAAAGAAGGCACAAGTTCTTTTTAATCTTCAAAGTAAAGGCGAGTTCATTTTAAGCACCAAAAACTGAGTGTGAATTTTCCTTGTTCAATTTTAGCCCATATAACAATGTTTAGTAAGTTTCTAAGTTCAATTTTAACCAACTTGAAAAGATCAGATAAATGGTTAATTTTAAACCCCAAAATAAAGTTAGTTGGTCTAAAATAGAAAATTAAAGCATCAATTGGATGCTCTAGGATATTACAATAATCATTTACAAATGATTTTTCCAATTCCAATGCCCACTTCTCAAACTCGGATATGTTTATATTTATCTGCCTTGATGCAAAGTAGCTTATAAACTGGGGATGATCCTTGTCCTGAAATTAGTCCTATTTTAAGACGAAAAGAGAGCTTCCACATAGCAATTGGGTGTCTTGAGTAGGGACTAGCTTGAGCTTGCACATAAAATGATGAAAACTGAGCTCCAAATCTATTCACACAGTAAAAAAATCATGCTAGATGGGTACGCAAGGGGAGGAATTTAAGTTTTAAAATGGTTTGAGAAACTTTCTAGTAAATGAAATTAATAGGTGTAAGATTTATTGTAGAGGAATTAGAAACTTTCAAGAAAATGCAGTCAATACATGAGCAAATCCAAATCCAAAATATTGAATAGTAAATATGACTGAGATATATTCAATCATTAATTAGGCATGATTTCTTTGTTCAATGACATGACTACAAAATGTGGAAGCATACAAAAATTACTCGTGTATTTTGCAGCAAAAGAGGAGCACAAAATTTAACCAAATTTTTTATCAAAGTAATGTCTACACAACAAAGAATGTTGATTCAAAAACTAAAATAAAATTAGAATAATAATGACAAAGCATCAAACAATTCAGAAATCATCAAATCAACTTCCATAGAGCTAGGAAGTGCCTAAACGAAAATGTAAATGCAAATCAGTGAGATATTTCCTAAATATAGATGGTGAGCACCAAAATATGAACATTAAACCTGAATTTTCTCAAAGATTAACAAATATTAGCATTATTAGTCAAATTAAAAAAACCAAATAAAGCATTCCTATGAAATAATTAAACATGCTAAATATGTAATCAAGACAATAAGAGACCAAAGTAACAAATGGAAACATATAAAACATATTAAAACTCTATCCCATAGTGGGAGTGGTGCTCCTTTGATGTCGAAAGAATTCCCTTTCCCACCTCCTTTGATAAAGCTTCCAAGATGTGATAAATTCCAATTTCCTTAAAGATAATGATAGCAATTGGAAGATAATGACTTTGCATAAATTATACCCATTTCAAATAGAAGGGGCTTCTACTTATAGGAGTGAAGGGTTGAAGAAGTAAAATTGGTGAATTTGGGATAAAAAATGGAGCCAATAGGATTATGACACTTGTAACAATTCTATTGGATTAGGATGTAGCACATTTTGGCTAATGTGTAGAGTAATGAGGATGTAAGACAAATAAATTAAAATGGTTGAGGATGTAAGAGGATTAAATTAATGTGGTTGGAGATGTAAGATAATGTGGGTGAGGATGTAAGAGAGATTAATTCCTTTGTAAGATGCATTAATATATGGGTAAGAAAGTCAAAAAAGTGGAGTTATTGAAGGAATATTCTCAAAGAATATGCCTTTGTGAGGGAAAATAGGTTAATTAGTTAATTAAAATAAAAAAAATTCATGTGCAAGTTGTTTAATTGATCAAGGGCTTAGTTTGACCAAGGTTGAGTCAAAAGCTAGAGAATGGGTAATGATGATTGGGAGTTAATTAATTTAGAATTAATTAATTTGAAGGGATTAGGGGTTTTATGACATTTGATTTAATTAACTTGATTTATTAAATCAAATGAGAGGAATTTAGGGTTTTAATTAAAAATAAATTAATTTATTTATAAAAAATGATGAACATTATTAAGTAGGAAGTGAATTAATAAAATAAGCTTAATTGCTTGATTAATAGTAGAAGTGATGTTAATTAATCAGAATTAGGTGCATAATGTCAATTAGGATTATTTGTCTGTCTATAATTTTTTCACAGTTTATAAATGAATGATACAAATATTTTTAGATTCTTACTTGTATATTCTTAAAAGATAATTTTGCATAGTTAACATCCACCAATATTTTCTATCTGTCAAGGGAAAGATACAGTCTTCAGATTTATCTCATCAAGAGAATTGTAAAATATAGTGTAAAAAGAATACAAAGTGAAAGTTTTAGGGACAGTAGGGGAGAGTGAACACCTTATTTAATCTACAGTATATTTTATTTGAAAATACATCATTTTATAATTGAATTCTTAGGATCACATTAGTATAACATCATGGTTATTAATGAGATGTATAAAAGATCTTAAAAAAGAGATTAAATCTAAGTTATCGGTTTGGGTACAGATATGGGTATGATGATATGACAATTTTTTTCCCTTGAATATAGATACATACACACACAAACACATATATATATATGTATTATGTATGTGTGTATGCATACATACACATATAACATATATACATACATACATATATACATACATACATAAGCATATACATTTAATAGAAAACCATCCCCAATGTCTCCAAAAAGCTATCATTTCCTTTTACTGCACCAATTACCTACCTATTTATATATGTATGTATTATGTATGTATATGTACACATACATATACACATACATATACATGTATATAAATACACTATACATACATATGCATATACATTTAATAGAAAATCATACCTAATGTCTCCAAAAAGCAAGCATTTCCCTCACTAATTACCTACATGTTTCTTGTTAACTTACATATAAAATGTTAAAAAAATTGGGTTTCCTTTTCAGGGAACCCTTGGGTTCCCCCCTAGGTTTGGCCCAAGTTCACCCAGGGTCCTTCCCTAGCACCATGGGTTCCCTGTGGGGGTTCCTTGAGTGAAGGACCCACAGGGAACTCAGGGTTCTTGGGAAGGACCCAAAGAGAACTCAGAGAAGAATGAGCAAAGAAGAAAGACTGAAATAGTACCCTCACGGGTACGGGGGGAAAATAAAGAATATCATAACTTGTTTGTGTCTTGATGTGATATCATATGATTTTTTGTTTCATAAATTTAAAGAATATATTCCACTCAATTAGAGGTACTTATGATAACACTAACAACTTTGAAGTGAAATTATTATAAATATTAGACATTAAATCCACAAATATAAATATATTCAGTTACCAGTTGAAGATATGATGATATTTCCAAAACATGGTTATATAAATACCTAATCAAGGTATTATTAAAAAAAAAGAAAAAGTATGTGCTCTATCCATTGGATTTTCCACACATTCCATAAATAAAGAATATTTAGTTTATTCATTTCCAAATATCATGTAAAGAGAAAATATTAACTTAATTACTTTGTCTACATTTAAGGCAACATACAAATCAACTCTTTTCAAAGATAACTTTACAACTTGTACAACTTTCGAAGTATGTGGTAGTGGATCAATTAGGTGATGGTACTATTTTGGCCATTCACTTTGGCCTATACACATTGGTATAATTTTTTGTACATGTAGAACTTTTTTATTGTACGCATATTATTTAAACTATTATTATTAAATACATACTAATTTATATCTTGATCTTATTTTACTTTGGTAGTGTTCTCCAAATGTGATTGATGTGACACCTTTTACCATGACGAGTTCTTCTCAATCAATCCAAGTTGCATCATCAATTCGAGTATATGGTTTTTTATATCTAGTAGATATATAAGTTTCTAAATAAAAATGTAGATATATGTTTAGCTTACGGATGCTTGTTAATAATTATATATTAATTTTATCAATTTTATTTTCCTTCTTATAGAGCATTCCCCATCCACATGTGTGGATCATCTACCATTTCAATATGGTAGGACTCTTAAATTTCCTAAGGGACCATCATCTGTTGAATGTATGTTAGCCAAAGAACAAATTCTTGAGGTAATGAAGAATTGAATTTGACTTTAATTTCTAGTTTAGTATACTGATTATATGTTACTTTGAAAGTTATAAAAAATAGCAGATAAGTTTATATTTAGTAGTGTATGTTATTTACCATTGAGCTAATTAATCTAATTTATGATTCAAATAATTTTTGTGTAGGAAACTTCTCATCCATCAGGTGGCATGAAAATGCTATATTTTTATGGTCTACCACAAGATTAATATTTTCTTGACATGACATAGCCATTTAAGATATACATTATATATAGACCATGAGATGGAATATACCACATTTTGTAAATATTAATTTGAGTCGGCATATATGCCAAATTTCTATATTTACATATGCAATTACTCTTCACTTTTATATATAAAAGTTGATATTTCACTTTTTTTTTTCATTGTGTGCATGGTTTCCTATTTTGAAACTTAAAATTTTAATGTATGATCACTTTACAATGGTTAAACTATGATGTATAACATGTTATATAGATATTGATTTCTTACAATCTTGCACTTTAATATTTTATGTATTGCATATCATTTTCATTCATGTTATGCTACTGATAAATTTGGCTATCTTGGGAAACTTCACCAAATTTGATCCCTTTATCGTTAGTCTCTATAGTTGTAACATCCTTTACCCTTTTATTCCTTGATCTGTTAACATGCTTAGTCTATATAGTTTCATTTTGGTATTTATCCTTTCAATAAAGTTATATTTCCCCTTTAACAATGATGGATATTTCAATTTGAATTTTCCTTTTAAAATTAGTGCATAAAAAAAATGACATGGAATGTAAGTTTTGGCACAATTTTCACATAATGCAACATGAATAAATTAGCAATAGAGCATACCATATTTTATTTATAATTCATTATCAAATCACATATTTTCATGAAGAAAGATTTAAAATAATTCTATTAAAGTAGTCCATAATAACCTCACTCCATATCTCCCTATCCTAATTAATCCAACTAAAACCTTAATCCATTCTTAAACTATTAAATCAAGCATAAATATAACATTCATACCTGTGAAGGAGGAGATTTGGTACTCCAATGTCCCAAGAAGAAAAGTTCTAAAGAGAATTAATTTCCCTTGGTCACCTCAGACTACCTAATAAGCTTAACCAAAGGGGACAATATAAAAATATTACAAAAAATATATTAAAAGTAAAGTTCCATGAGTGATAACAAACATACAACTTTGAGGATTGAAAGAGAAGATGGTAAATATTTCTAAGAAAGAAGGAGAAGCTCTTTACCAAAAGACAACAATGTGGGAGTGGGACTTCAACGTGGTGTGTTGTCATCCTAGGGACACGTTGGTGTCTTATGTAGATAGAGAACTTAAACCCTCATAGAAAACTCAAAGAATCTACCTAACTATTCAAAATTTGAGGTTTCTTTAATCTACTAAGTTGAAATAAATAAAGAATGTGGATAAATTAGATGGAGATATAGTGATCAACTTACAATATTTCATACTCTTTGAAGCCTCCCACAAAGATCCATAGGAGAAACCAACACACAAGGAAGATGAGGAACAATGTTGGGGCTATTTTAGGGCTTGCATTAGTCAAACCTTCATTCGGTGTTCCCACCTCCATAGATAGCCAGATAGAAAGAGAGAATAAAAGACACAAAGTAAAGTGGATAGAAGAGTGATAAAAGAAAACCCTACTATGGTGGAGAATCTATATCATCAAATAAACACCAAAGTGTAAAGAAAACCCCACAATGGAGGAGAACTCATATCACAAAATATAGACACAGTAAATATTATGCTAGCAAATAGATTAGAAATATGAGAGAATTACGAATAGTCTATGATTACCTCTTGGCTTGATATACGTGGCATTGAGTGCTTGTAAGAGAGCTTTGGTTGTTGGTAAGACTTCAATCCGGTAGAGATTTTCCATATAGACATGATGTAGGATAAAATAGAAAGAAGAGAGCAAGTTGGAGTGAGTTCAAGTGAGAAGTGTTGAAAATGAGAGTGAAAAGGTGAGTTTTTGTAACTGCATGGGTAGGAAGAGCCATTACTCTCAAAATATTTCCATGATGACATGTGTCACTAGAAAAGACTTCCAATATTTCTTGTTTGACTTCATAAAGTACAAGGATGATAGTGTGCCATGCACATCAAAACTAAGAAACCATTAAAATAAACATGAAATAAACATGAAAGCTTGAAAGAAACCTATTCTAAGACCTTAAATCTTAACCTATTGGGGGAGTGGTGTCGCATTGATGTGGAATAGAAACCCTTCCTCAATCCATTGGATAATATGAGCTTGTTTTGATCAGTTTTATTAAAAGAAACCGATGAAATCAATGAGATATGAACAAAACAAGATACAAAACTTAGATTAATGTGATGAGATGAGTTCTAAATGTTATGATGCTTGATAAAATGGATGCAATCTATTTTAGATGTAAACAAAGTTCGAATATGCAAGCCATAACTACAAATTTATGCTAAAATGTATGCAAACTAAGCTAATATAGAAGCCATTAATGAATGCTTAAGGTACTATGATCAAGATTTAAACTAAAAATGCTAAATATATGCTAAATATTGATGCAAGTGGAAATGAGTTACAACAACATAAGTTTTATATCAAAAGATGGATCCATTTCTCTCCAAATAGTGATCTATTTATAGGAAATCAAATGAAAAGATCAAGGGCTCAAATCGATTTGGTCAATCAATGGACAAGATGAAAAAGGAGGGTGAAACATGGATCAAGGATTCTCATCAATAGATGAGAATCAATGTTCACATGGATCATCAAAAGATCAATGGTTGACAATGATTCAAACAAACACACTTTGTAACAACTTTGAAAGTTTGTTACGAAGTTTGTTTGAAAGAAACCATTCCAATTTTGGAGCCAAATAGAAGAATACTCCTATGGAATACTCCCTATGCAAGCGGATGACAGGGAAATTAGAAATTTAGTTAATTTAAAACTAAATTTGAATGTGCAAGATGAGGAATAATATGATATTCATTAAATAATTGATTTATTGAAAAGGAGGATTAAATATGATATTTAATTAAAATAGCTTAAGGTTATTTAATTAAATAAGGGGAAATTAGGGTATAAATTAAATAATTTGCATTATTTAATCAAACTGGGTGAAAGTTTAGTATAAGAAGGGGTGAATTAACCCAATTAGGTCAATTAGATTAATAGACGAAAATGATCCATTTAATTAAATAGGTAGGATAATTTCATCAAACAATTGAAAAGAGGATGGATTCAAGATGAAACAATGTTAATATATCACATTCAAGTGTGTATATCATTCAAGACATTTTTAAGTTTCTACATTTTTCCCCTCTTTGAAGAGAGGTATTTGTTATATTGGTTCAAAGATTGACACTTTTCGGATTAAAACTATTGCTTAGATAAAAAATAAATAAAAAATTCTAATTTTTTGGATTCCCCAATGTTGCCCCAGTAGAAGGAATTAAGCTAGTTCCCTACCCCCTTAGGAGATCGGGCAAAAAATTTGAATTTTGGGTTGATCTCTTGACAAAGGTAAAACATTGATTCAGCTCAAAGAGGACTAGAGAGCACAAATGTTTGATGTAGATAGATTTTATGATGTATAGACAATCATCAACCATGGGTAGCCTCATGTATATTTTTATATATCACACATATTTGACACTTGGATACAAATGTTAGTAAAGATAGAAGAATAATAAGAATGAGATTGATGGGTTGACCATTGATTTGAATATTGATTTAGAAGTCCAAAAATTCCATGATCCATTGACACTTTAATAGATTATGGTGATGCAATGGATTATTTTCTCATATTTGGGATTGGAAGTCTTCGTCATTCCATATTTTTGATATAACACATTGACATGATGCATCAAGGTATTGATAACTAGGATGGCATTGTATCTAGTGTGATGAACTTTGACTCTTCAAATAGATAGGATAGTATTTTTTTACACCTTGACATATGGAAACCTCATTGGAATGTAGCTTAGATGTTTAGAATATTTTGGACCAAAGCATATACAATAGTCAACAATCTACTCCAAATGACCTCCCTATACACAACTAAGTAATTATGGACCAAGATTATTTTACAAGAATACCCACAAGCATAAAAAAATGAAAGATAATGATTGATGCCCCATTCCTTCCTCTCTAAATCATTTAGATAGGCATCATCGAGAGGTCCTCATAATAGGTCAATAAGATAAATCATAAGACAAGATAAAAAAAAATAGTCAATGTTATCTACATCTCTTGCCAAAAGGTGTAATGTGATTTAGGATAAATATTGAAAGTGATAGGAATTGATAATTCCCATTGTAGGAAGGATGCATCCTAGAACATGTTATCAGATATTGGCGGGTTGATAGGTTGTTTGAAAGGTTGTTGATATAAGGTTCAATTGACATGTTTGATAATGATCAAGGGTTTGATTTTTGTATTTAAAGGTTCCTAATTTTGCTGATTTTTGTACTTCTTTTTCGTTTGTTTTACCAAAGTTTGAAGAAGACGATTTGATTTATTATGGATGAAAGTTTATTGTAGGTGAAGCGAAATGGGATGAGTTTGGGATTTTTTGGAATATTTCAATGCTTTTGGTATTTTGAAATATTTTGAGGATATTTTTTATCTTATTAAATTTTTATGTCATTTTTTTTCTTTTCAATTATTTGAGGTTATTAGGGTTTTTGAATTTTCAAATATTTTTAGGTTTTCCTAAGGCTTCAAATATATTCTAGGATTTTTATAAGTTTTCACTTTTTTTCAGTTTTTATGTCTTTTAAATGTTTTGGAGTTTTATGAGATTTTGACCAAGAACCTAACCTAAAAGACTACCCTAGGGTCCTCGGGGGAACATCAAAGATGAGCCTTGCCTATGTTATACACGTAGAGACCATGTATTTGGATTGAATTGACTTATTGTTGATGAGAGATGAACAATTGATGAAATGTCAGTTTATTATGATAGACTCCTAAAGGAATGGCCTAGGGTGTCTCGAGCACACATTAATGATGACCTTGCTTAAATTCAAGCTCAGAGACTCATAGTTCGACAAGGTACTATTTTGGATTTGATTTTTGATTTCACTTGTTTAGGGATTTTGATATGTTTTGGATGTTTTGGATTTTTTGCATGATGTTGACAAGTGTATGGATATTTGATGATTTCAATGACTTGTTTTGGGATTTGGTTGAGAGCCAAGCTAGGATTGATTGATTGGAATGATAGATTACCAATAATGATAACATTGTTGAGGATGTACAAAAATGTAAGGATAGTGTTGAAAAACATAAAGATTGGGTAATGATATATCCCAAGATGATGATGGATTCATTGGATAAGATAGATCAAGATTTTGAAGATAGGCTTAGAACAAAATTGATTGGAATGATTTGATATGATGTTGAAGTGCAAGGTAGATTCAACTTATATTGATTTTTGGGATTGATATTTGATAAAAGACAAGGCTTGATCAGGAACATCTTCTCATCAAAATGTGACATGGGCTAGTGGTTTATATTTTAGCCTACAAATGATTTGACTAATTTGATTTCATGTTAGAAAATTTTTAGATCACAACATGAGTTATAGGACATAGTTCAATATTTATTCCCAAAGAAAGATGTCTAGCAATGTAGGGAATGACATGGGTCGATGCATGGATAAATGAATGAACGGATGGATATGGTAAGCATGCAAAGGATGCCAAGGATTATCTTGTGAAAAGATAAGGTATTCAAATAAAGAATGCTCATTTGGATAATGCTTCATGGCTTAGATAATGTTGGATAGGATAGGATTAATGACAATGACTTATGTTAAGATGTTTACCATAAGAAAGTGTGAAGTACATACCAAAATTTTGTCAAGAATAAGATAATTTGGAATATTGATTGAAAAATGGATTGGATAATCAATCATGGATTTATTATGGATAAGATAGATGGAGTGTAGGATTTATTATGGATGGGATGAGATGCTTCAACCTGAAATGGTGCACGTAGATGCTTAAATCTACTCATGATGCCTATTTGTCAGGTTTTCATCATGGTACTTGTCTAAAGTGCCACCAAAGTAGTTTTCACTAGAGGATGATTTTTCTCTTGACTATTTTCTTAATTTTTTGATTTTTTGAAAGTTTATGCTCATTTTGAACCACCTGGTGGTGCTAAAGTAGATGTTGATGGTGCTGATGTTGTTGGAATGATGTTCCAATGATATCCTTCTTGGAGGAGTTGATTTGTTAGGATATGGGTTCTTGAATGTAACCCCTAGATTCTCTTATTTTCTTTGTAAATATCAAAGTTAACCTTACCTTGATGTGCACACCACAATAGAGTTCCCTTAGAGTCCTTATGATAAAGAGTTGCTACTTATATAAGGTCAACACGAGAGTTGGATACCATGGATGTTGAAGTGGATGGTGGGATGTGTTGAGGGATACGAGATGTAGATGGATTGGTCATTAGTTATGAATCCTTGATTCTCCAAACTTGGGATGATGAGCAATGATGGGTAGATACAGATGTTTGATTGGGACCAAATTCTTCATATACTTTGTAGGTTTCTCTTGAAGCTTTCTTTTACAACAGTGGATAGTTTTGATGTATTGACTTCCCATTTTTATTTTTCCCCATAGCTTCTTTGACTAATGGAGTTTGATAGGGATGATCTTCTTTCTTTTTCTTTTGTATCCATTTTAATTTCTTTTGTCAATTATTGTTGATCCATGTGAACATGATTCTTTTGCTTCAATAATTTTCTCTTTTCTTTGATATAGTCCTCTTTCTTCTGGTTGGTCCCAATTAGTGGGTGGAATGATGGATGGATAACAATTCATGATATCAATGGTTGGAGTGTTGGTATCCATATCATCATAAGTACTCTTCATGCTCCTCATGTTGGTGTTTTCACTAGATAAAGTTGCCCCCAATATTGAGGGAATATTACTACCATGCTTTGATTTTACTATTGATAAACCATTTCCTTGATATTCAAGATCGTTTAGCTTTGTTGATTCTTGATAATGCTTGATATCCTCATACTCACTTTCTTTAATCTGTATGGAGGATGTGTTTTATTTTGATGCTTCCTGAAAAGGTGTTGATGCATTATAATCCATATAGGAGTCTTTCCCATGATCCCTTTTTGCGTGCTCTTCAAAGGGTGTTTTTGATTTACCATCCATGTAGAGGTCTTTTCCATGATCAATTTTTTACATGTCTATGGATTCTTCTATGCCTTGATCATGTTTCAAAATATTAAGAGTAGGAGATTCTTGTTCCTTGCTAATGATATCAAGAGTATGAAAATCTTGTTTTGGATGAAGATCATCTATATGTGAATTAAGAGTAAGTGTCTCATGGGAAAATGGAGGAGTATGTGATATATGGATATGATCATTATTTGTAACATCTTGTATGGACTGGAGAATACCCATTAGATCATGCTAGTATCTTGGAGATATGGATTGTTGATCTTGAATCAGTGTGGTGTTATCTTCAATATGCATGAGTTCATGTTCTTGGCATGGATCCATTTCAAAGGATTGATTTTTTGCAAAGGGTTCTTGAATGTCTTCATTATGCATGGGTATTGTCTCAATATTTTCTTGATCTTTGAGTGGATTTGGATCAAGTGTTGAATTAAGGATTTCTTCAATATCAACAACCATGGGGTCAAATGATGTCAATAAGTCTTGGAAAGGACCATTGCTAGACTTTGGTGTAAGATGTTGATCATGCTTTGGAATAAATTCCTAAGGTATGTCATCTAACTCATTGGGCGATGTAGAGATATGGTCAACATGATCATTGGAAGACAAATCCTGAATTTTATCCTCAACAATTATGGTAAAAAAACTAGTCAATTTCTTTAGCCATGAGATCAAATGATGTTAATATTTATTGAAATGGATAATTGTTAGATATTGTTGATGTTCTTTGATCATGATTAAAAAGTGACTCTTGATGTATGTTGATTCAATCATTGGATTTGGTAGAAAGATCTTCAAGGGGCTCATTGATGGATAGATCTTGATTATTTTTTGCAACAATTTTGGTGGAGAGATTGTGACTACTATCATTAATGGTTGAATCTTTATTATTATCCTCAACAACTATTTTTCCTTGATCAAAAAGTTCCTAGATGAGATCTTTGATTTTGATAAAATTTGATGTATCATGAACTTTTGTTCTATGAAATTCACAATAAGAATTATCATCATCCCATGGGAACTTGATTCTAGGTTCACCCCCATTTAATGGTTTTGGAAGATCGATAAGTTTAGCATGGAGTAACATGTTTAATGCTGATTAGATTGGCTCCCCTAAAGGAGTGCATTCACATTTTTCATCTTGTGAGATTTGTGCTTGTTGAGATTCATCTAGTTGAGATTCATCTTGGAGATGTGGTGATCGATATTGTTGATGTTGTTGGTTTTGATATCCAACTTCTTGATATTGAGGAAGTTTTTGTTGATATGGTTGTGGACACAACTCAATGTTTTGATGACATGGTTTAACCAATGGGTGAGTGTGTCAATTTTGGAGTGGAGATGTCTCTTGGTGATATGAATCAATGAATTTGGTAAGTGTCATGGTAATTTGATTTCACAAAATTTTATCTTGATTTTTATTTTAATACCCTTGATATAGTTGATTTTGTTTTTGGTCAACCATATTCGGAATATACACTTGTGGCATTTGTATAGAATCATGCACAAATTGATTTTGGACAATGTTCTGATTTTAGATGATGTTTACATTTTGCATCATAGGTTTTCATTGAATATTATTGTGCTTGGGAAACACATTGAATTGACTTATGTAACCTTGATTTTGCATGGTGTTACCTTGATTTGGATCAATATATTGAGTTTTACATATATTATTTGGATACAACATTGGTGTGATTTGTAAACGTATCTATCCCATAGTTCACCAAGTATGGATCTGATATGTTCATGTTTGGTAATTTTTTATTTGGTATATTAACATTTGGCATGTATTGATTTGATGGGATAATGTTTTTTTGTTGAAGACTCATGTATTGATCATTTGGTTGATAGATTTGTAGGTTTTGGGTATGTGCAGGATCATGATGAACCAAAAAGTGGTGATATGATGGGTATGTGTAGGGTATGTGGCTAATGACTTTTGTTTTAATCAAAATTGATGAAACAAAAATGGTTTTTAAATGAGATAATCAACTTTCCACCAATATAAATTATCCTTTACTTTGAATTTAATAAATAATTATTATTCATTTTCTATTTGAATTACGACTAAAGTCCTGATTGATAGGTTTATTGAAAAACATCTATAGCTTTCAAACGGTGTCACATTTTTTTAATCCAAAACACGCATCACATTCTATGCTTTGCATACTATAGGATTGAAAAAACAAAATGAATTTCATGAAGTTTTGACCAAGTAAAGGTGGTCAGACATATGAGTTTTTTATATTTTTAAAAATTTGTAATAAAAATTCATAATTAATTATTTACTTGGAAAAATTACAAAAAGATATGCTTAACATCGAGACATGAGTCCTCTACTTATATCTAAAATCTCATAAAAAAATATTATAATTTTATTGTGGTTAGTGTGGTCAGACATACACCTACTTCTTACTTTTTCCCTGAAATTTAAGTACTGCATTGGAATTTCAAATTTTCACCAAATATATCTATATTTTTTAAAAGGGTATGTGAAGGATCATCATGGAAAAAATAGGCCCTTAAGTGGCAAAAAATTCCAAAAAATCCGAGTTAGGAAACTTGATGTAAAAATTTGAATAAGTTATCTATATTATTTCAAAAATATGTAAGAATAGAATCTATAGAAAATTGAATGTAGTTTCTAAACTACTAGGTTTGTAAAAAAAAAAAAATCTATTTGGTGAAAATTTGAAATTTCAATGCGGTACTTAAATTTCAGGGAAAAATAAGTAGGTGTCTACCACCTAACCACAATAAAATGATAATAAAAATTATAATATTTTAAATATAAGTAGAGGACTCATGCCCCGATGTGATGCATATTTTTTATATTTTTTCCAAGTAAATAATTAATTATGAAGTTGTGACCAAGTTAAGGCAGACATCGAAGTTTTTATATTTTTAAAAGCGTCAGCCACATACCCATCATATTGCCACTTTTTGGCCCATCATGATCCTGCACATACCCTAAATAAACCTAGTAGTTTAGAAACTACATTCAATTTTCTATAGATTCTATTGTTACATATTTTTGAAATTATACAGATAACTTATTCAAATTTTTACGTCAAGTTTCCTAACGTTTATTTTTCTGAATTTAATCACCATTTAAGGGCCTGTTTGTTCCATGATGATCTTGCACATACCCTTTTGGCTTTGATTTAAATCTACCATAGGGAGAGGTGTTCCAAAATTTATATTGAGAATACTCACATTTGTTGTAGCATTGAGGTTTGTAGGATATAATGATCCCATGTGTGAATTGTATAAATGTGAGCTTTGATAATCAATTGGTATTATAAAGATTTGATAGTTTGGTTGACTTAGAGCACTCATGATGTATAAATCAAGTTTATATTCCATGTTTTTCTTGTGTTTGGACCTTATTGCAACAGTGAACCTATAAGGTATTTTAGACCAATGATGTGATTGGATGATGAAAGGGGTGTGATGTGAAGGATGAACTTTCTAAACTTTTGGACAACACTTTTAGACTTAAATTTTTTATGTTTTGATGTTTATATAAAAGGTGCTAATGAACTTGTAAATATAAAGGTAGAATTATGACCTTTAAGATAGACTTGTTCAAAAGGATGATGAATAAATCAACTAAGTGTATGGAAAAGGATACATTTCACAAAAAAAGTAGCTAAGTTATGGGATTGGTTTGATAAATGTCTAAGTCAAAAGTATTGATGTGTTAAAAATTTCTAAAGTTTGGTGTAGTGAAATGTGAAATATGATAAAGGGTGAATGAAATTTTTTGACCAAAAATGTGTTAACTTAAAATGAACCTTGGTTTTTCAAGAACAAGGTAGTGAGAAACATGCTATACCTCTAAAGTGATAAAACCCTAAGGACTCAATGATTTTGGTAAAATAAAACTCAAATTATTTTGGAAATAAGATCCAATGATTTTGACAATAGAACTCAATGATTTTGGATAATGGAACTCAATGATTTGAACAATTGGATTTGGAATCAATAATTTGCAATATTTTCCTTGTCTCAATTTACTTGTTTTAGGGAGTCAAAGTTTGAACATGCATCATTGTGGGGTGTTCATTTGATTTAATCTTATATTAATGAAGTTATTTTTAGCACATACAATGTCTTGCTTAAATTTTAAACTAAAATGTCTATGTCAAAAACATCATTTATTTCACAAATTCCATTATATAAAAAATCATGAAATTAGGGCCATAGTTACCTATGTCAACATTGGAAATTATGGATTTAAAAATAAGCCAAGATACTTAGAAGTCTCTAAGGATAGAATCTTTAGGACAAGCATAAATATCAAGAATTTTTAAATGGTATCCATGCTTAACCCAAAGGATTTGAAATTTGATGAATCTAGTTGATGTGTGTTTGAATTTTTTTGGAACCAAGAAAAGTATTTAACTGACTCACAAGCATTTACAATCCTAGCTCAAGTGGGTGTGTATTTATTAGTAGGCTTACCATCATCCCCCAACAGATGATTAATTCGTGAAGGTGGAATGGAAAAATAGGCTATGTTAAGGAAATGTACCATCTTGACGTGCAAACGAAAAGAGTCCCTTCCCTATTTGCTTTATTGCCTAAACCAAAAATTGGACATTGTAAGTAACTTCTTGGAATGGTGCTATTCTAATGCACTACTTTAAAATACCCTTTAGAGGTGAAATTAGTGAGCCACTAATAACAAGGTTCTTAATCAAGGCTTTCATGATAAATTAGTGCCTATACATGCAATGATTCACTCAATTAAGAGGTCTCCTAGCCCTTAGAAACATCGAAGGGTTTTCAGATATCACATGGATACTAAGGAGACATTCATCAATATAGGACAGCAACACTACTTGTTTAATGACATTAGTCACACCAATTTATTTATATAGCAAACTGAAATGAAAGCACCACTTGGGTTGTTCCCTCTCACAATTTGGGAGGTAGTCCCTCTAAAGGTAATATAAATTGTGAAGATTTAATATGCTTTTCATCACCCAAGGTTGTCAATAGGCGAAAGTGGAGAGGATAGGAACTTCTAAGAAGAAATGTATACTTTTGTGTTTTTCTTCACTCAAGACCACACGAAGCATAAGTGGAGAGGATACACACAACAAGCACATGAAATAAAATTAGACACATTCATTTTAACTTTGACAATCATAGTGAGTTTGTTTTAAGCACCAAATGAAGTGCTTGGATTATTTTGTTCAATTTTAAACTTGATATTGCAAAATGAGGATATGAGGGTTCAATTTTAACCAATTTTGGAATACAATTTTAAAACCAATTGAAAGCTAAATGATCCTAAAACATAAAGTAAATCATTATATAATGGGCTATAATTGCCCCATAAGTGTAAAAACACTTATTACAATGGATATTGAATGATTTTTTTAACTTCAATGCTCCATGCTCCTCTTCAAACCTATAATCCATGCTCCAAATGGTACATGAAATCAAGAAAACAAGAAGATGTTATGGTTAGATAAATGATTAAGCATTAAAACCCTACAACCTAGACCAAGTTGTAATGTGATTTGACATTAGGTGCAAAATATGGAAAATTTAAATCCACAAAAATTGAGAAAAACCTATACCATTGTGTAGAGCATGAAATTATACCCCATTTAAAAAAAAATCTTCGAAAAAGACCTCTATATGACCAAGATATGGCCATTTTAAGATAGATTATAAAAGTAAGAAAACAATGGCATCACTATAGAAATATAGTGAGGCCTTTGCAAATTATGACACCTTTTTCAATTAATGTGGTGCTTTTTTCAATCATTGTGATTCCTTTGCAAAGGCATCAATTTAGTGAAGAATAGTTTCGCTTTGGTGAAAAATAGCATCGTTGTAGCTTCCAAAAGCATCGCTCTATCCCTGGTACCTAAAATTCATAAAAAAAAAGTTATTAGAGCCCTCCTTCTAGCACCAAAATGTGACCATGATCGCAGTATAGGATAAATACACCAGATCCATATAGATTTTAGGCATATTTGATCCAATAAACCATGATCCTAATGAAATGGTATTCAAATGCATCAAAACTAAGAAACCATTAAATAAAACATGATATAAATATGAAAGATTGAAAGAAACATATTCTAAGACCTCAAATCTTATACCATTGGGGGGGTAGTATCACATTGTGTGGACACGAAAAAGGTAAGCCTTTTACTTTTTCTTGTCTCATCCATCCTTGTGCTTTTTTTGGCATGATTTAATGTTGCAATGTAACTTATGCATTCACATTAGGTCTTGAATATTCAAATTATTAAGGCTTTATGATGTCTTGTGAAGGTGTTGTGAAGTGTTGTAACACATTTATACAATTTTCTAGACTCTTCTTATTATAATTCATCTAAATATTCCCTTTTTAACACTTACCAAGTCCTATACTAAAGTGTTGTAAAGTCTTGTAACACACTTTCATGCTTTTCTAGGCTTTTCATCGCTAATTACACCTTTCTTATGCTTTATTTGACCCCTTTATGCATTTATAGACCTTAATTAAGTGTTTTTTTTAATACAAACCCAAAAAACAACATTAAAGACAATATAATTTCTGACACCCACTTGCAAGCCTTGAGTGGTACCCATTCACCATGGGTGGAAAATGAGTCCCTCTTGGCACAAAATTCAAAATAAACTCAAATTTCTTTTAGGTTTTTATTCATTAAGACCTTATGTTGGTTCGTGATGTTGTATTTTTGGGTAATTACGAAATAAGTGTGTATAAATAAGTGTTTTTCTATTCATTTCAACCCCCCATTCATCCAAGCATTCATTCTTGCATTCAATCCACATAAGCATTCACTCAAGCATTATAGCATCATTTAATTAAGCAATTATCAAACATCTTGGAGCATCCATTGACATATCTTCAAACATCAACAACAAGGGTTTGGTGAGTTTAGGACACTTGCATGTTGTTTATTCATCATTTCTTTCATATTGCATTTCATTTCTTTAGCAAGGGTTTTATTACCAAAGTGGGATTTGACCAAGGAAAATCCATATACTCTAACCCTTAACCATTTTTCCCTCTTTCCATGTGTGTTTTAAGGTCATGTAGGAAGATTTATCAAATAAATAGGTGTTGAAAAGTGGTCAATAAGTCATAAAATATTTTCAAGTCAACCAAACCCTAATTCAAGGTTGGAGACAACATTCAACCCATTTTTTTGCAGATTTGGTTTCGTTAACCCGACAAGAAGACAAGTGCAAATCTAGACCCATAGAGTTGACTTCAAAATTTGAAGATTTTTGTGGGAGGACTAATTCACCATCAATGGAAAATGAGTCCCACTACCAAGCTGGAAAAGGTGATTTCATCATATTTCAGTTCTTGACACTCAGAAACCAATTTCAACAAAGTTTACCAAAAGTAAGACTGATTTGCCATTAGTGGTGAATGTGTCCCACTGGTCATCAATTGTGATTTTTGAGACATTCTAGAACCTTCTAGCATCAACATTGAATCTCCAAGTGTACCCCTTTCAATCTCATCCAATTTTGTTTCCATTTGTGTATGCTTCTAGTTCATATTTACATACAACACTCTGTTTTCAAACACTTCATATTTCTTATGTAGCACCCCTCCATTTTGGCTCTTTTGATCGGACAGTGTTTTCTTTGTTATGCTTTGTTCTGCTATTACTTGACTATGGTACTTGGTTCTATTTGATCACAACTATTAAGCGATGCCTATGTTATATTTTAATGTGATGGAATTTTACTTTGATGTTATTATCATGGCCTATTTTGAATTAGCTTCGCAGATATTTAATTAATGATTCTTTATGCTTTTGAGTATATTATTGATGTTAGAATCGTCAGTTAGAAAGTTTGTATTGGTGAAGGGGATGGGATTATATCACACTCTTGCGAGCGCCCTATGATTCTGAGATTTCCTCTTCACAATGTGTTTTATTATATCATATATATGCATGTTCAATATACTCTTTGTTTGCAAGTTGACAGGTATAGGACATCGACTCCACCTGATTTCACAGGTTTGAGCGTGTCCATTGACCAACAATAATCAATTGGGAGATAGTAGCTAGGTTTTCCATGCCAAGTCATCACCCTAGTCATAGTGTGTTGTCATGTTGTAGTCGGGTTAGTTGTTTTAATGTTGTCCATTTCACCTTGATTTTTATTTAATTTCAAATTATAAAGGTAAATAAATGGGTTGTGTAGTTAAATTGATGATTAAATATATCTGGTTGTAATGTTAGAAATGCTATTTATTTTATTAATTAATTTAATTTAAATAATAAAATAATCTAATCTTGGATTAGATTTATTTTATTGATTATTTAAATTAATTGTGTGGGATTAATTCAAGTTGTTCAATTGGAAATTATAAGTGTTAAATTCTTTTTTTTAAATGAAAATTTAGAAAAGTGTTAAAGTCTTTTGGAAAAGAAGATTTTAAAAGTTAAATTCTTTTTGGAAATGAAAATAGTTAAAATCATTCAAATTCATTTGAAATAGAAATTTAAAAAAATGAAATAAAGAAATATAGTCATGTTGAAAGAAAATTGTTTTAGTTTTAAATTTCAAAAAAAAAAAAAATCTCCAAATTTGCAATAACTATGGTGGATGGGATATTTTAGGGTATTTGACAAAATTTGGGGAAAAAACTTAGGGAAGGATTCCATTTGGATTTTGGGATTTTTAAAATTTCAATTTTGGATAAAGAAAAATTGCTGCAAAAACAAAGAGAAGGGGGTTTTGTTCTTGTGGGATTCAATCTTTGATTTGCAAGGGGAGGCTTGGAAGGAGATCTGGATTTTTAATTTGGCAAGAAGCTCAACACCAAATTGTTTCTTCAAACTTTAGATCATATCACAGGTTCTTTTCTATTTAATTGTTTTGAAATTGTTTTGGATTTTCAATTGAAAACTTGTTTTGAACAAATTTGAAACTCTTTGTTGAGATCATGAAAGAAAAAGAAAGCAAAGAAAGATTCAACCAATGGAAAACTAAAAGTTGCACAAAAGAAATTTTCATTTCAAATTTGAAAATTAAACCCAGATACTGTGTTGATAAATTAGTTTTATTGCAAAAAAATTATGTGGAGAAGTTGCATAATTTAACTGTAAATGGGAATTTTAGGTATATATATATATTCTTTCTATTTATATATATATACAAACATATTGTATAAATGTATTTTTTTTCATTCTAGAAATTTTTGTTTCAAAAATGTTGTTACACAGGAAATTTCTGTGCAAAGAAATACATGGGAAGCTTTTTATTTTTATTTAAAAAAATAAATAAATTATGTGTTATTGTGGGGGGGCGCAGCCAAGGCTACACACAACCGCCCCATGGAGGGGTGATGTTGTGGCAGCGCTTCCCCATAGTCGTGGGGAGGGCGCTGCCACAGGCAGCACCGACCTCCACAGGGGAGGCTAGGCGCAACCTGTGGTTGCATCCACTCTCCCCTTTGGGGGCCGTGGGGCCAAAAATAAATGAGTTCTCTTTTTTTTTAATTTTTAAATTTCATTTTTTATTTATTTTATTATTTTATATTATATATATTATATATTATATATATAATATTTATATATTATATATATAATATGTATATATTATGTATATATATATAATATTTTAATTTAAATAAATATTTTTTCTTATTATTTAAATATATATATTATATATGTTAAATAATAGGGGATGATTTTTTTAATTAGTTGGAATATTTATATAAAAAATAATATTTCGTTTCAGACATATATTTAAATGTTTTTTTTAATATTTAAATATATGGAATTTTAAATGATTATTCAATAATCATAGAGAAAAATATAATTGACTTTATAATAAATGATTTTTTTTTTTAAAGCTGATTTGGATTAGCATGGGTAATTGGAGAAATAGGGAGATAAATTATTTCTTTAAATTCCTCAATATTGTAATTGTAATTTTAGTCACTTTTGAGTAGTTGAAATCAATTTTTAATTATTTGTATTTGATTACATGCAATATGTCATTGTTTGGCTTGGATATAGGAAATCCTAAAGTAGGTGATTAAATCGTCAAATTTCCCTTTCTTTATGTTATCTCCCTCTTTCGTGATGTTGGGAAAGTAGAATCAAATGTTATGTAAGTCTTCCAGATTGGGATTACTTTGAATTTGGGGGTTGTCGTAATGTGTTAGTCATCCTTGTTTTTCCTTGGGTAGTGCACCTTGTTGGATCCAGTTAGATACTCGATTATCATGAACAGGATATGTGTTGACTTTATGTCATGGATAGGGAGTCATTCTCCTTAGGTCGCACTTGTGTACCCTTGGGTGTGGAGTTATTCCACGTGGTGTCTTAGAGGAGTGACTTGTAATGAGGGCCGACACACAAAGTGGTGTCAGGGAAACTCTTTGTAAGTTAGTTAATTCAGTGATAACATAAATATACTTATTAGAGGTTAGGTTGCATCAAACACTTAACAAGATTAATTTTTCCTTGCTCATGGACATAAGGTCTTGTATAGACCTGGGATGAGACGAGAATGCCTGGAATGGATAATCGTTATCTCATCTTCACAAGAGATAACTAGTTCCCCATTGGTTTGCATGAGGGGCCAGAAGTCGTTAGAGGTTTCCAAGATATCCCAAGATGGGGGTCGGGACCTAGGAAGACTTACCAGGATATCCCATGTGACATTTTGATGACACTTCTCTTAAGTCAACAATGTGTTTGTATCAGTGATGTAATTGATTATTTAACTTTGGAAGCATTGTAACCATTGTGTTATGTGATGTTGTAGTTGTATTTAATTCAATTCATTTTTGAGTAGCCTGTGTCTAGAGGTAGATGGTCTTGCCTAGGAATCCTTGTTACTATCTCCTAGCATGGGGGGTGAGCCTTCGGGTATCACATGGTTGGGTGGAACATGCACCTTAATCCATTGGGTCGTCTTCTTGTTCGTGTGGAGAATATTTCCTATTGGAGATCTCATGGGATCTAGTTTCTTTTCATGCTTTATTATTTTCAGTTATTATTGTAATTTATTACCCCTCTTTGTATCGAGGTGGAAGATGTAATTTTGTAACCTTGTTTATTGGATTTAAATCATTTGGGGAATGAGATTTTTAATCGCATTGTAAATCATATTATTGGAAACATGTGGTATCTCTTATGCTTGGATGTATTTTTATCATGTATGGAATGTATGTGTATTTAATTTGTTAAGTAATTAAATGTCAGTTTTAATTCATGTTTCTTGTTTGGGTTTAAGTAAACTCAGTCTCGTAACCTTAGGGGATGTTGGCAATGGGTAGTGAACTTGCATGTTAATCACACTTCAACAAAAAAAAATTATTGTGTTTTAGTAGTTAATTGCAACTTCCCCTAGGGTTGTGTGGTGGGGCGTTACATCTTAGTTTTGCATACATTATCAGTAGTATTTTTTAGTTCTTTTCATTTATTTTACTTCATTTAGGCATATTTCATCTATGTCACATCCCTCTTTGAGTGTAAAAAATTCATTTTGGCACCCAATCTTATCTCCATTTAGGTGGAAAACCCTGAAGGAGCATATAGCATTAAGTAACCAAAATCTTTATTTTCATTTTGGTGAACCTAAAAATTGAACATTATCTTTCTGATTTACATCTGCATTCACATCCTAGGACTCCTTGCATTAGATTTTTCATTAGCCTTTGCATTTTTTTTGTATCCTGGGGTTTACAAAATTTCATTAGTGAATATCTCATATAGATTTCATTTTTGCACTTCAAAACATTACAAAAAACTAAAATTATGTATCTACATCTTAATTTTGCATTTGAAAAGCATAAAAATCACTTTAAATTTTCTAAAAAATCACAAAAAAAATCATCCCTAGACTCATTCACCACCCTAGGTGAATCAATCTAGTTGCACGTTCTAAACTGCATTTTTGACATTTTCTGGGCTTTTTTGCATTACAAGTTTCTGTTATTACTTTCTATCATATTTTCTCGATTTTCTATTTTATTCTCTTTCTTGCATATTAGTTTACTTTCATTCATTGTCATCATGACCTTTTTCTTCAACAAGTTTTGGAATTCCTTAAAATCCTTAGTTGACATGTCAAACTATGCCTTTAGCTGTGATCCTAATGACCTTGAGCTTCCTCATGTGCCTTCAACTCCTCATGAATGTCCTCCTCATATTGTTTACATCATTGGAGAAGATGACGATAGCATGAACAAGTTCTTAAATGCATTCCTTGACAACCTTGAACCCAATGTAGCTTTTTACCCATCCATGAAACATTCAAACCTTCCTATTGTTGCACCCCTTGATACATTTGGATACCTGCATCCTAAAACAAATAAGAACCTATTTTCCCCAATAGGTGGAACTATTTCTTCTACACAACCACCTGCTCAACCATTTTATGATCACAAATTTACAAACACACCAATAAACCTTGAAGAAACTTATGACAAAGGTTTTACTATTTTAAGCAAACAAGGATGTTACACAACAACTGAACATGACATTCACCAACTCTTAGAAAAAAAACCAACAAAGAAAAACAAAATAGGGTTAGGATATAAAGATCCTCCTCATGACAACAAGCCTCCTTTGGAATATTAGAGACTTTGGGATGATGGCGCAGTGATCTTTGATTCCCCTCCCAACTTGAATGTCCTCCTTCCATGTGCACAACCCTTACATGATTCCAATAAAAAGGATGCTAGGATCCCCATGGGTCCTCTTCCTCCTTCCATCCATGAAAAAGGTGAATATAGTAAACAAAAACAACCTTACAAATTGAAAAAAATAAAGTTTTCTCTCCATCCACCACCTGAATGTGAAAGGAAATTGCAAATGCTTTTAAATAGAGGTCTTATACTATTACCACCTTTGAATATCCATCCTAAAGATTCCAATGCACCATATTGTAAATAGCATCATGTTCTTGGAAATCATAGTAATGAATGTTGGACATTGAAGGACATACTAAGTAAGTATCACTTCACTGATACCAATTGTTATCCTATCATCCCATAATTACCTAAACCAAATCCCCTCATCATGCAATAGTTGTAGAATTTTTCATTCTCATTATTGCATGATCTTTCCCATCACCAACCTTGGCTCATTCTTACCTTACAGTTAGTCGGGGCAAGAGGTTGTTATCCTTTTCCTAGTAATGCATTTTTCCTCGTTCATTAATTGTATTATTTACCTTCCGCTACTTGAGATTGTGAAACAAATAACTCGGTTTATGGTTGACTTACATTTGCATTACTATCCTCTTACATTTTCCTTTTCCTTTGCATTGGTGTGGTTCCAAGCGCGTATCGTGTTCCCCCATAGTGTGCATTTGATGTTCTCCCTCTCTTTGTGTACTTCCTCTATTTGTACCTTCATTCATCTATATGTTGTACATTTCTTTTGTTTTGTGTTTTCCTTTTGGGGATGATGCAAAGCATTGAAATTGCAATGTCTCTTCGATGTTGACCCAAAAAGTCTTTTTTTTTTTGATGATTTGAGAAAATCTTCCATGTTGATCCAACGGTCTTTTGTTTTGTGTTTTCCTTTTGGGGATGACACAAAGCATAGAGATGTCATATGTCTCTTCCATGTTGACCCAATTGGTCCTTTTACTTTTTCTCATTCACTTTTTTTTTTTATTTTTCCTTTTGGTGATGATGCAAGGCATTGAGACCATAATATCTCCTTCATGTTCACCCAAAATCTTTTCCTTTTACTTCACCTTTTCATTTTTTTTCATTTTTTTTTCCTTTTGGGGATGATGCAAAGCATCAAGACATATTATGTCTCTTCCATGTTGACCCAAATGGATCTTTCTTTTTCTTTGTTTTTTCTCTCTTTGTGTCATTCTTCAAGTTTAATGTATTTGTGGAATGATGACATTTTTGAGCTCTTTCATAAAAACATTGTAGCAACAAACATACTGACCCCAAATCCATACATCCCTTTTGTGCTTCATGTGTTTCTTGTTTGGGGAACCCCTCTTTCTTTTGTTCCTTTTCCTTTGCATGACATAGCCTTACTTGGAAACATATGACTTGGCATAGGGGCTTTTCACGTTGGCTCTAATGTCTTGTTTCTTTTTTTCATTTTTCATTTGCTACTTTAAAGTAATTTCTTGCAGAACAGTGTGTATCAATTTCTTTAAATTGGGGGCATACATTAGCATTCTCATTTTTCATTTTATTCTCTTTTGGTTCTTAGTGTGGCCTTGTCACTTCATAGGATGCATTCGTCACTTTATGGATGGCATTGGGTATGATGTCCTTCATAAGTGTGATCTATCTAAGCATATTATATTCCTCTTAGTGGCCTGATGTAACACACTGCATCACCTAAGTTGTGAATATTCTACTCTTCGATCGGTCCTCTCTTGGAGACATTAGAGACAATGTTCCCTAAGTTATAGACCTTGCATGAACTAAACAACAATCATTTGAAAATATTTTTTATTTTGCATTTACATGGTCACCTTGCATAGCATAGCTTGCATTCCTATGGTACCATTGCATTTGTTCATGAGTTCTAAGAATACGAAGCTTTGCTTGTCTCATGAAGCACGAACTAAAAATTTTCTTTGTGGTGCCCTATTAAAGGTATCAGGAGGTATAACTTTAGTATGGTTGAGCCAGAAAGCCTATTATGAGGCAAAAAATTTCCCCAAAGCCACCTTGTGGATTTCTCACCTTGCAGACAACCAGAAGTCCCATGGCCCCAGAGTGAGTAGCTTAGGCTTTCTCACCTAGCAAACAACCATGAGTTTCATCACCCTAGAGTGAGTATACATTTCTTGTTCCAAAGAAACAACCTAGATCTAATCCACAATGAGTTGGAAAGATGATGGAAGCTTCATTCTTTTTAATCACTTACATGTGTGTTATTTTGTGCTTATGATTGATTTTCCATGGGATCTTGATCCTAGGGGATTTATCATCCCTCTTGATCATTGTTTCCTCATCTTATCAAGCACTAGTACATTTGAACCCCTCTTTAGATGTATTTCTCTACTTTAGTGTGAGTTTGAAAAAAGTTCATCCTCTCACTAAAGTGGGGGTTAAATGTGGATATAGAAAAAGTAACCCTTTTACTTTTTCTTGTCTTTTCCCTCCTTTTTCTTTTTTGGCTTGATTTAATGTTGCAATGTAACTTATGCATTCACATTAGGTCCTAAAAATTCAAATTATGAAGACTTTATGATGTCTTGTGAAGGTGTTGTGAAGTGTTGCAACAGATTTCTACACATTTCTAGACTTTTTTTACTACAATTCATCTAAATATTCCTTTTTCATCCCTTACCAAGTCCTATCCTAAAGTGTTGTAAAGCCTTGTAACATACTTTAATGCTTTTCTCGGCTTTTCATCACTAATTGCACCTTTCTTATGCTTTATTTGACCCCTTTATGCACTTATAGGCCTTAATTAAGTGTTTTTTTGAATACAAACCCAAAAAATAACATTAAAGACAATATAATTTCTGACACCCGCTTGCAAGCCTTGAGTGGGACCCATTCACCGTGGGTGGAAAATGAGTCCCTCTTGGCACAAAATTCAAAATAAATTCAAATTTATTTCGGGTTTTTATTCATTAATACCTTATGTCAGCCTGTGATGTATTTTTAGGTAATTAGGGCATAAATTTGTATAAATAGGTGTTTTTCTATTCATTTCAACCCCCTATTCATCCAGGAATTCATTCTTGCATTCAATCCATATAAGAATTCACTCAAGCATTATAGCATCATTTAATCAAGCAGTTATCAAGCATCTTGGAGCACCCATTGACATATCTTTAGACTTGAACAAAAAGGGTTTGGTGAGTTTAGGACACTTGCATGTTGTTTATTCATCATTCCTTTCCTATTGCATTTCATTTCTTTATCAAGGGTTTGATTACCAAAGTGGGATTTGACCAAGGCAAATATGTATAATCTAACCCTTAACCCTTTTTCCCTCTTTGCATGTGTGTTTGTAGGTCTTGTAGGAAAATTTTTCAAAGAAATAGGTGTTGAAAAGTGGTCAGTAAGTCATCAAATCTATTCAAGTCAACAAAACCCTAATTCAAGCTTCGAGATAACATTTAGCCCATTTTCTAAAAATTCGGTTCTGTTAACCCGACAAGAAGACAAGTGTAGATCTTGACCCACAGAGTTGACTTAAGAATTTTTAGATTTTTTTGGGAGGACTGATTCACCATCAGTGGTGAATGAGTACCACTACCAAGCTAGAAAAGCTAATTTCATCAGATTTTAGTTCCTAACACTCAGAAATTAGTTTTAGCAAAGGTTAGCAGAAGTAGGAATGATTTTCCATCAATGGTGAATCAGTTCTACTATTCATCAACATTCCATTACTAGGTGCACCGCTTTCAGTCTCATTCAATTATGTTTCTATTTGTGCATGTTTCTAGTTCATGTTTTCATACAACACTATGTTTTCAAACACTTCATATTTCTTACTTTTGCATACATTATCAATAGTATTTTTTAGTTCTTTTCATTTATTTTACTTCATTTATGCATATTACATCTATATCACATCCCTCTTTGAGTGTAAACACTACATTTTGGCACCGAATCTTATCTCCTTTTAGGTGAAAAACCCTAGAAGGAGAATAGAGCATTAGGTAACCAAAATATTTGTTTTCACATTGATGTGGACTGGTGACCCTTTTCCAATCCCTTGGATAATATGAGCTTGTTTCAATTCATTTTATTGAAGAAAAATGACAACACCAATGAGAGATGAACAAAACAAGATACAAAACTTAGGTTAGCGTGATGAGATGAGTTCTAAATGCTATGGTGCTTGATAAAATGGATGGAATCTATGTTAGATGTAAGAAAATTTTAAATATGCAAGCCATAACTATGTATTTATGCTAAAATGTATGCAAACTAAGCTAATATAGAAGCCATTAATGGATACTTATGCTACTATGATCAAGATTTAAACTAAAAATGCTAAATATATGCCAAATATGGATGTAAGTGGACATTATTTTCAACAAAATAAGTTTTCTATCAAAATATGGATCCATTTCTCTCCAAATAGTGATCTATTTATAGGAAAGTAGATGAAAAAATCAAGGGTTCAAATCAATTTGGTCAATAAATGGTCAAGATGAAAAGGGAGGATGAAACATGCATCAAGGATTATCATCAATGGATGAGAATAAATGTTCACATGGATCAAGGAAAGAGCAAGGGTTGAGAATGATTCAAACAAACACACTTCATAACAAATTTGAAAGTTTTTTACAAAGTTTATTTTGAAAGAAATCATTCCAATTTTGGAGCCAAATAGGAGAATATTCCCTATGCAAGTGCATGAGAGGGAATTAACAATTTAGTTAATTTAAAACTAAATTTGAATGTGCAAGATGAGGAATAATATGATATTTATTAAATATTTTATTTAATGAAAAGGAGGATGTAATATGATATTTAATTATAATAGCTTAAGGTTATTTAATTAAATAAGAGGACTTTGGGGTTTAAATTAAATAATTTTCACTATTTAATCAAACAAGGTGAAATGTTAGTATGAAAAGGGGTAAATTGACCCAATTAGGTCAATTAGATTAAAAAATAAAAAAGGAGGAATTTAATTAAATAGCTAGGCTACTTTAATCAAACAAGTGAAAAGAGGATGGATTCAAGAAGAAACGATGTTAATATATTCAATTCAAGTGTGTATATCATTCAATACATTTTTAAGTGTCTACAATAGTCACCACTCATTTTTACAGTGGTGTGATACATGTACATGACATACATTTTATATATATGAGATTATGATTATGACATCATGGTGTTCATTTCATGTATATGATTTTCCTTTCATGGAAAATTTTGTGATGGATGTTATACTTATGGATGTATTTTTAGATTAGATGCTATCATGATCTAATAAACACACATGGATGTATGTTGATTAAATACAATGGTGATCTAATTTCCTAGCCAAAATATGTAATCAAATGCAATACACAGATACATAGCATAATAAAACATATGAGTGTATGTAATTTCTATTTAAATAAATTAACCACACACACACATGTTCGCATCATAACAAAATGAAATAATGTGTTAGTGAATAAATTTCATAGAATAACAAACTACAATCTATGAGGGATGATTGTTACACGCATAACACATAGACACGCTGCATAGTATTGACAAAGATGCATCACATTGACAGGTTATTTTAGAGGTGTTTCATCCATATGTGACAAAAGATCAAGGGCTCAAATCGATTTGGTCAATCAATGGTCAAGATGAAAAGGGAGGGTGAAACATGGATCAAGGATGCTCATCAATGGATGAGAATCAATGTTCATGTGGATCATGAAAAGATCAAGGCTTGAGAATGATTCAAACAAACACACTTTGTAACAACTTTGAAAGTTTGTTACAAAGTTTGTTTGAAAGAAATCACTCCAATTTTGGAGTCAAATAGGAGAATATTCCTTCAGAATATTCCCTATGCAAGTGAATGAGAGGGAAATTAGCAATTTAATTAATTTAAAACTAAATTTGAATGTGCAAGATGAGGAATAATATGATATTCATCAAATAATTGATTTATTGAAAAGGAGGATGTAATATGATATTTAATTAAAATAGCTTAAGGTTATTTAATTAAATAAGAGGACATTAGGATATAAATTAAATAATTTGGATTATTTAATCAAATGGGGTGAAATGTTAGTATGAGAAGGGGTAAATTAACCCAATTAGGTCAATTAGATTAACAAATGAAAATGAGGAATTTAATTAAATAGCTAGGATAATTTAATCAAACAAGCAAAAAGAGGATGAATTCAAGATCAAACAATGTTAATATATCAAATTCAAGTGTGTACATCATTTAGGAAAATTTTAAGTTTCTACATTTTTCCCCTCTTTGAAGAAAGGTACCTATTACATTGGTTCAAAGACTGACGCTTTTCAGATTATTACTGCTGCTTCGATAAAAAAAATAAAAAAAATTCTGATTTTTTGGATGCCCCACTCTTGCCCTATCAAAAGGAATTAAGCTGGGTCCCTGCCCCCTTGGGAGATTAGGAATTTTTTTTGAATTTTGGGTTGATTTCTTGACAAAGGTAAGACATCAACTCAACTCAAAGAGGACTAGAAAGCACAAATGTTTGATTGTGACAGATTTTATGATGTATAAACAGTCATCAACCATGGGTAGCCTCATGTATATTTTGATATGGGTATGTGCAAGATCATGATGGGCCAAAAAGTGGCGATATGATGGGCATTTGTAGGGTATATTGCTGACAACTTTTTTTTACCCAAAATTCATAAAATGAAAAGGGTTTTTAAAGGAGATTCTCAGTTTTCCACCAATATAAATTATGCTTTACTTTGAATTTAAAAAATATTTATTATTCATTTCTATTTGAATTACGACTAAAGTCCTGATTGATCGGCTGATTGAAAAACATTTATAGCTTTCAAATGGTATAACACTTTTGGAATCCAAAACATGCATCACATTTCTATTCTTCACATACTATAGGATTAAAAAAATAAAAATTGAATTTCATGAAGTTTTGACCAAGTTAAGGTGGTCGCATACAAGTTTTTATATTTTTAAATTTGTAATAAAAAATAATAATTAATTATTTACTTGGAAATTTTTTTTAAAAAAATATGCATCACATCTAGAGTACATCAGTCCTCTACTTATGTCTAAAATATTATAAAAAATATTATCATTTTATTGTGGTTAAGCTGGTCAAAGAAACACCTACTTCTTATTTTTTCCCTGAAATTTAAGTACTACTGCATTGAAATTTCAAATTTTCACCAAAGAGAATTTTTTTCTTTTAAAACCTAGTAGTTTAGAAACTACATTCAATTTTCTACAGATTCTATTGTTACATATTTTTGAAATAATATAGATAAATTATTCAAATTTTTATGTCAAGTTTCCTAACTCTGATTTTTCTAAAAATTTTGCCACTTAAGGGCTCGTTTTTCCCATGATGATCCTGCACATACCCATATATCGGGTGATCCCACAATAGTGGTTTACAATTTTTAGCCAAATTGGACACTGGAAATTTTTTAAAAACTAAATCTTCACTTTCAGGCAACTATAGCGGCTAAATCGTGATAAATTTGAAGACCTTTTGTTTGTAAATTCTAAATATATTTCTTTCAAAAATTTTGGAATCATATTGCACTTCTTTTTCCATCTCCCTCGAAAACTAGTTTTTTTCAGAAAACAACATTTTTGAAAAGTGACGCTCATCGTATAACACAACTTTTTTTCCATGAAGGGTAAAATTCTAATTCTTTTGAATTTAGATTTGTAACTCTTATATCTAGTGCTTCCACTTGGTTAGATAGTTTCTTATTGAATATTTTTTCTTTAATCAAGTTTTGAAGTCAAACCAATTACAATTCAGACATAGCGTGACCGTATAACGCGTAATGTTTTTTGTATGTATCAAAATTCAATTTTACTTTTTTTGTTGGATCAAGGACTTAAATATATAGTGCACTCATATTTTTCAATTTTTTTTTTTGATATTCTACTATTTTTCCACATGTGCAAAACAAAAAGCTTGATTTTTGGTGACAAACGTGCATTCAAAAGAAATAAAAAATGAATATAATAATAAAATTAAATTTATTTAAAATTATAATTTTTGGAAAGCTTATAATAAGGAGTACATACTTTAAAAAAATAAATTTTAAACGAATTCATTTTATCCTTCAAAAGGTAAATCAAAAGTGTTTTTTTATCAGCATTTTGATAGGTGTAAAGGAGACTCTATTATAGATATGGTTTAAAACTAGCAGGGTTCAATCCAAGGGGGTTTGATCTAAGGTAGTTTGATCAAACTCTCTTCAATTGGAATACTTTAAATATAAATTTTTAAGGCTTAAATCATTATATTTTCTAAAAATATGTGATTTCAGCAAAAATAAGAATCTCCCAGAAATTGTAAACCACTATTGTGATAGCACCCATCACACAAATTTGACACTTAGATAGAAATTTTAGTAAAGATAGAAGAATAATAAGAATATGATGGATGCGTTGACCATTGATTTTGAGATTGATTCAAAAGTCCAACAAGTCCATGATCCATCAACATTTTACTAGATTATGGTGATGCAATGGATGATTTTCTCATATCTAGGATTGGGAGTCTTCTTCACTCCATATTTTTGATATAACACATAGACACAATGCATCAAGGTATTGATAACTGGGATGGCGTTGTATCTAGTGTAATGGCCTTTGACTCTACAAATAGATAGGATAGTACTTCTTCACAACTTGACATATGGAAACCTCATTGGAATGTAGTTTATAGGTTTATAATATTTTGGACCAAAGCATATGCAATAGTCAACAATCTACTCCAAATGGCCTCCCTATGCACAACTAAGAAATTATGCAACAAGATTACTTTACAAGAGTACGGAGAAGCACAAAAAATGAAAGGTGGCAATTGATGCCCCATTCCTTTCTAAATCATTTAGATAGGAATCATTGAGAGGTCCTCAGAATGGGTTAATAAGATAAATCATTAGACGATCAAAACAAATAGTCAATGCTATCTATATCTCTTGCCAAAAGGTGTAATGTGTTTTAGGATAAATATCTAAAGTGATTTCCTATGATAATGCCCATTGTAGGAAGAATGCATCATAGGATATGATATCAGATATTGGCGGGTTGATAGGTTGTTTGAAATGCTATTCATATAAGGTTTGATTGACATGTTTGATAATGATCACGGGTTTTATTTTTGCATTTAAAGGTTCCTACTTTTGCTGATTGTTGTATTTGTTTTTCATTTGTTTTTCCAAAGTTTGAAGTTGACGATTTGATTTATTATGGATGAAATTTTATTATAGGTGAAAGTAAAATGGGATTGTTTTGGTATTTTTTTTAATATTTCAATGTTTTTGGTATTTTGAAATGTTTTGAGGATATTTTTAATCCTTTTTAATGTTTATGTGAATTTTTTTCTTTTCGATTATTTCAGGTTGTTTAGGTTTTCTCAATTTTCAAATATTTTGGGGTTTTCCTAAGTTTTCAAATATATTCCAAGTTTTTTTTAAGTTTTCAATTTTTTTGGGTTTTTATAAGTTTTTTAAATGTTTTCGGGTTTTCTGAGATTTTGAACAAGAACCTAACCTAAAAGACTATCCTAGGGGCCTCGGGGGCACATCAAAGATGAGTCTTGCCTATCTTATACACATAGACACCATGTAGTTGGACTGAATTCACTTATTGTTGATGAGAGATGAACAATTGATGAAATATCAGTTTATTATGATCCACTCCTAAAGGAATGACCTAGGGTGTCTCAGGGGCACATCAATGATGGCCTTGCTTACGTTCAAGCTCATAGACTCATAGTTCAACAAGGTATGCTTTTCGATTTGATTTTTGATTTGACCTATTTATGGATTTTGATATGTTTTGGATGTTTTGAATTTCTTACATGATATTGATGAGTGTGTGTATATGTGATGATTTCAATGATCTATTTTGGGATTTGGTTGAAAGAAACCTATTAATGATTGATCGGATTTATAGATCACCGATAGTGGTAACATTCTTGAGGATGCACAACAATGTAAGGATAGTGTTGAAAGAAATAGATATTGGGAAATGATATATGGGTGTTGCCACAATAGTGTGTCTCACTTTTGAGATGTGTTGATTTTTTCCTGAAATCACTATTTTTAGAAAAAAACTAATGATTTAAGTCTTGAGAGGCTCCATCTAAAGGGTTTTAATTAAAGATGGATAGATAAGACCCCCTTAGTTGAAACCCCCTTGGATAGATACCCTTTAATATTAAATCATATCCACAATGGAGTCTCCTTCACACGTATCAAAATGCTGGAAAAAAAAACCACTTTTTCTTTCCCTTTTGAGGGATTAAATAATATCATTTAAAAATTATATATTCCAAGATTGTAGCCCTCGAAACGAGCTTTCCAAGAAGTATATTTTTGATATATTTTCATTTTATCATGCATTTAATTTTTAATTTTTACTAAACATATGTTTTTCTCCGAACATCAAGCTCTTTGTTGTGCAGAGGTGGAAAAATAGTAAACCATTGTAAAAAAATTTCAAAAAATACCCATTCCCTAGGTATTGATTTCCTTGTTTCACCCCAAAAATAAAAATTGGATTTTGATATATACACAAGTTAGTTTGTATGACACACATGCATGTCCAAATTATAGTTACAGTGACTTCAAAAAATAATTTAAAATAAAATATTCAACAAAAAATTATGAAAAAATATCATTTCCCTAGATATTGATGTTGAGAATGGGTATGTGCAGGATCATCATGGAAAAAATAGGCCCTTAAGTAGCAAAAAAATATAAAAAAATCAGAGTTAGACAACTTGACGTAAAAATATGAATAAGTTATAAATATTATTTCAAAAATATGTAAGAATAGAATCTATAGAAAATTCAATCTAGTTTCTAAACTACTAGGTTCACTTAAAAAAAATATTATTTGGTCAAAATTTGAAATTTCAATGTAGTAGTACTTAAATTTCAGGGAAAAAATAAGAAGTAGGTGTCTGTCTAAGCACACTAACCACAATAAAATGATAATGTTTTTTATAATATTTTAGATATAAGCAGAGGACTCATGTGCCGATGTGATGCATATTTTTTGGTAATTTTTTTTCAAGTAAATAATTAATTAGGAATTTTTTATTACAACTTTTAAAAAATATAAAAACTTCTATGTCTGACCACCTTTTTTTTAAAAAAAAAAAGGGGTAAAAAATTTATTCAATCAAAACCAAAGTACAAGGCACAGGCCAGAGGCCCATCATACCAACACCAACACCAAAACAGCCAACAACATCATTACATAGTCATGTCTTCCACTAATAGCCTCTCAAGGGTCCCAAGATAGTTAGAAGGTAACCCCTCCCTTCCGCTAATATCTCAGCCATCCACATTCCCAGAGGCCCACTTCACAAGGAAATTAGTCACTCTGTTCCATTCTCTAGGGATATGAAAAAAGGAGACAAAATCCAGGGAATTGCAAAGACTCAAAATCTGTCTCACCACAAAGGCTAATTTCCAACTAACATCATCCAACCTCTGGTTGTTCAACATATCCACAACAATTTGAGAATCTGACTCACAAATGATCCTCCTCCATCCTAAAGAACATCGACACTCAACAATAATCTTAATAGCTAGGGCCTCCATCAGATTATTAGAATGCCGACCTTTGTAAATAGAGAAGAAAAAAACTGCACCACCCACATTACCTCTACAAATGCCCCCCACACCAACATGACCAGGGTTCCCACGAGAAGATCCATCTATATTAATCTTTAGGACCCCCACTGGGGGAGGTTTCCACCTTCCATCCCGACATTCCTGTTGCTTGACATGACGGGGTCTTCTTCCGGCAATGCTTCCCCTTCTCCTATCCCCCAGGTTCAAATTCTTCAAAATAGCAAGATCACCAGGATCAGTATTTTCAGACATATCACACTTAGCTGAAATAGTCTCCTGAAGCCTACTAAGTATCTTCTTCCATAATTGAAAACTTCCCAATTTGGATCCACAAAAAACTCTATGGTTCCTCTCCAGCCAAAGGTTCCAGAGGATGAAAATAGGCCCAACAGACTAGGCCATCTGCAGGAAAGAATTCTTCATTGGAGGCTTGCCCAAACTCTCCCAAAAATCAATTAGAGAGGTAGCATGAATACAACCATGATTCCAAGCCTCCCACCATCTATGCCATATCTCTCTAGAGAAAGGGAAAAGAAAGAACAAGTGGGAGGTACATTCCTCACTGTGCAAACAAAGGAAACAAATAGAAGGTCCCTAAAAACCTTGCTTGCGAAGATTTTCCCAAGTGAGGCACTTCTTTTGAGCAAGCAACCATAAGAAAAAGTTGCATTTGGGCCAAGAAAAGTTGTCCCAAACCTTCTTCCACTAGTGCACCTCAGCTGGACCATGTAAGTTCCTATCAAGCATAGCATAGCCTTGAGCCACAGTAAATTTACCTTTTGGACTAGGACTCCAAGCCAACACGTCCCTCTCGTTAAGGGAGCTATAGAGCCTTCCCTCCAAAACTCTAGTAAGAACAACACAATCCTCATTAGAGCCACCCATGGGCCACTCCAGCGGGTCCTTCCAGCAAGCCACCACAGCCTGACCAATACACTTGACTGTTTTAAAATGTTCCACCCTAGTCCATCCAACATTAGAAAAAATATTGCAAAGAGGTTGAAGCTGAGGGAAGCTAGAAAGAATGGGAGGGTGGGCATCCCAAGATTCCTACCAAAATAGGGCATCAAAGCCTCTATGACAGATCCAGAAGAAACCCTCCTTAATCAGCTAAGCTCCCCTCTTAAAGGTATCCCAAATACAAGAACCTTTACCCAACAAAGCAAGTTGTGGCACATCAAGGCTATCGTCCCCAGGAAGGTACTTATGGGCAAGAATCTTAGCCTAATCCTAATCCTAATTGTTACACCACCTCCAGTACAACTTAGCAGCCAAGGTCGTGACAACAAGAGCCATAGACCTAAGACTGAGGCCCCCAGCATGCTTCGGCCTGCAAACAGACTCCCACTTGACTAGACTCCACTTCGAGGAAAGAAGGTTGTCTGACCAAAGAAATTGCCGAGACAGAGCATCAAAATCCCTCACAAAGGTGGAAGGGGGAACCTACACACAACAAATATAAATGGGAGAGACTGCACCACAGTCTTTAAAAGAACCACTCTCCCAATAGAAGATAACCATCTATAAGTCCAATGACTAACCTTACTCTAAAATTTATCCAAAATTCTTTGCCAGTAGTCCCTACGCTGAGATCCCAAAGCCAAAGGGATCCCAAGGTACATCAAGGGAAGAGAACCGATCTAAAATCTAAGGATCCTAGCAATCCTGCTCTGAATAAACTGAGGGGTATTAAATAAATAAATGGAGGATTTGTTATCATTAATACACTAGCCTGAAGCCTTCAAATAGATGTCTAAGGCTCTCCTGAAGTTCACAGCCTCACTAATCCTAGCCATGCCCATCAACCCAGTATCATCCACAAACTAAAGAGGAGAGTAGGAAGGAAGATAATTTTTCCAACTCCAACCTCTGATAAGACCTTGCCTCACCTGAGATTTAATAAATCTTCCAAGACCCTCTTCCATGATAATGAATAAATAGGGAGATAAAGGGTCCCCTTGCCGAAGTCCCCGAGAAGCACTAAACAAATCCGAAGGTTCCCCATTAATGAGAACTGAGAATGAGGATGAGGTCACATAGCTAAGAACCCAATTCACCCACTTCACATCAAAGCCAAATGCCAAGAGAATTTTCTATAAGAACTCCCAGCTCACCCGATCATAAGCTTTAGCCATGTCAAGTTTAATAAACATAGCCTTCTCCTTAGAGTTAGCCATAGAATGAATAGCTTCCATTGCTATCACAAAACCATCCAAAATTTGTCTTCCTTCAACAAAACCACCTTGTTCTACAAAGATCAAAGTACCAAGGAGTGGTTTGAATCTCTCTGCAATCAATTTGGTGATGATCTTGTAAACAACATTACATAAAGCAATAGGCTTGAAATGAACAAGCTGATTAGCCCCCTCCTTCTTAGGTATGAGAGCCAAGAAAGTAGAATTTAAGGACTTGAGCATCTGCTCGTTCCCATGAGATTCCTGAACCACCTCGAGGAGATCAAACTTTATTATTTCCCAAAACTCCTGAAAGAACTCAATCAGAAACCCATCCGGGCCAGGAGCCTTACCTTTTTTCAAATTAAACACCATTTTCTCTAATTCGGGAAGCAAAATAGGCCCTAAGAGAGCCCCATTCATCTCAACAGAGACTAGGTGGGGAATACAATCTGAGATAGCCCTCTCCTTATCCCTAGCAGCAAGATCCTCCCTAGAAAATAGGTTTGAAAAATAGTTTTCGGCTTCCATGGAAATATCAGCATAGGAAGAGAGTTGAGCCCCCTCAGGTGATACAAGAGAGGAGATAGAATTCCCCTGCCTCCTAGCCTTAACCAAATTATGAAAGAATATAGTGTTCCTATCTCCCTCCTAAAGCCAATCAACACGAGATTTCTGCTTTCGGAAGATCTCCTCATGAAGCTCCCACTCTTCTAAACCCTTCAGAGCCAAGGACTTTGGTTTACTCAACTCAAAGGTCAACCCTTGGTCCCGAATCTGACGAGTGACGTTATCCAGCTTGGACTGAGCATCCATCTTCTGAGCATACAGGTTCCCAAAACATTGTTTATTCCATTTCTTAAGCCTATACTTCACATGTTGAAGCCTTTTACTGAAAGTGAACATGGCCATCCCATGGGCAAGCATCCCCTCATACCACCAATCCCCCATAAGATCATGTAGGGACTAATCTCTTAACCACATCAACTAAAATTTGAAACAAGGACTTTTGGTGACTCCATAAGCAGTGACAGAGAGCTTGATAGGCCAGTGATCAGATCCCCTCCAATCAAGAATTTTAGAACTAGTGAGCAACCTACTGTTCATCCAATAGCAGGAAACTAGAAATCTATAAATCCTTTCAGAGATAGCCTCAACACCACATCTCCTATTGTTCCATGTAAAGACACCATTGGTAGGTTTCACATCAATTAGATTCAAGGAATTAATCAAATCCCTAAGCAGATTAGCAGAAGGATCAAGCTTGGCTAGCCCATCATGTTTTTCATCCAAACAAGTAACAACAATAAAATCACCAGCCATAATCCATGGGAGAAATGGGTCCAGGGCCCGAATGAATCTAATGTGAGCCTAGATATTTGACTTACCTGAAAGATCAGTAGGAGCATAAATATTGGATAAAAGAAACCTCTCTCTAATCTCAAAACTAGAGACAACCAAAGAAATGGAAGACCGACTAGAAATGGATAAGGGGAGAATTTTCCTTGGGTTCCAGAAGCAAGCCAACCCCCTTGAACTGTTCAGAGCACCTCCCCTTTCCAATTTCCCTGGGGCCAGATATGCAAAGCACAATTATCCAAACCATCCACTGTAAGCTTAGTTTCCTGAATAAAGACCACATCAGGAGACTGAGATTCAATTAGTCTTCGAACAACCTTTTGTCTAGGGATGATGTTCAACCCCCTTACATTCCATGATAAAACAATCATTTATGGGGGTGGGAGAAGTGGGAATCAATGGGTTTCATAGACCCAGACTCAACCAAAGTATCACCCATAATCTTGACCTTCTCTTGATCAGTCTTCCTTCCACTTCTTGACGGTTTATCAAGCGGCCCCTTTTTAAAGGATTTCTGATGTAAACCTAGACTAGGAGGAGCTTTGTTTCCCTTCACAGAATCTAAGGCCCCCTTAGGAGTAGGAGGATCCAAAGCCACCACTGCAGAACTCATCGGAGCCTGTGACCCCTGAAGATCCCTAATATCTTGAACATGGGAAGGAAAATCCATAGCCAACTGTACAACCTGATGGTCCTCTAGAGATAAAATCTGATCCTCTTTCTTTGCATCCTCATCCTGAACCTCATGTAGACCCTTGGCCCCAGAAGAGAGCTCAATTGGAATACCTTCCTCTTGGACCAAGTCCTCAAGAACATCAAACCTATTAAAAGTGCCATCATTGTGCCTATCCAACCAGGTTCTCTTCTTTCCCTTGCCTTTGTTACGGGGCTTAACTTGAGTAAAACCCTCATCATCTACAAGTTCATTGGACAAAGGAGCCTTCCCCTTGTCCCCCTTTGGAGGTCCAGAGGTATCTAAGGGGGAGAATTTCTTTCTAGGGCATTTGCGGTGTAAATGACCATTTTCATGACAAATTCTACATCTAAAAGGTAGTGTCTTGTAATCTAGCTACTGGATCCAAGAAGATGATCCCAAGTGAATTTCCATAGAATCTAGTAATGGGTTATTTAAATCAACTTCTACACAAATACGACCAAAAGAAATTACCTTACGATCTTGAGTTTGTGTAGCCAATCCCACAGGTTTTCCAAGAAGCAATGAGATTGAGTGAAGAATATCTTCCGTCTAGAATTCCAAAGGAAGCCTCGGCAAATGAACCCACACAGGAACTCGCGAGGGGATCTCTTCGGCAAAGTTAAAGCCCATGTGCCAAGGTTCAATGAAGAGCCCCACCTGGTTAAAGAAATAAGGGCCACCTTCAAAATCCCTATTCATATCTAACATGCTTGAGAAAATAACCAAAAAGTAATTATTAGCAGCCAAAATAATCTCCATATCACCTTGTGGGTTCCAAACCCGACGTGCCCAGGAATCCAACACAGGTAGAGAAAGATGAAGGCCCACAAATTTGAAAATAAGTGCATGATTACACCAGTAGTCAACATCCTCTAAAACTTGCTCAGGTTGAATAACCAACAGAGGTTGATCCTCTAATCTCTCTAAACATTCATTTACTTTTTTAATTCGAAGCATCCCTTTTGAAGAGAATACCCCATCCCCAGACTGGGGTTTACCCATCGAATCCTTACCACTGGCATGCAATGAAGAAGATGGATCTACCATCTCCAAATCCCTAGAGGAAATCTCAGACATAACACAACCCTGATTCTCTATGGATCGAAAAGCACCACCCCACCAAAAGGAGAGAGACAGGGCAAGAGACCCACAATCTCAGATCACTGTACACACCCGCCAAGGAAATGTTGAGCGCAGCAAAAAATGTAGAAATGAAGTCAGCCCACAAGCTAAACACTAGTTGAACCCCAATCCAACCCATGTACCCCTAAACAAAAACAAACAACCCCCTAATAACGCACCACCACGACGGCCACCAAGCAAAGATAGAGCGTAGAAAAGAAGAGCTAGGGCACGTGGGCCCTAGCTCTCACCCAGTCGCCGCGCAAAGCCATCTCCCTGCAATTTTCATCTCCCTATGTCTGACCACCTTAACTTGGTAAAAACTTAATGAAATTATTTTTTCTTTTTTAATCTTATAGTATGTGAAGCATAGAATGTGGCACATGTTTCAAATTGAAAAAATGTGATACCATTTGAAAGATATAGAAGTTTTCCAATCAATTTATCAATTAGGACTTTAGGCATATTTCAAATAGAAAATGAATAAAAAAATATTTATTAAATTCAAAGTAAAGCATAATTTATATTGGTAGAAAGTTGAGAATCTCCTTTAAAAACCCTTTTCGTTTCATCAATTTTGGGTAAAAAAAAGTTATCAGCCACATACCCATCATATCGCCACTTTTTGGCCCATCATGATCCTGCACATACCCGAATCTATATTTCAAAAAATAGAATTTAATCCTCTATAGAATAAAATTTATGTTGTACGACACAAATGTTACTTTCTGAAAATGTTGTTTTCTATTTAAAACCAGTTATTGAAAGAGATGTTGAAAGATTCATTATTTATTTCAAAAAAATTGAAATAATATATATTTAGAATATACACACAAATTTCCACAAATCACTAGTTCACATCATCGCTAGTGATTTAGATATAGCTTATGAATGATTGGACTAATTTGATTTCATTTTAGAAAATTTTTAGATCACAACATGAGTTATAGGATATAGGTCAAGATTTATTCCAAAAGCAGGATGTCTAGCAATGTAGGGAATGATATGGGTGGATGCATGTATAAATGAATGGATGGATGGATATGGTAAGCATGCAAAGGATTATCTTGTGACAAGATAAGGTGTTCAAATAAAGAATGCTCCTATGGATAATGCTTCATGGCTTAGATAATGTTGGGTAGTATAGGATTAATGAAAATGACCTATGTTAAGATGTTTCCCATAAGCAAGTGTGAAGTACATACCAATTTTCTTTCAAGAGTAAGATAATTAGGAATATGGATTGAAAAATGGATGGAATGCAAGATTTATTATTGATGGGATGAGATGCTTCCACTTGAAATGGTGCACATAGATGCTCAATTCTACTCATAACGCCTATTTTCTAGGTTTTCATCATGGTACTTGTCCAAAGTGCCACCAAAGTGGTTTTCACTAGAGGAAGACTTTTCTCTTGACTATTTTCTTGATTTTTTTAGTTTTTGAAAGTTTATGCTCAATTTGAACCACTTAGTGGTGCTGAAGTAGACACTACTAGTTTTGATGTTTTCATTATGTGCCAATGATATCCTTCTTGGAGGAGTTTCTTTATCATGATATGGGTGCTTGAATGTAACCCCTAGATTCTCTTATGTGCTTTGTCGATATCAAAGTTAACCTTACCTAGATGCACACATCGTAATAGAGTTCCCTTAGAGTCCTTATGATAAAGAGTTGTTACCAATAAAGGGTCAATATGAGAGTTGGATACCATGGATGTTGAAGTGAATGGTGGGATGCATTGAGGGATATAAGTTGTAGATGGATTGATTGATAGTTTGGAATCCTTGATTCTCCAAACTTTGGATGGGGTATGTTTAGGATCATGATGGACCAAAAAGTGGCGATATGATGGGTATGTGTAGGGTATGTGGCTGACAAATATTTTTTACTCAAAATTGATGAAACAAAAAGGGTTTTTAAAAGAGATTCTCATATTTCTACCAATATAAATTATGCTTTATTTTGAATTTAATAAATAATTATTATTCATTTTCTATTTGAATTACAACTAAAGTCCTAATTGATAGGCTGATTGTAAAACATCTACAACTTTCAAACAGTATCACATTTTTTGAATCCAAAATATGCATCACATGCTATGCTTCGCATACTATAGGATTAAAAAAAAAAATCGTGAAGTTTTGACCAAGTTAAGGTGGTCATAAATGAGTTTTATATTTTTTAAAAGTTGTAATAAAATATTCATAATTAATTATTTACTTTGGAAAAAATTACAAAAAATATGCATCGCATTAGGACATAAGTCCTCTACTTATATTTGAAATCTTATAAAAAATATTGTCATTAAATTATTATGGTTAGGGTGGTCGAAAGACACCCACTTCCTATTTTTCCCTGAAATTTAAGTAATTCCTACATTGAAATTTCAAATTTTCAAGAAATAGATTTTTTTTTTAATAAACCTAGTAGTTTAGAAACTACATTCAATTTTCTATAGATTCTATTGCTACATTTTTTTGAAATAACATAAATAACTTATTCAAATTTTTACATCAAGTTCCCTAACTCTAATTTTTCTAATTTTTTTGCCACTTAAAGGCCTATTTTTTTGATGATGATGCTGCACATACCCGATGATGAGCAATGATGGGTGGATATAGATATTTGATTGGGACAATTTCTTATACTTTGTACGTCACTCTTGAAGCTTTCTTTTGGAGTAATGGACAATTTTGATGGATTAACTTCCCTTTTTTATTTTTCCCCATAGTTTCTTCAACTAATGGAGTTTCATAGGGATGATATTCTTTCTTTTGCTTTGGTATCCATTTGAATTTTTCTTGTCAATTATTCTTGATCCATGTGAACATTGATTCGTTTGCTTCAATAGTTTACTCTTTTCTTTGATATAGACCTCTTTCTTGTGGTTGGTCCCAATTAGTGGGTGAAATGATGCATGGATGATGATTCATGATATGAATGGTTGGAGTGTTGGTATCCATATCATCATAAGTAATCTTCATGCTCCCCATGTTGGTGTTTTCAATAGATAAAGTTGCCCCCAATATTATGGGAGTATTGCTGACATCCTTTGATTTTACTACTGACACACCATTTCCTTGATATTGAAGATTGCTTAGCTTTTTTGATTCTTGATAATTCTTGATATCCTCATGCTCACTTTCTTCAATCTGTATGGAGGATGTGTTTATTTTGATGCTTGTTGAAAAGGTGTTGATGCATTATAATCCATAGAGGAGTCTTTCCCATGATCCCTTTTTTCTTTCTCTTCAAAGGGTGTTTCTAATTAACCATGCATGTAGAGGTATTTTCCATGATCAATTTTTGACATGTCTATAGATTCTTCTATGCCTTGATCATGTTTAAAAATATTAATATTAGGAGACTCTTGTTCCTTGGTAATAATATCAAGAGTATGAAACTCTTGTTTTGGATGAAGATCATCTATATGTCCATTAGGAGTAAGTGTCTCATGGGTAGATGGAGGAGTATGTGATATATGGATATGATCATTATTTGTGACATCTTGTATGGACTGGAGAATACCCATTAGATTGTGCTAGTATCTTAGAGATATGGATTCTTGATCTTGACTCGATGTGGTGTTATCTTCAATATGCATGAGTACATGTTCTTGGCATGGATCAATTTAAAAGGATGGATTGTTTGCTAAGGGTTCTTGAATGTCTTCATTATGCATGGGTATTGGTTCAATATTTTCTTGATCTTTGAGTGGATTTGGATCAAGTGTTTAATTAAGGATTTATGCAATATTGACAACCATGGGGTCAAATGATGTCAATAAGTCTTGGAAAGGACCATTGGTAGACTTTCATGAAAGATGTTGATAATGATTTGGAATAAATTCCTAAGGTATGTCATCTAACTCATTGGGTGATGTAGAGATATCGTCAAGATGATCTTTGATGGATGAATCTTGAATTTTATCCTCAACAATTATGGTAAAAACTTTATCAATTTCTTCAGCCATGAGATCAAATGATGTTAATATTTCTTGAAATGAATCATTTTTAGATATTGTTGATGGTTTTTTATCATGATAACAAAGTGACTCTTGATGTATGTTCATTCGATCATTGGATTTGGTAGAAAGATATCCAAGGGGCTCATTGATGGATAGATCTTGATCTTTTTTTTTCAACAATTTTGGTGGAGAGATTGTCACTGCTATCATTAATGGTTGAATCTTGATCATTATCCTCAACAACTATTTTTCCTTGATCAAGGTCTTGGATGAGATCTTTTAGTTTGATAAAATTCGATGTGTCATGACCTCTTGTGCTATGGTATTCACAATAAGAATTATCATCATCCTATTGGAACTTGATGCTAGGTTAACCCCCATTTAATGATGCTAGAAGATTGATAAGTCTAGCATGGACTAATGTTTTTAATGTTCTTTCAATTGGATCCTCTAAAGGAGTGTATTCACATTTTTCATCCTATGAGAATTGTTATTGTTGAGATTCATCTAATTGAGATTCATCTTGGAGATGTGGTGATCAATCTGGTTGAGGTTTTTTATTTTGATATCCAAATTATTGATATTGAGGATGTTTTTCTTGATATGTTTTGGACACAACTCAATGTTTTGATGACATGGTTTAACCAATGGGTGAGTATGTCGATTTTGGAGTGGAGATGTCTCTTAGTGATATGAATCATTGAATTTGCTAAGTGTAAAAAGTTGATTTCACAAAATTTTATCTTGATTTTGATTTTAATACCCTTGATATAGTTGATTTGGTTGTTATACACTTGTGGTATTTGTATGGGATCATGCACAAATTTATTTTGGACAACATTCAGATTTGGTGTTATGTTTAAATTTTGCTTCATAGGTTGTCATTGAATATTGTTGTGGTGGGGAAACACATTGATTTGACTTAGGTAACCTTGATTTTGGATGGTGTTACCTTGATTTGGATCAATAGATTGAGTTTTGAATATATTATTTTGATACAACATTGGAATGATTTGTAAACGTACCTATCTCATAGTCCACCAAGTATGGATTTGATATGTTCATGTTTGGTAAGTTTTTATTTGGTATAATCACATTTTGCATGTATTAATATGATGGTATAATTTTATTTTGTTGAAGAATCGTGTATTTATTGTTTGGTTGATAGATTTGTAGTTATTTTCCTTTGATTTAAATCTACCATAGGGAAAGGTGTTCCAAAATTTATATTGGGAATACTCATATTTTTTGTAGTATTGAGGTTTGTAGGATATAATGATCCCATGTGTGAATTGTATAAATGTGAGCTTTATAATTAGTTGGTACTATAAAGCTTTGATAGTTTGGTTTATTTAGATCACTCATGATGTATGGATCAAGTTTATATTCCATGTTTTTCTTGTGTTTTGACCTTGTTGCAAAAGTGAACCTCTAAGGTATTTTGGAACAATGATGTGAGTGGATGATGAAAGGGGTGTGATGTGGAGGATGAAATTTCTAAACTTTTGGACAACACTTTTAGACTTAAATTTTTTATGTTTTGATGTTTATATAAAAGGTGCTAATGAACTTGTAAATATAAAGGTAGACTTGTGACCTTTAAGATAGACTTGTTCAAAAGGATGATGAATAACTCAACTAAGTATATGGAAAATAATCCATTTAACACATAGAGTAGCTAAGTTATGGGATTGGTTTGATAAATGTATAAGTCAAAAGTGTTGGTATGTCAAAAATTTCTAAAGTTTGGTGAAGTGAAATTGAAATATGATGAAGGTTGGATGAAATGTTTTTACCCAAAATGTGTTAACCTAAAATGAACCTTTGTTTTGCAAGACCAAGGTAGTGAGAAACATGATATACCTCTAAAGTGATCAAACCCTAAGGACTCAATGATTTTGGTAGAATAAAACTCAAATTATTTTGGAAATAGGACCCAATGATTTTGACAATAGAACTCATTGATTTTGGATAGTGGAACTCAATGATTTGGACAATAGGATTTGGACTCAATATTTTGCAATATTTTCCTTGTCTCAAGTTTCTTGTTTTAGGGAGTCAAAGTTTGAACATACATCATTGTGGGGTGTTCATTTGATTTAGTCTTAGATTAATGAAGTTATTTTTAGCACATAAAATGTCTTGCTTAAATTTTGAACTAAAATGTTTATGTCAAAAACATTATTTATTTCACAAATTCCATTATATTAAAATCATGAAATTAGGGCCATAGTTACCTACGTTAACATTAGAAATTATGGATTTATATATAAGACAAGATACTTAGAATTCTCTAAGGATAGAATCCTTAGGAAAAGCATCAATATCAAGAATTTTCAAATGGTATCCATGCTCAAACCAAAGGGTTTTAAATGTTTTGGAACCAAACAAAGTATTTAAATGACTCACAAGAATTTACAATCCTAGCTCAAGTGGGTGTCTATTTATTAATAGGCTTACCATCATCCCCTACGAGATGATTAATCCATGAATATGGAATGGAAAAATAGGATATGTTAATGAAATGTACTATCTTGACACACAAAGGAAAAGAGTCCCTTCCCTATTTTCTTTATTGCCTCAACCAAAAATTGGACATTGTAAGTAACTTCTTGGAATCGTGCTATTCTAATGCACTACTTTAAAATATTCTTTAGAGGTGAAATTGGTGAGCCACTAATAATAAGTTTCTTAATTATGACTTTCACAATAAACTAGTTCGTATACATGCAATGATTCACTCAATTAAGAGTCTCCCAGCCCTTCAAACCATCTAAACGTAACGGTTATGTGCAGGATCATGACGGGCCAAAACTCGCATATGATGGGTATGTGTAGGGTATGTGGCTAATGAATTTGTTTTAACCCAAAGTTGATGAAACAAAAATGGTTTTTAAGGAGATTCTCAAATTTCCACCAATATAAATTATTATGCTTTAATTTGAATTTAATAAATAATTATTATTATTCATTTTCTACAACATCTATATCTTTCAAATGCTATCACATTTTCTTGAACTGAATATAATGTCACATTCTATGGTTCATAGTATGAGATCAAAAGAGAAGAATTGAATTTCATGAAGTTTTGACCGCTAAGGTGGTCGCACATATGAGTTTTTCTATTTTAAAAAGTTGTAATAAAAATTTATAATTATTTATTTACTTGGAAAAAATTATAGAAAAATATCCATCACATCGTGACACAAGTCCTCTACTTATATATCTAAAATATTATAATTTTATTGTGGTTAGGGTGGCCTATCGCAGACACCTACTCTATTTTTCAATGGAATTTAAGTATACTACATTGAAATTTCAAATTTTCACCAAATAGATTTTTTCTTTTAAAATAAACCTAGTAGCTTAGAAACTACATTCAATTTCCTATATAGATTCTATTCTTACATATTTTTGAAATAATATAGATAACTTATTTAAATTATTGCGTCGAGTTACCTAACTCTAATTTTTCTGAATTTTTTGCTGCTTAAGGGCCTATTTTTTCCATGATGATCCTACACATACCCTAACATAGATTGTGAAGCTTAAAAATTCTTTTTGTCACCCAATATTATTAATAGGCACAAGAAAAGAGGATAGATGGTTCTAAGAAGAAAAGTATACTTGTGTGTTTTTCTTCACCCAAGATCGCACGAAGCATAAGGGGAGAGGATACACACAACAAGCACATGAAAGAAAATTAGACAAACATTCATTTTAACTTTGGCAAGCATAGTGAGTTCATTTAAAACACTAAATGAAGTGTTTAGATTTGTTTGTTTAATTTTAAACCTAATATTGTAAAATAAGGATATGAGGGTTCAATTTTAACCAATTTCGGAAGACATTTTTAAACCTAATTGAAAGCTAAACAATCCTAAAACATAAATTAAAGAATTATATAATGGGTTATAATTGCCCCATAAGTGTAAAAACACTTATTACAATGGATATCAAATGCTTTTTTTTAACTTCAATGCTCCATGCTCCTCTTCAAACCTACAATCCATACTCCAAATGGTACATGAAATTAAGAAAACAAGATGTTAGGGTTATATAAATGATTAAGCATTAAAACCCTACAACCTAGAACAAGTTGTAATGTGATTTGACATTAGGTGCAAAAACTGGAAAGTTTTAATCCACCAAAATTGAGAAAAACCTATACCATTGTGTAGAGCATGAAATTCTACCCCATTTAAAAAAAAATCTTTGAAAAAAGACCTCTGTATGACCATGATATGGCCATTTTAAGATAGACTATAAAGTAAGAAAACAATGGCATCACTATAGAAATATAGCGATGCCTTTGGAAATTGTGACGCCTTTCTCAATTATTGCGAGGCTTTTTTCAATCATTGTGATGTGTTTGCAAAGGCGTCACTTTAGTGAAAAATAATGTTGCTATGGTGAAAAAGAGCATCACTCTGGTGAAAAATAGTGTCGCTCTAGTGAAAAATAGCATTGTTGTAGCTTCCAAAAGTGTCGCTCTATCCTAGGTACCTACAACTCATCTAAACCTAAGAAAAATTCATTAAAAAAAAGTTAGTAGAGCCCTCCTAGCACCAAAATGTGACCATGATCATAGTATTGGATAAATACACCAGATCCATATAGATTTGAGGCATATTTGATCCAATAAACCATGATCCCAATGTGATGGTATTCAAAAGCATCAAAACTTAGAAATGATTAAACAAAAATGAAATAAATATGAAAGCTTGAAAGAAACCTATTCTAATACCTCTAATTTTATCCCATTAGGGGAGTGGTGTCGCATTTATGTAGAATGGTGACCCTTTCCCAATCCCTTGGATAGTATGAGCTTGTTTCAATTGATTTTATTGAAGAAAATTGATCACATTGATGAGAGATGAACAAAACAAGATACAAAACTTAGGTTAACATGATGAGATGAGTTCTAAATTCTATGGTGCTTGATAAAATGGATGCAATCTATGTTATATGTAAACAAATTTCAAAGATGCAAGTAATAACTATGAATTTATGCTAAAATGTATGCAAACTAAGCTAATATAGAAGCCACTAATGGATTCTTAAGCTACTATGATCAATATTTAAACTAAAAATGTTAAATATATGCTAAATATGGATGCAAGTGGACATGAGTTTCAACAACATAATTTTTCTATCAAAATATGGATTCATTTCTCTACAAATAGTGATCTATTTATAGGAAAGAAAATGAAAAAAACAAGGGTTTAGATCGATTTGGTCAATAAATGGTCAAAGATGAAAAGAGAGGGTGAAAAATGGATCAAGGATTCTCATCAATGGATGAGAATCAATGTTCACATGGATCAACGAAAGATAAAGGGTTGAGAATGATTCAAACAAACACACTTTATTACAACTTTGAAAGTTTGTTTGAAATAAATCATTCCAATTTTGGATCCAAATAGAAGAATGTTCCTTTGTAATATTTCCTATCCAAGTGGATGAGAAGGAATTTGAAATTTAGTTAACTTAAAACTAAATTTGAATGTGTAAGATGAGGAATAAATATATCATTCAGGACATTTTAAATTGTCTACAATAGTCACCACTCATTTTTTACAGCGAGGTATGTGCAGGATCATGATGGGCCAAAAAGTGGCAATATGATTGGTATTTGGCCGACGACTTTTTTTTAACCCAAATTTGATGAAACAAAAAGGTTTTTTAAAGGATATTCTCAGCTTTCCACCAATATAAATTATGCTTTACTTTGAATTTAATAAATAATTATTATTTATTTTCTATTTGAATTACATAATTAAAGTCCCATTGATAGGCTCATTGAAAAAACTATAGCTTTCAAAACGGTATCACATTTTTGAATCCAAAACATGTATCACATTCTATGCTCTCACATACTATAGGATTAAAAAAAGAAAAAATGAATTTCATGAAGTTTCCACCATGTTAAGGTATCGACATAAGTTTTTAATATTTTTTAAAAATTGTAATAAAAAATTCATAATTAATTATTTATTTGCAAAAAAATTACAAAAAATATGCATCACATCGGGACATGAGTTGTCTACTTATATCTAAAATATTATAGAAAAATATTATCATTTTATTGTGGTTAGGTTGGTCAGACAGACACCTACTTCTCATTTTTTCCCTAAAATTTAAGTACTACTGCGAATGAAATTTCAAATTCGTAAATAGCGTTTTAAAAATAAAAATAAACCTAGTATTTTATAAACTACATTCAATTTCCTACAGATTGTATTCTTACATATTTTTGAAATAATATAGATAACTTATTCAAATTTTTACGTCAAGTTGCCTAACTCTAATTTTTCCGAATTTTTTGCCACTTAAGGGCCTCCTGTTTTTTCCATGATGATCCTGCACATACCCAATAGTGAGATACATGTACATAACATACGTTTTATATATATGAGATTATGATTCTACATCATGGTGTTCATTTCATGTATAAGTTTTTCCTTTCATGTACAATTTTGTGATGGATGTTATACTTATGGATGTATTTATATATTAGATGTTATCATGATCTAATAAACACACATGGATGTATGTCAATTAAATAAAATGGTGATCTAGTTTGATAACCAAGAGATGTAATCAAATTCAATACATGGATACATAGTATAATAAAACATGTGTATATAATTTGTAATTAAAGAAATTAACCACACAAACACATGTTCACATCATAACAAAATGAAATAATATGTTAGTGAAGAAATTCCATAGAATAACAAACTAAAATCTATGAGGGACACACATGACACATATACATTATGCATAGTATTGAAAAAGATGCATCACATTGATAGGTTATTTTAGAGGTGTTTCATCCATATATGACAATCCATAAGAACTAGAACCATACACAAAGATAAAAATGTAATGTCCTAACCAATTAGAATTGAATTTCCCCTTCTAATCATGTGGTGCATTCACCTACCTTGAAATTCCTAGAAAGAACACCCTAATTATAGTGTTTAGAAAGTGATCTTTGATAAGATTGAAAGTCATCGAGGGCCTGTAATCGGTGTTCATCGAGAAAAATCAAGATGATGCAAATGATTAGCATTGTCAGTTTCATCAAGAATTAAACCTTTAAGGGACACTCACAAAGATGGAATTTCTAACTCCTAAAGGCATGACAACTTGAACACCATACATGAGGTTATACAGTGTCATTCTAGTTGCTATATGAACACTCATGCGATAGGTCCATAAGGCATATGTTAATCGAATTTGCAAATCTTTACCATGTTTTTTTCTATTTTTCTGAGGATGAGCTTAAGAGTTTTGTTACACTTCAGCTTCACCATTAGACTGAGGATAATATATGTTGGCCTCCTACAATGATCTCAGAGCTAAGTCTTTATAGCCTTGATTCAGAGACTGGACATCTAACCTGAATAGCCATTCAATCATCATGAGGGTGCATTTAACTTGTCAACCCAGGGATGTGAACTTGAAATGGGTCAGCACTATATGTGCACTAGGGGCTCAAGTAGTCATTGTATTCTATACCTAAGAAACACAATACTGAAAGTAAGTTGCTAAAAGGAACTAAAGAAAATGTTAAACATCAACCAACAACTATGCTTAAGCTGAAATGTAGAGCAAGAATGAAAATTTGTGTGACATGTAGGGACTACTCTGTCCACTTTGGTTGCATGAACAGTCACATAATCTAATTCTACTAGCTGCAGGAATAGTCAATGCCAAATTTCTAAGTATCAAACAACAAATACTACTAAGTTAATGCTAAACTAAGACAACGGATTACTCACCAAGTGGGCCCCCTTAGATAAGTATACTCTAAACTAACAAGAACTTAGATGATCGAACTCATAAATTTATTTTATTCACTATAAATCATGCAAAAAAAGAGTAATGTGTCTGTTTGTATTACTGAAACTGGAGAATGAGAGTAGAATGTCAAATCGCACAACCTATTGAAGAAGGAGTGCCAAATAATTATTTATGCTATAGCTAAACAAGGCAGTCAACTCCATGACTAGGAGGATGTCATTTAGGGAAAACAGGGGAAAGTGGAGTGACGACGGTTTCGCATGCATGGAATCTGGTCATACATGCAAGTCAAGCACAAATCTAGCACAACATTAATGCCCATGCATGCTCAATCATTAAGGTCCACTACAAGGTGGTTATGTTTAGTTTCATGAAGAATTTTGCTTCTAGTTTCCTTTGACTTGGAGCGATTTCTCAGCTAGGTGTTATGGTGCATGCTCAGTTGGAGGTGTCTCCCTTCACTTGGCGTATTAAATTTGTAGGCCAAGGTTAGTATGCATATTAAATACACATTAAGAACCACTCAAAGAAACATTCATTAATCACATGGAAAATTAATAAAGATGACCCTCATATTATGCCAAATATCATTAAAGCTTGCAGAGATAGGATAATTTCAAATGTCAATGGTTTGAGGGAAACATTAAGCCAATACCAACACTTAAAAATTAAAGTCCATGACATATATGAGAAAATAGACTATATATTCTACCCAAAACTAGACCAAAAACTAAGCTCATCACTCCCCCCAACCTAACATCTTGTTGGTCCTCCAACAGGAGAAGAGTTGTTCTTCTTCCTGGTCAAAGATCTAAAATTTGCAACTGAGAGTTGTCCACCATCAGTGGATGTAGTACTTGAGTCAGGATCCCAATAGAATCCTCCCAAACTATTAAACCTATCCCATCTCTGCCTTTCTACAACAATATCACTCTAGTTGAATATAAAATTTGGCACGGGCCACACGAGCATGGGTGGCTGAAAATTCAAGGGAAGCTAATGTCATCCCTGAGTTCTCCCAAATATGAATATGTCTCTCAATTATTTTTAATGCTACAATATAATTATGGATGGAATGAGGCACAACTTACTTCAGCTCATCAATCAAACTATTCCATCTCTGGGATAAACATCTCCTCATAGTTTCCTCCTTTGTTGCTATCTTTACCTCATACTCATTGTAAACTACCTCAATCCAAGGCATAATCCTATTGCCATAACTTGGTCTAAGCATCATTCTATTCTATTCTCTATAAATATGCCTGGGGTTGCTTGATTTAGCTCTAATAGGAAGAGGGATATTAGACTCCAATTATTTATAAACACCATGTTACTATCCCCAACTAATCTCATTTTGCACCCAAGACATGAATGCTCTCAATTGAACATCTCCAACATACAACAACGGATTCCAATCATGGTCTTTTGTGACAGCATAATTATGCAAATAAAATTCACATAGTAAATTGTGTTTTTCCTTTTTCCATTCTTCCTCCCTTCTTTGTATCTCTATCCATAGATTCAAAATTGTTGCATGTACTGTAAAACTAGGAGGATTATGAATTGCTACCAGTATTTTTGTTGATGAATTCTCCTCATATGGTACAATTTTCATGGACTCAGGTTGTCCAATTATCTATGGTTGTAAAGGTATTGTTTCTTCTTCCTTTTGTTGCAAGGACTTTTGTTCTTGTAGGAAATCTTGCTTTGGTTCTAGTTATTGCTATTGGACTTCATGCTACAAGACTTCTTGCTCATGCTACAAGAAGTCCTTATTTTCCTCAAATTCTTCTACAATGCTAGCAAGATCAACCAGTGTTATGTTTTTTACTCTCTTAAATATGTCTTCTTCTTTTTCAACATGCTCCTGCTCCATTGGAGCTTCAGGGTCCTCATGTGAGGTCTCACTAGGTGTAGGTTTTCCTGTAGAGGTGTTGGTTATAGGCCTAACTAGTCTTGATCTCTTGGGAGGTCTATCACATTTTCCTTTGGCTGCAGGATGAATAGTATCAACCTTCCTCTTCTTAGAACTTAACACTTTTATTTCTACATGCTATGTTTTAGCCTTCCCTTTTTTGATTTCTATCTCTCTGTTGTACCCTAGTTTTCATGAGGGTTTCAAGTGGAACTTGATCATCAGAATCTAGGGAAGAGCTTTCTTTTTTTTAGTGCTCTATTTTAGAAGAAATAATTTCTATGGTGTCCTATGTTACAAGAAGATTCATGCTAGAGCCAACACCAGAGGCTAAAGCACTAGGATTGGCTTCAGTCATGCTTACTCTCCTGCTAGATCTACTGGATTGAGGTATAGCCCTAGGTGGAAAATGCTCAATATTGACAAACTCTTCTTGGCAATAATCTTGATCGATTTTAATAAACTCTTCCCAAGTCATTCCAGAAACATCACACAAAGATTTTTCAACTAGCAATTTAATCAAGCAATGGTGGGAAACCAAATTATCCCTACCTTTCTGGGTCTCGGCCACCATGATTGAGAGAAGATTATACAACACGCTGGGCACATTCATCCTCCTTGTGTGCCTCATATGATTCAAAATCTTGAAGTTGACAGAATGCAAGTTTGACTGACAACCCTCACAAGTAATGTATTTGATGACATACAAATCTATCAGCTTCCACGACTCAGGTAGAGACATTTTTTTTGTGCCCTACTTGTCTATGCTCAATGGGGGGTCGTTTGGTTTTGTGAATTCAGCCCTGGATGACCTAGCATCTCTAGAAACAGGGTAATTTTCACCATTAGCAAGTAACCCTGTAACCTCTGCAATTCTTTCCTCTATTGCCACAACTACTAACCCTTTTACTGTGGATTTTCCTTCTAAAAATGTCTAGGAAAATTTAAGGGAAATTCCTTCATCAAAACCATCCAACTTAAAAAACTAATCTATCCATTGAGTATGTGGAGGATCATGATGGTACAAAAAGTGGCAATATGATGGGTATTTGTAGGGTATGTGGCTAATGATTTTTTTACCCAAAATTGATGAAACTAAAGGGTTTTAAAGGAGACTTCTCAACTTTCCACCAATGTAAATTATGTTATAATTTTGAATTTACTAAATTATTATTATTCATTTTCTATTTTAATTATGACTAAAGTCCGATTGATAGGTCAGATTGAAAACATCTATAGCTTTCTAAATGGTATCACATGTTTTGAATCTCAAACATGGTCACATTCTATGCTTTGCATACTATAGACAAAACAAAATTAAATTTCATGAAGTTTTAAGCAAGTTAAGGTGGTTAGACATAATGAAGTTTTATATTTTTAAAAGTTGTAATAAAAAAATCATAATTAATTATTTACTTCAAAAAAATTACAAAAAAATATGCATCACATCTCGACATGAGCCCTCTACTTATATCAAAAATATTATTAAAAAATATTATCATTTTATTGTGCTTAGTGTTGTCGTTTTTCACCTACAGGATCAAATAGGAAGGGGTCTATTTTTCAAGTATCCATGAAGGCCAAATGGATTAACTTTTTCGTTAGGTCACCAAGACATTTTTTATTGCCATGGGTTTTGGTATGACTCCTTGTGATCTCTCACCGATGGGCTAGGGTCTTGCCGAAATGAGAGGAGCTCATCGAGGGGTCTCATCTACTATTGATGGTCTCCCTGAAAGAGGGGTTGAGCTTGGGAGGAATGGAAAGGGTCAGTGTAATGTCATGCTGACTGCGAGTGGTCTCACCGAAATAGAATGCCTTCGGTGTGATGTGGTAGCTTCGGTGAAGGGTCCTGCTAACGGGAAAAAGTCTCGCCGATAGTTGTTCACAGGGCCGTTGGTGAGGAGAAAGATTTGCATTCGCCATGAGGTCTTCTTGACCTGCTAGTATCCTATCGAAGTGGTCTCAGCTTGCTGAAAGTTTTTTCCTTCGGGGAGATGTCTCAGCGATTAACGAAGGTCACAGTGAAAAGAGATGGAAATAGGGAGACAAGAAGGACCTCGCTGTAATGTCCCAGTGACCGTGTGATGTCTCACCGAAGGGATGATCCCTTCGATATAAGGTTGTGGTCTCAGGGAGATGTCCTACGGACACAGGGAAGTCACAGAAAAAGTTGTGTGCTCAATGCAGGGTCTCGCCGATCAAGCAAAGTCTCCCTGACTAAAGTAAGCCCTTGCTAAAACAAGGTGGCTTCAATGGGAGGTCTTGCCGACCCGATAGGGTCTTGCTGAAATGAAGTGAGCTCGGGGAGGATGGAGGAGTTCGCTATGAAGTCGCGCCGACCTGGTGGTGTCCTGCCGATAGCGATGGATTTGCCAAGGAAAATGGATATCGGTACGACTCCTAAGGGATCGCCATGATGTCTGGCCGATAGTTATTGTCTCAGCGACCACTATTAGATATCAATAGGACTCTGGCCACTAGCTATGAAATCTTGTTGACGGTTGTGAGCTATGCCCATAACTACTGAAGGGCATAATCGCATCGGGGGGACATGGCTACTGTCTCACCGACATGTGATTCTGGTTGAATGACCTTTGACTACTTGGGATCTTGTGTGGCATGAGTTCAACCAATCTGAAGGAGCTAAAGATGGGAAATGGGCAGTTTGACTGTCATGACTATCCTTGTGAGGAAGATCAACGGAATGCAAGTGACACAGACTTATTCTGAGATCAAAGGCGATGGAGTAGCTCGGTGAAAAATGGTGCTCGAATCTAACATAAAGGTTAGATGCTGGTTCTCAAGGAGGGTCAACTTGTAGGAAGATATTGAGCACTTAAAGACCGAAAGGAAGAAAAGGCCATGAGTCTCTGTGACAACTGGGATCTCTGTTGGCATAAGGAAAATTGATATCAATGGCTATGCTCCAAGATATTCAAAGCGGCTCTGATGGACATTCGAGGGTGGACTCGGAGGCCAAAAGTAAATGCAAGTATTACATAAGATCTGAAAGCTTCTCTTGAGGGAAATCCTTCACACTGTCATGGACATCAAGGATACACTTGAATGCAACATTAACTTCATTTAAAAGATCCAAGGGAAAATCTTTTCTGGGGGCTAATATTTTTGTAAGCCCTAGGAGACGACACTTTTTATAGATAGGGACATTTTTGTCTCTTTGTAAAGGGGTTCTCCTTATGCTTTTCAAAAGTCTATGACTTTTGTTGTCCTTTTTCAGATTAGCAAACTTCTGTAACTCATTTTGGAGCATAGTATACAGAGTTTACCTTGGTCACTGTTGATGTTCAGATTACCATCTTGTTCTTGCAAAGTGTTGTGCATTTCAGGTTCATGATCAAGTTATTTTGTGAATTTCTTCTATTCCTTTATAACGTTATCCTTTGTTTTCATGCCTTCCTTTGTAAAAGTATCATTAGACAAATCACAAACTGTGTTTACATAATCACATATGGATTCTAGTCTGTGAAAAATATTTTCCTCTCTTGAAAAAGTGTGTGAATCAAACTTGTTTATGATACATTAATGCAAAGCTTATACAGTTTGATGAATAATTTTGTGTTCATTGTCAATTTTCGAGTGTAAATAAAGTATTTCATTGCTCTTATCAGTTTGGTGTATTACCATAGCGTTTAGTTTTATTTTTATTCATTCCTTCTCCCTTTTCCTTTACAGAATCAGTAGTTTAGGTGATACCAAAGGAAGTCGGCCTTCTCCGGAGGTTGACCTCTATCTACAAGTGACCTACAACTTTGGAGGTCTTCCCATATTACACTGAGGTGTTGAACATCAGGTTCAACAGGGTGTAATTTTAGGTGATAACAGTTTCTGGCACGCCCGATGGGACTAGTTCCACATTATATTGTTGGTTTGGTATGGAACCAACAAGTTTAGACTTTGTAGAAATCATTTTTACATACTTGGTGACTCCATAAAGAGGAAGAACTTCAGAATCAATGCTTTTACAGTTTATGAGAAGAGTTCAGACAAGGAGCAACTTAGTTCCTTTTGAATATTTGTAGTTGTCACCACCCAAAAGACAAGGCAGGGTAACAAAGAGGAGAGGGACAACATTTATGTATTCTAGAAGAACCAAGTATACTCCTCCATCTATGAGAATACATATTGTTGTCCCACCTTCTATTTCACTTGGAGTGCAACCAACTTCCCCTTTAATGGCTACTCCCAGAAATCAGCCTTTTGTGTCATTTAATGGAGGCATTCCATTAAATTTGGCACAACACAATGATATTGCAATGGTAGCTTTGAAAATCTTGCCAATTTTCACGGGGGAAGATCAGACTACCCCAGTTGAACATATACGAGATGTTGCTTCCTTATGTGGTATGCACTATATCACACAAAAAGATGTAGCTGTAAGACTACTTGCAACATCATTCAAAGGAAGAGTATTACAATGGTTTAGGAGTCTTGGAGTAGGTTCAGTTGCCACCTAGAATGAGTTGGGTTACAAATTACACAGGCAGATTCAAGACAAGTTTGATAATTTATCATTGTTGGAACAATTAACTACGCTTAAGAGGGCTCCTTAGGAGCAAATGAATGATTTCAATTTTACATTTCAAAGAACCTCAGATATAATTCCTACAATAGTGAGACCACCTCTAGAATATGCATTTTTTTACTTTTTGAAGGCTCTTAACAGCGATATAGCCATTATGATACAATGAATGGGGGGTGTTTCTCTACCATATGCATTTGAAGTAGCAATCAGAGCTAAAAACAACCTAATACAAGCTGGTAAATTTGTTCCTAGGCCACCAATGCCTATATTTCTAGATATTCATTTGAATATCCCTTTGTGAATATGGTGCAGGAGCACTCAGTACACACATTTTCAAAATTCAACATTAGTAGGAAGGCATTAGGGAACTAGGGGGTATTTGAGTCATTTCATGATTAAATAATTCCTTTGAGCACATTAATGATGTAATTATGGGTATTTGATGTTAGTTAGTTCTAAAAATACAAAAGGTTGCATAATAATGTACTTATTGTCAACAAATTGTTAAAAGTGCAAAACTAGGCAATTAGGGGTCTAATTGGTAAAAAGTTGGTTTCCAACATCCAACTAATTAAAATGTCAGTTGTAGGATGTTGGGAAGGGTTTTTGCATGTTAAATAAGCCTCTCATGGTTGAGGCATGGTTTCTGAATCATTTTTTTGAAGTTCTAATGAAAAACTAGCTATTTTCTGGAAATTTCTGTGTAAATTGCTGCTAAAACGCATGGTACGACCTTTGTACGACTTGTACGGGCTCAACCCTATTATGGTTGGAAAGAGGAGAGAATAAAATTTCATTTGAAAGTGGTTTGGTTAATTTTCATTGAGTATAAGTGGAGATATCTTTGTTTTAGCAGCGACAGGTCAAAAAACCCTCAAAACTAGGGCTTGGCCAAAAAAAATGCTTCTATCTTCCACTCCCACGTTGTATAGTTGCTAATTTCTTGTTGGATGGAAGGTATTTATGTGTATTTTTATCTTTTCAATGTTTTGGAGAATGGATAAATGTGTGGGGAAAGTTACAAACTGATCTAGGCCTGGTATCTTCATGTGACAGGCGTAGCTTGTAAAGCAAAAATTTGAGTTTTGCTTGTTTTGAGAGATTTTTCTTCAAGGTGGCACTTAGGAATGATTGAAATGGTTGTAATTAGCCTATAGGAGTTTGAAAAAATGCTTTGGGGAGAAGGGGTGAGCCTAGGTAACCAAAAACTAGTCGAGTGCACTTAATTAGGCCTCTTGAGGACAATGATAGGTTGTTCCATGGTTGCTTTTCTAACCACTATCAAGAAGTAAGATTTTGTGGCCTTGTAGAGGCATAATATAATTGCATAAAAATAGTAGTTTAGATTATATATAGGTTTGTGGGTGAGAATTAATTGGACTGTCATACCGGGCAGTGCTACAAGCAATTGGGGGTAAAGAGGCCTACTAGTTGAGGAATGAATTGATGGAGTTTCCTAAGTGCTGATCATGGCTATGGTGTTATGATGGTGGTCTATTAGAGAATGTTTGAAGTGATTATAATTCCTTTAAAATTATGATATTCAAAAACCCTTTGTGTGTTGAGTTTTCCTTATAGAAGGACAAAGATTTGATTGTGTGTTGATCAGAGTATTTGAGAGAAGCACTCATAAAGAACTTATGCCATCTGAGATTGGTGTGCTTCCCTGCTCACTGTACATCAGAGTGGTATCAGAGTAAGGAAGTAGATCTATTGAAGATTGAAGAAGCATTTGGCTTGAATCATTTGAAGATACAAGATACAATGGACTTCAGAAGGTTGGATGAGAAAGAAGAACACATGAGGAATGCTCTTTTCCAGACCAAATGAAAATGCAGAGCTAAGGTATGTAAGGTACTGATTGATTCAAGGTCATTGGATAATGTAGTTTCAGAAGAAATGGTTGAAAATTTGCATTTGACAAGGCTAAAACATGAATCACCTTACAAGGCATATTAGGTAAATGATAGTCAACATGTTGTGGTTAGAGAGCAAGCATTTGTACATTTTCAAATTGGTCCTTATAAAGATGTTCTATTATGTGATATTATGCCTATAAGGGATTGTCATATGATACTAGGAAGGGTTTGGCAATTTGATAGATTTGCTATACATGATGGGAGACTTAATGTGTATACAACTGAAAAGGATGGGCAAAGGTACACCTTGAGTTGTTTGTAGGAAGAAGGGACACAAAGGAGGATAGGCATGTGTGGAGAAAGAGAGTTTTTGGAGCAAGAGGAGACAAAGTCAGTGAAGTTCAGAGATGAGAAGGCCTTGAGAGCACAAGAAAAGGATAGAATGTATGATGAAGACAAAGGCAGGACAAAAAATTTGCAAGTGCAAGAGGATGCGGTAAAGGTAGCAAAGGACATGTTTGGTACAGTGATTTATGACAAAAGATCATTTAGGACAGAGATCCCTCAAAAAGAAAAGAATAAAAGTGAAAGAAAGTCATCAATGGAGAGGCAAGGGAGGCCTAGTGAGGTATATGAAGATGGAAAGCAATGTCCACGGGAAGGACAGAGTAAAGAGAAGCAACAAAAGACTCATAATGCCAGAGGAGATGAGTCACGACAGGTGCATGTTGATGGAAGATTTGATGATAGGGAATCCTTGAAGATTGAGAATGCTAAGGGAGAAAGAATAGATGGGAAGCAACATGAGATAGATAATGGAAAAAATAAGGTGCAACAGATGTGTGTGAGAAGAAAAGATGAGAGATCTAACATTACAAAGATCTTGAAGGCTGATAGTATGAAGGAAAAGGGTATGGAGACAATAAAGACAAGTGAGCAGGTTGGAGAAAGCCATGAAAGGCTTGAAAAGGATGAAAAGATCATGATTGGGGCAGTGGAGTGTCCCCTAAAGGGAAATGCAGATGGAAAGAAGACAAAGGTTGCAAACACAGTGGACTGTATATCAAAAGATATAGAGGTAAATGAGGCAGTGATGTTGATGCACAAACTAATGGTAAAGGAACTTGAAGATACCAAGAAGATGACTTTGAAGATGCTAATGAAGGCTTCATGGATGAAGAACAAGATAGGGAAGAACAAGAGATAGTGAGTTAAAAAGAATTTCAAATGATAGTAAGTGAGTTTGTAGAAGAGTGTGTAGATGATGAGCACATTACAATCACCTTGAATGGTGAAGAGGATGAACAAATGAGAATGACTAAGGTTTTAGAATTGAAAGGAACTAATGGGAAAGAGTTGTTGGTGAATGGCCTAGTGAAGGCTAGAGGAAAAGAATTTGAGCAATCTCCAATTGTGATGGAGAAGAAAGAAAGTGCAATGGATTGCTTAGAGGTTGTGTGGAAGATGTATGCTACTATACAAGTTGTTTTGAGTATGGGAAGGCTAAGGAAGGTTGTGAAGAAAGAAGTTAGAAGGCAGAGGATAAAGGGAGTCCTATGTTGCTTCCTTGTGTTGATAGTTTTGTTGATGAAGGACAAGCCCAAAGTCAAGATGAAAGGTGAAGAGCTTAGTGAGGTGTTGGATAGACATGTTGAGAATGTTGAGAGTAGTTGGATGCGGTATGTAAGTGCAGGTCTGATTTTGATAGTGCAGGTTCAAGGAATCAATGCAAGCAAAGGATTGTTGATCATGGAAAAAACTAAGCCAAAGGTCAAGATGAAGAATCTATAAGGAAATCCAAGGAGTATCAGAAGTTGGAGATCTAGGTTTGTTGCAGATGAAGACTTACAAGAGACTTGGAAGAATTTTAAGCCAGGGTGTATGGTGCAGGAGCACCCAATACACACATTTTCAAAATTCAACATTAGTAGGAAGGCATTAGGGAACTAGGGGGTATTTGAGTCATTTCATGATTGAATAATTCCTTTGAGCACATTAATGATGTAATTAGGGGTATTTGATGTTAGTTAGTTCTAAAAATACAAAAGGTTGCATAATAATGTACTTATTGTCAACAAATTGTTAAAAGTGCAAAACTAGGCAATTAAGGGTCTAATTGGTAAAAAGTTGGTTTCCAACATCCAAATAATTAAAATGTAAGTTGGAGGATGTTGGGAAGGGTTTTTGGGTGTTAAATAAGCCTCTCATGGTTGAGGCATGGTTGTTGAATCATTTTTTTAAAGTTCTAATGAAAAACTGGCTATTTTTTGGAAATTTCTGTGTGTAAATTGCTGCTAAAATGCATGGTACGACCTTTGTACGACCTGTACGGGATCAAACCTATTATGGTTGGAAAGAGGAGAGAATAAAATTTCATTTGAAAGTGGTTTGGTTAATTTTCATTGAGTATAAGTGGAGATATCTTCATTTTAGCAGCAACAGGTCAAAAAACCCTTAAAACTAGGGCTTGGCCAAAAAAATGCTTCTATCTTCCACTCCCACGGTGTATAGTTGCTAATTTCTTGTCGGATGGAAGGTATTTATGTGTATTTTTATCTTTTCAATGTTTTGGAGAATGGATACATGTGTGGGGAAAGTTACAAACTTATCTAGGCCTGGTATCTTCATGTGACAGGCGTAGCTTGTAAAGCAAAAATATGAGTTTTGCTTATTTTGAGAGATTTTTCTTCAAGGTGGCACTTAGGAATGATTGAAATGGTTGTAAGTAGCCTGTAGGAGTTTGAAAAAATTCTTTGGGGAGAAGGGGTGAGCCTACTTAACCAAAAACTAGTCAAGTGCACTCAATTAGGCCTCTTGAGGACAGCGATAGGTTGGTCCATGGTTGCTTTTCTAACCACTATCAAGAAGTAAGATTTTGTGGCCTTGTAGAGGCATAATATACTTGCATAAAAATAGTATTTTATATCAGATATAGGTTTTTGGGTGAGAATTAATTGGACTGTCCTACTAGGCAGTGGTATAAGCAATTGGGGGTAAAGAGGCCTACTAGTTGAGGAATGAATTGGAGTTTCCTAAGTGATAATCATGGCTATGGTGTTATGATTGTGGTCTGTTAGAGCATGTTTTAAGTGATTATAAGTCCTTTAAAAGTATGGTATTCAAAAACTCTTTGTGTGTTGAGTTTTCCTTATAGAAGGACAAAGATTTGATTGTGTGTTGATCAGAGTATTTGAGAGAAGCACTCATAAAGAACTTATGCCATCTGAGATTAGTGTGCTTCCCTGCTCAATCTGCATTAGAATACCACCTTTTGCACCCTTACCACCTATTCCAGCTGTTGTAACACAAGAAGTTGTTGCTCCGAGATCTTCAAGTGAGTTATAGGAGATCAAAATTTTATTACAGACTTTTGGTAATAGGCTTGTGAGCTTGGAAAAGAAGCAATCATATAACAGGCCTTATCAACAACATAATTCAGGTTAGCAATAGCAATACCAAGGTAATAGATAGGCCTATCAAGGCAACTACCAGGGCCCAAGACAGAGTGTAAACATAAGACCTTTTTAGGCTTATGCTCCAGCACCTATCAGTGTAGTTAAGGATCTTGTCCCTATTTAGAACAACCTAGCAGTAGATTATGAGTGGTGCTACCCTTGTAACCAACCTCACAATTAGGTTACTTGCTCAAATGGACTCATTAATTAGGCACTTATGGTACAAAATTCGTCGAGTTCACAATAGAATGAATTTAATGATGCATCTTCACAACACCAAGATCAGCCTACCGATGATACTACCCTACTTAACTGGCAAGGTGAGGAATTCTATGGATTGAATGTAGATAATTCTCTAGTTGCAGCTAACACAAGGGCGAAGAAAGGAGCTTTTGAGTTGGATCAAGTAGCTGATAAAGGAAAAGCAACAACTGTAGAACCATCTACATCTAGAGTGACTCATGGTTTGTAAAGAAATCAACAACTCCCAATTAAGGAGCAGCCACACTTGTAAGTTGATCATGCTGGCATAAAGGTACATCATAAAGTAAACCCAGTTGTACCCTTTAATATTCTTGATAGTATGAAAAAGATGAATGTAAGGATGTCTATTTGGGATTCATTAGCTATCCCAGGTCAAAAAGATATATTACACTTAGCTTTGTCAAATTTTAAAGTGTCTGATGAATCTGAGTCTCCAATAGGTCAAGTCAGAACTATGTTGACAAATAATCCCCAAGAAAAGGATAAATAGCCTAGCAAAGAGGCAGGAAAAGAAGTCAAACTACCTCCATTTTATGTGTCAGTAATCATAGGTGATAAGTTAGTTCATAACTGTATGGTAGATAGTGGAGCTAGTAGCTCAATTATGCCAAAGCATGTTGCTGACAAGCTTGGACTAAAGTATCAACCTTTAGAGAAAGGAGTGATTCAACTCGATGGTACTTATGTTAATACATTGGGTGTTATCAAAGATTTGAGTCTTACTCTTCATGCTTGTCCTAATTTTTCAGTTCCTCAAGACATATGTGTCATAGATCTTCCACCTTTCTTTTCTTTGTGTCTCTCAAGAGACTCTATAGCTAAGATAGGTGGTTATGTGTCAGCTGATTGGTCACATATGCTGTTTAGAACAAGATATGGAACTAAGGTTACCATTAAATCTGAAATTTTGGCTAAAGATCATATTGAGTCATATAGCCCAAGTCCTATCAATGTTGTTCCCACTGTGGTAGACACAAGTTGTGTCGTTTTTACTAAAAATGAACTGGCTGCCACTCAAGAACTTCAAGCAGAAGTTGTTCCTGACGTGCTGCTACATGAGTGAGCAGTTGAAAATGTGTTGGACAGTCCTGAAGACCTTATTCAAGATGTCGGTATGGGTAATTATGTGATGCTTGAACCTGATGCAGAGGTACCAAACCTTGAAAAAGGTACAAATTAGTTGTTGCAACAACAAAGTGGACTTTGGGAAATGCTTTTTGATGGTTCCTAAAGCAAGAATGGAGCAGGTGGAGGTGCAATGTTGGTTTCTCCACAGGGTGATAAGTATTTTTTAGCCTTTCATTCTGATTTTGCATGTTCTAACAACAGTGCTGAGTACAAAGGACTCATTCAAGGCCTTGAGTGGGCAAGGAAAAGAGGAATTAACTATTTTAAAGTCTATGGAGATAATGAATTGATAGTTAATCCGGTTAGGGGGCTGAATGTTGCCAAGAATGATGCTTTGAAGTCTTACAGAAACAGAGTATGGAATATAATTGAAGAATTTAATGCTTTCAATCTGATTTTTGTTCCATGTAATCAAAATAAACATGCTGATAGAATTGCAGTAATTGGAGCATAGTTTGATATCCTAGGCGATATCGAAAAGGATAAAATACAACAGTATGTCAAGGTGGTTATCAGGCTGTCAATTCTTGATAACAACATTAACTAGCAAGTATTTGAAAGTGATGAATAGATTTTGACCTTTCTACTACAAGAAGATCAATTTTCTATAGTGAACCAAGAAAAGATCAAACAATAGTATGATAATCAAGTGATACAGCTAAAGATAAATAAACTTCCCAAAGGGCTAGTTACCTTGGAATCCATATTCAATTATGATGACCAACTTAAGAAGAACAAAGTTGACATTCAAGTGAAAGAAGATCATTATGAAGAAGTGGAAATCTTTAAAGGTGAGCTTCTCAAATTACACAAGATCTGTTCACTTGAGGATAAGAGAGCTTTCATTGTTTTATGCCAAGACTATCATGATGTTTTTGCTTGGCAATATTTTGATTTAAGAGGGTTTGATCCTCATATTGCACAACATACAATTATGTTAGAACCTGATGCCAAGCCTGTTAGAAAAAAACAAAGATCGTTGAACCCCAAGCCAGAACCTTTAATGATCAAAAAGCTGACTAGGTTAGTTGAGGGGGATATTGTATTTCCAATTAAGCACACATCTTGGGTTTCTAACCTTTTTCCGATTAGAAAAAAGAGCGGTGAGATAAGATTATGTGTGGATTTTAGAGATCTTAATAGAGCATCTCTGAAGGATCATTACTCCTTACCGTCTATGGAACAAATTCTCCAAGCTAGTGCTGGTTTAGAGAGATTTTCTCTTCTCGATTCTAGTCAAGGAGGAGGATCAATATAAAACAACATTTACAATAAAATGGGGCACTATGGCTTACAAGAGAATTCCTTTTGGTTTATCCAATGCTAGTGCCACCTTTCAGCATGCCATGCATATGGCATTTCAGGGCTTAATCCAAAAAAATTTGCTGGTTTACTTAGATGACATAACTGTATATTCAAAGAAGGCAGATGAACACTTGTCACATCTAAAGCAAGTTTTTGAAAAATGCAGATAATATGGAATATCTCTCAATCTGACAAAGAGTATTTTTGAAGTTCATGAAGGTAAACTGTTAGGTCACATAGTATCAAAAGACGGAGTTGCCATTGATCCTGAAAGAGTTCAGGCTATACTCAAACTACCATTACCTAATCACAAGAAAGGATTGCAGAGCTTTTTAGGGAGAATCAACTTTTTAAGAAGATTCATTCCTAATGTTGCAAATTTATTACAGTCTTTGACTGCCATGCTAAAAAAGAACACAATTTTCAGTTGGACAAGAGAAGAAAAATGTAGTTTTGAAGGAATTAAGGAAGCTTTAACATCGGCTCCAATGCTGGAAAATCCATATTTCTCTAAGGACTTCTTCTTATATGCTTTTGGCAGCGTTAGTTCTATCTCCGCTATGCTAGTTCATAAAAACAATAATAATTTAGAACAACCAATAGCTTTCTTTAGTCAAGTACTTGCTGATTATGAAGAGAAATATACATTTGTTGAGAAACATGTTCTCGCTGTGATCAGAAGCCTAAAGAAGTTTAAGCCTCTAGTTTCAAACAATAAAATTCATATTTTGGTTGCACATCCAATTGTGAAGGAATTTTTATTGAACAAAGATCTGAGTGAGAAAAGAGTAGGGTGGATCACAAAAGTAATGGAATTTGATGTCAACATCAAAATCACAAAACTTGTCAGAGGTAGAGGACTTTGTGAGAAGCTTGCCTTAACCTCTGAAGATGCACAAAAATCAGAAGCTGGTGTTGTTTTGACTAATATTGATCAGCCTCAAAATGTTCAAGCCGTTGCACCTACATCAGTTGTAGGTTGGGTTCAATAAATGACCCACCTTCTTCATACTGGCGAATGCCCACTAGGTCTAGACAGAGCAAAGAAAAGATACTTCAGATTGCAGTCTATTCCTTATGTCCTTATTGATAATATTCTTTTCAGGAAAGATCTAAATGGTGTTTTATTAAGGTGCATTGATGCTGACCAAACAAAAAAGGTACTGCATGAGTTTCAGGAGAGCACTTTGCTCCAAGGACAATTGCTTGGAAAATTATGAGAGCTGGCTACTACTGGCCTAGCTTGTTTAAAGATGCATATGCATGGTCAAGGAGGTGTATGAAGTGTGCTTTGTTTGCAAGAAAGGAAAAGCTACCTGCTATGCCTCTACATCCAATTCCGGTACAACAACCCTTCATGAGATGGGGCATTGAATTTATTGGACCAATTAATCCACCATCCAGTTCTGGTCACAAGTGGGTGCTTACTGCTATAGACTATTTCACATGATGGACCGAGGCAACAACTTTGAAAGAAGCAAATGAATCTCCAGTTTTGAGTTTTTATGAAGATATAGTCACCATATTTGGAGTTCCTGACTCCATCATTTCAAATAATACTCTTGCATTTGTTGGGTTAAGAGTCACAAATTGGGTTGTTAAACACAGAATTCATTTGAATACTTCCTCCAATTATTACCCGTAGGGTAATGCATTAGCTGAAAGTACAAATAAAAACTTGATCGGAATCATCAAGAGGACTATGGAAGAAAATCAAAGAATTTGGCATACACATTGAAATATGCACTTTGGATAGATAGAATAACCCCTAAAAGAGTAGTTGGTAATTCTCCATATGTCCTCATTTATGGTAAAGAGGCTAGATTACCTTTATTTGTAGAGCTTCCAGCTCTGGACATTGTTCACCAGTTGGAGATGTATGAAGAACAAGACCCAATGTCCATAAGATATGCAGAGCTCATGGAGCTTGAGGAATCAAGAGATAGGGGAATGAAAACTTTGGAGTATTATCAACGCCAAATGAAGAGAACATTTGATAAGAAAGCTACAGCCAAAGTTATCAAGGAAGGTGATATTGTTCTCAAGTGGGATGTGCTAAAGAGTGGACCAGGAAAACACACAAAATTTGATCATTTTTGTGCAGGTCCATTTGTTATTACTGAATGCAAGGAGCATAATGCATTCCAGTTATCCAACATGGATGGAGAAAGGTTACCAATCCCAATTAATGGGATTCACCTCAAACATTGTTTTGAGGCATGATTTATCATTGTACATATTAGAATAGGTTTTATGCTTTCAATAAGTGCTTTTGTACTTTAGTTTAATTGCTGTTGTATTTCCTAAGTGTTGTTCCAGCACAGTAAATAGTTTTGCTTTAGTTTCTCTAGTTTCAATAAGCTTCCAGTGTCTTGATCTACTTCATGAGTCTCAAGTGAGTTGCAGCCATGTACGAACTACTCTTGGTCTATTCTGAGGTTTTTTCTAAGTGACTCCGAGCCTAATGGACAAGTTTTGGCTACTGGTTTCTAGGTTTAGCAGGAAAACATCCAGCAAAGGTTGCCAGAAATGCTATCGTTTTTCACCTATGGGCTCAAACAGGCAGGGGCCTATTTTTCAAGTATCCATGAAGGCCAAATGGATTAACTTTTGCTTCAAGTCACCAAGACATTTTTGATTGCCATCGGTTTTGGTATGACTCCTCGCTGTGATGTCTCACTGATGGGCCAGGGTCTCACTGAAATGAGAGGAGCTCACCGAGAGGTCTCACCAACCATTGATGGTCTCCCCGAAAGAGGGTCTGAACTCAAGAGGAATGGAAAGGGTCGGTGTAATTTCATGCCGATCGCGGGTGGTCTTGCCAAAGCGGAATGCCTTCGGTGTGATGTGGTAGCTTCGGTGAAGGGTCCTGCTGATGGGCGAAAGTCTCAGTGACAATTGTTTACAGGGTTGTTGGTGGGGAGAAAGATTTTCATTCTCCATGAGGTCTTCCCAACCCGCTAGTATCCTACAAAAATGGTCTCAGATCGCCAAAATTTTTTCCTTCAGCATAGTGTCTCACCGAATGCGGGTGGTCTCACAGAAGAAATAGGAGCTCGGGGAGATGTCTCGATAACTAACAAAGGTCTCAGCAAAAAGAGATGGAAATGGGGAGACAAGAAGAACCTCATTGTAATGTCCTAGCAACTGTGTGATGTCTCACTGAAGGGATGATCCCCTCGGAATAAGGTTGTGGTTTCAAGGAGATGTCCTACCAACACAACAAAATCTCAGCAAAAGTTGTGTGCTCGATGCAGGGTCTCGTGGATCAAGCAAAGTCTCCCTGATTGAAGTAAGCCCTTGTCGAAACAAGGTGGCTTCGATGAGAGGTCTTGGCGACCCGATAGGGTCTTGCCAAAATGAAGTGAGCTCAAGGAGGATGGAGGAGTTTGCTATGAAGTCCTGCCGACCTAGTGGTGTCCTACCAATAGTGATGGATTTGCCAACAAAAAGGGATATCAGTATGGCTCCTGAGGGCTCACCATGATGTGTTGCCAATAGTGATTGTCTTAGTGACCACTATTAGATATTGATAGGACTCTGGCCACTCACTATGAACTCTCACCGACGGTTGTGAGCTATGCTGATAACTACTGAAGGGCATAATTGCATCAGGGGGACATGGCTAGTGTCTCACTAACATGTGATTCTGGTTGAATGACCTTTGACCGCCTGGGATCTTGTGTGGCATGAGTTCAACCAATCTGAAGGAGCTAAAGATGGTCCATGTGTAGTTTGACTATCATGACTATCCTTTTGATGAAGATCAACGAAATGCAAGTGACATGGACTTATTCTAAGATCAAAGGCGATGGAGCAGCTCGGTGAAAAGTGGTGCTCGAATCTAACATAAAGTTCGGATGCTGCTTCTCAAGGAGGGTCAACTTGCAGAAATACCTTGAGCACATGAAGACCGAAAGGAAGAAAAGGCCACGAGTCTCTGTGACAGTTGGGATCTTTGCTGGAATAAGGCAAATTGATATTAATGGCTATGCTCTAGGACATTCAAAGTGGTTCTGATGGATGTTCGAGGCCAGAAGTAAATGTAAGTATTACATAAGATCTGAAGGATTCTCCTTACGGTGATCCTTCACACTGACATTGATAGCAGGGATACACTTGAATGCAGCATTAACTTCATTTAAAAGATCTAAGGGTAGATCTTTTCTGGAGGCTGATATTTTTGTAAGCCCTAGGAGTTGACACATTTTGTATATAGGGAATGTTTTGCCTCTTTGTAAAGGGGTCTCCTTATGCTTTTTGAAATTCTATGAGATTTTTAGTCCTTTCTCAAATTAGAAAACTTTTGTAACTCATTTTGGAGCATAGTATACAGATTTTACCTTGGTCACTGTTGATGTTCAAATTACCATCTTGTTCTTGCAAAGTGTTGTGCATTTTAGGTTCATGATCAAGTTATTTTGTGAATTTCTTCTATTTCTTTATAACTTTATCCTTTGTTTTCATGCCTTCCTTCACAAAAGTATCATTATACAAATCACAAACTGTGTTTACATAATCACATATGGATTCTAGTCTGTGAAAAATATTTTCCTCTCTTGAAAAAGTGTGTGAATCAAACCTATTTGTGATACATTAACGCAAGGCTTATAGAGTTTGATGAGTAATTTTGTGTTCATTATCAATTTTCAAGTGTAAATCAAGTATTCCATTGCTCTTATCAGTTCGGTGTATCACCATAGCGTTTAGTTTTATTTTTATGCATTCCTTCTCCCTTTTCCTTTATAGAATCAGTATTTTAGGTGATACCAAAGGAAGTCAGCCTTCTCCGGAGGTTGACCTCTATCTACAAGTGACCCACAACTTTGAAGGCCTTCCCATGTTACACTGAGGTGTTGAACATTAGGTTCAACATGGTGAAATTTCAGCTGATAACACCTAGGGTGCTCAGACAGACACCTACTTCTTATTTTTTCCTTGAAATTTAAGTACTACTGCATTGAAATTTCAAATTTTCACCAGAAAGATTTTTTCTTTTTTTAAATAAACCTAGTAGTTGAGAAACTACATTCAATTTGATACAAATTTTATTCTTACATATTTTTTGAAATAATATAGATAACTTATTCAAAATTTTAAGTCAAGTTTCCTAACTCTGATTTTTCTAAATTTTTCGCCACTTAAGGGCTGTTTTTTCCATGATGATCTTGCACATACCCCATCCAAAGTTTTGAAATTTGGATAGGCATTGTTCACCCTGTAGTAAAATATCATGCACCATGGGTTCGTTTTGAATTAACCCACCTCCCATTGTCTATAATCAAACAAATGATCTGCAACTTCTTTTCTCGCAATTCCCCTTCTAAAAATCAAATGCACTTCCCTATAGTTCCTGCTAAATTCTAGTGTCAACATAGATTAAATTTCCTCTCTTTTTTTTTCCTTTTTCCTTGCAACTTCAAGATTATGATAGTTCAATAATGGCAGGAAAATGGGTAATAAAGGGAAATTATGATAGGGGGAAATGGTGGCTACAGTTATTGTCACTTCATGCATGCAAGTCGTTCTCTTGCTTTGATTTCAAATCAGCTCATTTTAAAATTTCTGACGCAGCCTAATATGATTTGAAACATGGATAGTAAAACATTTTCATCTTTTCGTTCCCTTCCCCACAACCTAAATTTGGACATGTGTCCAAACATGTGAGATGGGAGGGGCAATTGATAGGCAATTATGACATTTATGTGAATATCTATACTAACGTACAGTGATTAAATGAATGTAATTAAAAGAGGATTAAAGATAGCAAATAATGCACACATACCTGAATGTGTGGAAGGTTTACTGCAAAGATCGTGAATAAAGTAACGATTGCCTTGTTGTAAAATGAATTGAGCAATAAACGAAGATGAAGTGGAATGAGGTGAGGTGGAATGAAGTGATGGAAGAGAGAGAAAGGTGGTGATGGATGGGTGGATGGGCGGATGATGAAGAAATGGACTTCAACATAAGTGAAAGTCTTTATTATGGAAATTACGTACCTCAATTAGGTTGAAGGAGGGACACTAGGTCCACCACCTTTAGCTATAGGAAGCTCTGAATGTTGTGTGAATTGCTGTAGGAACTCTTATTTAGAAGCTAGCTTATGATATAATCTGAGGTGATGACCATTGACAAGTAGTTTGAATTTGACAGGGTCAATAGTGGTAAGTTGAATGACTCCACTAGGAAAGACCTCAACAATTTCGTATGGCCTAGCCACCTTGTCTACAATTTTTTTGCATTGTCCTACTATCTTGAATCATAGAGCAAGGCCCAATCTCCTGGTTTGAATTTCCTATCCTTGATAATTTTTTCATGCCACTTGATTCTTTGATTTTGCACTAATTTTGTATGTTGTAGGGTGGCTCTCCTTATTTCATCCAAAGCATTTAGCTACATGATTCTTTATCTCTATTCCTTAGAAATATCCATCCTTAAATCCACTTTAGTTAGCAAAGTTTTGTGTTCAAATTCAATTGGCATCATAGCCATCTTTCCATACAACAACTCAAATGGGGTAAAACCTGTAGTTGTTTTCCATGTTGTCCTATAGGTCGAAATAACTTCAGGTAAATTTTTTTCCCAATCTCTCCTATGGATAGCTATTGTTTTAGTTAGAATGGCTTCAATTTCTTTGTTTGTCAATTCAAATTGGCCATTAGCCTAGGGGTGATAAGGTGTAGAATTTTTGTGCCTTATATTGTACTCATTCACTAGTGCTACAACAAGAGTTGATGTGAATTGTGGCCCTTGATCAGTCACTATTTCTCTTGGAACTTCATATGTTGTGAAAATCTCCTCATAAAGAAATTTTGCAACCTTGTTATCTCTTGCACACTTCATGGCCTTAACTTCTACCCATTTTGTTGCATAATCAGTGCATACCAATGTATAAGACTTACTATTTGATGGAGGGTCAATTGATCCCACAAAATCCAATCCCCACTTGTCAAAGGAAGTGATTACTAACTGAGGGCACAATGGCATCTCATCAGATCTAGTTGGTTTTCCCATTCTTTGACATCTATCACATTTTTTGGTATACCTTCCTATATCCTTATGGAGTGTTGGCCAGTAATATTCTATGTTCAAAATCTTCATTGATGTCTTTTTGGCTGCAAAGTGTCCTCCACATGGTTCATTATAACATACATGCAAAATGTCATATGTCTCATCTTCTCTCACACATCTCATGACATGGTCAAGTCCAGTATAAAAAAAACATCTAACAATCCAAGAGAAAGAATTTTTTTTTTCAATGAGCGCTCTTTTCTCTTTTGGGGAGAAGTGAGAATGACTTGTAACCAAGTAATTGGCTATTTCAGCATACCAAGGTATTTGTACATTTGGAGAGAATATATTTTCATTAGGAAAAGAGTCATCTATGGGCTGATTATCTTTTGATGTAATTAGCCTTGAAATAAAATCTGCAACAACATTAGCCTTCCCTATCTCATCTACAATGGTTATATTGAACTCCTGCATCAACAATAACCATCTTTCCAATCTACCTATGATCAAGGGTTTATTCATGAAATATCTAATGGTTGCATGATCAGTGTGCACAAATATTTGGTAGCCCTTTATGTAATGTCTAAATTTGTTCAGTGCATAGACTACTACCAACATCTCCTCCTTTGTCATTGTATAATTGAATTCAACTCCTTTCAAATTTCTACTGACAAAGTAAATATAATTTTCAACAGCTCCCTCTTTCTATCCTAAGACTACTCCTATGGCATAATTTGATGCATTAGTATGAATGTGGAAAGGAAGCTCCCAATTGGGCCCCTTAAGTACAAGAGAATGAGTAAAAGCTGCCTTCAAGGCAGAAAATTCCTTGTCACAAGCTTCAGTCCACTGAAATTCAACATCTTAAGTGAGAAGGGCATACAATGGTGTGTCTACCTTGCTGAAATCCTTGATGAATCACCTATAATATCCATCATGACCCAAGAAACTCCTAACATCCTTCTATTTTGTTGGTGTAGGAATATTTGTGATTACCTCATTTTTTGTAGGGTCTACTTGAATTCCCTTGTTGGAGATGTAGTGGCCAAAAACTACACCCTCTTACATCATCATGAAACATTTTTCACTATTTAAGGAGAAGCTTTGATCCTCACACCTCTATAGGACTCTCTTGAGATTCTCTAATGATTGATCAAAATCAACACCATAATTGGTGAAGTCATCCATATAAATCTCCATGCAATCATGAGCAATGTCTGAAAATATACTAATAACTACCCTCTAGAAAGTTGCAGGTGCATTGCACAAGCCAAATGGGAGTGATGAATAGGAATAGGTCTCCCATGGATAGGTAAATGTGGTCATTTCTTGGTCTTCTGGTGTAATTTGAATCTAATTGTAGCCACTAAATCCATCTAGAAAAGAGAAGTATTGCTTTCCTGCAAGTGTGTCCAAAACTTGATCAATGATGTGTAAAAAAAATGATCCTTCTTAGTGGCAGCATTAAGTTCCCTATAATAGAAAAAAACTCACCACTTCCCTCCTTTCTTCGGCACAATAACTAATGGAGACACCCATTGACTATCTGAAATGGGGTAGATAAATCTTCCATCTAGCCATTTCTGCAGTTCTCCTATCACAATTTCTCTTAGTGCAGGGTTAATCATTCTTTGTGGCTATCTTACTAGAGTGCAATCATCTCTCATATAAATTATGTGGGTAAAATTTTTAGCATCCAATCCCTTTATATTGTGATAATCCCACACAAATACATGTTGATGGGGCCTTAATATATTTTCCAATAACAGTTGTTGCTCTTCATTTAATTTACTATTAACATTTAGATATTTTCCCTTTAACACTTGTGCTTGTGTAGTTAACTCTACCATGGATGCTTCATTAACGCATGGTAAATTTAGTTCATATGGAAACAATGTGTGGAATGTACCTATTGCTATAGGAAGTTTTTCTACAGGAACAATGTCTGTAGGAAGAGTGGTTGCAGGAAGAACATCTATAGGAAGAATTTCTAGAGGAACAGTGGCAACAAGAAGAACAGGAAAAAAATGTCCTAACCAAAGTAGAAGATGATGGTTCCCCCACTTAATAATGGTTCCGAATGATGTTAGTCAAAAATTCATCCCCATCTTGGAGCTCCATGAAAGAGCTTACACCTAGCAACATAAGTTGTACCACATAATTGACTTCCTCGGCCTCTTCACCAACTTGTGGCCATACAAAATCTTCTTCATCACGAGATGGTTGAGGAGGTGGATAAAGAACAAAATTTTTAGTAGTCCTTCCATCTGAAATGGTCATGTCACAAGACCGACATCTAATGTAGGCATTTATAGTTTCCAACCAAGGCCATCCAAGAATGATGGGATACCCGCCTAGTGTAGCCTTAAGAGAAAGAATGATAAATTATATTGGATATTCCCAAGAGTCTAGAATTACCACAAGATTCTCCACTACACCATAAGGCTTAACAATAGAGCTATCAACAAGCTGCAGAATAGTAGGAGTAGATCTCATACTTGCACTATTTAGTTAGTACATGATGTCTTTGGCCATTACATTGATTGTTGCCCCTAAACCAATTAGAGAATTCTTCACTTGAATCCTGTTTATGATGACTGCTACCACATGACTGCCTGGGTCATTACACTTGGGAGTAGTCACCTTTCCCAACATGATATCAGCTAGCTGGCCCATCACATGAACTATAGTTGGGTCTCTCTTCTTCCTTCCTCGATTCTTAAGACAAGCTTCCTTGATAGCTTTTTTGTATATTGAAACATCTTTTATGGCTTGAAATAGGGGTATCTGAACACATATATGCTTTAGCTGATTTAGGATGTCAAAAGTGGTATCCTCCTTTTCTTCTTTCTTCTTGGAAACTTCCAGTCTTTGAGGAAATGGTGGTTCTTGCTCGGTCTGCTTGGCTTGGACTGGTTCAAGATTTTTAGGTGCATTTGGCTAAATAGGATCATTTAGAGGCTCCTCCTCCTCTTCCATAAGAAGTTCAATAATGATGGGATTGGTAGGGGTTGGTAGCTTGGTTCCTAAATGCAAATGGATATCACTTACACTCATAGCATATGTAGGAAATTGATTTGAATCAACAGAGTATGCAAGTTGTTTTTGTGGTTTGTTATTAGGATTGGGTGTAGGCTGAGCTAGTAGCTAAGTTGGTTTAGGTGCATTAGAACTTGGATTAGCAGGTGGAAGCATTATAACAAGTTTTTGGGGTTGAGAAGGTGGTTGCATGTAGCTGTTGTTTTGAGTAGGCCATTGTTGTCCTCCTATCCATTGATTTGTTTGGTGCCAATTTCCTAGAGGTGGTTGCCAGTGCCCTTGAAATTGTTGCCAATTCCCTTGAGGTTGCTACCACTAAGGAGCAGGAATTTGATGGCTAGGCCAAGCATTTGGAGTGTTATTCCAAGGCTGTGTTGGATATCCTCCATAACTAGGTGGATATGGGGGATTCCATTGATTACCAAATGAATAAGAGTTAAAATATGGTCTAGCATAGGATAGTGGATCTGGTGGTATACCTTGTCTTGGAGCCCAAGGATTCCTTTGTGCAACATAGTAGACTTGGTCTTTGTCAATCTAAATTGGCTTGACCTTAGGTGGAATTTGCTTGCTTTCCAGGTTAGCTACCATCTTACATAGATGCAGTTCTTTTTTTGTCTGCAGTGGGGACAATACTCTATCAACATCATCTTTTCCTCCTCTTGCTTCTTTTTGGCCTAAAGTGTGTCTAGTTGAGTAGCTAGATTATTGATACTTTCTTGCTTGAATTCTGCCAAGAAATGAGCGATCTCCATTCTTGAAACTCCACTAGTAGTTGACTTACCCATGGAAGATTGATAAGCTCCCCCTTTCTTTGAAGCTACCCTAGAGTAATTCTGGTAGATTTTCTTGATATCCTCCCAAGGAACATAGGAGATATCTACTCCTACCATGAGGTCCAAAGCATCAATGAAGTTGTAGTTAATTCCTCTTTGGAGAAACAACTTTTGTGAGTCCTCATTAAGTGCATGGTGTGGAGATTTTTGCAAGAAAAATAGAAACCTTTCAATGTAATCTTCCAAGCTATCATCTTCCTTCTATTGCATCCTAAAAAATTTCACCTCCTCTCATGTCACTACCCCTACAATATTCCTTGTACTTCTCAAGGAATTTTTTCTTCATGTCTTCCCAAGTTTCCAAAGTATCTCTACCTAGGCTCATGAACCATCTTAGTGTAGCCTCTTTCAAAGTGGTGGGGAATAACTTAAACCTATGGGAATCAGTAGTATAATCATAACTTCTAGAGAGTATGTAAAACTAAAATAAGAAGGCATCAAGATGTTCTGTCACAAGACCATAAAACTTGGGGAGTGTTGAGGCAGGAATTTTCTTGATGTTGTCAACTTCATTTTGATGAGTAATGGGGAAAGGAAAAGTAGGTTGATTTTTTCTGTTCTTATTTGCATCACCCATTCCTACTTGATGCAGTTCTAAGACAAAGGGGTTCTCAAGCTGATTTTGATATTATGAGGAGACTTTAGAGCTAGTCAGGTTAGGATATGCATCTGTAAAGGGGTGTGGATCTTCTTCTTCTTCATCTTCTAGTAGGTTTTGGTACTCAACTAGCTGGAATGAATGAGGATTGTTAGGAAGGAATCTCCCATAAGCATCCCTTCTCCTTCCTCTATGCATGCGGTATCACAAAAAGAATTGGTAAAGAATCAAGGGGATCATTATTTCCTAAATGAGGGTATGCTAAGAACAACTTCCAAAAATACTATAACAAGAAAAACTACCAATGACTCCAAAACCTTCCTAGCTTGACACCATCCCTAGCAACGACACCAAAAATGTTGGCCTCCTACAATGATCTCATAACTAATCCTTTATAGCCTTGATTCAGAGATTGGAAATCTAACCTGAATAGCCATTCAATCATCATGAAGGCGCATTTAACTTGTTAACCTAGGGACATGAACTTGAAATGGGTCAGCACTTTATGTGCACTAGGGGCTCAAGTAGTCATTACATTTTATAGCTAAGAAACACAATACTGAAAGTAAATTTCTGAAAGTAAATAAAGAAAATGTTGAACATCAACCAACAACTATGCTTAAGCTAAAATGTAGAGCAAGAATGAAAATCTATGTGAAAAACAAGGACTACACTGTCTTCTTTGGCTGCAGGAATAGTCATAAAATGGAATTTTGGTGGCTACAGGAATAGTCAATGCCATATTTCTAACTAAGTATCAAATAGCAGATAATACTAAGTTAATGCTAAAATAAGAGAATGGATTACTCACCAATTGGGCCCCCTTGGATAATTATCCTCTAAACTAACAAGAACTCAAATGCTTGAACTTAGAACTTTATTTTATTCACTGTAAAACATGCATACAAAGAGTAATGTGTCTAACTATATTACTAAAACTGGAGAATGAGAGTATAATTTCAAATCACACAACCTCCTGAAGAAGGAGCATCAAATAATTATTTATACTTTAGCTAAACAAGGCAGTCAACTCCACGACTAGGAGGACACCATTTAGGGAAAATAGGGGAAAGTGGAGTGACAACAGTTATGCATACATGGAATCCAGTCAGACATGCAAGTCAAGTGCAGATCCAACACAATAGTAATTCCCATGCATGCTCGATCATTAATTTCCACTACAAGGCAGTTACGTTTAGTTTCATGAAGAATCTTTGTTGCTGGTTGCCTTTGACTTGGAGTGATTTCTTAGCTGAACATTATGGTGCATGCCCAACTAGGGTTGTCTCCCTTAACTTGGTGTATTAAATCTATAGGCCAAGGCTAGTATGCATAATAACTACACATCAATAACCACTCAAAGAAACATTCATTAATCACATGCAAAGTCAATATAGATGACCCACATATTATGCCAAATATCATTAAAGCTTGCAAAGATAGGATAATGTAAAATTTCATTGGTTTGAGGGAAACATTATGCCAATACCAACACTTAAATATTAAATTCCATGACATCTATGAGAAAATAGAGTATGGATTCTACCCAAAACTAGACAAAAAACTAGGCTTATCAATGTGGTGTAGAAAAATGATATTGAATATGAATCTTCTCCAAGAACCGCTTCACCTCTTTGTTCTTAAATAGGGTACCATTTTCAGAGATAAGGGTAGAAAGCAATACAAATCGGGCAATGATATTGTGTAGAAGAAAGCTATACATGGCTTCATTTTTTTTGGTTCGAATTGGAATAGATTTGATCCATTTTGTAAGGTAATCTAGAGTGATGATGATGAAGACATGGCCTTTAGAAGAAGGATGTGATATTTTTCCAATAATATCCAAACCCCATTTTGCAAATGGACAAGGAGAGGTATGATTTTGAAGCTCTTGAGTAGGAGCATGAATAAGATGGCTATGTTGTTGATATTATAGAAACTTCTTGACAAGGTCAAAGGAGTCTTTCTCCATCATTTTCCAAAATTATCCCATGTGAATCAGTGTACACACTAGGGATTTACCACCAAAATATCCACACCCAGAGCTCAAGTGGGATTAATGAAGGGAAAGGGGTATTTCTACTTTAGTGAGGCACCTAAGAACAAGATAATTATAATAATTTTGGTAAAGAACATGTTTGAAAACATGACATATCAAACTAAATTTTTCATATCTAAGTGCGAGCATTCTTCGTTACATCATCAAGAAAATTTCTAGTCTTTAGATAATTATAAATGTTATAATACCATACCTCTGATTCCACATGAGTACACAAGAGAGCATCAAATTTAGGTTGGTTGGAGAAAAAATGGTATTCTTCTATACCTTCACCCAAAGGAACAAGGGATGCAATACTCGCCATTGCATTTGCATGTCAATTTTCTCTCTTAGGAACACTGACTATTGTGAAAAAGGAAAGGAAATCGAGAAAGGCTAAAGCCAAATCATGATATTGAGATAGCTTATTTTGCATGGATTGATATGTTCCCATAATTTGATTTACAATAATTTTAGAATCACTATGTATGTGAAGATGTTTAATGTTAAAAGTAATTGGGACACACAATCTAGCTATAATATCTTTGTACTTAGTGATATTATTAGTACAATCAAATTCCAATCTAGAGGATAGGGGAATTGGCTTACACTCAGGAAAGATTAAAACTACACCTACTCTAGAGTTAGCTTTACATCTCAATCCATCAAATTCCATCTCCCATATAAGCTCATGATCAATTGTAAAAATATCATCTAAAAATAAATCCAAATTAGGAAAGGAGTGAGATGAGGGAGCTTCCACCAATTTATTGGAAACAACTTGACCCTTAATTGATTTATGAGTTACATTTACTTAATGCAGAAATAAAAAAGAATCACCCAATTTTCCAACCTTTCGGAAAGATCATTTCTAGTGAACATATTCTTTATAAGATCTTTTTTCATAATGACATGAATTTTAGCATAAAGAAGGAAGTGTCTTAACTTCTACATTATAAAGACGAGAGCAATACATTGCTTCTTAATGGTAGAATAATGAGTTTCATAATCAACCAAGATACAACTAATATAGTATACTACTCTTTCCTTACCATCGTTGTCATGTTGAGCTAACAAAGTTTCCAAAGCATGAGGTGATGCAAAGAAATAAAGCATAAAGGGTATATCTTGCATAACCAACATTAAGATAGGAGGATTGGCTAAATAACTTTTGATTGACTCAATAGATTTTTTGCATTCATCATCCCATTAGAAGCAAACATCTTTCCTTAGAAAACATGTGAAGGGAAGGGTGTGATTAGCCAACTAAGATATGAATCTACGAATTGCCTAAATCTTCCACTACAAACTATGTAGCTGAGAAATTTTCCTAGGTGGAGACAAGTTAACAATTGCATAAATCTTATTTGTTTTGAATTTGATTCCATGATGGGAAACTATTAATCGTAAAAGCTTTACAACATTAGTGTCAAAGATACACTTAAGAGAATCTAGTCTCATATTATAGAGTCAAAGCCTTTCAAAAATAAGACACATATTCTTTACATGATCTAAACAAGTCATAGACTTAGCCAATATATCATCAATGTAATCTTCTAAAATTTTGTGAATGAAATCATGAAAGATTAAGTTCGTCGCATGTTGGTAAGTTGCATCTACATTATTTAACCCAAACAACATGACCTTATAATAGAAAGTTCCCCAAGGGTTAGTGAATGGTATCTTATAATAATCTTTAAGGTTAATAAAAATTTGATTATAGATCGAGAAACCATCCATGAAGGACTACAAGGAATGCTCTATAGTCGAGTCTACAATCATATCAATATTATGGAATGGAAATTAATCCTTAAGAGAATCCTTATTAAGGTTGTGAAAGTCAATGAAAATGAAAATACAACCATCATACTTGCTAACAACAACAATTTTCGATATCAAAGGTGAATATTCAATAGAATGGATAAAGCTTTCTTTCAAAAGCTTCTCTATCTTAGACTTAACTAACAATGCCACCTTGGGATTCATTTTTTGGCTCTTTTTCTTAATGAGGTTAGCATCCTAGGACATAGGACGATATTGTGAACCACTATAGACTCATCAATACCAAGCATGTCCTCATACGACCAAGCCAATATATCAAGATGGGAATGTAATAGATCATAGTGTTGTTTGGATTCTTTTGAAGAAAGAAACTTTCTAATTTTAATCACCTTTTTGGAAGACTTAGATCCATGATAACATCAATAGTATCTCCTTTAAGGAGAGAAATATAGTCTTCAAGATGGGAAATAGGGACATCATCATCCATAGTAGATAAAGGAGCCTCCTCATCCATACTCAAAATAGATTCTACAAAGTATGCTTATTTATGCAATTTATATGGGAATCATAGTTTATGGTGATAAGGAGGTATATGGGAGTAGACACATAAGAATTACTCTAGCACTTCATCTGAGGAGAAAACATCCAAAGGAATTTCATTAGATCCTACTTTACTCTCAATCAATTCAACAAGAACTGGATCAAGAGACTCAACAAAAATAATGTTAACACTCCACCATGGTTTCTGCTTAGATTGTTCAAAATAGTAGACCAGCCCCAAATTATGCTTATGAGGCATAACTTGGATAGGGACTTGAATGCCTTGTTCATTATGTCCAAGAACTTTATGCTCATAACCATACTTATAAATGAGTCTATATCAAGGGGCATAACATGTTCAAAAGTATTGAGAAGGGGGTGGATCCACATAGAGAGCATCATTCCACCAATGAGTATTAAATGCATCCATGAGATCACAATCATTCTTCTTGAAAGGACTAAAAACATTAACATCCTTAGCAAAATCATGATTATCTTTCTTAGTAGGGGTACAATAATTTTCCTTGATAGGATTTGTTGATGTAGATGTAGCACATGTACACCAACAGGTAGATAAATTCTCATAGAGGATCATAGGAACCTACCTTTACTTGAAATATCCACCAGAAAACCTAAATGTAAGATGATCTCAGCTTGATCCAAAGGCTTGGGAATTTCAGGTCTTGACACACAAGGTTCATTCAGGGTTCATTGTGTAAATTGTTGTTAAACACGAGGGGTGTATGGTTGTCACAAGTTAGTTGGTATCCAAAGGATCATAACATAATATCAATTTGATCACTCACATGTCACTTAACAACTTCATGAAATTAAAGATTTTCAATAATATTTCATGAAATTCAAATTACTTTCTTATATTCAAGAAGATTTAGCATTAATCACTCTACAAATTCATGCAATCAAATGATTTACAATAAAACTCCATGCATTTGTCAAATTTTTGAAACATTTTCTTAAAATATTAAACATGTAATCTAAAATAAAGCATTAAAATACTGAAATGTAAAGATTTATCCTAGGTATTATTCACACATGCCTCAAGAAATAAACTAAATCAAAGCAAACCACTTTATACTTCACCAAATTTCTTCATAACTAGGCATAAAATGATGGAAGGGTTCATAGAAATGTGGATTATTTGCCACCATATAGCGTCAGTATGCACCCAAATATGGTGTAACATAGATTCTTTTTCCAATAGGAACAAATAATCAACTACATATGATTTCATATCAAGAAATACCTTTGAATTGGTATTTATATTAGTTAATCTCAAATGAAACATACAAGTTTTTAATTTGGAATAGAAAAAAACTAGGAAAAAGAATAAAAGTTGAAATTTTTTTAGTTCTCCTAAATCCACAAATTCTTAACTTAATAAAATAAAACAACTCTTGACCTTTTATAGAAATTGTAGCACAAAAAAAAGTAACCCTTTTTCACGCTTAATTTGGGAATAATTAATATAAAATTAACTTAATTATGCCTTGATTTAGGGTTGTAATGTGTTTTACACATTCACACTAAGTCTAGGACCCTTGTAACCAAAATCTACTTAACTATGCATTATTTAGGGCATTGCCTTGATTTAGGGTTGTAATGTGTTTTACACATTCACACTAAGTCTAGGACCCTTGTAACTAAAATGTACTTAATTGTGCCTTATTTAGGGTGTTGCAAAGTGTTTTCTTACATTTTCACACTAATCTAGGGTTATATTACTTAATTATGGTTAATTGGAACCTTTAATTCAAATTTAAGCCTTATTAATTGCATTTTTCAAGGATCTATCCTGACACCCATTAATGGTATGACATGACATTTACATTGGAAAATTTAGAGTCCTAGGAATATGTGCTAGGACCCATTTTCCACTACTGGTGAATGGGTCCTCCTAACATAGGACACCCCTTTCTTGGTAAATTTTAGGTGGGTTTTTTATTTTATTTCATCCTCGCAAAGCTTGGTCCTAGGAAATTATGCTAGGATAAATTTTTCAAAGGTGGTGAATGAGTCCTCCTCACCTAAAACACCCTTTTTTGAATTTATTTGTGGCATGATTTAAATTATTTTCAATCCTAGATCTGATGTTGGCTTGTTTTATTTGAATTTTGTGGTTAATCCTTAGATTTAGTATTAATATAAGGTTAATTCACATTGTTTCACCTAGCAAGTTCAAGAGATCATAAGAGTACATTCTTATAGAGCATTATAGATCATTTCAATGAAATTCAGAAGAAAATTATTGAAGTTTTATTGCAGCAACTCAATGTCATCATCATGTCAAAGGAATAATGCATCAAGCATGTTGTTGAGCTAATGTGTGTTGATGTAGTATTGAAGATCTATTTCAAAGCATCGTTTCACATATAATTTGAGATCAAGATCTACATTATTCATGCCCACTTCATGTTAGTTTTCAGATTTATTTACCAAGACATTATCCAAGGTATCATCATCTTATGTTTCATGTTTCATGTTCTTATTTCATTTTTTCGCCATACGTTTTAATTACCTAAAAAGGGTTTCACCAAGGAAAAACCCTATTCTCTAACAATCAACAAGTTTTTCTTCTATTATGTGTGTTTTAAGGTTCATATGTTGAAGATCAAGTGGAGAATAAGATTAAAGCAAAAATTGTCAAAGTTTTCAAATTGAAAAGTTATCATCCATAGTGCAAGAACATGAAAACTAGGCTATAGAATTTGTTTCAGGTTTTCAGGATCTAAGCACTAAGGATCTGAGAGTGTAGACATCAAGGAACAAAACTGAGATCTCAATTTTTAGAAACCCTAATAGGACCCATTCGCTAGTAAAGGTGAATGAGTCCTCAGTGACCTAAAAACAAGTTTTCGACAAGGTACACATTGTTTTAGCCCCTCAAAACTTCCCTTATTGTTGCTATAATAGTTGTGAGTCATTTTTTATTGTGATTTATGCATTTTTTCCTTCATACTTAAGTGAAACATCCCTAGAAAAATATAGTGGCTCATCATCTTGTTCATTCATTTTGGTGAGCCCTATTTTTCTATGTTTCATTTTGGTGAACTTGGCCTATTGAATAGTGCAATTTTCTGATCTTGGAGTATTTCTTATCATCCTAGGTTAGATATTGCATTCATTTTCATTGAATTATATCTCATTTAGGGTGTCCTTATTTGCATTCAAAATTGCATCTCATTTAGGGTTTTAGAATTGCATTGTTTTGCATTCTTTAAATCTGAAAAATACAAAAACAAACAAGTCATTTTGCATATCATTTAGATACATAAATTTGTATTTGAAAATTTCTGTAAAAAATTTCATTTCAAATTAGGTCTTTGCATTCACCATTTCATTACTTTTTCAAATTTCATTTCATAATACAATTGCAAAAATATGAAACTAAAAATTACTGTTCTAGACCCATTCAACTGAAAGACATTGGAAAAGCATAAAAATCAATCCAAAAAAAAACCCTAATCAAGGACCATTCGCCCCTATTGGAAACTGAGTCCCTGATTATGCTTCACCTATTTTTTCTAGCATCTGAAACTCACTAAAAAACACTAAAACATTAGTAAAAACATTTCAAAAATCCTCATCTAGGACCCATTCGCCCCTACTAGTGAATGAGTCCATGATCAGGACCTGATCTACATTTTTTTGAATTTGAAATCTCTACTGTAGGCTTTTGTTTCCTTCTATTACATTTCTATTTTAGTTTTTTGATCTTCTATTTCATTAAATTCAATAAATTTAGCTTAATTTTCTTCATTTAGTGCATTTTCAAAATTCAAATTTGCATTTGCAACATTTCATTCTAGTCTATTGCATTGTATAATCAACATGTCACCTTGTTTAGGTCTAAAAAACTGAAAATGGATAAGTATTTTAGCAATGTGTGGAAATCTTTGTTCTCTTTGGTTGATGTTTCAAGTTGTGTTTTTGGTAATGACCCTAATGCAACTGAACCTACTCATCCTCACACAAATCCTAATGATTGTCCTTGTGAAGTTGAAATCATTGGAGAAGATGATCCTAGCATGCATGAATTCGTAAATGATTTCCTTAACAACCTTGAGAATAATGCATCCTTTTACCTTTCAATGAAACAACCAACACAACTTGAGATTTTTGCTCTTTTATATCCTAAGACTGAGTCACAAGATATGTCTACATTTCCAACCATGAGTGAACCTAGTAACTCTAATCAAGTGCATCCATCTTATGTTAACAAAGTGACCAACACTCCCATCAACCTTGAAGAGACTTATGGATAAGACTTTAAGATTTTAACCAATCAAGGATGTGACACAACTAATGAGAATGAAATTCATAAAATTTAGAGAAAAATCCTATTGAATAAACAAAAGGGATAGGATATCAAGATCCTCCTCACAAAATAAGTTTCCTCCTTCCTAAATAACAACCAATGTCTTGTAATGATGATAAAGTTGACAAGGTCATTTCAATCCCTTCTGCTCTATATCCACCTAGAGAAGTTGGTGAATCTAGCAAGAAACGAAGGCCATACAAACTAAAGAAATTACAATTCCCTTGTTTGTCATCTGAAACTGAAAGAACTTTACACATACTTCTAAGTCAAGGACTTATTACATTACCACTGATAAGATAAAATAAAAAACCAAATCCTAAAAATACAAACACATCACATTTTCGATATTAGAGAGTTATTGGACATAGTACTAATGATTGTCATGCTTTAAAACAAATATTTAAAAAGTTTGATATCATAAAGATAGTTCCTTAAAGCATGCATTATGTTCCTTCCCATGCAACATTTGTAGAGTCTTAAACATCTCACTATTGCATGTTATACATTTATTGCAAATCATTCTCTTTATTTCAAGGAGCCCATTCTCATCACCTATCTTGGCTCTTGCTTGTCCTACACTTAGTGAGGGCATGGGTTAGTTAGCCTTGTCCTAGTTTTTGCATGTTTTTTTGTTCCTTTGGATAGTTGTCTACCTTTCATTTATACAGACCAAGATTGGGATGTAGACAACCTATTCTAGGTTGACTCACATGTGCCCTTACTAGTCTTTTTCTTTTCCATGCTTCTTTATGTGATTTCATGTGTGTAATGTGATCCCCCGTGATGTTTCATTTGATGTGTCTCTCTCTTTTTTTGCATTCCTCTATATGTACCTAATTTCTTCTCTATGTCGTAAAATCTTTTCCTTTATCTTTTCAATTTGTCTTGTGTTTTACTTTTGGGGATGACATAAGGCATTGAGAAATTTTTGTCTCTTCCATGTTGACCTAATTTAAGTTTTTCTTTATCTTTTTCATTTGTCATGTGTTTTACTTTTCAGGATGACACAAGACGTTCAGATATTTAAGTCTCATCCACGTTGACCCAAAATCTTTTCTTTATCTTTTTCATTTGTCTTATGTTTTCCTTTTGGGGATGGCACAAGGAATAGAGACATTTAGGCCCCTTAAATGTTGACGTGAAAGGTGTTTCCTTTGTTTTCACTCTTTTTTTGTCATTCTTCAATTTCTATGAGTATTTGGGGAATGATGATAGTTTCGAGCTCTTAAACAACATTGTAGCAAAGACATACTAAATCAGAATCCATAGATCCCTTATTTATTTTTTGGGGCAACCTGTTTCCTTCCTATTTCATGGTGTAGATTTATTTTAAAAACATATGATTTGGCATAGGTTTTACCAAGGAAATCTCTTGTATCTTAGGAGAAAAAATTAGATACTTTAAATTAATTTCTTATAGTAATGGTGTTAGCATCTACTTTAAAGTGCGGCCATACATTGATGACATCTTTTAGCATATTTCATGTCGTAATTTTATTTTTTTCTTGTGATGTGTCATTTTCTTGGTGTTTTCATTGGGTTTAATGTCCTCCAAGAGTGTGATATTTGTAAGCATACAATTTCCCTTAGTGGCATGATGTAATGTAAGAGGAATCCATAAGTGGTGATTTGATACTCTTTGACTTGTTCTCTCTTCGATACATTAGGCACAATGATCCCTAAGAAGAAGACCTTACATGAACAAAGCAAAGTCCCATTTAGAAAGAACTTATAGACATGACATTCAAAAGTGTACAAAATCATAACAATGTGGTGCCTTATCAAAGTTATTAGGAGAATAATCTTGGTATGGTATGGGAGGCTAATATGATTCTCTCATTTTCCACCTCATTGGGACAACTTGCCTAGTGGATGGACTAAGGTTCCACTACCCTAGAGTGAGCACACATGTTACAGAAAAATAGCCTAGACCTATTCTATGTAGTATTCGACAAATTTTCAAAGCTTGACCCTTTTTCTTGGACATACAACCACATTCCACATTGTGTTGGAACAATTGTTCTTGATCCTTTATTTTTCTTTGTTTTCCTTGGTCTTTGATAGGCTATGCCTATGTATCTTTGTTATTGCTACATACATAAGTGTCTTGAATGTCTGATTTAGTGTGAGTTTGTCATGGGGGAAAACTCTCACTAAAGTGGGGGAAAAATGTAATGTCAAAAAAAAGTAACCCTTTTCTCATGCTTAAATTGGGAATAAATAATATTAAATTAACTTAATAATTCCTTGATTTAGGGTTGTAATGTGTTACACATTCACACTAACTCTAGGACCCTTATAACTAAAATATACTTAACTATGCCTTATTTAGGGTGTAGCAAAGTGTTTTCTTACACTTTCACACTAATATAGGATTTTATTAATTAATTATGGTTAATTGAGGTTAATTGGCCCTATTGGTGATTTTTCTAGCAAAACCGAACAATCCTCTAAGAAGTAGCCAACTCCTATGATGACGAACTACTAGGTTAGTGGCCAACACAATGAGCATAGGACTTTATGGTCTGGACTCCTTCACTTCAGGCTCTATGAAACCTAGCAGGGTGATCCCAATTGTGTTTTCAGATATTGTATTTGAGTAGTAACATGTTTATACATAGATTGATTCCTACTTATTGAAAATAAAGTTCATCTCACCAAAGATTTGGTAGCTTTTCAAGTGAGCGACTAGTTATTTGTTAGGAATTGGGGATATTTCCACCTATATTATCCTTGGAAATATTTTTAATTGAATATTGTCTTATCTTAAGTCTAGGGCCAAGAACACTATCCATTCATTCTACGCAAGATTTTCTGATAAAATGACTAGTGTCTCATGAATTAGAGCAATAGAGTCAAGTACATAAGGATAAGTAATTTAAAAATTACTCACTTAAGGAAGAAATGAACTATCTTCGTAGTGCTTTGCATTTATGAAAACTCACTGTGCAAGAAACATTTACTTCTTAGAAATCCTAAGCCATTCCTTACAAAGATTATAACCTTATTCAAGAATTTTAATTAATTCCTTGAATTAAAGTAGAAAACAAAGTAATACATTCAAATGAAATATTTGAAGACAAATGATAACACCATTAGTATTTCTCATTCATAACTTATAAGGAACATACATAAGAGAGTATCTTCTTCCAGACTCATATTTGTTATGATATAAGTAAGTTCTATAAAACTTATTTAAGATCACTACATACATGATCTCAAATCCAAGACAAACTACTAGTCTATTTGAAGTATCTTATTCTAAGTGCCTTTCCTAAAATTAGTTTTTACCTAGAACCCTATTGAGACTTTAAAATCTGGCCTCTTTTAATAAGCCCTGAAAAAAAATTTATAGAATAAGGCAGCGACGTGTGTCAAGATTAATTACATTTACATTTCATTTCATTTGCACTAGAATTCAAGTTATTCTTAGTTTGTTACATGCAATCATCTAAGGAAAATGGAAGAGTAAAAGACCACATGCCATATTCCCTAAATGAAGACATGCCAGCTCCCTAATAGGTTGTATTTGTTGTAACTGTGTTGAATCCTCATCCTTGTTGACCAAAGAAGATTCTCCAATAGTAGCTCTAGTACAAACTTGTACATTATCTAGAAATAACACATGTGTCGCCAAGGTTAACTAGTTTGGAACTTCTCCTACGTACTAGCCCAAAAACATTCCACCTTAGCACTAGAAACAAGAAATTACATTAGTGATAAATAGGACAATCCTATTTGAAAGGGCATGGTTTCGTAAAAAACAAAAATAGGGCATAGTTACCACTCTGAGTCATCAAGCTAAAAGGATACCTTCCCATGTTTTGCACATGGTGGGACTGGAGAAACTGTCACCACATCCTTGTCAGAATTCCTTGATAGTACCAAAGAGAGGGGGTAATAATTACCCTCTAGATCAGTGTCACCCTTACTTCGTGAAGGGTTATTTGAAACTTCACATAGAGAATTACATCCCTTTGGATAATCCTTATAGTGCTCACTCTCCCTCCTTGACTTCTTTTCATATTCCACCATCCTCTTTTCTCTGTGTTTGACTAATTCTTTTGAAACTATCTACTCCCATGAACGGTAATTTTCCTTGTCACTATACTCCTTGAACTTCCCAAATTATATTCTTCCTTTTGGCGTAGCAGGAGCTCCTTCCATTTCACTTTCATGCTTAAGAGCATTTTCCTTAGGCTCAATAAACTCAACTTCTTAGGTTCATGAACCACCATGGAAGACCTAATTAACTAGGACAAGACCCCACTTATGGAAAATTTTATACTCACACCTCCCTACTAACCCACGCCTCTTATTTAGTTGAGAATGAAATTTTATGAGAAAGAATAACAAACAATCTGCATTAAATAGGCAATTTGAAACATGTAGAATTAATGATATCAGAATTCTTCACATGAGAAAGTTCATAATCTTAATAGATTAGTTTTAAATCTAGGTTGTTTCTTTTAAAACATTTAAAACTTCATCTATGGTGATCTGAGCCTCATTTTTTATGCTTTTAGAAACTTTTTCATAGAAAATAGTGATGCCAACTCAAGTGTTATGATTTGTAAATCAGCGTGTATCACCAACCTAATTCGTGCTTTCATTTATATTGACGAAGTACACAAGACCAATTTTTCTTAGAGGGAAATTTTATTTATACGCTTCATTGCTTCATCGTCGATATTCCCCAAATCTTAGGGTGCCATTAGAGATGAAGTTATTCATGCGATGAATTTCAGTCCATTGGATCACCCTACTTTGAAACTTTATCAATGGTTCCTCAATCCTCTCCCTGCTTTCCTTTTTGCTTTATGCTAAATCCTCAAAATTTTCCCACATTGTTTGTTCCATGTAATAATCATCACTTGTAAGTAATTTACTTTATCATTTCCCAACTCTTTCAGCGATGTAGACATCCTTGCAATAATCTTCAGCCCCTAGTCTAGTGCTTTGGCCTTTGGTCACATTTTTCCCTTCATCGTGCATCGTTGATTAAAAATTTGCGCTAAGGCTTCTATCAACGAGGGAAGATGTTGTGGAGGCATCAAATTTAGACACATACAACCTGCATAAAACAAATAGCATATCACTCATAGGATCATATCAAATTGGTGAAAGAAAAACCATTTTTAGAGGACACCCATCACTTATTGCTAATTTAGAACTCAAATTTTGAAATAAATTCATGATGAGCAATATAACATAAGGCCTTCATTCATCACTAATTCTCCTCATATATTTTGCAAACAATTAGCGACGAGAAGATTTACAACATTTATAAGGTTCGTCACATATCGCTAATGTGAGAATTACATTCAAAACATATCCGTGATCATGCGATATCACATCATATCACTTATCGCTAATTCAAATTTATATTTTCAATGATGATTCGCAATGAACGATAAGAACACAGGAACATAAGACCGAGGCATCATTGATCATTAATACAATTTTTAAAACTTGAAAACCATCACCGATGAGCGATCCTTTTAAAACATAAGACATAGGCCTAAAAGGACCTAAAAATGTGGGCCCAATCTCCACCCATGAAGATTCCCAAAAGATACAAATTGTAGTATGCACCTTTCAACCTAATTGAGCTTTATCTCCTGATTGGTGGCATTAGGCCACCAAAATCCTAGGTAAGTTTTTATCTCTATCAAAAACTAGCCTCCTAAAAGAACTGATGTCTTTCCATCCATATGTTCCCTTGTTGTACCTCTGAAGTAAGAGAAATTTCAATCCTACCAAAACAAATGTTAGGCCTTTTTTGAACAAGTGATATTTTTTCCTGATCATAATTATTTTTATCAACATCTCTCACAACCCTTTTGATTAGAACATTTCCAGTGCAATCCATGTAATTTTGTGTTATACAATTAGGCATAAGCTGAAGAATTTTATTATCACATGACACATATGTGTTATTGTTATAACATAGAACATGTTCGTACTAGAAATAACATTCCTTGTTATTTATCTTATTGTCATATCTTATCAAAATATTTGTCAACTGAATTAAAAATTGAAAGTATTCGTACTCTTTCATGTAGCTGGAATCTTGATATGTAACCCTGTCTACAACATCTTTATCAAATGTAAAACACTCATAAGCATACCTCCAAGGATTTCATTAATTTTTTGCTTTGTTTTGTCAAGGCCAAAGTCTAACTCTATTTCAGATGCATCATCAAAATCCTTAGAAAAAAGTGGATTATCTCTACACCAATAAGGATCATTTCTCATTTCTAGTGAAGATGAAGGCTCATCAAACAATAGGTTTTCTATTACATTCATTTTTGACATAAGAGCCTCAACTTTCTCAACATGTGGTCTAATTCCTTCAAGTCATTATGGCATCCAAAATCACTATAATCACTAGAAGAATAGATAGACGTATTTTCAACTTCATTCCCATCCTCAAACACCTAAAATTTCTTCACAGGGAGAAAGTTGTTCCTTCTCAAAAAAACATGTGTTCCCATCATTTTCAGCATATTTCTCATTTGTAGCAAATGATTCCATCTCTACTTCATGAGGATAATCACAATCAATAGAAAATTTACCATATTCAATGCCATCAGATCATTACTACAACAAGAAGACTTATCAATATTGCAATTATGTTCTGAATTATTAGAATGAATGCTCAGTCTTACCTCATCCATAGGAGCATAGGTAATGTGTTTTTTAACAGTACTTAAACCACACCTTTCAATTGCTTCATCTACGATTCCATCCTTTAATCTATTCTCTTCCTCTCTATGTGACATCTCACTACTTGACTCATATAAAGTAGCTAAGTTATTATCATTGTAAGTTGAAAACATGATAGTTTCTTGATGATTTGTTTGGGGCTTTATGAGATCGATATTATATAATGTTGTGTAAGCTAGAACAATAGGGGTGTAAAAGTTCTTACATTTATTTTTTACTTTTGGCTTACATCCTTTACCAACATTTGGTGTTCTATGGTAGTAAACACTTATATTCAAATGATCCTTATGTATTCCATAATTTAGGTTGTTTTCAATGCTCATAGTTATCCCATATGCTTGATGCAAAGTTTTGGGATCCTTATCTCTTAGTAAATAACTCAAATTATTATCAAAAGCTCCTAAATAAACAACCAAACATACTACAGCACTTAGTTCCAAAACATCAGGAATGTCCCTTAATGTTTTAGCAAATCTTTGGTTAAATGTTGGGACTAGATCATCCTCCTCTTTCTCAATGTTCATAAATTTATTTAGCAAATAACTAGCATTGATTCTTTCACCAAATTGCTCCATGAACACCTCTTTGAACTCACTCTAAGGATAGATAGAGCATGTAGGTAAATCATAGAACCAATCTCTTATATCTCCTTTTAGAGACTAAACAAACAACCTCATGATTACATCCTCATGATATATCTCATACTCATCAATTAAATTATTGAAATCCTATAGGTTCCTACTTGATGATTCACATCATGTACCACTGAACTTTGGTAGCTCACTTATGATTTTAAATGGAATAACATTTGGGTAACCACAAATGCCATCAAAATTTATGGCCATGTACCTTTTAATGTTGAAACTTCTTTTATTACATGACAGGGGCTAATTACAAACCATGGTTGCACCAGGAACCATATATATATATATATATATATATATATATATATATATATATATATATATATATAGTATATATATATATATATATATATATATATATATATATATATTAATGCACCTTTTCTTATAGTTCTATCATCCTTTTCTTACCATGCAATTACAAAGGGAAACTAAAAAATATTTTACAACATAATATTAATCTCTTATAATGAGCATTTGACTTGCTTAAGATCTTTCTAAATGTGTTTCTTTAAAAATATTGCATGCATATCTTCACAATAAATATTACCATCTAGTAATACAAAAGTATGCAATCCCATCACTACTATTCCCATCCTTAGTTCTCAATCACTTAATAGGGAACCAAATTTTCTAGTCTTACAAGTATGATTTTTATATAAAAACCAAAAACTAAGGAATACCTGGATATGTGGAATTGTTGTGAGTTTTTCTTTCTGTTTGGAAATCCTTATCAATCTAAAATGTTCTTCACATCTTCATCAAGTTCTTTTGATAGAGTCACACATATAATTTTTGAAACTTGTTCAATAGAAACATTTCTGGGCTGAAAATTCCTCAATATCTAATCCAGATGTTTAGATTCACCATTTTCTTGACTCTGATAGTCTACAACTAGGGATTGAAGGTATTCCCTAGTGGAGTCACCATTTTTTATGGTGATTTTTCCAATAGAACCAAATAATCCTCTAAGAAGTAGCCAACTCCTATGATAAAGAATTGCTAGGTTAGTGGCCAACACAATGAGCATAGGACTCTATCGTCCGTACTCCTTCGCTTTAGGATCTGTGAAACCTAGGAGGGTGATCCCAATTATGTTTTTAGATATTGTATCCAATTCGTAACATGTTTATACACATATTGATTCCTACTTATTGAAAATAAAGTTCATCTCACCAAAGATTTGATAGCTTTTCAAGTGAGTGACTAGTTATCTACTAGAAATTGGGTATATTTCCACCTATACTATCCTTGGAAAGATTTTTAATTGAATATTTTTTATCTTAATTCTCGGGCCAAGAACACTATCTATTCATTCTATATAATATTTTCTAAAAAAATGACCAGTGTCTCATCAATTGGAGTAATAGAGTCAAGTACATAAGGATCAATAATTTACAAATTACTCACTTAAGGAAGAAACAAACTATTTTCATTATGCTTTGCATTTACGTAAACTCACTGTCCATGAAACATTTACTTCTTAGAAATCCTAAGCTATTCCTTACAAATTTTATAACCCTATTCAAGCATTTTAATTAACTCCTTGAATTAAAGTTGAAAATAGACTAATACATTCAAATGAAATATTTGAAGACAAATGATAAAACCATTAGTATTTCTCATTCTTAACTTACAAGGAACATACATAGGAGAGTATCTAATTCCAAACTCATATTTTTTCTAATATAAGTAATTTCTATAAAACTCATTTAAGAAAACTACATACATTATCTCACATCCAATACAAAATCCTGGTCTATTTCCATTATTATATTTTAAGTTCCTTTTCTGAACTTAGTTTTTTACCTAGAAACCTATTGAGACTTCAGAATCTGACCTCTTGTAATAATCCCTTAAATACCTTTTATAGAATAAGGGAGCAACAAGCATCATACTTAATTACATTTATATTTCATTTCATTTGCACCAGAATTCGAGATATTCTTAGTTTGTTACATGAAATCATCTAAGGAAAATGGAAGAGTAAAAGAACACATGCCATATTCCCTGAATGAAGACACACTAGCTCCTTAATAGGCTGAGTTTGTAGTAACCGTGTTGAATCCTCATTCTTGTTGACCAAAGAATATCCTCTAATAGCAGCTCCAACACAAACTTGTATATTGTCCAAAAACAACACATGTGCCACCAAGGTTAACTAGTTTGGCACTTCTCCTACATACCATCCCAAAAAATTTCCACCTCAGCACTAGAAACAAGAAATCACATGAGTGTTGAATAGGAAAATCCTATTTAAAAGGGCATGGTTTCTTCAAAAACAAAAATATGGCATAGTTACCACTCTGATTCATCGACCTCAGAGGATACTTGCCCACATTTGGCTCATGGTGGGATTGGAGAAATTGTCACCACCTCCTTGTCAAAATTCCTTGGTAGTACTAGGGGGAGGGGGTAATAATGACCCCCTGGATCAATGTAACCCTTACTACCTAAACCGTTATTAGAAACTTCACATGGAGAATTACATCCCTTTGGATAAGCCTTATAGTGCTCACTCTCCCTCCTTTCCTTCTTTTCATATTCCACCATCCTCTTTTCTCTTTGTTTGACTAATTCTTTTGAAACTATCTACTCACATGGATGGTAATTTTCCTTGTCACTATACTCCTTGAATTTCCCAAATCCTATTCCTCCTTTTGGCGTACCAGGAGCTCCTTGTGTTTCACTTTCATCCTTTAGAGAATTTTCCTTAGGCTCAAATAAACTCAGCTTCTCAAGCTCATGAACCACCATGCCAGACCTAATTAACTAGGACAAGACCCCAATTCTGGATAATTTTATACTCACACACCTGCCTACTAACCCACACCTCTTATTTAGTGTAGACTAAAATTTGATGAGAAAGAATAACAAACAATCTGCATTAAATAGGTAATTTGAAGCATGCAAAATTAATGATCACAAAATTCATCACATGAGGGAGTTGATAATCTTAACAACTCAGTATTAAATCCAGGCTGTTGCTTTTAAAACTTCATCCATGGTGATCTGAGCCTTTTTTTTTATGCTTTTAGCAATTTTTTCATAGAAAATAGTGATTCCATCTCAAGTGTTGTGATCTGTCAATCAAAATGTATCGCCAACCTAATATGTGCTTTCATTAATATCAGTGAAGTACACAAGACCAATTTTTCTTAGAGGGAAACTTTCTTTATACGCTTCATCGCTTCATCACTAATCTTCCCCAAATATTAGGGTGAAATTAGCAATGAATTTATTCATGTGATGAGTTTCATTCCATTGGATCACCCTGGTTTAAAACATTATCAATAGTTCCTCAATCCTCTCGTTGGTTTCCTTTTTGCTTTATGCTAAATCCTTAGGATTTTGCCACATTGTTTGTTCCATGTAATAATCATCACTTTTCACTAATTTACTTTATCATTTCTCAATTCTATCAGCAATGTAGACATCCTCACAATAATCTTCAGCCCTTGGTCTAGTGCTTTGGCCTTTGGTCACATTCATCCCTTCATCGTGCATCGCTAATTCAAACTATGTGCGAAGGCTTCTATCGGTGAACGAAGATGTTGTGGAGGCACCAAATTTAGACATGTACAACTTGCATAAAACAAATGGCACATCGATCATAGGATCATATCAAATTGGTGAAAGTAAATTCATTTTTAGAGGACACCCATCGCTTATCACTAATTTAGAACTCAAGTTCTAAAATAATCCAAGATGAGTGATATAACATAAAGCCTTCATTGATCACTAATTCTCCTCATATATTTTGCAAGGAATTAGATACAAGAAGATTTACAACATTTATAAGGTTCATCCCATATCGCTAATGTGAGAATTACATTCAAAACATGTCCATGATCACGTGATATCACATCATATCGCTTATCGCTAATTTAAATTTATCTCTTCATTGATGATCTACAATGAGTGATAAGAACACAAGAACATAAGACCAGGGCATCACTCATCGCTAATACAAATTTTAAAACTTGAAAACCATTAGTGATGAGCGATCCTTCAACAATACAAAAGACACCACTCATCGTATATTTGATCTAAGCACTCTAGCAACAATTTGTGATAAGCGATAGCATATCAATATCATTGCATCGCCCGTCACTGATTCAAAATCGGCACTCTTAAAATAATCAGTGATGAGCGATAAGAACACAGTGGCCATCAGAAATTAAGTGAAATCCTTTAAACACGTGCACACTCTTAATTTGTTCTTAATGAAGGGGATTCCTAGGATAATAATAAACTCAAAAAACTTCTAAGTCATGAAATGCAAAGGATGTAAAGGCCACAAGATCCTTTACTCAACCTTATAAAATAGAAAGGTTTGGAATTAGGCATGAAGAACCAATTACTAGGTGATATTGAAAGATCAAATATGTATTAAAATAACTAGAAACGAGTAATAGGGATTCAATGGCTAAATAGAACATTGTAAGCATTTGTAGATAGCAACACTTCATCTAGATGCAATATGGGTTTAAGATGGAACACAAAAAAAATTTAGGGTTCCATCAGGCCCCTTTAATTTAAATCTAAGCCTTATTAATTTCATTTTCAAGGATCTATCCTGACACCCATTAATGATGACATGACATTTACATTGGAAAAGTTGGAATCCTAGAAATCTGTGGTAGGACCCATTTGCCACTGTTGCAAGTATGAGCATGTTTGGTGGTATTGTCATTAATGTTTTCATTAATGTCAACAAAGTTTAGTATGTCACATATCGTATATGTATAGTTGATATGTTGTTGAGATGTTGTGATTTTATGGAGCTATCCTTATGTTGTTGCACATGTGTTTAAATGATGAGTTTCCAAGTGCATTTGAGAAAATTAATAAAGAGAGAAGTCAGAGTTATGAATGTTTTCAAAATGTCCTACAGTATGTGCTTTGCATTTCTCCTATGTTCATCCTATGTTTGTGTGGATCAGAAGGTTTTCTAATGGTGATCTGATGGTGATATCTACTGATTTGTAGCCTCTAGTTTCATGAAGCATGAAAGTTGTGTTCACCGGTGTGTGAACCGTTCTAGAAAAGTTAGCTTTTTGTGACTGGGAGAAATGTTTCTCCTCTACAGTCCTCCACTGTTCTATTTCAGATCTTATATATTTGGAATGTTTCTTATAATGGTATTCTCTTGGCTCTGGCAAAGATGCATGTGGTCTGGTGAGATACAAGTAAAGTTTCAGAGTTTTTGTATGTGTTTGCACAATTTAGATGGACTGATGGAAGGAGTTTGGTGTTCAAAGATTGTTGCACTTACTGTAGATGTATCTAAGCGAAATTGAGATGTGTTATCATGCATAATGAGGCATTTTGCATTGTTTGTGTGCTATCTTATTGTTGGAAAGCATGTACATCAATGTTCATTTGTGTTTTCATTAGGTTTGGTCGACCTAATGTTTACACATCATTTGAAGAATTAAATTTAATTAAGGAAGAGTGGTTGATTTGAGACACTATTTTTGTTCTTGGTTAAGTATTTTTTGGTCCACTCTTATTCCTTTCCACCGTGGGAATGTTGAGTTGCTAACCTAATTTGAATTTATGAAATGAGGTGTATATGTCTGACCTTAGAGAAAGTTTCTAAGGTTGAAGATGGTATAAATGCAAGTCAAATTGCAAACAATTGGATGGTGATGCAAAGTGACGAAGTAAGCCACAAATCAAAAGAGCAGAATTTTGTGAAAGTGAGTTAAGGTAGTATTACTTAATTATGTTAGATTCCTAAAGGTAATGAGCTAAAGGTTTCTACAATATTTTAATCAAGGCTACAGATTGTGTAAATTGTTGTGGTGGATCTTTTGTATCAGTAGGAAGTGAGCCTCCATGTTGGATAGTGAGTCCTTTCTATAGGTAGTGATCCTTTGTATTTCAACAGTGAGTCCTCTTCTAGGCAGTGAGCCCTTGGCAGTAAGCCTTCGTAATGGCTTTTGCTATCTCTTTATATTGTGAGTTAATCCTCACCATGGTTTTTCCCTCATTGGGTTTTCCATGTAAAATCTAGTGTTCATTGTGTTGATTTTACTTTATGTTATCTACATTTAATGTTCATACATAATAACAAAATAGTGTGGTTGTGAAGCTAATAAGTATTTAAATTTTTGAATTTGAATTTGGTGACAACTGATTCACCCCCTCTCAGTTGTCATGTATCAGAGCTTTGGTTCCTTGCTGTAGAGCTTAATCGCTTAAGGAGGATCCAATGTCATATAAGTTGGCAATCCCTATTTCTGATGGATCTGATTATAGTGATTGGAAAATACATAAGAGAGGATATATTATTTCCCTTCGTTAAAAAACTTGGAAGATTTTTGACACAATGTATGTTGCTCTGGCGAGTGGTCCTCTACTATAGATAAGGTTTCTGCTTATGAGGAGAATCAAAAAGTGAGGTATGCTATTTACAGTGCTCCATATAAAACTAAGTGAACTAAGGTTCTTTCTTTAGGCACTACTCATGAAGTCTGGAAGAAGTTGGAAGAACTATATGAAGGAAATGAAAGAGTAAAATTCACAAAGAAGCTAGCGCAAAAGCATGGATATGAGAATTTGAACAATGGAAGAAGTTAGAAGAACTATATGAAGAACTATATGAAGGAAATGAAAGAGTAAAATTCACAAAGAAGCTAGCGCAAAAGCGTGGATATGAGAATTTGAACAATGGAAGAAGGTGAAGAATTCACAAGCTATTTCTAGAGGGTTGAGATGATAGCAAATTAAGTTAGGAATCAAGGGGGAAACCTGACCGATGAAGATATAATTTAGAAGATCCCGATCACCCCACTAGATTGCTACAATGATAAGATCTCAGAAATTGAAGAAATGTATGATCCTAATAAGTATACTAAAGAACAGTTATTCGGCACCTTGACAACATCTGAGATGAGAAAGTTTAGGAAAGAAGAAAAGATAGAAACAACATTTAAGGCAATCAAGATTGAAGATGATTTGGATAGTGATGGTTCTGATGAGTTGGAAGTGAATTTCACCAGAAAGTATAAAGGTATGTTGCCCTTTAAATGTTCCAGTTGCGGTAATATTGGCCATTATGCTTCAGGATGTCTAAATATACTTGCACATAAGAAGAACAAGGATTATAAAGATAAGGATAGAAAGGATAATAAATACAAGAAGTTGTATTATGATAAAGAAAAGACAAAATTTCTAATGATGAATTTGAAAATTAGGGTTATGGTAGTGAATTCTTGTTTTTAGCTTTGGAAAAAAAATATATATCTACTAACCTTGGAAAATGTGCAAGGAAGAATGCTCTAAAGAACAAAAAGAATAAGATGGAAGGTACTTTGGTCACTGCCTTTCATGCAAGACATGATGAAGACTATTGGGTGATGGACAGTTGATGTTCTAATCACATGACCAGAGATAAGAGTAAGTTCACTAAACTTTAAAAGTATGATGGTGGTTTGGTCATTTTTGATGATGATTCAAGAGCTAAGATTTGTGGGAAAGGTACAATTAGTTTTGATGGAATACACAACACTAATGTTGTATATTATGTAAAGGGTTTGAGGCATAACCTTTTGAGTGTTGGATAGATGTGTAGAAATGGTTTTAAACTTTTGTTTCAAAATAATACCTGTGAAATCATAAAAGGATCTGAAGATGTGATTGTTGATGGAAGGAGAACTCATGGAAACTTCTATAGGCTTAAGGGAGTTGATGGTCAATGTATTGTATCTCAAATCAAAGAAAGTTGGTTATGGCACCGAAGGATGTGACATGTAAACTTTGATAATCTAGTCAAGATCATTTCAAGAGTTGTTGTTCAAGGTCTGCCTAGAATCACAAAGCCTACTAATACTATTTGCAGAAGTTGTCAGTTAGGGAAACAAACAAGATGCAACTTTAAGGGAAAAGAGAAATATAATATAGGAATGTTGGAGTTAATTCATAGTGACCTTTGTGGTCCGACTAGAATAGGAAGCCTAAATGGTGATAGGTATTTCATACTCCTTATTGATGATTATTATTGAATGACATGGGTTACTTTTCTTAGAGAGAAGACTCAAGCTCTGGATAGGTTTAAAGTGTTCAAAGCAAGAGTGGTAAATGAAGTGAATTTGAGAATCAAATGTTTGAGATCTGATAGAGGTGGATAATTCACTTTTGGTGATTTTAATACATTTTGTGAAGAATATAGCATAAAAATACTATTTTTTTCTCTGAGAACCCCTCAACAGAATGGGGTAGTTGAGAGGAAAAATCAAATGGTATAGGAAGCTGGAAGAACCATGATGAAATAATGAAATATACGAGATATGTACTAGAGAGAGGCAATACACACTACTATTTATTATCTTAATAGAGTTTATATTAGAGGCAACAACACAAAGACTCCTTTTGAGTTATGGACTGATAATACTCCTACTGTGAAGTACTTCAAGGTATTTGGAAGTAGATGTTACATAAAAGAGATGATGAAAATCTTGGAAAGATTGATGCTAGATGTGATGAAGGAATTTTTCTTTGGTACCCTACTACTAGCAAATCATATAGATGCTTCAATAAAAAATAGAGGAAGATTGTTGAAAGTGCTAATGTGAAAGTTGATGAAGACATACACAAACCTATTGAGATAGGTGAAGTTGAACCTGATGATCCTATATGTGGACAAGTACCTAAAGAGAATAAGGAGAAGGAAGAAGAAGAGGAAGAAAAATAGACTAAAGAAGAATAAAATGAACCAGAACCTATTTCTAAGACTCCTAATTATGTACAAAAGAATCATCCGAAGGAATGGATAATTGGAGATAAGAATGAAGGTGTGAAGACAGCAAGTAAAGTAGTAGGTGAGGTAAATTTGTGTTTAGTCTCTAAAATTTAACCTAAGTCTGTGAGTAAAGCATTTGAAGATGAGAATTGGATGAGAGCCATGAAAGAAGAGTTGTAGCAAATAGAAAAGAATCATACATGGAAATTAGTTCCAAGACTTGTGAATAAGAATGTAATTGGTTCAAAATGGGTGTCCCAGAATAAGTTGAATGAAAATGGTGAAGTTATAATAAATAAGGAAAGACTTGTATGCAAGGGACACTCACAAGTTGAAGGCATAGACATTGAAGAAACATTTTCCCTTGTGGCTAGGACGGAAGCTATTAGAATGTTTTTGGAATTTTTTTCCAATGAGGATTTCAAAGTATATTAGATGGATGTCAAGTCAGCATTTCTGAATGGTGAATTAGAGGAAGAAGTTTACATGGAACAACCTAAAGGATTTTAGTTATCTAACAAACCAAATATGGTTTGTAAGTTGAAGAAGGAATTCTATGGACTGAAGAAAGCTCCTAGAGCTTGGTATGAAAGATTGGATAGATACCTGATAAAGCAAGTATTCAACAAAGCCTTTGTTGACAATAGTCTTTACTTCAAAGTGCAAGGTAAAAAAATGTTAATAGTGGTAGTATATGTTGGTGATATCATCTTTGGTGGAAATAAAGGCATGTGTAAAATATTTTTAGAAGAAATGCAAAAAGAATTTGAAATTTCCATGATTGGTGAGTTGAATTTCTTTATTGGTCTTCAAGTAAATCAAACTAATAAAGGGGTATTCATTTCACAATCTATGTACATGAAAAAGTTGTTGAAGAAGTTTGGAATGGATGATTCCAAACTGGTTAGTACTCCTATGGTGACTGGATGTAAGCTAAGTAAAGATGATGAATTTTCTAAAACTAATCAGAGAAAATATAGATCTATGATTGGTGGACTATTGTATCTTACTGCTACTAGACCGGATATTATGCATGAAGTATGTTTAGTTGCTAGATTTCAAGAAAATCCTAAAGATGCACATGTCCCAGCGGTAAAGAGGATATTTAGATATTTTAAAGGTACACCAAATTATGGTTTATGGTATCCTAAGGGTGATGATTTCACCTTGAGTGCTTATATCGATGTAGATTGGCCTGGTTGTGTGGATGACCGAAAGAGTACCAGTGGGCGTGTTTTCCTTCTTGGTGGAAGATTGGTTTCTTGGTTGAGTAAGAAACAAGACTCAGTTTATTTATCCACTGTAGAGGCAGAACATATTGTTGTAGCATCCTATTGCACACAGGTTTTGTGGGTGAAGCAAAATCTGAAAGACATTGGAGTAATATGTGATGAGCCTATTCCTATTTTTTGTTACAACACAAGTGATATAAACATTTCAAAGAATCCAGTTATGCACTGAATAAAAAAACACATTGATGAGCTCAGGATATGCTCATAATTTGAGTATCATGATATACTTTTAATATCTCTACTTTTACTGCTAATGGATGTTTTAACTATTTTATTAAAGAATTTTTATCCAAAATGGGTAGTATCCTATAGCAATACATTCCTACATTCCTACAGCCTAATATATCCATGTGTCTTATTAATTACCCTATTTGACTTCCCAAATGACTGATATAATGCATATGGTTTTTGAATGATGGGATAGATTTAATATGTGATTAATGAATGTATCGTGTTGTTTGCCACGAATGCTTTCTTTCACCTTTGTCGCCTTGTGCATCGTAGGTTGTTGAAGGGAGCATGAACAAGTTAAGCGCAGTAGACTTCGGCCTTGCAGTAAAGTCCATTTGCAACATAGTGTTGAGGAAGTTTTTCCAGCGAAGACTCTCTGTCCGGGTTGTTGGGAAGAAGCCGAAATGATCATTTAATCTGGAAAGAGTGGAATGCTAAATTCTCTTTGGATCGGGTTGAATGGATATACTTTCATTTATGAGAAGTCTATTCCTCGGTTTCAGGATACATTTATGTCCACGTCTTTCTCTGTTAGAGTTAGGTAATTAGTTTCTTTTCTTATAAATAAGTGTTCCTCCTGCGTGAGTGAGCATACATAGCATCTAAAAATTAGTATGATAATAAGAAGTAGAGTATGTAAGAATCAATATTATGATAAGAAATAGAGTTTTGTGTTAGTTTTCATATGAGCAGAACAATGTATACCATTTTGAGTTTATGAATAAAAGTTGATGAAGTTCTAAGTTAAATCCTTGCATAATTAGTCGATGCTTGCTAAGGGGGCCCACTTAGTAAGTATCTGTAGTTAGTTAGTTAGTTTTTTATTTTCTATTGATCATAAGTTATATTTCGTTCTTCAAGTTTCAGTGCAAACTCAGTCTTTTACTGTTTCTGTAGCATTGGGAATCCATCCCTATGTTTGTTCCTGCAACATAAGGCCAGTTCATAGTTTGTTTCTCAGTTATAGTTGTTATGGTTTCTGCTTTGATTAAGTTTAGAAGGCTTCGCATTACATTTCCTGTAGCATATGTAGAATTCATTTCATGCATTTATTTCTAGCAAAACATGACTGTAGACAGTTCTTAGTGCACATACAGTGCTGCTCCATTTCAAGTATATGTTCCCTGGTTTGACAAAGTAAATGAATGACCATGAGAAGATGACAGTTGCCTATTGGAATGTCCAATTCTCAGGTTAGGATTTTCCATGACTTTTATATCCTTTTGTGGGCGTGACCATTTTTGGCACCATTTCCGGGGATGGTGTCAAGCTAAGAACCTGTCATAAGTCATTGTTAGTAGTATCTTAGTTTGTTATTCAAGAATTTTCAAATTCCTTCAATTCACCATTCATTTTATTGCATGCATAGAAGTAGAGATGCTCTGGGAAGGTTCCTCCCTGAAAACCTGTTTGTTGAATTGCCATTTGATCTAGCTAACGAAGAATCTGAGGAAAATCCATTTGCTCTGATACTTTAGCAAGCAAATATGGCACGTAATCCACCTAATCCACCTCCTACTTTTGAGTTTCCCATTGTTTCCCAGCAAGATAATGATAACCTTAAAAATATTCCTTCTTCATTACTTCCCAAGTTCTATGGACTAGTTACAGAGAATCTAGAAACTTTCTTGTTTGAGTTTGATATCCTTTGTCGCAGCTATGATTACACTTCAGATGCTCATAGGATGAAGTTGTTTCCTTCCACTTTGAAGGAAGAATCCTTTAGATGGTTCATGAGTTTGGGAAGAGGTGTTGTTGATAGTTGGGTAGTCATGCAAACAAAATTCCTTAAGAAATACAAGGAATATTGTAAGAGTGGTAGTAAGGGAGACGATATATTCAAAATTCAACAAAAGGAGGATGAAAGCATGGAAGACCATATCTCAAGATTCTTGTTTTCTCTAAAAAATAATTTAGACCATACTCTTAATGAAGAGTCTCAAAAAATACTCTTCCTAAGAGGAATCAGTGATACCTATATAGATGCCCTAGACCTGATGGGAGGAGGTGATATAGCCCAACTACCTTAGGATGATATCAAGAAAATATATTCCAACTACTCTCAAGCAATTGTTAAGAAGGGTAGAGGTCATTAAGCCACAGTGGGAAAGTCTTCTATTAATGGAGTTTCACGGATGGAGATCACAAATTTGCTATCTGATTTCAAGCAGGATATCATAAACAACATGGGTACACTGTTGGATACTATGCAAGCTCGGAAGAAACATGAGGAAGCTGAAGCAATCTTGGCGGAGTTTTGTCCACATTGTAGACAGAAGAAATGGGACTACAGATGTAAGATGGTGGCTATCCTGGAGGCTAAATAGTTACCTACTAATTTTAAGATGGTAGAGAGTGATGATGATCAAGTATTCTTCATCGTACAAAGGTTACCATGCGCTCAAAGACAAGGTATCCCTCAAGATCCTTTGACCTTTGGTAATCCTTATTCTAATTACAATAACCAATGGCAACCTACATATGGCCCAACACCACCTTGGAATACTTCTCAACCACACTGGCCTAACTATCAAAGCCCTTAATGGCAACCTCCTCAAAGAGGTTGGCAGCAACCATATGGACAATGGACCCCACCTCCAGGTAACTGGCAGTAGAATCCTCAATGGAGAAGTCCACAACAATGGCAAAATCAATCCTTTGGATCCCTGCAATCTCAGCAGCCACAACTTTTGGTTCTCATGCCACCTCCTACAACACCTGCAGCAAATACTGGGCTTCCAAAACAAACCCCTATGCATGTTCAACTATTGCCAAATCCTAATAATAAGCAGCAGCAGCAAAAACAACCTATGCATTTTGCAGAAGCCAATCAGTATCCAGCTTATGCCTTGAATATTCGTGATATCCATCTCAGGTCTGGAACCATTCTCCCTACTCCACAATTGCCTACAATAACAAAGATTCCAGATTTTGCATCTAAACAACCTACTGATCCTGTAGAACATATACTTGTATCAGATACTATCTCTAAGGAGCTTGTCTTGCAGCATCAGGCCAAACCACCTTTTCCTCAGCGATTGCAAATTACTACATCCAAGTCTATGGAAGAGCCTACCTTTGATATTTTGGACCAGTTGAAGAATGTACACATTCAAATTCCTCTTTTTCAAGCTATTAAAGATGTCCCAAATTTTGGAATATACATTAAGGAGACCTGTTTAAAGAAACCAGGAAGAAAGAAAAAGGATCCCCAAACTATCCATGTTCTAGGACAGTTGGCAGATATTATGTTAGGGAAGGTAGTCATTCCAAAATATACTGACCCTGGGAGTCCTGTGGTACAAATAAATATTAATGGTCAGATAGTAAAGAATGTTTTGATTGACCTTGGTCCAGCCATCAATGTAATGACCAAGAATACAATGGAATATTTAAATATCTTAAACATTCGGTCTACACCTACCATCCTGCAGCTTGCTGATAGTTCCACAAGTAAACCGGATGTTATGGTAGAAGATATTATTGTCATCCTTAAGTCTTGGGAATACCCAACATATTTTACCATATTGTCCACTAAGGCAACTTTGAGAGGATATCCTATCATCCTAGGTAGACCATGGTTAGCTACGGGTGATGGTTTTATAGGATGTCGTTCAGGAGACATGACAATTTCTGATGGTTAGTCAAGAAAGAAATTGGCTTTATACCCTCCTGCTCAACCTCAGCTAGACTTGTCTCAACCAATTTGGCCATATTTAGGAGAGGAAACTAAAGAAGTTAACTCATTGGCCCACCTAATGATGCTACAAACTAATCCATTTTCATAGCTCCAGAGTGAGGATGACATGCTTTTACACATCTTTCAGTCTAACCCTGGTCTGAGTAGTCCATCTGCTACAGATAGCTGTCCCTAGCAATGTTTCTTGCAACAACTAAATTCTGAGAACCTGTCACCTGAATCTCCTATAGTTTATCATAATTTGCTTCCATATGAAATATAGACACCACCTTTATCAGTAGCCTCCATGAATTATCTTATCAATAAAATAGAAGTGTCTCTAGGCTGCTTTTTGAACATCAATAATAAGTTGCCTCAATCTCAACAAGCTACCCTAGTCACAATGTTGCAAGAAAAACACAGAGCTTTTGCATGAGACTATGGAGATATGAAGGGAATAGATCCTCAACTCTATACTCATAGGATCTACATTAAGGAAGATTGTTTACCTATTAGGCAGCCTCAAAGAAGGATAAACCCAACACTCAGGGAAATAGTTAAAACAGAGCTCCAGAAGTTGCTTGATGCTGGTTTTATCTACCGCATTTCAGACAGTCAATGGGTGTCTCCATTGGTGATTGTCCCTGAAAAAGGTGGAAAATGGAGAGTTTGTGTAGACTACAGAGAGCTGAACACAACTAAAAAAGATCACTTTCCACTACCATTTGTTGACCAAGTACTAGACTCATTGTCTGGGCAAAAGTATTTCTCCTTTTGGATGGATATAGTGGGTATAATCTAATTAGAATCACCCCTGAAGATCAAGACAAAACAACTTTTACCAGTCCATGGGGTACTTTTGCCTACTCTGTCTTACCTTTTGGACTGTGTAATGCACCTACAACATTTCAAAGGGCAGTGATCAATATTTTTGCTGATATTTCTCATGATTCTATGGAAATATACATGGATGACTTTACTGCTTATGGATTTACTTATGAAGAAGCATTAGTCAATTTGGAAAAAGTGTTGAAAAGATGTCAGGAACATAATTTGTCTTTGAATAGTGAGAAATGCTTCATGATGATGCAAGAGGGAATTATTTTAGGCCATCATGTCTCCCAAGTAGGAATTCAGGTTGATTTTGCAAAAATAGAATTATTTTAACTTCTAACTTTGCCAACACCTACAAAACAAAAGGATGTTAGAAGTCTCCTAGGACATGCTGGATATTATAGAAGATTTATCAAATATTTCAGAAAAATAGCCAGTCCATTATATGCTTTATTGACTAAGGATTCTGAATTTACCTGGACTAAAGCTTGTGACAAATCTTTCCTACAACTTAAGAATTTACTTACTCAGGCACCTGTTCTTCAAGGACCGAAGTGGAGTCTGCATTTTCATATACACACAGATGCTTCTGATTATGCCATAGGGGCAGTTTTAGGACAAAAAGAGAATTTCATAGAGCATGCCATATATTTTATTAGCAAAAATCTTCAAGGCCCTAAATTAAACTATACTGTCCCAAAGAAAGGATTGTTAGCAGTTGTGTATGCCCTGAACAAATTTAGGCATTATGTCACTAGTTACCAAATATTTGTTCATATAGATCATGCAACAATAAGGTACCTCATGAATAAGCCTGCCATATCTGGCAGATGAGCAAGATGGCTCCTATTGTTGCAGGAATTTGATATCATAGTTATTGATAAGCCAAGCCGAGCTAATGTGGTGGCTGATTTCTTGTTAAGACTTCAAACACCTACACCTGACACTCCTAAGGTAATTGATGATAGCTTTCTTGATGAACATCTATTTTCTATTGCTACTCAAACCCCATGGTATGTAGATATTGCAAATTATTTAGCATCCAACAGAATTCTAGCACACTTCTCACCAAAGGAAAGGAAATTGCTGGTTGAGAAAAGTTTCAACTTTTCATGGATTGCAGACTGTTTATTTTAAACAGGGCCTGACCAAGTCATGAGAAGATGTGTGAGGGAAGATGAGACCTATGACATTTTGCATGCCTGTCATGATGAGCCATGTGGAGGGCACTTTGCAGCCAAGAGAACAACTATGAAAGTGCTTAATACAGGATACTATTGGCCTACACTACACAAAGATGCAGCAGCCTACACTAGGAAATATGACAGATGTCAACGTATGGGGAGACCAACAAGGTCTGATGAAATGCCCCTACATCCACAAGTGGTCATCAGTCCATTTGACAAATGGGGCATGGATTTTGTTGGGCCATTGATCCTCCATCCAATGGGAAATCGTACATTTTGGTGTGTACTGATTATGTAACCAAGTGGGTGGAAGTGAAAGCAATGACACATGCCCATGACAATAAAGTTGTCGAGTTCCTATATGAGCAAATTTTTACTTGGTTTGGAGTCCCAAGGGAGCTTGTTACTGATCAAGGAGCTCAATTTACATCCAATTTAATCACTGCACTGATGAATGATTACAAGATTAGGCATAGAAAGTCTATCCCCTATCACCATCAAGCCAATGGCCAAGTAGAGGTTACCAATAGAGAAATTGAGGCAATCCTTACAAAGACAGTCCAATTACACAAGAAGGATTGGAGCAGTCGCCTTCCTGAAACAGTCTGGGCCTATAGAACAACATGGAAAACAACTACAGGGTTTACTCCTTTTGAGTTGCTCTATAGTAAGACAACCATATTGCCAATTGAGTTTGAGCACAAGACCTTAAGGACTGCCCTCCAGCTTAACATAGATATTTTTGAGGCTCAAAAGGAATGCCTCCTACAGCTGAATGCATTGGATGAGCTAAGGAAAGCTATCTTGTAGCATACTGAAACTATCCAACAACAAAGAAAAAAATGGCATGACAATCATATTCGAACTAGGCAATTCTCTTCCGGTGACTGGGCGTTGCTCTATGACTCCAGATACAAAGAAAATCAAGGTAAACTCACTACACGTTAGCTTGGTCCTTATGAGATAGAAAATGTATTTGATAATGGCTCAGTATAGTTAGCCACAATAGATCTAGTTTGATTCAAGTTACTGGATAATGGACACCGTCTTTAGTTGTATCATAAGCCAGCATCCAAAGATGAGTTTCTGCAGTAGTTTGTTTCAAATACGGCCACTAATCTTCCTGTAGTGAAAGGCTTCGGTCTTTCTCTTGCAGCATCTCTTTAAATTCCATGTTGCATGTACATAATAAAGGTTTCCTTTTCAAGGATGCCACGTTCTCCATTTTTCCATCCATCACCGCTATTCATTCTCTTTTCTTCCACGTCATCCATTTTTCCGTACCACCTCATTCACAGTTTCTATTCCAACCATCATTTCATGGTGCACTGTGATTTTCCCAGCACGTATGAGCATTAATTGAAAGGTATGTGATATCTTCTCTTAATCACATTATTTATTTGTTTCATTTATTCAACAACTACTATGTACATATCAGTCTTTTTTTCCCATGCTTCGCCTGTCCTTTCGCCCATGTGTTGATACATGTCAACTTTTAAGTAGGGGGCGGGATAATCCATTGCAAATCTTTTCTTATGTCGCTATCACAACTAATAAGATATTTTTTTATTCTTCTTGTACTTTCCAAATATGGCTGCATGTTTTATCTTAAACAACATTAACTACTTGATATGAGTAGTTCCTAATAATCATTACATGCAATTATCTTCTGAGTCATTCTTGTTGAAAATGAGGTGTTTTCTTAGCTTAATACTCTGTAAAACTTCAAAATTGCTGTTTTAAGTAAGTCTTTTCTTTGTTACATATATTCTTTGTGGATGATTATCTTGATTAATCCATTTTACTGTTGTAGAATGTAGAGAGAATTATTTAGAAGAACTAGACAGGATAATAGAAGGATCACACAAGATATACCGTGGAGAAACCCTTTCGGGAAAAAACTCCACCAAGAATTATTCTATTATTCAAACTCTAAATTACAATAGCTCCAATTCTTGCTTGAGAATGCTTCTTCTGTCTTCAACAATCTTCTTCACACCTACAATAAGAAAATCTCACAACTCTATTCAACTTTCTTGAGATAAATACACAATATGCAACCTTGTAATCTCCAAATGGTGATAATTACAATGTACAAGCTCAAGCCCTTGAAAAGGTATGCCATATTGCTTCAAGTTGATTTCTACCGTGAAGACTAAAGCTTACAACATGTGCATCATGCATTTGGGTGTCCCAAACTGAAGCTACAACTTCTCCTTCACTTCAGTGATAATTCCAAAGCTATTCCTTAAAGATGGCGCCCACAATTAAAGCTACTTAACTGAGCCATCAGAAATATCTTATCATTCATTGGAGTTAATTCCAATAAAGCATCTTGGGCACCCAAGTTGGCTTCAAGTGCTTTATTGTTAACTGAAACATTTACTCAACACCATTCCCAAAGAATGGTCATCCCTTGTTAACTGAAGGTAGTCCCTGTTATCTGTCATACAACTCAATGTTATTAGCCATGCATTACAAGTTAACTGAAGCTAACTACATGCAACTCAAAATAACCAACATGCATGCAACATGCACTTGCATGCAATTGAAGATAACTAAACTGAACTGAACTGAACCGAACTGAACTAAATTGAACTGAACTAAATTGAACTGATCTGAACTGAACTGAACTGAAGAACTTGTCTGAACTTAACTTAACTGATCTTAACTGAACTTCAAGCATGCAAACATCAAATCCTAACTTCTAGGATCATTACATGCATTCAGAAGTGTTAACTGTTACTCTGTATAGTTAACTAGACACAAGGTGAGTTTCACCTTACCATGTGTGCACCGACATGGTCCTATTATTTAGGAATAAATACAAATGTCAATTTCATGATTTATTTCATCCAAATATTAATCTCATCCTAATCTTAGTGTTGTTGAACACATTCCAAGAATCTAGGAGATACATAAAATAATTAATGTTTTAGGATTTGCAATTAAATGGCATCCTATTTCCAACATTCTCCCACTTGACATTATACATTCTAATTATTCTAAACAAGGAATAATAAAACAAGTACAAGTCTCAAAGCCAATAGCCTTCTTGCACCAACTAATCAATCCATGCTAACTTCAAATGCAACCTGCATAATCATGAAGCTTCCAAGCAAATGATTAAAACCAAGAGAACTTATTTGTATGGTTTCATAAGATAATCTGTAACATTAATTAAAGTGTTAACTTTTTCAATTAATACCTTCCCATTATCAACCAAACCATTACCTTTCCCAAGCCTCTGTAACCAAACCACATCTTTAGAGGCATGCTAAACCACCGAGTGTGTTGAATTCACATTCAACCAAGGTGTAGACTCCTCGGTCTTTTATGTTGAAAAACTTTTCTCACAAGTAACCATTCCAACAAAAGTCTCTTACCACAAGAGAATTCCAGCCTCACCTATTTCTCCAAGTATCGATGAGGACCTGTAACCAACCAATCCATGCCAAACTCCAAATGCAACACAACACTTTCATGAAGTAGACAAGCAAATGATTAATGTACCCAAAACTTAAGAGAACTACACAAGATCATTGTCAAAACTCCAATCATGAATCAAGAATCATAAACATGACATCCATGATCTAACCATATCCTCTTAGGAGATCACATACATCATAACATACTTATACATCTTAGTCTCAAGAGAACCATGTAAATATGCCAAACTCTAAATGCATATCAAGAGTAAACCATGACATCCATAACAAATATACTCTAAACCAAGAAACCATATCTCTAATCACATGGAGATAACCTTACCAATGATGCATACAAGTCACTGCCAACAACTCCCACTTAACCATGATACCGAGTCACACATGGCATCATGACTACCATCTTCTTCATGAAGATCACTAAATCCTACCAAAGCTCCCACTGAACTATGATACCAAGCTATACATGGCAACAAGATAAACATCAAACCATCACTGTCAAAAGTATATGGAATTTCAGATATTTCCTCATGATCATAATTATCATAACATGTATTATGCCACAACTCTAAACCACTATTCAAGAGTATACCATGACATAATAACAAAACCATCCTACAACAATGTTGAAAATGAGGTGTTTTCTTAGCTTAATACTCTGTAAAACTTCAAAATTGTTGTTTTAAGTAAGTCTTTTCTTTGTTACATATATTCTTTGTGGATGATTATCTTGATTAATCCATTTTACTATTGTAGAATGTAGAGAGAATTATTTAGAAGAACTAGACAGGATAATAGAAGGATCACACAAGATATACCGTGGAGAAACCCTTTCGGGAAAAAACTCCACCAAGAATTATTCTATTATTCAAACTCTAAATTACAATAGCTCCAATTCTTGCTTGAGAATGCTTCTTCTGTCTTCAACAATCTTCTTCACACCTACAATAAGAAAATCTCACAACTCTATTCAAATTTCTTGAGATAAATACACAATATGCAACCTTGTAATCTCCAAATGGTGATAATTACAATGTACAAGCTCAAGCCCTTGAAAAGGTATGCCATATTGCTTCAAGTTGAGTTCTACCGTGAAGACTAAAGCTTACAACATGTGCATCATGAATTTGGGTGTCCCAAACTGAAGCTACAACTTCTCCTTCACTTGGTGATAATTCCAAAGCTATTCCTCAAAGATGGCGCCCATAATTAAAGCTACTTAACTGAGCCATCATAAATATCTTATCATGCATTGGAGTTAATTCCAATAAAGAATCTTGGGCACCCAAGTTGGCTTCAAGTGCTTTATTGTTAACTGAAACATTTACTCAACACCATTCCCAAAGAATGGTCATCCCTTGTTGGCTGAAGGTAGTTGTTATCATTGTCATACAACTCAATGTTATTAGCCATGCATTACAAGTTAACTGAAGCTAACTACATGCAACTCAAAATAACCAACATGCATGCAACATGCACTTGCATGCAATTGAAGATAACTAAACTGAACTGAACTGAACCGAACTGAATTGAACTGAACTGAATTGAACTGAACTGAACTGAACTAAACTGATTCTAAATTGAACTGAACTGAACTGAACTGAACTAAACTGATCTGAACTTAACTTAACTGATCTTAACTGAACTTCAAGCATGCAAACATCAAATCCTAACTTCTAGGATCGTTACATGCATTCAGAAGTGTTAACTGTTACTATGTATAGTTAACTGGACACAAGGTGAGTTTCACCTTACCATGTGTGCACCCACATGCTCCTATTATTTAGGAATAAATACAAATGTCAATTTCATGATTTATTTCATCCAAATATTAATCTTATCCTAATCTTAGTGTTGTTGAACACATTCCAAGAATATAGGAGATACATGAAATAATTAATGTTTTAAGATTTGCAATTAAATGGCATCCTATTGCCAACAATTCTTGGAAAAGAAGAGAAAAGTGACGGCAAGACAGAAATAATCAAAAAGAAGTAGAGCAGAAGAATTTTCTTTTGAATTTTCAAGAAAAGGTTTGAGATTTTGGAATCCCGGCGGAGGTAATTTGTGAATATGGGTGGTCAATTGGTAAGAAATGAGTCTGTATCTCATGAGCTCTTAACATAGAATCCTCAAATAGTGCAGGAATTCAATAATTGTGGTTGGCTAAACTATTTTCTGAGGTTGGATTCTTTCAATGAGGAAGTTGCTGGTGAATATTTAAGAACTCTTTCAGAAGGGGAAGCTTCAGTATGGGGTCTGACAGTGGCTTTAACAGAAGAATGAATTGCTGAAGTAACTGGACTTCCTATAGCAGGGGAAAATTTCTCTTCATATGTTGTTTCTGCTAGGGCAGAGTTTACAGTACCAACTGATGGACCCTTGGAGGTGTCTAAACAAGGATGCAAACGAGTGTCCCTGCCCTTTCCATATTCAGAGTATGCTGCATTTACAATTAGGTATTTAACCTGTGAGGGATGCTTCTCCTATTTACATTCTTACCATTTTAAGTTATTGAGCCATATGAGGCATGGGTTAGTTGTTAATGTCCTGAATTTCTTGTTAAATCTGTTAAAACAAAGTGCCCATGAAACCTAGAGGGGAAGGGATAATGAAATTTCCCATCATACCCTCATTAAACTGTTCATTGAGCGTTCCCTAAGAGATGTGTCACCCTTTTCTTAGCAATAATTTGTTGCCCAAAAGGGTCTGCAACTTCCAAGGCCACCTAGAGCAATCCCTACAGCACCTGCCCCTGTAGCATCTATTCTTGCAGCCTCCACATCAGAACCCTCTACTAGAGTACAAACTAGGTCTGTTAGTAGAAGAGAAAAAGGAAAAAGGAAGGTAGGAGAGTCATCTAGGGCAGAACAAACCCCAGAGTCTAACCCTCATATTCAAAGACAACAGTGTTCCTTTCCTACAACACCTTCTCCTGTAGAAGTTCCTCCTGCAACAACACCTGTTGCCACTATAGTTTCTCTATCATCCTCTTATGTTGAGTCTGAACCCTCTAGAAAAGTCAGGAAGAGGAAAGCCATGAGAATGCCTCCTGCAGCTGCCACATTACCAAAAAGAGTTTCAGTAAGGAAACAATGAAAAGTCGCCTCAACTTCTGCTCAACCTAAAGGTATAATAATTTCAAAGGAGTTTGAAGAATACAACCATGATGATTCTCAGAATGTACCTGAGAATGTTTCACATAGCTCACCTGTTGTTCCTGAGGAAATGCACAATGAACCAATGGAAATTGATGAAGCACAACATGATAGAAATGAAAGGGGAATGCCAAGTCTTGATGACTTGGCTGAGGCAGCTAGGCAAATTTCTGAGAAAGTACAATCTCCTCCTACAGCTGAACAAGAATTCATCCTACAGTGAGAGGAAGAAAAAATTGAACAATTGGAAGGTTACCAATGAAGCTTCATTACCCCCTACAACTTGTCAAGCCATGGTTGTCTATAAAAAGACATTTTTGATTTAATTTTTGGGATACCTTAGGACCACATGGAGGCCGGTCACATTTCAAACCTTGAGTTTCTGCCATTTAGCCAAGACTGAGATTCAATAAATTCTTTGGGAGGAAGAGAAGAAGAAACTGAAGAGAGAAATTGAAAGGCAGAGACAAGAAATCCAGGAAATGAAAAAGAAAATAGAGAAAATGATGAAAATAACTCGTAAGATTGTGGAATGTAGACCACCGCCTAGAGTCTATGCCATGTGCCTAAAGGAAATTTTTTTTTGGGTCCAATTAATGAGAATTTCAAGGGATTGAAATCCTAATATTCAAACAACCAAATAATTTTATGATGCATACCAAGTGGCTCCTAATTGGATAAAGAATTCTTTATGTGAATTTTATTTGCATGGATTGATAATTCCCTCTGAAGAGTGGAATCCACTTATGTATATTGGTGACATTTATTTAAGATCACTCATGTCCTGGGTAGCAAATGAAACCAATTATGGCAGACAACTGGAAGCCTATGAAAAAGTTGAAAGGGATGAGCCTATACCATTGCGATTAGAAAGCACAGATCCTTACACAATGCTAAAAACCTAGCTCACTGTTACATATGGGTTCAACAATCAAGCATAAAGAGTTAAAATATTTGATGTCAGAAAGCAAGTGTATGAGGAATTCAAAAGCCAACTGTATCTATTTTGGAAGCTTGCCTCTTCCAGAATTGAAAAGAGATGGGAGAAATTGACTGTTGGGCTCAAAAAATCTGAGCCACATAGCCCCCTGAATTTTGAAGCAACCCTTGGAAGGACAGACAGGTACATACAACTCGGTCTTTAGAAGAGGTTCGAGTTATGGTTGCCAATAACATTTCTACCTCTAGTTTAATGTGGCCACTTTATCCCTATCGAGCTACAAAAGTTAATAAGAATACAGAAGACCTCAGATATGAAAGATGGAAAAATTTTAGAGGTTTCTATTATAAATTTGGGACTGTACCAAAAAGCCATACTGCTCCTATAGATTTTAGGGAAACAATCAGGAAGCTTAATGCTGGTGGACCATCATCAGGTTAAGTAGGGGGCAGATGATGAGCTCAGGATATGCTCATAATTTTAGTATCATGATGTACTTTTAATATCTCTACTTTTACTGCTAATGGATTTTTTAACTCTTTTATTAAAGACTTTTTATCCAAAATGGGTAGTATCCTGTAGCAATACATTCCTACATTCCTACAGCCTAATATCTCCATGTGTCTTATTAATTACCCTATTTGACTTCCCGAATGATTGATATAATGCATATGGTTTTTCAATGATGGGATAGATTTAATATGTGATTAATGAATGTATCGTGTTGTTTTCCATGAATGATTTCTTTTTCCTCTGTTGCCTTGTGAATCACAAGTTGTTGAAGGGAGCATGAACAAGTCAAGCGCAATAGACTTCAACCTTGTAGTGAAGTCCATTTGTAGCACGGTGTCGAGGAAGTTGTTCCAGTGAAGACTCTCTATTCGGGTTGTTGGGAAGAAACTGAAATGATCATTTAATCTGGAAAGAGTGGAATGCTAAATTCTCTCTGGATCGGGTTGAATGGATATACTTTCATTTATGAGAAGTTTGTTCCTCGGTTTCAGGATACATTTATGTCTATGTCTTTCTCTGTTAGAGTTAGGTAATTAGTTGTTTTTCTTATAAATAAGTGTTCCTCCTACGCGAGTGAGCATGCATAGCATGTAAAAATTAGTATGATAATAAGAAGTAGAGTATGTAAGAATCAGTATTATGATAAGAGATAGAGTTTTGTGTTAGTTTTCATATGAGTAGAACAATGTATACCATTTTGAGTTTATGAATAAAATCTGATGAAGTTCTGAGTTCAATCCTTGCATAATTAGTTGATGCTTGCTAAGGGGGCCCACTTAGTAAGTATCTGTAGTTAGTTAGTTTGTCGTTTATTTTATGTTGATCATAAGTTAGATTTCATTCTTGAAGTTTCAGTGCAAACTCAGTCTTATATTGTTCCTGCAGCATTGGAAATCCATCCTTGTGTTTGTTCCTGTAGCATAAGGCTAGTTCATAGTTTGTTTCTTAGTTATAGTTGCGATGGTTTTTTCATTGATTAAGTTTAGAAGGCTTCGTATTACATTCCTGTAGCATAAGTAGAATTCCTTTCACATATTTATTTTTGGTAAATTGTAACTATAGACAGTTCTTAGTGCACATATAGTGCTGCTCCATTTCAAGTATGCATACCCTGGTTTGACAAAGTAAATGAATGACCATGAGAAGATGTCAGTCACCTGTTGGAATGTCCAATTCCCAGGTTAGGATTTTTTGTGACTTTTATATCCTTTTGTGGGTGTGACCACACATATCTATTAGATATCATTTCTTGAGAGAAAAGGTATTAGAGAATGAAGTCATATTGGAGTATGTGACAACACAGGAAAAGATTGTAGATATATTTCCTAAGGCTCTTCCAAAGGATACTTTTGAGTATCTTAGGGAGAGGTTTGGGGTCATTGTCCCTCTGAACTAGGTGCACATGAAGGTGCATCAGTCTATTGCATTCATAGATTCTTCATTTATCTAGATTGATGAATGGGTCTACTCTACAGGGGGAGTAGAAAATGTTTTCATTATTGTAGTATGAGTTGAATTGGTGCACTCCTAAGGGGGAGTGATCAGATTTTTTGATTTTTTCCATTGATTTGAAAGGGGGAGAGAAGATCATGTGAAAAATAGTAGCAGAGGAAGAGAAGGTGTTCTCCCAAAATATTGTGTAGGATGTTGTCTTTGATGGTTTTTCATGTCATGTGTTGTCATCAATGATAAAGGGGGAGATTTTTGCAAGTATGAACATGTTTGGTGGTATTTTCATTAATGTTGTCATTGATGTCAAAAAAAATTAGTATGTTGTAGATTTAATATGTATAGTTGAGATGTTGTGAGTACATGGACCTATCCTTATGATGTTGTAGATGTGTTGAAATGATGAGTTTCCAAATTCTTTTGAGAAAATTAATAAAGAGGGAAGTCAAAGTTATGAATGTTTTCATAATGTGCTATGATATGTGCTTCACATTTCTCCTGTGTTGATCCTATGCATGTGTGGATCTGAAGGTGATATCTACTTATTTGTAGCTTCTGGTTTGATGAAGTGTGAAAGTTGTGTTCACCAATGTGTGAACCGTTTTGGCAGAGTTAGCTTTCTATGACTAGGAGAATTTTTTTTGCTCCATAGTCCTTTGCTACTTTATTTCAAATCTTGTGGATCTAGAATGTGTCTTACACTGGTGTTCTCTTGGTTCTAGAATTGATGTGTGTGGTTTGGCTATCTGGAAGTCAAATTTTAGATTTGTTGTATGTGTTTGAATAGTTTGGATGGATTGATGGAAGGAGTTTAGTGTTTGAAGATTATTGTACTTGTTGTAGATGTATTTGAAGGATCCTGAGATGTGTTTGCATGCATAATGAAGCATTTTGCATTGTCTGCATGCTATCTTGTTGTTGGGAAGCATGTACATCAATTTTCATTTGTGTTTTCATTAGGTTTGGTCAACATGATGTTTACACTTCATTTGAAGAATTAAATTTAATTAAGGAATAGTGTGGTTGATCTGAGACATTATTTTTGGTCTTGGTTAATTATTTTTTTGTCCACTCACATTCCTTTCGACCGTGGGAATGTTGAGTTGCTGACCAAATTTGAATTTATGAAATGAGGCGTATGTGTCTGACCTTGGAGAAAGTTTCAAAGGTTGAAGATGGTATAAATGCAAGTCAAATTGTGAAGAATTGGATGGTGATACAGAGTGATGAAGTAAGCCACAAATCAAAAGAGCAGGAGTGTGTGAAAGTGAGTTGAGGTAGTAGTACTTCATTGTGTTAGGTTATTGAAGGTAGTGAGCTGAAGGTTTCTGCAATCTTTTAATCAAGGTTGTGGATGTGTGTAAATTGTTGTGGTGGATCTTTTGTTCTCTTTTGTATTAGTAGGCAGTGAGCATCCCTTTTGGACAATGAGTCCTTTCCGTAGGAAATGATCCTTTGTATCTAGATAGTGAGTCCTCTTCTGGGAAATGAGCCTTTGTAATTGATTTTGCTATCTTTTTATATTGTCAGTTAATCCTCACCGTGGTTTTTCCCTCATTGGGTTTTCCACATAAAATCTGTTGTTCATTATGTTGATTTTACTTTATGTTATCTACATTTCATGTTCATACTTAATAACAGAATAGCATGGATATGAAGCTAATAAGTATTTAAAGTTTTGAGTTTTAATTTGGTGACAACTGATTCACCCCCCCTTTCAGTTGTCCTACACCCTTTAACAACCACTAATGGTGAATGGGTCCTCCTAACATGGTAAATCCATTTATTAGCATATTTAAGGTTTGTTTTTTTATGTTATTTATCCCCTCGAAACTTCATCCCAAGAAATTGTGCTAGGACCCATTCACCCAAGGTGACGAATGGGTCCTCCTCACCTAGGACACCCATTTTTGAATTTATTTGTGGTAGGATTTTAATTATTTTCAATCCTAGATCTGATGTCAACTTGGTTTATTTTAATATAGGCATTAAACCTTAGATTTAGTATAAATATAAGGTTAATTCACATTGTTTCACCTAGCAAGTTCAAGTGATCATAAGAGTACATTCATAAGAGAATTATAGAGAATTATAGGTCATTTCAAAGGAATTCAAAGGTAGATTATTGAAGTTTTACTGCAGCAATTCAAAGTCATATCATCATGTCAAAGGCATAGTGCATCAAGCATGTTGTTGAGATAATGTTTATTGATGTATTATTGATCTATTTGCAAGCATTATTTCATATCTAATTTGAGATAAAGATCTACATTCTTTATGGCCACTTCAAGTTAATTTGCATATTTTTTGGTGTAATTAATTATTAATTACACTTTGCATAAGTTTACTTAGACATATTTAATCTCTAAGTTTTAGGCTTTCATCTTTATCTTATCAAGCTATCTTGTTGCTCAAAATAAGATTAGGTTTAGGTATCTTTGCTTTTATAAAGAAAATAATCTCTTGTAATTAATTGGTACTTCAAATATATCAAATTGCATGTTTTTATGCAAAGCTTCTGCTTTTTCATTTTTCTCTTTTGTGGAAGGTCTATTCTGATTTGCAATCAGATCTTGGTTTTCTAACATGGTATCAGAGCCTTGATTTGCAGCCCCTTCTCAGATTTCTGGAGAGATTCATTGTAGAGTTCATTCCAGGTCCCTCAAGGATTTTTCTCCTTGAGTATATTTATGCAACGTTTTGGATCAAATCAAGTTTTTCCATTCCATTCAGAGCATTGGAAAAGATTGAGGTTTGATGAAAGCCATTTTTTATTGGAGCCATTTTTAGTTTTTCTTCATAAATCTAGCTTCCACTTAGTTGTACGAAAAATGATTTCTGGGTTTTGTAGCTAGGCTCGAAATCTAATCTGGGTATCTTTCAATTTTTTGATTTCTTTTACAGATCTAAAGAAAATAGCTGCACAAAAACCGTCGCACATCATTTTTTTCTCCTAGCTAAAGGTTTTAAAAAATTATTTTTTCATCTTCTGCTTGCTAGATCAAAAAATGATTTCTAGGTTTTATTTTCTGCTTCAAAAAAATTCTGGGTTTCTATTTTTGTCATCTCATTATAAACAGATTTTTCAAAAATCAAATTTGAAGATTTTTCATTATGGAGGCAGATGTGAACATTGGTTTGTGCATGCACTCATTTTTGTTTTCATGCACTAGGTTTGCATTTTCTCTGTAGTTTATGCATGTTTTGCATTATCTCCTTTTACAATCATTAGGTTATTGTAATAAATGAACTGAGATAAAGTTCCATTAAGGGGAGTTATTGCATCCATCTTTCATGATTGGTGACAACTCACATGAGTTTGTCTAGTTTCATGTTGTCTCCTTTTAGCTTCTTTCTTGCTTAGCTGGACAAATTGTTGGTTTGTTTCGGTTCATACTTCACATTGGGATTTTATAGTTCTTGATCCGCATTGGTTCAGATCTTTCTCATTTGAAGGCCATGATTTTATGGTGAATGTTCCAGAATCTTGATGGTACTCGTCCTATGGGTAGTTTTAGTTTCAGTTTAGCATTGGCTTCGAGACACAGCTTCTAGATTTGTCACCATTATGGGTCCATTCATCCTTTCATCTATTGTTGTTCACAGATTCCAGAGTTGATCCAGTATGTGAGTTTCTAGTGTTCCTTGGCATCGGGTCTACTGTTTCATTTGTGATTCCAATTGGTATCTTGCAAACAGAACTATCTTTCCTTGCTTGCCAGATTTGGGGTTCCAGTGTTGCTTCATCAGAGTTCTTCCAGTGATTCTTCGCAGCAGTTCATCTCACTAGGGGGGTTTCTCTCTCTCTTTGCATTTGTACATGAGTACATCATCAGGCCTTGTTGTCGGGACTCATATTTGCATAATAATTTGCTTCTCCCTAAGTTGCACTTATGGGGGGGTGTTGGTGTAATTAATTATTAATTACACTTTCATAAGTTTACTTAGGCATATTTAATCCCTAAGTTTTAGGCTTTCATCTTTATCTTATCGAGCTATCTTCTTGCTCAAGATAAGATTAGGTTTAGGTATCTTTGCTTTTATAAAGAAAATAATCTCTTGTAATTAATTGGTACTTCGAATATATCAAATTGCATGTTTTTATGCAAAACTTCTACTTTTTCATTTTTCTCTTCTATGGAAGGTCTATTCTAGTTTGCAATCAGATCTTGGTTTTCTAACAATATTTATATTCTAAGACATTATCCAAGGTATTGTCATCTCATGTTTTGTGTTTCATATGCTTATTTCATTGTTTCAACATACAGTTTAATTACCTAAAAGGGGTTTGACCAAGGAAAACCCCTATTCTCTAACAATCTAAAAAAAAAAATCTCCTTTGATGTGTGTTTGTAGGTTCATATGTTGAAGATCAAGTGGATAACAAGATTGAAGCAAAAATTATCAAAGTTGTCAAATTGACATCCATAGTGCAACAACATGAAAACTAGGCTACAAAATTTGTTTCACTTTTCGGGAGCTAAGCAGTGAGGAGCTAAGAGTGCATACATCAAGGAATAAAACCTAGATCTCATTTTTAAAAAACCCTAACAAGACCCATTCACCAGTAAAGGTGAATGACTCCTTAATGACCTAAAAAAGTTTTCAACAAGGTACACATTGTTTTAGCCTTTCAAAACTCCCCTTATTGTTGCTATAATAGTTAGGAGTCATTCCTAATTATTATTTATGTATTTTAGCCTTCATAACAGAGTGAAACATCCTTGGAAAAATATAGTGGCTCATCATCTTGTTCATTCATTTTGGTGAGCCCTATTTTTCTATGTTTCAAAAATAAGGCACCAAAGAGTTCAAATAGAACACATGAAAGAGAATCCATGGGATAAATCATAGCACATCACATGGAATGTGATATTTGGCACAAGAAATTTCCAAATTAAGTCAGAGACACTTTGACTTTCTTCAGTAGCAAACTTCTAAGCTCTAGTCTTTTGGTTGTGGTTAATTTTGCATAAAATGCAAAACTATTAACACTTTTCTCTCTAAAATACCTAAGATTAGTTGTCTTTGGTGGACCTAGGAATAACCATTCATAATTCCCTTCAAAAAATCTACCCATGCACAAGACCCCTAAGCTTTTGTTACTCAACCATATGCACTTCTTTACTAGACTCCTGATCTAAAGACTCATCTTCACCCTTATGTTGATATTCCTGAAACACAATCAACACTTTATGTACATGTTCCCTTGGAAAAATTTAAATCACCTTCCAATTGTACTTATGCATTGAATACTCTTCTATTATTTTATTGATAGCTTCATTCCTCTGTATTATTTATATTTCCTACACTTTATGATCTCATCAATGACCTCTCAACTCAAAAACTGAATAGGATCCTTGTTTCTCTATTCAATCCATCCCCTGAAGGCCTTCACTTCTACCTCATCTTGTCCTAAGGTTTGAGGATCACAATTTTGTTGAGCTAACATATCAATAAAGCTCAAATATTTTTCCACTAGCTTCTCACCTATTTTAGTGACCTTTTTTAATCCATTTATGTATTGTAATAAAGTGTCACTCTCACAACTCAACTGCACCCTCCATTTCTCAAGCATCAAAAATTCCTATTCTACAATTACCTTTTCTCTTATCAACTCCCAAACATCCATTAGAAGTACATTTAATTTCTACCCTTCTATATCATTATGCTCTTGGTGGTCTTGACATGTTCACTCTCATGTCTTCTAGGATTGTTGATCTAGTGGTATGAGTCATTACATTTCACAATTTCCTCTATTATTGATTTCTCACCTTGTTTCACTAGATGCTCTATCCATTCTTTGAACATACTTAGGTTGTGTTGGACTTTTGTGATAGCATCTACCTACTCTTTAGACATCAACACTAGGTTCTACGACAATTTAGTCTATGACTAACTGGATTGGGCTAATGTTTTGATAAAATTTTCTAGCAAAGTAACCCATTATTTTAACTCCTTTTGTTTTTATTTCTCCATGTGTACAATAGTAGTTTCTAAATTCATCCTCATTTCTTCTAACTCCTACTCTCATGATGAATGTCCTACACTAATTGTTGTCACCTAGTAATCCCTAGCTGTCATTTCATATTTTCTCTTTTCTCCTACTAGAGTAGTTATCTAGAGAGTTCTCCGTCCATCTAAGTTTCATTTAACAACATTCCTAGTCTTTGCTATAGATTTAGGCCTAGGAGTTTCCAATTTGTGCATTAAAATTTTAAAATTTAGAGGTACCAATTCCACCTCCAATGGTAGAGCCAATTCCCTAGCTAGCCAATGAGGTGCTTCTTCATTATGCCCTACCTCTTCAATATTAATTCATTTCAAATGACTAGAATGTTTAGGAACATCTTCACTCAAATCTTCCATTTTTCTTATTACAACCTCTAAAACTTTTACATTCTCCATACCTGGTGATAAGGATTCCATATTACCATAATTTGGCCCTATCTCTTTGTCCTTGAGACCTATATTTTCCTATCTTTCCTCCCTTTTCAGTATCATTCCCTAGAGAAAACTCTTTAGAAGTTAGGGGTTTCTCAACAATCACTTCAGCTCTTCCTTGCAAAGGCTTATCTTTTGTTGCATGATTATTCGATGAACCTTCATGTTCTTCATCTTTATCAATAATGAAAATAGGGCTATGAATTATAGTGCCCCCTTTTTCTCTCACTAGTGACACCTCTTCCCTTGTATTTATTTCTTTAGGGTTTCCCACCTCTTGAGCAAGAAATTTTGCTATGAATTCTTCTTCTTCTCTATTTTTTGGATGTAACCCTATATCAAGTGCTTCTTCCACCACAAGCTATATTATTGGATTTCCCTTAGACTATTTCTCCTTAAACCATTCCAATATAGAAGACCACCTTTTAATTTCCTCCACAACTAACTCTATAGTAATTTCTAGATCTTCCCCTATAGCTATGTGTGTCCCTCCCAAAGTTTCTCTCATTGCTATTATATTAACAAAGTGTGGAGAGGTAAACATAACTATTGTATTTTGCAATGCCGACCTTGTCCTAACATGTACTTGTGCTCTCATTCCTACTTCATGAGAAGTCATGGGTTGTGCTCTTGGAAATGTCGTGGAAGAAAATTCCACCTTTGGTGTTTCCATTATATTGACTAGAGTGGCCATGGTTTCTTTATTCAAGCTGGCTGGCTATGATTCCATTGAAATTCCTTGGCTTGAGGCATCGACGACCTCTTCCCTACCTTTCTTAGTTGCCATAGCTTCAATAAATTTTCTTTTGTTTCCAACACCCCCACTATACCCCAATTCACTTACTATCTTTTTTTTCCTCTTACTAAATTGTGATGGTATATGGATTTTATCCCAACTTGCTTCATTACTTTAAGGTAACTATTTATCCAACATTGAGTGTATTTTGGTACTTACTTAAAAATTTCTTCAATGGTTATGACCTCCTTCCTTTTCTAGTCAGGTTCTAGGATAGGTTCATCATAAACCTTGTCCAACTCAGAAGCTAGGTTGCTTATGTCTCCATTATCAACATCCATTTTCTTAGGAACGTCATGAGTTTTGAGAACATTTATTTAATCCAATTATAACCACTAATATGCTACTTTCTCATATTGTTGTCATCATCACAATCATACCAATAGTCCTCTAGGTGAGGAACATGGGCATATATCCTACTTATATTCTTGGCAAAACTCTCTATCGATTCATAATTTTCCCTTTGGAGTGTGAAGAACTATAGCCCATATATTTTTAACCCATCTTCACATAGCTTGGTAGTTTTAGCCAAAATGAATTTATAATCCCCAATAGTGATAGGGAACTTCATTGATCCTTTCTTTTGTATTTGTGAAAAAATGTTATGACATGGAAACACCTATCTCACAAATTTAAGTAGCCATATCTTGTATGTTTGATATCTTGTAAAAATGAAGGGTTAGTCTATAAACCCTTCCACTTTGATGTAGGTGAATGCAAGAAACTAAATAAATCCACATCCAATAGCATGTATAAAATCTTGTGCTTCAAGAGATAGTCTTTTGGCTTTATCCCCTTCCATCAGCCTTACTAGCTTCATAGCAAAAACTTTATTCACCCTTCAGTAGTGCTCTCAATATTGGTAAGTAGTAATCTGGGGAAAGTTATGATAAATAAAATTATTTCTTGGCTCTCTTCCTAGAGTAACTACTCTATTCAAACCCTGTATATTTTCCCTTAGGGCACAAGAATAGATAACATGTGTAGACATTGTGAACCATTGGGTAGTTGGAAATGTCTACATTGGTTCAAGAAATCTCACTGATAAATATTCCCCAATGAATACACAATGGTTTTTCCCTCATTTTCATAATAATTTGAAAGATCAAAGGTTCAAATTCACTAGAATCTTTACATCCATCCATTTTTATCAATAGGTTTATCATATCCTAAATTTTTTGAATGTATAATGACCTCAGGATATGCTTCAGATTCCTTGCTAGCTTCTTCTAGAACCATGGTAATAACATAACCCTTTTATTTTTCTCTTTTGATCTTGTTGAGCAAGGGGATCCCAAATGTATACACAATACCATCTATCAAGAAGTCTACATAGACTCTCCCTTCTTTCACAACAACCCACCTATCTGAGTCATACCATTTCATATAATCCAACACCAATTTAGGGGCCTCCATTACCAATGGGAACTCTCTTGCAAAATGCATTCCACTAGCAACCATATTGTTAGTGCACTGAGTGGCATCTTCTTGGTGAATCCTCCTAACAAATTCATACTCATTGAAGCTTCCTCAATGTGTATCTATAATCATCCTGTAGGTAGGTATGACTTGAAAAATGAGAAATCTGAATTCCTCTTTGGGATTCTTCTTCCTTGATTTAATTTCTTGCATTATTAGTGTATATATGTTATGCATATGAGCTAGGGCTAATTCTAATCACACATTCCTAATAATTCATAAAATTACCTTACCCATAACCATGAATTAGGTTAAATCCCCTTAAGAATAACTACATTTTATTCATGAGTTAACCAAAGGTAATCCTATTTAATCAAAAGCATGCATGCATAAAGGTTGGCAAAATTTAGTTGAAATAAAAGTACCTTGTTATGCTAATAGTATGATTGAAAAAACATAGGTTCAAACGCTAGGGAATGTGCTCTTCTATATTTTGAAACATACTTTTCTCTCTATGTGCCACAACTGTTGTTTTAATTCATTAATGTTATTGCAAATGGATGATCTTGCATGAGGTAATGTATTGTGGAAGCAAATGCATGCTCAAGGTGGTACCAAGTATGTGTGTTCTTCACCACCTTTATTAATTCCTTTTACTATGCATTAATCACCCTAAACAAAGGTGCAATCATGGAAGATCAAGGTTCACATCACAAAATCCTTGATTCCTACACTGGGGCCCACCTTTGAAAGGAAAGCAACACAAGTGGAAGACATGGCATGCTTGCATGTCATATTAGTCCCCATGGGACAATGACATTAGAAGAAGCATCCAACTTGGATGCTGAATGACTTGCTAGTAATCAAATTTAAAACATTCAACACCCAGTCTCAAAGAGTTACCAGGGTCATGATTTTACTTATTAGGTTTAAGGAATCAAGGTGTGAAAGATACATGGGTGTGGGTAAACATGACTGGTATGATTCATAACCAAATTAGTTCCCAAAACTCCTAGTTTCTAGTTTCAAAGAAAAGGAAAGTTGTGATTGGGCTTAACCAAAGAAGTTTTGATGCACGCAAACATGGGAAAACTTCTTTGGGGTGAAAAATCATTAGGTACAACAACTAGTAGGGCACAATGCAAGTTTTTCAAAAGATGCACTACACATAGAGAAACAACACCCGGCACACAAAAACTTGGGAATCCAAATTTAAAAAATAAACCATAGGGAAAGAGATTTGAAAACACCCCAAGCTTAGGACTTTAATTTGAGTGGGAGTCAAGCATTTTGGAGCAAGACTTTCATTTTAACATTTTCTCCAAAAGAAACACACCAACGTAAGAAAAAAGAAAAGAAAGGGAAAAGTTGGAAAAAGAGGGGGTCCACATTTTTCCAAGGGAAAAATGGGGTGTGTTATGATACCACACAACAACTAGAAACCAAAAAAACCAACCAAAACAATAGAAAATTAATTCCAAAAATAATAACCATACTTTAACTTTCTGCAATTTTTAAACCATAAATATTTAGGCCCTCTTTTTAACATTTCTTTCACTTTAATCAGCATAAAAAATTTAAAGTTCATTGAGCTCACATGTGTTCCAGTGGTTTATTTAGCTACAAAAAATTCAAAGAACAACAAATACTTGCAGCATTGACCTACATAATTTGGTAATTCCCTTTTAAGAAAACCTTGGATAGAGCCTTGCTACCGATCAAGCATCCATAAAAGCTCTGGCAAGGGTATCTCTATAATTCCCCTAAACATAGTTGTATTGCCGGTCAGGCATCTATGGCCTCAGTAGAGATATTTGGATACCCTAAAGAGTTGAATTTTCTCTTTTGATATTTATTTGATATTCATTTTTTCATTTGATATTTCATTGTAAGCTCTTTTGCTTCAACTTGCAAGCATTGAAGCCCACTATCAGGTTGGGAATTACAACAATAGTAAAGGTTACCTCTTGATATTTCAGTCAATGCAAATAATTACTATCCCAAATTCAAGTAGAATTATTTAAGTGGGGGAATTTTTAGCTCAGTATTAGCTAAATGATTTATGTGAACTCCTTTATCTATGATTTTCTCAAAGGAGAGAGCATATTAAATATGAATATGGAAGCCCAATTCAGTGTTTAAGTTCTCAACAAAGATAGTAACAAGTTTCTTTTAGGTATGGGAAATAAAAAATGGCTAGCAAGATGTATCAATAATTTTAAAAATAAGGGAAATGATTCACCATTATTTTTCTAAGTGTTACAAATATCCATCATGGTGATATCATGTTCTATGTTATCAAAACATGAGTGATAAATTTATTGGCTAGCTCAAAAAATATTGTGATTGTCCCATTAGGGAGGTGAGCAAACTAATAAAGGGCTTGTACACCCTAGGAAACCTCTTGGTATATAATATAGAATTATGTTGAATTGTCCATAGGATATCCCTTTCCCTTGTACTTGTAAAGTTTAGGAATTTCAAAATTTTGGGGAAATGGATCATGGTAATGGAATTTTCAAAAGGTTTAGGACATAATTCTTGGAATGTGTAAGATTTCTTATGATGTCCTTGTTAAATTCCCATAAGGGAATCCTTTATTTTTTGCACGTATTGGGCCAAATTACTTTTTAAATTGACGGGTGGTGATTGATAGTTGGATATTGGAGGTTGTGAGGATGAAATGTGTTGCTATTGATAAAAGGATAAAATGTGATTGGAAGATTGAAGATGTTGATAAGAAGATGATATGGGGTTGGATATTTGAAGGTGATGTGATGTGTTAGGATGCATAGATGTTGATACATGGGGAGAAGTGATGGAATGTTGAGATTGTGGGATATGTGAAGGATCATGAGGATTAGAGGAAGATGGAAGATATGTAGGATTATGATGAATAGTAGCTGGTGGTGGATAAGGTGGTTGTCAGATGGTTTGAGATGTGTCAAAATCATAAGTTAATTTGGCACCTTTTTTCTAAAATAAGAATATATTGGTTGAGATGCTTCATGATATATCTATGCATCAAGTCCATGGCTTGCGTATCTTAGGAAAAGTATTCTATGATTTTTGTGAGTCTTGGTCACTTGAATCATGATCATGGATGATGTAGGATGGAAATGGGTTCTCCATAGGGATTTGGTGGACAATATACTCAAAGGGGAAACCATGAGATAATGAGGGGAAATCTTGAGAGGCCATAATTTTCTTTCATACTTGGTACCTTGTTATAGGAATCCAAGAGAGAGACCCAAGAGTGATGAAATGAAGTGAATGTGATTAGGGATGATTGGGGTAGACCTTGGATTTGAGAGGATTAGGATGATAGAATTGATGGAAAGGAGATAGTTATAAAAATGGATGGAAAGGCTATAAAAATAAAATTATGGAGACAAGACCAATAGTGTCTTAAGATAACTAGATCCTTGATTGATAATGACGAGATTTTTCTTAGACTAAACTTTCATAATTGCCTAGGAAAGGCTTGGATCTACTTACTCAAGCTTGGATAATTACTTGAGAAAGGCTTATATAAAGATGATTTTACTTACCTATGCTTGGATAATCACTTAGGAAAGGTTTGTATATGCTTACTTTGGCTTGATTGATCACTTAAGATAGGTTGTGATATGGATTTTAATATTAAGGATTAGAATTTAGATAGGCACTTGACAAGATTGATTTTGATAGGATATGATATGGATTTTGATTGGATGATGAGAGATAGATCAAATATGATAAGCATTTTATATGATATGATAGGATTGAGATTGGATAGGAAGATAAATTATGATGATAAGGATGATAAAGATAGGTTGATAGATAATAACACCAAGGTATAGGGATGATGGCTATGATGACTAGATAGTGAAACAAATGAAAATGATAGGATAAGGTAAATATGATAGATTTTAGATGGAAACTATGGAAATGGTTGGTGTTTTAGGTGAATTGATGACTAAGGAAGGGTCTCCTAGGTCTAATCTCAGGTTGTGAAGGTCAAGATTGAAAATTGAGGACTCAAGATGGTCAAATGATATTGAAATGACAAAGGTGTAGTTTTAGGTTATATAAGCATAGTCATCAAATCCAATCCATATATCTATAGAGGCACAAATTTAGGCTATAGAGGTGTAAGTTTAGGATATAGAGGTGTAGCTTCACAAAAAACTACATAGAGGTGCCTTAAAATGATGCACATGCATCAGGGGATGATGCAAAATCACAATTTAATTGTCTGAGATGGAGTTTGATGATTTTTGGCAAGAGACAATAAGAAAAGAAGACACGATGGTTGACTTGACTTTCAAGGTGATAAAGATAAATTTTGGTGATGCAAGCTGAATTGATTCACTAGTTTTTAGACATGAAAACATACCAAGTATAATAGCACAATCTATATTTAGTCAAGTGTGTTAAATTTATGTAGGCCCACCTTCCAAAGGCATAATACCTTCAAATTAATGGGTAACAAGGGCATGGAATTTTCATGTACTAGATTTAAACCCATTACCCTAGAGGAAAAGGTCCTACCAAGGAGTATGTGTCACTTCAACAAGAGAAATTATATGTTGAGTAACTTAGGCATGATACTATGCCCTTCACCACACTAAGCAACAATTGATGGTCTTAAAGGATTCTAAATATAAGGATCTTAGTAGATCTATGTATGGTGAGCCCGTTTGATAGTGGAAAAATGAAGAGGTTGAGAAAGAATAAAGGAAAACAAAGGAAGATAAAAGAAATACAAAACATAATACATTCACTTAGAATATTTTATTCTCTCCTTCATGAGTGGAAATTCAGTGCACCCTTATTCCATTTGATTTTATCTTTGATGTTGATATGTGGATTTCTTAATACTCTAGTTTAACCATGATATGAATTGATGATGATAATGATAAGATTTATTCAATAGATATTTTTATAGCATGTAGGTATGACAATAGATTCTCTATGATGTATTAGGTTGTATTAGGTGAAATGAAGGATGAGAGCCTTTGTATATAGAGTATTGAAGAGGAAATATCAATGGATATAAATGATAGATGTTGGATGGATAAGATTTAATGAGGATTAGGGTTTTGATAAAGGATGAAATTATATGACAAGTGAAAAATGATGGATATGATTTATTTTTAGGATTAAGATAAGGAAAAAATAAATTATAACAATGGATAGGATTAAGAGATTATATAAGATGAATGGATAGGATGAAAGGATGTTTTACTTTTGCGTAGGTGTCTAGGTTCAATGAATTTAGGAAAAAAATAGATACACATGTACTGAACATTTGCACAACACAATTTTCTCTATTTATCAAAATTTCTCAAAAGCACTTGAAAAAGAAGAACAAGAGACACCATCTCAACACATTACATAATTCCAACACATATCCAGACACTGAATCATAAAGATAGCTCCATGTACTCACAAAAATTCCTTAATATCTCAACTATACATGCAAAACCAAAGCTATTCCATACATGCACCAACTACAACAAATTGTTTCTCTTTTTCACAATTTTCTCAATATCCTTGACATCTTCATCATGCAACAACGTTCCTCAACACATAGTTGATGTTAATGAAAACATCAACAACACCTTAATACTTACATCAAAAGGTATCTATTTAATATCCCTAAACAAAAATGAAGCAAATGAAGTGTTGCAAGAATTGCACGATAGATTTGGCATAGCTCATAGAGTACCCTTAGCCAATACGCACCTCATTCAGAGAGCCAGTTACTATTGGTTGACTATTTTCAATGATACGTATGAACATGTAAAGCACTATTACACATGCCAAACTGCTACAAAAAAGGAATATTCAATACATAGCCATTGCTGCGTATGATGAAGATGCATCCCTTTGCAAAATGGGGATTATATTTTATTGACACAATTAACCTATCATCGTCTATGGGCCACAAGTATGTGCCAACTATTATTGATTATTGTACCAGGTGAACTGAATCATGCCATAGTAGACAATGCACCATGATAGTGGTAATCAATTTTTTGGAGGAAAACATTATTACCAGGTTTGGAGTACTATATTCCTTGGTATGCGATAATGGCTCTACTTTTTATTTGTTGAAATTTTCCAATTGGGGATTTGAATACGACATAAAGCTAAAATTTTCATGTAATTATTACCCATAGGGAAATAGATTAGTAGAATCATAAAATAAGAACCTGTTGGACATAATTAGAAAGTTGATTGAGAAGAATCCTAGGGAGTGGCATTCCCTGCTAAAATTCACCCTTTTGGTTGACCGTACTAGGATGAAATTTTCATTAGGGAATTCCCCTTATCATTTGGTCTATGAAGCTAATCCTATATTTCCCATAAATATGAAGATCCCTACGTGGCAATTTTCCTAGGAGTATATTGGATTAGATGACCAGATTAAGGCCCAATTTTTACAACTAATGCATTTAGATGAAAAATGTACTAGGGAAATAGATAATTATGCTAAGCATCAATCCAGTGTTAAGCATTGTTTCGACAAGAGAGCTAAATTAAAGTATTTTAGAATATCTAACTTTGTCTTATCATGGAACAAAAAATAATGAATGCAAGGGTGAACATGGTAAGTTTGACAAGTTGTGGACTGGTCCTTACCAAGTATTTGAAATCCTAGGCAACAACACCTATAGGCTTAAAAATCTTACTAGAGAAGATATCCCATTACCTATCAATGGATGGTTTCAGAAGAATTATTTTCAAGCTTAGTGTTGGTTGTCAGTCATCGTTGTAAATATGTAAATAGTTTTTTGGGTTTTTGTGCCCTTTTCTTTACTTTCTTTATTTTTTGGGGTTTTGTGTTGCTGGGATGTGTTAAATAGTTAGCAACCTCCAAAGTTAGTCAAAATTATAGAGTATCAATTTTGAAAATATGATTCGTGCTTTACTTGAAAATATTTTTCTAATTATAGACAATTGAGGAATTGTTTTGGATTCATTTACTGCTATTGAAAAATATATTGCATCTAAAGGCCTAGTCAACATATACAAATAAGGAAAAGATAACTTCCAAACCTAGTGATAAATTTTGTTTTTGAAATAAAAAAAAAAAACATGATCAATTATGGTGTAATTAATTTAAAAAATGTTCCAAATATCCAAATACATCCACCACCATCATCCCATAACAAGAAGCCTCACCAAAACCATGTGGTTAAATTCATGAAGTTCAACCTAAATGACATCCTAGAATGTGAATATACCCCCTTAGGTGAACCAATTGAAACTATCATCCAAAATATCATCGAAGCCAACATATCTAATTTACACCCATCAAAACCCTTGGTCTTGATGTTGCTAAACCATCTTGGTATAAAGAAAATTAATTTTGTAACTACCATAGGGTTCATGGACATAATACCTCCTCATGTATAAATCTTAATAATTTTATTCAATATCCTATTGATTGAGGATGTATCTCTATTGAAGGCCATACATCCCCTAATGAAAGCTTGGGTATATACAAGTAACCTTTTCCTTACCATAATGATGGTAAAACTTATGTATCATACAACAAAGCACCTTATACATAAATCAATCACATCTCATCCAACTCCATCATTGGTTGCATCAAACAAATTCCTTCCCAAGTAGCTACCATAACTATCAAAGGACCTAATTGTGTCATCTCTATCCAAGATGGTTGAATTAATATTCATGGAGCTCCCCCCTCCTCCCAACCTACCAATTATATCCCATCAAGAAAGACCTCCTTGATAAATCCCTCCATGAATCCCATGTTCCTATGACATTGATCTAATTCAATTTCAAGCCATGATATGACACTTATCATCTCCACAAGCCCTCACTTTTTCCACTAAAGGCATTATTTTCATTGATCCCTCCCATAATCATCCACTTCACATTCAAGACCACATCCATAAAACCATAATCAAACACATCCTAGTATATGGTGGATCATGACTTAATCTTTATAGTCTGAGTCTAATAAAGAAACTAGGATATTTTGATGATGTTGGTCCCCAAACTAATGTTAAAATAAAAGAATATGATGATATTGAGTTTGAATCTAAGGGATCTATCAGGATACCCATCTAAGTCAGATCCATAAGAATTGAAATTGAAATGGGGGAAAAGGTGGTTACACTTTAGAATTTGACTCTACGGTTCACAACTTTTTATTTTTTCATTTAGAGTATTGGATGTGGTAGGGGTTTTTATGAATTTAGAGAAGGTATGGGTTGACTTGCAACTTGAAAGGTGATTCAACCTACCCATGACCAAACTTAGGATGAATTTTGGAATAAAATGCAATGAATTGACTAGGCTAACAATGTAAATAACTATGCAGATGCAAAAATAGTAGATTTGAGATGTCATAGAGAAATTCAAACTTCAAAAATGGATTGAGCAGACACTTGTGCACCTATGATATAAATTTGAAGCTAATTATTTAGGACCCAATATCCCTAGGTGACTATGTCCTAGTAGATGAATTCTAGATATGATTTCACAATCCTTTAGAGCCATATCAGAGCCTTCTTTCTCCAGTTGTTGCACTATCAGTTATTTTTCGGTGTTGAGAAAATTGGGTTCCCAATTTTTGTCAAGGTTTAGGGTTTGAATGCAACAATGAATAATTGGCCTTGAAACTTCTACCAATCTTCTTCAGATCTAAAACTTGGACATTCAAAGAGAGAGAGGAAGGTTTGTGCCATATAGGGGTTTTCCTTAGTCAAACCCTATGTTGGTGTTTCCACCTCAACAATGGCAATGCCAATGAAAGAGAGCTTATCATTTTGAGGGATAGAGGCTAAATGATAAATGAATGATGAATCAACAATTACCTAAAACTCACCACTCAAAAATGGCTTCCTTAAAGGATTGAAATCATACACATCTCCTCAAGGCTTGATTGTTTTTACTTTATTTTTTTGAAGACCTACAAGGGTTAGATCTCACAAAAACATAATAAAATAAACATGAGAAAACTCACATACACATTAAAATAATGCTTTGATGTTGAATTGTTGTCATAAATCTATTCTTGACTACTCTTGACTTGCTTGATAATGCTCTTGACAATTTTTTTTTCTCAAATTTCTTGTTGTTGTTTCCAAATGATGAAATAACTATGTATTTATATGCAATTATTCTAATTTATCAAAAAATTAATCTTGATAGCCAAAATTTGAAATTTGAAATTAAAATAATAAAATGGCTACATTAACATATTAAACTTTGGAGACTAAATAGGGAGACTAAATTGCCTAGGGAAGCTTAGTGTTGGCCCTATTTCGTGGGATCAAAGGTATCAGGAGAAAAATATTAAATGTTTGCATTTTTTTTCTATATGGGTTTTATTAATAATTGTCCAAATGGGACATATAATGCATAATTTAGGAAATTATATGTATAATTAGGTCCATGAACTTAGGGGGGAGAAAAAAATAGTGTGAAATTATCATGGGCAACAATTTACAATGCTACAAAAATCACTTACCAAATCTTAGACCATGATATCCCTTATAACATCATCCTTGGATGTCATGGATCAATACCACACAAGTATTTCCATCCATATTCCATCAATGTAAAATGTTCTCACACAATGGAATTGAAGTGACTATACATGTTGAACTTGATCCATTCCAATATTGTAATTTTTTACAAAGTAGTCATGGCCTTTCTCAACATTTCCCTACAAACATCACCTCACCATCTTCGTATTAATACATCAATCCTTCATTATTACCTACCTCTCATACACCAATGGAGGTCAAGGAAAAGATCAAAGACCTTTGAATTGGAAAATATGAGATACATTCGTTCCACATCAACCCCACTTCACCATCCACTTTATCTCAATCTTTTGGTGTCCATGATATTCCTATGTTTTATAATGATATTAACGATAATCCACTATTTTATCATGATCCTATTGAGGACATCCATCATATCGCTTCCACTCTACCATCCTTCCATATCTAACATCATAGGTTAGGGTATGCATCTTCTAATTCTTCCTCTACTAAGCCTTCTTGCCAACTTTTTAAGGACGTGCAAGCTTACTTTGACATTAACAGTGCCGAAAAGGATAGCCACAAAGAACTCGTTGAGTGAATCGAATTTTTTTTTCTTTAATCACATATCCTTACCATTTCATCCAACTCATCCACTTCCATCAATATCCTATACATGGATCAACAAGTGTCATCCTAAATGAACAAGGTTATCAATCAAAAGTCAAAAATAAAAAATACTATCAAATAGAGATCCAAAATTAGAAAGAAAAAGAAATGTGAAATACTTTAGTCAAAAAAAAAAAAGCTACTAGACAAATCAAAAATAAAAGTGAAAAATAAAAGAAAGAAAAAATAAATCTCCTATCAATGCCTCTTCATTTAAAATAATTGGGAGCATCTATCAAAGAAAACTATCAAGAAATGAGCTTGTTGGTCCTAATTCTTCATCCTCATCATCTTAATGTATAAATTTTTCCTAATCCACCCATATCCATACATACATACTATCACTCCACTCCCCTTAGCTATGCCTCTTGATGTACGATTGAAGGAAACCCCCACACAAATTAATCCAAAGGTTTCCCAAACTCCTTTTCATGTGAAGCATGATGAACCTTGTACTTTTCACATTAAAAATAATACCATAGCTTCTTCCATCCACCACATAAAGCATCATCCATTCTCCATATCATATCGTCCACATTCATCCATCCAACCTTGTCATCCATCTATTAAATAGTTTCCACCATGATCACAAAATAATCAAGTCTCATTATCCAAAAATCCATAAAAATAAAAAATATTCAAAATATCTAAATAAAAGTAAAAAAAATTCAAAAACAAACTGTAAAGAGAAATAATCTATCCAAAGGAAAAATCCACTTTAGTGGTGCCTTAGATAAGTACCATGTCAAAACCTAGAAACAAGTTTCGTGTGTAGTAGTCTCTTATCTCCCATATCCTAGGATGTCATCCCATTCACTATCATTCCTATCCATATAATAATACACTATCACCCATCTATATCCATTCATCCATAATAAATGTATCATGGATTGTCCTTTATCCTTCATCAAGTGTCATCATTTATCCATACATTCTTGCTCACCCTTCCCCATGTTTTCCCATAAGTCATATGCAAAACTTACATCTATATTATGAAAAAGGATTTGATCTTCTATATCCATATTTTCATATCACATTGGTCTCCAAGTATCATTCATTTGGAGTCCATCCATCATATCCATCTATAATAAATCAACCTCTTACCATATCCATCCCATCTCAAAAATAATAAGAAAATCATTGTCCTTTCATCACATCATCAAAATCATCAAATAGTTAAAAAATGGACACATGAGCTCCTCGGCCTTGACATTCAATTGTAGTGTAGGAAAAAGTATCACTTTTTCACACTTAAATTTGGAATAATAATTAATATTAAAATGAGCTAAATTATGCCTTAATTTAGTGTTGTAATATGTATTTTACATATTCACATTAAGTTTAGGACATGTAGTGTAGTAAAATGAATCCCTTTGCATTTTCACACTTGTTGGGGCCCTCCTTGTGGATTTTGGCCTAATGTTTCCTTGCTTTAGTGTTGTAATGTGGATAACACATTCACATTAGGCCTTGGGCCCTTGTAAACTAATGGAGTTTAATGGTGCCTTGTAAAAGTGTTGTGAAGTGTTGCAACACACTTTCACACTTTTCTAGGGTTTTATCAATTAACTAATCATAATAAACATAATTTTAATCAAAATAAACCTTAATCTTGCCTTATTTTGAGTATTGTAAAGTGTTGTAACTCATTTTCACATTTCTCTAGGCTTGTCATTAATAATTGGAATTTCTTATGCTTTAATTGGCCCTATTTTTCATCCACAAGCCTCATTTATTATATCTTTTGAAGGATAATCTTTCCACCAATCAATGACCAATCATAATTTAGCTATTCTTGGCTTGTGTGGACCATATTTAGTGTCTGGGACTCATTCATCACCTTGGGCGAATGGGCCCCACATGGATCTTTTGGCCCTGAACTAGTTTTTACACATTTCTAAGCACTTTTCATTTATGCTCACATACATTATGTCTCATGGGAATCATTCACCACCTTGGGAAAATGAGTCTCATGTGGTCCAAATTGAAATTTAATTCAAATTTCTAATAGGATTTTATTCTACTAGATCTGATGTCGGCTTGTAGTGTTATAATTTCAGTAATTCTTGCATAATTGGGTATAAATACAAAGGTATTTCACTCATATTCTCACCTACCATTGAAGAGATCACTTAGCAAGTTTACTATTCATTGAGAATTGAAAAGAGAATTCAAGAGAATTTCAAGGGTAGATTATCAAGTACTTTAAAGCATTCTTCAAGTTCCAATCATCATGTCAAATATTCCATTCTTCATGTTTGTTATTGTGCTAACAATTGTGATGTAGAGTTTATGATTCAAGCAAGTGTTTCAAGAAAGATCAACATCATTCAAGAAAAATTTAAGAACCACATCCATTGTAGCCATTTCAAGCATATTTGCAACACCTTATTGCTACCTGGTTTGGGCTAGGTTGAAGATTTTTCAAGGAGAAAAGTTGTCAAATCCCTAAAGTTGTCAAAATTTTCATGAAGCCTTGGAGGAACTTGGAGAAGACCTATAGGTGGCAATTTACAATTTCAGATCTGGAAAGCAATCAAAAAGAGTAGAGTAGACTAAGAGGAATACAATCATGTCCCAAACTTTTGAAAAAGTAGAAGTGGAATGATTCACCAAAAGTGGTGAATGAGTTGCACTATACAAGCCTAATAGAGATTTTTATAGATCCAGATACCCTTTTGGTTGAAACCTATATCTGCACATTTTCCTAGAAGTAGGATTGATTTGCCAAGCTTGGAAAATGAGTCCTAGTCAGCATTGACAGTATATTTTCCAAAATTCCAAACCTCCAATTTTCCTTCTTTAGTCTCCCAGGTGCACACTTTCTATCTCATAACTTTATGTTGTATTTTGTTCATCTTTATAGGTAATTTAGAGTTAGTTTTCATTCAATTAGGGTTTAGAATTTCATATTTCATTGCATTATCTTTTCCAAGCCTAAACTTGGTGGTGAACCCCTCATTATATTTCATTCAGCCTTTAGGACGACCCTCTTGCAAGATCTCTTCCTCTCTTGAGATCTCAAGGGTTTGTTCTTGAGTGAAGTGTGTGAATATTGCCTCTCTCCTTTTAGGTCTAAAACCCTAAAGGTGAAAGAGAGTTCCACAATTTTCATCATTTCATTTTCATGAACTTACATATAGAGTGTCATAATTTTCATTTGGAGTGCATTTACATCCTATATTTATCTTGCATTAACATTGCATTAGGATTTGCATTGATTAATTTGCATTCTAGGGTTTCAATTTTTGCATTAGTGAAAGCTCATTTAGCTTGCATTTTTGCACTTAATTTCATTGAAAATCATTCAAATTCTGCATTTGTGTCTTAGAAATGTATCAGAAAACATAAAATTCATAAAATTCAATTCTAAAATTGTAAAAAAATTCAAAAAAATCATCACTAGGACTCATTCACCACCTTGGGCGAATTAGTCCCTGTGCACATTTTGCACTGCATTTTCTAGCATTTAAATTTCATTTTCTGAGTTTTTGTTAGTAGTTGTTATCTTTATGTTTTAGTTTGCAAAATTTTTGTTTCATTCAATTCATTATATTTAGCTTAATTTCATTACTTAAAATAAAAAATGCATTTACAACATTTTTGTGTAGTTTACAATCTATAATTTGCATCATGGATATGTGCTTTAACAAGATTTGGATGTCATTAAATTCCCCAGTAGATGTGTCAAGTTGTTCCTTTGGAGATGACCCTAATGACATTGGAGAAGATGATGAAAACATGAATAATTTCCTAAATGATTTTCTTGACAACCTAGAAGCTAATGCATCCTTTTACCAATCCATGAAACATCCAAATCATCCTACAATACTACCTCTTGAGATGTTTGGTTAATTACATCCTAAAACAAAATTTCAACCTAAGTTCCCTACAACAGGTGAACCTAGTTCCTCTAGACAAGCAAACACTCAACCATTTTATGATAAAAAAGTAACAAACACTCCCACAAATCTTGAAGAAACATGTGGAAAAGCCTTCACAATCTTGAGTAAACAAGGATTTGATACAACAAGTGAACATGAGATCCATCAAATCCTAGAAAAAACTCCAATTAATTAAAGTACAAAGGGGTTATGATATCAAGATCTCTCTCATAATAGAAAACCTCCTGGAGAATATCTAAGGCTTTGAGGTAATGGTGTGGTGATATTTGATTCCCCTCTTGATATGAATGTCCTTCTTCCTAAAGAACAACCAATCACTCATAACAATGACAAGAATGAGAGGAAAACCTTAGGTCCTCCTCCTCAACATCTAATTCGGGAATTTGGTGAGATTAGCAAGCTCTTCCATCTTCCTTGTAGCCACAAATCTGAAAATGAGAAAGCATTGCAAATGCTTCTCTATCATGGTCTCATAAAATTACCTCATCGCACTAGAGTAAAATTTCCTAAAGATAACAAAAATTATTGTGCATACCACAAAAATCATGGACATAGCACCAATGATTGTCATGCCTTATAGAGTCTATTGGATAGATATGCTACTTCTAAAAATATTGAATAGATTGAATAGAAATAGTGTCCTTTTACATCCCTTGTCATGTAATGGTTGTAGAACATTCTATTCTCACTATTACATGACCTTTCCCATCACCTACCTCAGCTCATTCTTGTCTCGCACTCAGTGGGAGAAAGAAACTAATATCCTTGTCCTATTAATTCATTTTTCATTGTCCCTTAGATGTGTTGTTCACCTTCCACTTATACAGATTGAGATTGGGAGGCAGATGACTTTCTCATAGGTTGACTCACATTTTCTTTACTAGTCTTTTGCATTATTTCTTTTTCATTTTCTTTTGTGTGATTGCATGTGCATAATGTGATCCCTCGTGATGTTTTGTTTGATTTTTTCTCTCTTTGTGAAATTCCTCTATTTGTACCTTCATTCTTCTCTATGTCATGTATCTCTTTTTCATTTGTCTTGTGTTTTCCTTTTTGGGATGACACAAGGGGTCAAGAGATTCATGTCTCTTCCATGTCGACCCAAAATTCTTTTCTTTTTCCTTTCCTTTTTCTTTATCTTTTTCATTTGTCTTGTGTTTTCCTTTTGGGGATGACACAAGGTGTTGAGACATTCATGTCTCTTCCATGTTGACCCAAAAGGCTTTTCTTTTTCCTTTCCTTTTTCTTTATCTCTTTTTCATTTGTCTAGTGTTTTCATTTTTAGGGTGATGCAAGGCATCGAGACATTCATGTCTCTTCCATGTTGACCCAAAAGGGTTTTCTTTTTCCCTACCTTTTCTTTATATGTTTTTCATTTGTCTTTTATTTTCCTTTTGGGGATGATGCAAGGCATCGAGACATTCATGTCTCTTCTGTGTTGACCCAAAAGTTTTTTTCTTTTTTTTCACTCTCTTTATGTCATTCTTTAAGTTCTATGTGTATTTGGGGGATGATGACAGTTCCAAACTCTCTAAAAACATTGCAGCAAAGAACATATTGACCCTAAATACATAGATCCCTTATGTGTTTGGTGTTTTCATTTTGGGGGCAACCCCTCTCTTTTCTTTTTCTCTTGCATGGAACAACTTTACTCAGAAACATATGACTTGGCATAGGGATTTCAAAGTTGGCTCTCATGGCATCCTTCTTGTTAGCATTTTTCATTTTCAACTTTAAAGTAATTGCTCACAATATGATTTTTAGCAATTTCTTTAATGTGGGGGCATGCATTGGCATTATTCTTTTGCATTTTCCTTTTTCTTGATTCTTGGTGCAGTTTTCTTACTTCATACGATGTGTTTGTCGCTCTGTGGATGATATTAAGTGTTATTTCCTTCAGGAGCATGATCTCTCTTAGAATATTGCATTCCTCTTGGTGGCTTGATGTGACACACTACATCCCCTAAGTTGTGAATTATCTATTCTTTGATTGGTCCTCTCTTGGAGACATTAGGCACAATGTTCCCTAAGTTAAAGACCTCACATGAACTAAGAAAGACTCCTTTGAACATTTCCTACTTTCAAATTTTTGATTTGTAATTATATGGCCACCTTGTATAGAATAGCTTGCATGCTTGTGGAGCCATATTGTTTGTTCATGAGCTCCAAGCATATGAATTTTTTCTTATCTCATGAAGCTTGAAAATCATTTTTGTGTGGCACCTTATTAATGTTATCAAGGGTATAACTTTGGTATGGTTTGAATGGGAAGCTCAACCAATGCATGAATTTCCCCATGGCCACTTGCATGTGTGTGAGTGCATACCAACCATAAGTGTATGTTTCTCACCTTTTGAGGACTTCTCACATATTAGATAGCCAGGAGTTTCATCGCCTTATAATGAGTATCCATTTTTCTGACAAACAACCTAGATCTGATCCACATCATGATGGAAAAATGGTCGAATCTTGATCTGATTCTTTTACTTCACCTTTTCTTTTCTTCATCTTTGGTAGTGTATGCATGTTCCTTATCACTATTATTTATATCATTCTCACGTGTTTTCCTTTGTGCTTATGCTGGTTTGTCATGGGATCTTGATCTTGGGGGCTTGATTACCCATCTTCATCATTGTTGTCTCATCTTGCTAGCATGTTACATTTAAACCACTCTTGATGTGTGATTGTCTACTTTAGTGTTATTTTGAAGAAATTTCATCCTCTCACTATAGTGGGGGCTAAATGTAGTGTAGTAAAAGGTATCGCTTTGCATTTTCACACTTGCTTGGGTGCTCCTTGAGGATTTTGGCTTAATGTCACCTTGATTTAGTGTTGTAATGTGGATAACACATTAACATTAGGTCTTGGCCACATGAAAACTAATGGAATTTAATGGTGCCTTGCTAAAGTGTTGTGAAGTGTTGTAACACACTTTCACACTTTTCTAGGGTTTTATCAATTAACTAAGCATAATAAAAATAATTTTAATAAAAATCAACCTTAATCTTGCCTTATTTGGATTGTTGTAAAGTTTTGTAACTCACTTTCACATTTCTCTAGGATTTCCATTAATAATTGGCCCTATTTTGCATCCACAAGCCTCATTTATTGCATCTTTTCAAGGATAATCTCGACACCAATCATTGACCAATAATAATTTAGGTGTTCTTGGCTTGTGTGGCCCAAATTTAGTGTTTGGGACTCATTCACCAAATTGGTTGAATGGATCCCACCTGAATATTTTGGCCCCAAACTAGTCTTTACACATTTCTAAGCACTTTTCATTTTTTCTCCCATACATTATGTTTGATGGGACTCATTCGTGACCTTGAGAAAATGAGTCCTGTGTGGCCTAAATTCAAATTTAATTCAAATTTTCAATAGGATTTTACTCTCTTAGATCTGATTTTGGCTTATAGTGTTGTAATTTCAGGAATTCTTGCATAATTGGGTATAAATACAAGGTTCTTTCACTCATATTCTCACCTACCATTCAAGAGATCACTTAGCAAGTTTACAAGTCATTAAGCATTCAAAATATCATTCAAGAGCATTTTAATGGAATATTATCACGTATTTTAGAGCATTCTTCAAGTGTCAATCATCATGTCAAAGATTGCATTCTTCATGTTTATTATTGTGCTAACAATTGTGATGTAGAGTTTATGATTCAAGCAAGTGTTTCAAGCAAGATCAACATCATTCAAGAAAGATTCAAGAACCACATCCATTGCATCCATTTCAAGCATATTTGCAACATCTTATTGCTAGGGTTTGGGATAGGTTGCAGATTTTTGAAGGAGCAAAGTTTGAGAAAAGTTATCAAATCCCTAAAGTTTTCAAAGTTATCATCAAGCCTTGGAGGAACTTGGAGAAGACCTACAGGTGGCAATTTGTAGTTTCAAATCCAAAAACTAGTTAGAAATAGCAAAGCAGACTAAGAGGAATATAATTAGGTCCCAAACTTTTGAAAAAGTAGAAGTGGGCTAATTCCCCACAAGTGGCAAATGAGAACCATTATATAGCCTTGACAGAGATTTTTACAAATCTAGATACCCTTTTGGCTGAAACATGTATCTACATATTTTCCTAGAAGTAGGACTAATTCACCCAGCTTGGCGAATGAGTCCCAATCAACATTGACAAAATATTTTCTAGAATTCTAGACCTCCATTTTTCCTTCTTCAGTCTCGCAAGTGCACATTTTCCATCTCATAACTTTCTAAATTGGATTATTTTGATCTTTTTAGGTCATTTAGAGTTAGTTTTCATTCAATTAGGGGGTATGTGCAGGATCATGATGGGCCAAAAAGTGGCAATATGATGGGTATGTGTAGGGTATGTGGTGACTTTTTTACCCAAAATTGATGAAACAAAAGGGTTTTTAAAGGAGATTCTCAGATTTCCACCAATATAAATTATGCTTTATTTTGAATTTGATAAATAATTATTATTCATTTTCTATTTGAATTACAACTAAAGTCGATTGATAGGATGATTGAAATTTTTTATAGCTTTCAAAATCACATTTTTGAATCTAAAACATGTGTCACATTCTATGCTTGTATACTGTAGGATTAAAAAATATATAAATTTCATGAAATTTTGACTAAGTTAAGGTGGTCATACATACAAGTTTTATATTTTTAAAATTGTAATAAAAATTCATAATTAATTATTCACTTGGAAAAAAATTAACAAAAAATGCATCAAATTGGTACATGAGTCCTCTACTTATATCTAAAATATTATAAAAAATATTATCATTTTATTGTGGTTAGGGTGGTCAGACAAACACCTACTTCTTATTTTTTCCTTGAAATTTAAGTACCTGCATTGAAATTTCAAATTTTCACCAAATAGATTTTTTTTTTTTTAAAAGACCTAGTAGTTTAGAAACTAATTTAATTTTCTACAGATTCTATTCTTACATTTTTGAAATAATATAGATAACTTATTCAAATTTTTATGTCAAGTTGCCTAACTCTGATTTTTCTAAATTTTTTGCCACTTTAGGGCCTATTTTTTCCATGATGATCCTGCACATACCCTAGGTTTTAGCATTTAATATTGCATTTCATTGTCTTTTCCAAGTCTAAACTTGGTGGTGAACCCCTCATTATATTTCATTCAACCTTTAGGATAGCCCTCTTTCAAGATCTCTTCCTCTCTTGAGATCTCAAGGGTTTGTTCTTAAGTGAAGTGTGTGAATATTTCCTCTCTCCTTTTAGGTCCAAAACCCTAAAGGTGAAAGAGAGTCCCACAATTTTCTTCATTTTAGGACCTTATTTATTAAAATGGACTTAATTGTGCCTTATTTTTTGGTGTTGTAAGGTGTACCTTTACACTTTCATATTAATCTAGGGCTTCATTAAATAATTGAAGTCAATTTTCCTTAATTGGATCCTTTAATTCAAATCCAAGCCTAAGTAATTGCAATTTATGAAGAGGAGACCTAACATTCATTAATGCTAGGAAATAACACCCATCCTTCAAGAATGTATGTCCTAGGTAAGTGACCTAGGACCCATTCAACATAGGGTGAATGGGTCCTAACTTAGGCCTAGGACCTAAATTTAAGCTATGTTTTTGGTAGTATTTCAATGATTTCAAATGTGTATTCACATTTTGGCTTGTGATATTTGAATTTTGGGAATTAATGTTAACGTATGTATAAATAAGAGGTCATTTTACTATGTTTCACTTAGCAAGTTGATGAGAATATTTCAAGAAAGCTAAGAGTACTTTCACAAGAGAAATTCAAGAGCATTTCAAGGCATTCAAGAGAGAAATTATTTGAGTATTATTGCAACAATCAAGATCTTGTCATCATTCCAAAGTCTTCTTGCATCATGCATGTTGTTTTAGCTAATATGGTGATGTACAGTTCATGATCCTTTCAAGCATATCAAAGACATCATTTCAAATCAACTTTCAAGATCAAGATTCACATCCATTGAGGCCACTTCATGCTAGTTGCATATTTTCATTCCAAGGTTTAATCAAAGGTTTGGCAAGTGGTGACATTGCATTGTTCATTCATCATTTCCTTCATGATATTTAATTTCATTTCAAAGTTTAAATACTCAAATAGGGTTTGGCCAAGACATATCCTCCATCACCAAAAAAAACATTTTCCTCCTCTTGTGTTTGTAGGATTTAGGTGGAAGATTCTTTGAAGAGAAAAATTTAAGTTGCAAAGTTGTCAAAGTTGTAAGGAAAGTTATCATCTCATGGAAACTCTTCTATCTAGGATTTATTACTAACTCTCCAAAGTTGTGAAACTTGGGAATCTGGGAGTGTAGACACAAGAGTAGAGAACATAGAAATAATTTTTACAAATTCATAGCCAAGACCCATTCACCATAAGGTGAATGAGTCCTTAGTGAGCTTCAAAAAGACACTTTTGGTGACTAGTACAAATCATTTTCCCCTTTCCAAATCTAACTTTTGATTGTTGGTTCCATTAGTTTTGAGTACATGATTTCATTTGCACTTTATAGCTTGTATTTTGGATTTTATTTGATGGTTTTAATATTTCTCCCCAAAGTGTCATTTAACTCATTACCCTATCCTTGCATAGAAAGGAAATTTATTGATTCATACCTTGATTTGACTCACATTTTGGGTTGACAGTAATTTCATTATTTGGATCTCATTTCCTTGAATAAAATAGTGGAAAAGTGGGCCCTTTGTTATCAATTCATTGTGGTGAAGCACCCTTTCATAAATCCCAAGTTCCCACCTATATACTATTATTCTTTATTATTTCATCAATTAATTTGAATATTATAGCAAATAAATTCAATCCTTAAATTGAAATCATCTCATAAGCCTTGATGTCAAACATTAATTAGTCATCCTATCTTTTTTACTGATCGATCAATCAATCATCGTTATCTTATCAAATCCTTGTTTAAGTGTTTATCCAAGCTCGAGTAATTCAATCAAATCCTAATCACAAGAATTTTTTTTTTATCAAAATCATTTCTTAGGTGATTATCCAAGCCTAATCGCAAGAAAATCATCATCCCCATCCTCATCATTTGATCATTGGCAAGAGATATGTTGACTACATGACATCTTTGTAGTAAGTATTTTGTTTTGATTTATCTTTTGATCATTGTCTTTTTTTACCCATGACTACACATACTTATGAACACCTTGATCTATCTATATCTTGGTGTGTCACAATTCGTGTACATCTAGGCATAATTTCATCTTGTTTTTTGTTCTTGTCATTTCTTGTGTGTCAAGTCCATGAAAAGGCTACCTTGTCACACTAGTTTCTCATACCATGGCACATACTTTCCTTTTTATATATCAAATCTTAGGATGTATAAGTACATGCTAGCATAACCTATCGATCCTCATCAAATTCTCCTTCCTTTTCATCTATCCTCACTAAATTCCCCTTTCTTCTCATCTTCTTCATCCTCTTTTATCTTTTAATTCATCTGCTTCTTGTGTGATTTATCCCTCATCATTCCCTTCCATTTTAAGATAACATCCATGTTATCCTAACCTAAATATCCTCTTAAGGGGGAATCCCATCACCTAATCATCTTAATGTGGACAATGATTTTGGATTGCCCAACTACTTTAAGCTCCTATGGTTTTTCACCTAAAAGGAGAAAGGATTGGGTCCAAAATGCAAATGTCTACACTCAAGATCAATGTTAATGGTATGTAATATGTCTAACTATGATGTACTTATGCACTAATCTGAAAAGGAAATTATTTAATGATGCAAAACCTAAGAAATGCAAAGTGTTAGAAAACACATTATGATATGAAAAAATGCCTTAAAAATACAAGTAAATGATGAAATAATGAAACAGGATTGGAGAGATGCACATGGAATCTAAAATATGATGTGGAGAGATTCTAGAATCCTAAAAATTTGACTAAAAATGTTGACTAGGACACTTACGCTAGGCTGGGCGACTTAGTCCCAATTTTTGGGAAAAACTTGTCGGAATGGGAATCTGCCAAATGGGTATCCAAAAATGCAAAAACCACTTTTCGGGCTTGGGAGTGGGACTAATTTGCCACTAGTGGAAATTTAGTCCACCTACAAATTTTGGGAATTTCAAGACAGGATCCTATAGCTTCAGGTCTGCACTTGCTTTTTTGACAAGTGCGCACTCTTGATTTTGCAAAAAATGGGATAAAAAGTTTCTCCAAGCTTGAAATAGGTTTATTTTGACTTGAATAGATTTCATGAGTTCTTGACTACTTTTTTAACACCTATTTCTTTGAAAAATCCACCTACAGAGTCTGCAAACACACATGCAAAGAAGGAAAAATGGTTAAGGGTTAGAGTATAGGGGTTTGCCTTGGTCAAAGCCCACTTTTGTAATCAAACCCTATAGAATGAAATGAAATAGAAAGAGAATGATAAATAGATAACATGTAATATCATAAACTTACCAAACCCTTGATATAGAAATTTAAAGATATGCAATGAAGTGCTCTAATGGATGAATTGATTATGCTTAGATTAATTGAATGCTTGAAATATTGAATGCTTAATGAGTGCAAGAGATTAGGAAATTGTAGGAGATGAAAAATAAGGGTAAAAACCATTATTTATACTTTTTCTTAATAAATTTCCTGAAAAATAACACATCACGGGCTAACCTCAAGGGTTAGAGAATGAAATCCTACCAAAAATTTGAAATAATGTTGAGTGTTGTGCCAAAAAGGACTATGTCGCCCCTATTGACGACTTAGCACGACTTAAGAAAATTAAGTGGGTGCCAAGAATTACAAGGCATTAAATTTTTTCCAATGACAATATCTTCAAAAACATACTTAAGAGGCCCAACAAGTGTATTAAGGGGTCATCTAAATATGAGAAAGGGTGGAATTACTAATGACAAGTCTAGAAAAGCATGAAAGTGGATTACAACACTTTGCAACACTTTGAAATAAGACTTGTTAAGTGATAAAAATAGGTTATTTAGGTGAATTATGATGAAAGGGTCCTAGAAAAGTGTGAAAGTGGGTTACAACACATCACAACACTTTTACAAGACATCCTAGAAGTCTTAATGATTCACAAGGGTCCAAGACCAAATGTGAATGTGTTAACCGAATTACAACATTAAATCTAGGAAAAATCAAGCCAAAGTCCACTAGGAGGGCTTGAACTTGAGAAAAATTAGAAGGGTTAATTTTTTTGTGTCCACAGTTAGCCCCCACATTAGTGAGAGGATGAACCTACTTCAAACTCGCACTAAATTAGTCGATCATGCAACCAAGAAAGGTCCAAATGTACTAATGCATGATAACATGAGATAATGATAATCAAGAGGGTTGATCAAGCCCCTAGGATCATGATACCATGACAAAAAAATCACAAGCACAAAGGAACACACACGATGATGAGAAAGGAAGAAAGGAAGCTTCGATTATTTTTCTAGCTTGTTGAGGATTAGAACTAGGTTGATTGTTTGGAAAAATGTGTACTCACTTTGGGACAACGAAACTCATGGTTTTCTGTCGGGTGAGAAAGCCCAAGTATACTCACTTTGGGGTGACGAAACTTCTGGTTGTCCACAGGGTGAGAGATCCCAAATATACTCACTTTGGGGCCACATAAGTTATGGTTGTTCACAAGGTGAGAAATCCCAAAAGGTGGTTATGGGGAAAGTCATGTCATAGGATCAGATTCCCACTCAACCATATCAAATTTATACCTCCTGATAAGTTTAATAAGGCACCACAAAGGACAATGTTTTTTTGTTCTTCATGAGACAATTAAAGCTTTGTATGCTTAGAACTCATGAACAAACGCAATGGTACCACAGGCATACAAGCTGTGTTATGCAAGGTGGTCATGTAAATGTAAAATGCAACATACAAAATATGTTCAAATGAGTCTTGCCAAGTTCATGTGAGGTCTTTAACTTAGGGAACATTGTGCCTAATGTCTCCAAGAGAAGACCAATCAAAGGATAGAATATTCACAACTTAGGCAATGCAGTGTGTCACATTAGGCCACCAAGAGGAATGTAATATGCTAAGATAGATCATGCTCATGAAGGAAATCACACCCAATGCCATCCACAAAGTGAAAAACACATCATATGAAGTAACAAGGCTGCACTAAGAACCAAGAAAAATGAAATATGCAAACGAATAATGCCAATGTATGCCCACACTTTAAAGGAAATTCTACACATCGTTTTGTGAGCAGTTACTTTAAAGTAGCAAAGGAGAATGCAAAATGAAACAAGACATGAAGCCAACATGGAAATCCCCTATGCCAAGTCATATGTTTCCAAGTAAGGCTATTTCATGCAAATGAAAAGGGAACAAAAGAAAGAGGGGTTTCCCCCAAAAGGAAACACTCCAAAAACATAAGAGATCTATGGATTTGGGGTCAGTATGTTTGTTGCCGCAATTTTTTTATGAAAGAACTCAAAACTGTCATCACTCCCCAAATACATAAAATTGGAAGAATGACATAAAAAGAGTGAAAACAAAAGAAAAATAAGATTTGGTTTTTGGTCAACATAGAAGAGACATTACAGTCTCAACACTTTACATCATCCCCAAAAGGAAAACACAAGCAAAAATAAAAGGAAAAGGAAAAAGAATAGGAAAATATTTTGGGTCAACATGAAGGACACATTTCGGTCTCAATGCCTTGTGTCATCCCCAAAAGGAAAACACAAAACAAAGGGAAAAAATAAAATAAAAATAAATTTTGGGTGAACATGGAAGAGACATAGGGCATCTCAATGCTTTGTGTCATCCTCAAAAGGAAAACACAAAACAAAAGAAAAAGAAAAGAAAAGGCAATGTACAATGTATAGAAGAAGAGAGGTACAAATAGAAGTGCACAAGGAGAGAGAGAACATCAAATACACATTACAGGGGAACATGATATGCACATACAATCACACCAAAGAAAGGAAAAAGAAAAAAGAAAATGTAAAAGGCTAGTTAAGGAAAGTGCAAGTCAACCACCGAACAGGTCATCCACCTCCCAATCATGTTCAGTGTATTGTGAGGGTAGTTGATTGTCCAAAGGGGGAATTGAAAGTGCCAAACTATGGGAAGTACCAGGTTCTTCACTTGGTGTAAGGGATTTATCATTTAAGCTCATGGAAGAGGTAAATAAAGAATTTAGATCATTATGCACCTCTTCATCTATTTTAGAGATCTCCTCATCATCATCGTCATCCAGATTAATCATGAAGGGAGGATAGATGGTTATTTCCAACGAGGGTGTATCAGGAGTTGGGCCTATTATATTTGATAATTTTGTTGTGGGGTATGCGCAAGATCATCATGGAAAAAATAGGTTCTTAAGTGGCAAAAAATTCAGAAAAATTAGAGTTAGGAAACTTGACTTAAAAACTTGAATAATTTATCTATATTATTTCAAAACTATGTACGAATATAATCTATAAAAAATTGAATGTAGTTTCTAAACTACTAGGTTTATTTTAAAATATATATATATATATAGTGAAAATTTGAAATTTCAATGTAGTAGTATTGAAATTTTAGGGAAAAAATAAGAAGTAGGTGTCTGTCTGACCACCTTAACCACAATAAAATGATAATTTTTTTATTATAATATTTTAGATATAAGTAGAGGAGTCATGTGTCGATGTGATGCATATTTTTTGTAATTTTTTCAAGTAAATAATTAATTATGAATTTTTTATTAAAACTTTTAAAAAATATAAAAAATTGTACATTTGACCACCTTAACTTGGTCAAAACTTAATGAAATTCATTTTTTTTAATCCTATAGTATGTAAAGCATGGAATGTGACACATGTTTCAGATTCAAAAAATGGGATACTGTTTGAAAGCTATAGATGTTTTTAAATCAACCTAGCAATCAAGACTTTATTCATAATTCAAATAGAAAATGAATAATAATTATTTATTAAATTCAAAGTAAAACATAATTTATATTGATGGAAATATGAGAATCTCCTTTAAAAACCCTTTTTGTTTCATTAATTTTGGGTAAAAAAAGTTTGTCAGCCACATACCCTACACATACCCATCATATGATCGCCACTATTTGGCCCATCATGATCCTGCACATACCCTATGATGGTTGTAATGTACTATCTTGTGGCATCTTAGGAGGAGGAAGGTGATCAAGTACTACTTCTATAAAAGGAAAAGGTCGATTTTATTTGTTGTTTTTGGTTTGAAATTAATGAGCAAGCAGACGACATTGATGCCTATGCTCCCTATTACCACAATTCATTTTTATTCTATTTTAAAGTTGTGTGGGTGTAAGAGTGGGTTGATCCACCATAGGCTCATTTTCTTCTCGAGGAAGAGTAACCAAAGGAGATGGGTCAATCACTCTCTTTTGCATTATAAACTTGTCTAATGAGAGGAGGCATGACAAGGTTGGTTTCATTATCTTGTGGACATTTGAAGGAAGAAGGGGAAGTGCTTAGTGTTGATTGATCTAAGTTTTTTGTTTTAGGTTTAGGTTGAAGCATTGTCTCATCAAGAATGGGGATTTCAGAAGCAGATGGGGAGTGATTGCTTAGGGAAAATTCGATAATTTTCTTGGCTTTAAACTTTTGATAAGTACTGAGAAAAATTCTTTGCGAGGTGTTACAGGCTCCATCGGCTATGGCAAAAAGGATTCTAAGGTGAAATTTCCTTTAAAAGATAAAGTGTTAAATCCACTATGGTAGATAGTGAATATGTCATTGTCATGCAAAAACTTTAAACATTTGTGTATGACTGAAGGAACAAATTTCATCGAGTGAAGCCATGGATGGCCAACCCACAAATGAAACTAATTTGATTGTGGAATGCTAGAGAATGTAACATCCAATGTCTTAGGTCCTATTTGTAATGGAATAATGACCCATCCAATCATAGGGAATTTGAAACGTCTGTTATGTGTTTTGATCCATGCTCTTGGTTTTTCATAGTTATCTTGATAAAGATCATGTAAAACCAAAAATTCCTCAGTGATCACATTCTTGCCATAGTTAGGATCTATGAGTATCCCATTAGGGGGCTTATTATAAATATGTCTGGCTATGTAGAGAGGACCATCAGGAAGATTTGGAAGAATATCTTTAGAAGAGAAATTAATATCAAGGTTCTTCTTAGGTTGGCCCTTACGAGGGATAATGTATATCACTCCTACCATTTCATCCATAGGATTAATAGAGGGTGCATGTGGAATAAAATTAGGATGCTCAGTCTCTTTATGAACAATCATCAGATCATTGTTTTGAGTTTCACTTTCTTTGATGAATGACACATTATATCTAGGAATGTGATTGGTAACAATTTGAAAATTTTGATTGGGTGGGGCAACAAACGTATTTCCTTTTACATTAACATTTGAAATGGATAGGCGCCCAGAATCAATGAGGTCTTGCACTATGTGTTTAAGATGCTTACATTGTTTTGTGTCATGTCCATTTTGTCTATGATAATGGCAATAAGTGTTAGGTTGGAAAGTTGGAGGAAAAGGTTTAGTTGTATCAAATGGTTTAATAGGAGGTAAAGAAATCATTTATTGTTTTATAAGTTGGGTCATGGTGTTATGAAGAGTGTTTGGTAATGGTGTAAACTATCATTTTAGATCTCCATAACTGTAAAGTATCGTGGCTTTAACAGTTGTGACTTGGTTGTTAATAGGTTGAGGTGGTTGTTGAGGAGAGGGTTTGAAGTGTAAAAACCCTTTGTTTGGTTTGCAAAATGGTTGTGAATTGTTTGAAGTTCTAGGTTTAGATTTCTCAGTTTAGTTGGAAGTGGAATTTGCATCATGACTACTAACCGAATTGTGATAATCACAAAGGGTTGTGCATAAGTGCATGAAAGAAGGAAATTTCATCATGGTCAATTTATCTTGAATGTGAGTTCGCAAGTTTTCGATAAACATCTTTTGGAGATGTGAATCAAGAACCTTGACATCTACTTGAGCATATAATGATTGATAGCATGAAATCAAGTTAGTTACTTTTTCATACACATTTTCTTTACATCTCATTAAATCAGCCATTTTCTTTTTGGGAGTCATATGGACTTGGAAATGACTAATAAATCCATCAAAAAGTTCATTAAATGATCGAATTGAATGATTGGGTAAATTTGAAAACTACTCCAAGGAAATGTCTTTTAAGGTCCTAGGAAATAGTTTGGCTAATAGTTTATCATCAAGGATAAAATCACTACATAACATTGTATAGGCATTGACATGATTAGTAGGGTCTCCTTTACCTTCATACTTCTTAAACCTAGGCATCTCAATTCTATGTGGCATCGGTGTTCTTAAAATTTCCAAAGATAATGGGCTACTACAGACATAGTAGGCGGGTGGTGCAGTTTGGTTTTGGTTTATGGTAGATAATTTTTGTTGCATGGAAGAAACAATTTGAAAGATTTATGTAATGAGAGGGTCAGTGTAAGTGGTATGAATTGGAAGAGAGAATGGTGACAGAGTGTATGTAATGTTGGGACAAGTGAAGGGGACACTAATAGGGGTGAAGGTGGTGGAGGATGGAACATTCAATGTCACAAAAGAACTAGGAATGCTAGTTGGAATAGTGAAAGGAGGAGTCACATGACTAACTTGTTGTGTGGTTGTTGTAACTTGAGGAGTGGTATAGGTAGGTATGGATGCTAAGGTTGAAGGAGGGGGATTGTGAGATCCTCCTTCGCTAAGCATAGTGTTTGTTGGTTGAGATGTGATAGAGGTGGAAGAAGCGTGTTTTTGGTATATCTCAACAATTTGTTTCATAACATCTAAGCCTTCATCACTTTCAAGCATTTGATGGATGATGCCTATAGCAGAAATTGCAGTGGTTGAAATTTTTTCAAGACACAATTTTTCTTGCAAATGTGTTAAATCCTCATGAATGTTAATGAGTTTATCTTGCGGAATGTGGGCATTTGATGTGTCAACATGCATTGTATTTGAAGGTAATGGTGTACTAGTGGTAGTATCCATGCCTAATGCACCATTTTCCATACCAAGAGTAGGAGCTTGAGACAACCCAAGGTCCACAACGAGTGTGTTATCGTGGGATTCCATGAGTCGGGAACTTCTTCTCACTAAAGTATTATCAATAGGACACAAAAAACTCATACAAATACCACAAGAAGTGGGATGAATGCAAATGCAATGCAATATAGGAATAATAAAATGAAAATAACAAAAATTCTATAAACTGAAATAGGAATGCAATACTAGAAAACAAAAATGAAAAAAAACCCAAAAATTACAAAAAATTACAATGCAAAATGTGTAGGAGGACTAAGTCACCCAGTGTGGTGAATTAGTCCCAGTGATGATTTTTTTTGAGATTTTCCAAAAAAATTAAATGCAATTTTATGTCTTTCAAATGCACAGATGCAACTATAGTATGAAAATGCAATTTTTTTAATGATTTTCAATGCAAAAATGATGGAAAAATGTAAGTGTTTTTAGCTTTTCACTAATGCAATTTTGAAAACCCTAGGATGAAACTTAATCAATGAAACATCGAATGAAATGTAAATGAAACCTAGGATGCACTTGAAAGTAGAAGGAAAGATGATCAAAAGTCAGGCTCACCAAAATGTGGACAATGATTTTGGATTGCCCAACTACTTTAAGCTCCTTCTAGGGTTTTTCACCAAAAAGGAGAAAGGAGTGGGTCCAAAATGAAAATGTCTACACTCAAGATAAATGTAAATGGGATGTAATATGTCTAACTATAATGTACAAATGCATTGATCTAAAGAGACAATGATTTAATGATGCAAAACCTAAGAAATGCAAAGTGCTAGAAAATACACTATGATATGCAAAAACACCTAAAAATGAAAGTAAATGATGAAATAATTGAATAGGACTAGAGAGGTGCACCTGGAATTTGAAATCTGATTTGGAGAGATTCTAGAATCCTAAAAATTTGACTAAAAATGTTGACTAGGACAATTACGCCAAGCTAGGCGACTTAGTCCTAGTTTCAGGAAAAACTTTTCAGAACAAGAATTTGCCAAATGGGTATCCAAAAATGCAAAAATCACTTGTCAAGCCTGGGAGGAAGACTAATTCACCACTGGTGGTGACTTATTCCACCTACAGATTTCAGGAATTTCATGACAGGATCCAATAGCTTCAGGTCTGCACTTGCTTTTCTGGCAGGTGTTCGCTATTGATTCTGTAGAAAATAGGATAAAAAGTGTCTCCAAGATTGAATTAGGGTTATGTTGACTTGAATAGCTTTGATGACTTCTTGCCCAATTTTCAACACTTATTTCTTTGACAAATCTACCTACAAAGTATGCAAACACACGTGCAAAGAGGGAGAAATGGTTAAGGGTTAGAGTACAGGGGTTTTCCTTGGTCACACCCCACTTTGGTAATCAAACCCTATGAAATGAAATGAAATAAAAAGAGAATGATAAATGGACAACATGAAATTTCATAAACTTACCAAACACTTGATATAGAAATTTAAAGATATGTAATCAAGTGCTCCAATGGATGACTTGATTATGCTTAGATTGCTTGAATACTTGAAAGATTGAATGCTTAATGATTGCAAGAGATTAGGAGATTGTAGGAGATGAAAAATGAGGGGAAAAATACTTATTTATACTTATTCTTACTAAATTTCTTGAAAATAACACATAACAGGTAGAGCTCAAGGGTTAGAGAATGAAATCCTTACAGAAATTTGAAATAATGTTGAGTTTTTGGCCAAAAAGGACTAAGTCACCCCTATTGGTGACTTAGTCCCACTTAAGTAAATTAAGTGGGTGTCGGTAATTATAGGAAATTAAATGTTTTCCAATGGGAATATCCTCAAAAACACACTTAAGAGGGTCGAAAAGTGTATTAAGAGGTCATTTAAACATGAGAAGGGGTTGAATTAGTGATGACAAGTCTAGAAAAGCGTGAAAGTAGGTTACAACACTTTACAACACATTGAAATAAGACTTGGTAAACTATAAAAAGAGTTTATTTAGGGGAATTATGATGAAAAGGTGCTAGAAAAGTGTGAAGGTGGGTTACAACACTTCACAACACTTTTACAAGACATCCTAGAAGTCTTAATGATTCACAAGGGTCTAAGACCTAATGTGAATGTGTTAACCACATTACAACATTAAATCTAGGAAAAATCAAGCCATATTCCACTGCGAGGGCCACAACATGAGTGTATAGAAGTGAATTTGAACCCCTATGCAAATTCCACTTTTTCCTTTCTCCACTTTAGAAAACCAAGTTCAGAGGCTTAATTACACCTAAGCCCCCTACTTTCATTCCACTTGGTGTCTATTTTGAAAGTCGATGGGGGAATTTCTATTGGGAACATCCACACAACACATAGACATCCGCACAATGTGTTTATGTCCCTGGTAGATTCCTATGACAAAACCTGCAGAGGCGTTACACTTCTCATTCGAAGTTGACTTGTAATGCCCCCTTCATTCGACCAAATTGAATATTGTTGTTTTCTTCATCTCTCCTTCAAATTTCCTCCTTCTACATGTATTTCAAATTCTTCTAAGCTTTCAACTTAACTTCTACACACTCTCTTGCACTCCAAGCATTCTCAACAACTTCTAGCAACACTTTTGCACTCCCTAGCAACACTTTGCAACTCCTTACCAGTAATAAATTCACTCCATCACTTCAGTAGACCATGTTTTGGACAACACCATTGCAACAGAGGCTTGATTACTCTCATTCTTTCCTCCATTAGCCTTGAGTGCTCTTGGTGGAGGTGGTAACCTTCCCCTTCCTCTCCTCTATTACTTGGTTGAGTAAGCACATTTACTATTTTGTAGTGTTTTAGTGTTCTTATTACATTACTTTCTTTATCACACTCACTTTCTTGGTTGTCTGTGGAGGTGGAAACACCAAAACGAGGGTCTGATTGAGGCAAACCCCTATATAGCCACCCAATATTTTTCCCTCTTCTTTTTGTGTAGGTGAACGTGCTTTTGGAAAGCTAGCTGGTGAATGAATTTCTTTGTGAGATCATTCTTGCCACCCTAACTCTCACATTTTTACTTTATCATATTAGAGAACATATTTTGTTTACTTAATAGTGTTATTTTTGGCCTTTAGTAGCGATTAGCTAAGTCATTAGCTTTTTTTATTAGGTTTTACCTTGTTTCTTTGGTTGTCTAGTCATAAGAACACTAGTGCACTTGAGAGATGCCAGCACATCATCCTATCATCCCAAGACCGTGCTTTTTTCCTTAGGAAATGAGCTTCCTGAGGCATAGTGCTGAACCTAAAAACTAGCTTGCCTAGCCCCACTCAGTGTTTTGGGTTTGTAGGGTGATTGAAGGACCTTATAGTCCTCATCATTCTCATCCCACATTTCCTAGCACCCCATTAGGCTAAGGTAAGTTAGGACAGCCTTCCACTTTTGGCCCTCCATGACCTGGGGCCTTGAACATGGTTGGTCCCTCTTTCTTACATTTTTGGTGAACCCAATGTGAACCAACATCTATTCATCCATTGGTGTTGAAACCTCTCATATCTACTTCACGACTATTGTATTCTTGAGCATTATGAAGGTTTATGATCATCACAACCCAATCTAGAACTTTTCGGTATATCGTTAGGAGAAGTGTATGACACCTCCCTATGGAAAGGACGAAGGTCACTACCAATTTCTCTACAGGCCTTTTCTTTGGTCCCATCATTAGTGTGGCCATGCAGGCGCAATTGTGAAGATGTGAGGTAGGATTCTTTGACGAGATTGTTCACATCCCTACTCCTCTTGCATGCCCTACACCATCATCAGTAGACAAGTATGAGGTTGTTCAAATCCCTTCGAAATATGTATTTGCCCTTATCAAGGGGTTGGGTGCTTTGTAAAATCATTTGGAAAGAAACCTGAAGATGGCTAGGGCCACTCAAGTCATTAGAAAATTAAAGTATATGATTGGAAAAGATCGAACAGGCTTGGAACTCTTGGCTATTCTTACTAGTCTCATAGAAGCATATGCTCCTTCAAACACTCTTAGTGTTATGCGAGGAGTCACTTTTGAGGATTATGAAGCATAGTTAGGAGTATCGATTCCTACCACATCTATCACATGGCCGATACGGTCCCTTCTATCAGCATCCCTTTTCTGAAAAACCAAAAACTATCAAAGTAAACAAGATCCCCTTGGGCTTTAGCTTTACCCCCTCTTGTCACCTCTAGTGGTTGGGGTTTTAGCAGGATGAGTGGTGGAGGCTTTGGTAGTGGTGGTGGATTTGGTAGCGGAGTTGGTGCTGGTGGAAATGTATCTAGCAGAGGTCATGGTGGTGGCTCTGGAAGCAGTGGTGGTTCCGGTGGAGGCGCTACTGGTGGCAGTGGTTCTGGTAGTGGTCTTGGCAGAGGTCACAATAGTGGCGGTTCTGGAGGAGGTTCCTCTGGCCCTCTATCTTCTAATGAGCCTATTTTGAACACCCTTCTTCAAAATATGGGTAAGATGTAGATCCAGTTGGCAAGTCTTTCCCAAGCCTTTGCCCAACCTATCTTTCAGCCCTTCTTGCAGCATAGTTCGTTGTTGGTTGCAATTTTGAATACTCCCTTTTCGCAAGGAATGGAGATCCCTAAGTTTGAAAAATATGGCAGTAAAGGGGATCTGTAGACACATATTTTCACCTTCAATGCCTTGTGCACTTATTTCTTCCACCACAATGCATTAATGGAAAAATTGTTTTCCCGATCACTGAAGGATACAACACTAGGATTGTACTATTCCTTTCCTAACAATTCTATTTTTTTGTTTGACCAACTTGTAAATCAATTCCTTAGAAAATTTTAGGCTAATATCAGGATGAAGATGACCTTTTTGGATTTCATCCGATGTAAACAAGGAGAAAATGAAAAAATCACTAACTTCATAGCATGATATCAAGCGCTTCTTTCACAAATCTTGTATCATCTGCCTGATTTTGATGTATGGAAGGTATTCATAAGGAAAATACAAAATCCTTGGAAAGAGAAGTTTACCCTTATGAAGTACCCTTCTTTCGTGCATTTGTGTCTAGCATTACAAGAGTACCAACAGACGGTTGTTCAGTTTGGGGGATCCTCCTCACGCTACTATTCTGAGGAAAATTTCATCGTATCAATCTCTGGGAAAGGTAAGGTTGTTACGAATGTAGTAGTTACTATTTATGACAATGGCCTTAGGCATAACTTAAAGTTCACAAAGTTATTAGAATCTTATTCTTTTATCTTAGAGAAGTTGTTGAAGGATAAGATCGTAACCTTGCCAAGTCCTAAGCCTCTTAAGGAGCCTTACCCTAATTGGTATGATGGGAGCACTTATTGTAAATACCATAGGGTTAATGGACATGATACTGAATGTTGTTTGTAGTTTCTTCATGAGATATAGGACCACATTGAGGATGGTATCATTCATCTTGATGAGAGTAAACAAAATGCTAACAAATCAATGGCGAAAGCTAATAGTGAATTGTAGATATACACAAACCCATTTTCATCACATTCTGCTAACATGATTATTGATCCCACTAATTTTTTTACTCAACTCAAGGCCTATGTTAACATGGTCATGGTGACATCTACTACTCTACCTGTACACGGTTCTCCAAACATAACATTCACATCACAAGATTTTCCCTTAAACAACAAGCCCTCTTCCCTCTATATTCCTACCAGCCTTAATGGTAACATTGTAACAAAGGTCTTAGTGGACCCTATGAGCCATGTGAATGTCATCACAAAAGAAACATTGGTATTAAATTCATTATAGAGGGAAAAATATCAAGAAATGAAATCTATCATCTGTACACAAGATGGTATGTCTCTCAAACCATATGACTAAATAACCTTTCCCATCCTAGTTGGACCTAGGGTTGTTGACAATTTTTTTGATGTTATTCTATAGTCATATTTATTCAAGCTAAAGCTAGACATAACCTGGCTAGCTTCCATGAATGGAATCACCTCTATTGTTCACAAATGTTTAAAATTTTCCCATGAAGGTGTTATGCATGTAATGTATGACACTGGATACTAGCCCCTAGTGTCTTGTGCTGGATATCCATTGGATCCTTTTGGCCCACCCTAGTTGGTCCACTTCCTCTGAGAATGGACCTACTTTACGTGAATTATGTAAAGTATAAGATTGGGGGCAAGGGATAGCTGAAACTGACCCATCCTGTGATATAGCAGTTGGTCGCCTCCTCTTCTTGAGAGGAGAAGGAGAAGCCTGCACTGACAGTTCCCCCTTCCCAAAAGAGAGAGGAGAATCCCACGTTGGCTCCCTCACCTTCCTATAAAGGAAAAGAGAAGGTTTCCTTCCCCTGGACTACCTCGTCCTCTCCCATTTCTTGGGAAGAGTACTAGATGAGTCAGCCCAGTGGCTATCCGCTGAGTCTGATGATACCTCCTTGGCGCATACCCAAGCTTAGGATCTTGGATCTCCCTAATGAATACCCCAAACTGTGGTATTATTTATAGGGTAGAAAGAAAGGTTCTTGGAGATAATACAATCTGAGGCCTCCTATTGCTCCTACTCCTAAAGCAATGAATGGGAAGAGGTCGGCTATCAAGGCTCTTGAGTTCACTTCTCTCGCTGCTCCTTGACCTACTCCTCTTGCTCCCATTTAAGAATCCGTTCCTCCCCTAGAGAAAGCCATAGTGGACATTCCCATGGTTGAGCAAGAGCCTTCTATTCCTTCATAGCCTCCGACCTCCAACTAAAAGAGTCATAGAAACCACCTTGCATGTGAGTGCAAGAGCCAACAAAAGGCTCTCTTGGCTGAGCAGAACACCTCACAAAGGAGGAGGAAGAGATGACCGCCCCTACTTCAGGGCCTCCTGTAGTTTCTTCCTCTCCCCCTCCTTCTACTTCTCTTTAGTCTAGTCTCGCATTGCTTCCAACTTCTGCTGCGAGTACAAATGCGCCTAACCCCAAGGGGGTATAGGTGTTCATCGCTCTATCAGTGGAGCTTCCTTTATTGATATTCATTCTAGATATCCCACCTTTCTCGAAGCCCATAATATGATTAATACCTCAGTTGTATCCACTGTAGTTCTTTCCTCCTCTTCCTCTGCACGTTTAGCCTCGTCTATGGGGAGTTCATCTCCTTCGATAAAGAAAAAGGTGGAGTATGGTCCTTCTAGTAGTGAAGGACGTAAGAGGAGACTACCTCCTTCATAAGGTGGTCCTATGTTGACTTGTTATATCCTAGTGACAGAACCAGTCTTGGCTTCCCCTAAGTTGGTCATCACTCCCAAGTCATTTGGCGAGCCTAGTGGTGAATCTTAGGCATAACCTACCCCATCCACTTAATTTAGACATAGTGCTCCTGTAGGGTACATGTTTAACTCTATGGATGAAGTTCTAGCCTTTTCAGTGATCTTCATAATATCACTGACCCTAGCTCCACAAGAGCTTGACATAGAAGACCTTGTGAGGCCTTCTTCCCTAGCCCTTGTTGTAGGAGGGTCAGATGCTCCCCCTCATCCCACCACTGCAGTCTCATCATCCTTCCCCCTACGATGATATAGAGTGGGAAGCGGATGACCTCTTGGTCGATTAGTGTTAGGAGGAGGCCCCTTCTTGATCTTATGTGTGCGTGTGTGTTTTATGATGTGTTCACCCATGATCGTGGTATGTGTGCCTGGATGACCCTTGTCACCCTTGTTGGTGTTTGGATATAGGCCTAGTTTTTGTGTCATAAACCTTCCTCTATTTGTATCATCATTCTTCCATGTTTGTGCTTGATTTTTGACAAGTTGGGGATGATGCAAAGCATTGGGGGCATTTAGCCTTCTCTTCCATGTTCACCCATTTTTTAAATTTTACTTTATTTTTGCGTGCATTCTTCACATGGTCTGATATAGTAGGAGGTTGATGAAAGTTCATCTATATACTATTATTATACATATATATATATGAGTAGTTCTGACCTTGAAATATCAGGCTACCCCAGTGTCCTTTTTTTGTATTTTTCTCTTTCCCTTTCCCTTTATTTTTCTCTCTTCTTTGCTTGTGTTTTCCCTCTCATGTGTGGCAACACCTTTCTTCAACATTTTGATTTTTAGAAAATGCATTCATTTCCAACAAATATTTTCTTGAAAATATTTGCAAATCTTTCTTCATAATCACATTCTCAACTTGGAGCCCTGATAGAAAATGCTTCGTTCATCATGGGTTCGTAAAGAAAGGACTTGAAAACCTTCCTCCAAAGTGGGAACAAATTTTACCTTCCCCTCACATGGGGGCATATTCTTCTTTCTGAATTCCTTGATGAAGTCAACATTTTTCAAAAAATATCCCTTGATGATGGATTGATTTGAGAAAGAAAATATCTACTTTCAAATTGTGTGTCCCTTGAGTGGACCCCTTCTTCACAATGGGTTCCCAAGGGACCCCTTTGAAAGTCTTCCAAATTATCGACGGTTTGCGCAACTATCCACTTACTTGCCTATGTGGCCCCATCCTGACTTTACAGAGTTCACTTTCTTAGGTTTCCTCCATGTGAGAGATATTGGGGGATACTTCCCTACAGGTCTAAGATCCTATAGGGTGCTTCCTTTGAGATTCCTCCATGCAAGAGATCTTGTGGGTGGCTCCCCTATAGGTTTGTAGGTCTGTAGGGCTCTTTCTTGGGTTTCCTTCATGTGAGAGTTCTTAGGGGTGGCTCCCCTATAGGTCTATGGTTCTGTAGGGAACTTTCTTGGGTTTCCTTCATGTGAGAGATTTTGGGGGTTACCTTCCCTACAGGTCTATGGGTTTGTAGGGTGCTTCCTTGGGTATTCTTCATGTGAGAGATCTAAGATAATACCTTCCATATAGGTCTGTGGGTTTGTACGATGCTTTCCTAGCTTCCTCCATGTGAGAGATCTTGGGGGACACGTTATGGGTATCCTCCATGTGAGAGTTATTAGGGAACACCTTCCTTGTAGGTCTGCGGGTTTGTAAGGCACTTACTTCATGGGGCTTCTTTCATGTGAGAGATCTTGGGGGTCGCTTCATTGCAGGTTCGCAGGCTTGTAAGACACTTTCTTTCTTCAACTTCATTGTTCTAAGAAGCTATGAAGTCCTTCGCTTGCCCTTCACCTTTAGGTTCGTCAGATCATGGTCTGCTTCCTTGACAGTTCAGGTATACATTTGTAACCCTACTCTTCTTCGATCTACTTTACCAAAGCACTCATCAATGTTCATGCTCGCTAAAGTGGGAGAAAAATGTATAGGAGTGAATTTGTACCCCTATGAAAATTCCCCTTTTGTCTTTCTCCACTTTAGAAAACCAAGTTTGGAGGCTTAATTACACCTAAGCCTATTGCTTTCATTCCACTTTGTGCCTGTTTTAAGCATTGGTGGAGCAATTTCTATAGGGGATGCCCGCGTAACATGTAGACATCTGCATGGTGTGCTTATGTCCCTAACTGATTCTTAGAGTTCAACCTGCAAAAGCATTACACTTCTCATTAGCAGTCGACTTGTAACACCCTCTTTGGTCGACTGACCCGAATATGGTTGTTTTCTTCATCTCTCCTTCAAATTCCCTCCTTCTACATGCATTTCAACTTCTTCTAAGCTTTCAACTTAACTTCTACATACTCTCTTGCACTCCAAGTATTCTCAAGCACTTCTAGCAGCACTTTTGCACTCCTTAGCAATAATAACTTCACTCCATCACTTCAGTAGAGCAAGTTTGGGACAACACCATTGCAACAAAGGCTTGGGTACTCTCATTCTCTCCTCCATTAGCCTTGAGTGCTCTTGGTGGAGGTAGTAAGCTTCCCATTCCTCTCCTCTATTACTTGGTTGAGTAAGCACATTTATTGTTTTGTAGTGTTTTAGTGTTGTTATTACATTACTTTATTTATCACACTCGCTTTCTTGGTTGTCCATAGAGGTGGAAACAGAAAACGGGGGTTTGACTGAGGCAGACTCCTACACAGCCACCCAACATTTTTACCTCTTCTTTGTGTGTAAGTGAATGTGCTTTTGGAGAGCTAGCTAGCGAACAAATTTCTTTGTGAGATCATTCTTGCCACTCTAACTCTCACATTTTTACTTTATCATATAAGAGTGTATTTTGTTTACTTAATAGCATTATTTTGGCCTTGTAGTAGTTATTAGCCAGGTCATTAGCTTGTTTTCTTAGGTTCAACCTTGTCTCTTTAGTTGTCTGGTCATAGGGATTCCAACACACTTGAGAGACACGAGTGCATTGCGCTGTCGTCCTAGGACCGTGCTTCCATCCTTAGACAGAGAGTTTCCTAAGGCATAGTGTTGAACTCGAAAACTTGCTCGCCTAGCCCCGCTCGGTATTTTGGGTCTGTAGGGTGATTAAAGGACCTTATAGTCCTCATCATTTTTGTCCCACATTTCCTAATACTCCATTAAGTTGAGGTAAGTTAGGGCAGCCTTCCGTTCTTGGCCCTCCGTAACTTGGGGCCTTGAACATGGTTGGTCCCCCTCTCTTACAATGAGAAAAAGTAGAAGGGTTATTTTTCCGTTTCCACACTTAATATTTCCTTCTTCATCCTTTCCCATCCTCACATTGATTGAGGCATCAACTTTTATTTTTATCCTCTCTCATCCACTATGTTTTAAACTTTTGTGATACAATGCCATTTTGTGGTGTCATATCAAAGAGGGGCAAAATATAGTAACCTAAAATATGATATTACCCAACCACAACTTATTTTAGCCTATCCTAAGTCATTAATTGAATGCATATCTATTGTTTATTTAATTGTTCTCATCCATTCTCATATTTATCCTAATTCTTTAATTAAATAAATATTTTATCATTTATTTAAATAATATTCCTTCATCATGATCCCATTAATTAAATAATTTAATTAATTCTCTTTTTTCCTCTATCCTTGTCCATTTAATCCTAACCTTTCATCTTATTTATGTGGATCATAATCTACATTTTTCTTCATGTGAAAATTTTTCAGATCTCACATATGCCATTTTGTGGTGTCATATCAAAGAGAGGCAAAATATAGAAACCTAAAATATGTCCTTACCCAACCAAAACTAATTGTAGTCTATCTTAAGTCATTAATTGAATACATATCTATTGTTTATTTAATTATTCTCATCCATTCCCATATTTATCCTAATCCTTTAATTAAATAAGTATTTATCATTTATTTAAATAATATTCCATCATCATGATCCCATTAATTAAATAATTTAATTAATTCTCTTTTTTCCTCTCTCCTTATCCATTTAATCCTAACCTTTCATCTTATTTACGTAGATCATATTCTAAATTTATATCTAACTAACTTTTGTCTAGATTGATTAAACCTAGACAACTACCCAAAACTTAAATTATCCTTTCATCCTATTCATTCGTTTCACTTAACCTCTTAATCCAAATTTCAATCGATCATTCAATAGTAATGACCAAAACAACAAAAACAAATAAAACTCGAAAATTTCAATCAAAACATGAAAACATGAGTCCACCATTAACTAGAAATAGTACATGGTCGGTTCCTTTTTTTAATCTTTAACCCTTTCGTAAATGGACAGGCGTCAAACTCGCTCCAAGATAGTCTTCAACAACCATGTTCAGCCGAGCAATGTGGACCCTTTACACGTAACTAATCCTCCCCAACACTAATTGAATAATCACACAAAAGAAAAATATCCGCGTATATGGTCGGTTCCAGTTTTTTCCACACAATTTTGAACTCCACCAATGTCGCCACAAAGCTCAATTCAAACGAACAATTTCTTGCTCTCGTTCAGAACATTCACGTCGTTCATCAGATTTCCTGCACGTTCTGAAGAAAAAAAAATTGAAACAGAAATTAAAAATATAAACATATATATATTTTATTTAAATATTATATTTTTTAATAATCAAATAGTCAATAATTTTATATTTTATTTTTATAATTCAAAAGTCATGTTGACTATTTAAGTGAGAAAATTACATATTCCAAAAAGACAGAAAAAAATATTTTTATAATATCATATCAATAATTTTTTATTTTTTGTCAATAGTGGCATGGTCTGTTGGTTTAAAGGTGGCATTGTTGTTCTTGCCACCAAGGTTCAAACCCCATTGGAGTGGTATTGGAGTGGTATTGTGCTGTTAATATTATCATATCTTTTGTTTTAAGTTTGAGAAAAGGATTTAATGAATGAAGATGCTTTAAAAGTTGTGATAAGAGTTATAGATTTATGCTTAATATTTTAATAGTATAATATTAATAGTTGTGATTTTAAAATTATTAATGTTAATTATGAGCACTTTTAACTGAATAAAAAATATTTTTTAGATCTAAAAAAATACAAATTATGTAATAATAAAAAAAATATAATTTAAAACACAATTATTATAATTTAATCTACTATTTCTTTGATCTTTTAAATATTTCAGCAAAAATCATATTAATATGACATCATATTTGATAATATGAACCTCAAACTTTAAATATAAACCTGCCCTGTAAACGATGTAAAAGTTTGAAAGTAATTCAAAATTACCATGAGAGGTGTAAAATTAAAGTGACCATTCTCCCGTGACGCCTCCAAAAGTAATCCATGTCTTTTGCACTGTATTTTACAAACTCCGTGGCGGGAAAAAGCCGAAGACCGTGTCTTTCTCTTACAGTTTACATATGAATTAGAAAGAATATTTGTTGACGTTAACTGAGTAAGGTTGTTTCACCGACTTATATACAGGTAGGGCCACAAACTTCTTAAATTCTCCGACGTCCCTGGATTTAAGATCAAGTATTTCCATACGTCCGCTCAGAAAAATCACGCGAGTATGCTGGCACTAAGATCAATTATTTCCATGGCAAATACCCTATTTCCTTCTCATTCTTCACCCCATCTATCCCACGTCATTCCTTTCTACAGTAATCCCGTTCCGACATCTGTATACGACGTTTTCATTAATCACCGGGGAAAGGACACGAAGCAATTTGTAGCGAGTCTCGTGTATCATAACCTCCAGAATAAAGGATTCAAAGTGTTTTTGGACCAGAAATCTCTACAAGGAGGGGACGATATACCCGGGACAATATGGTACGCAATAGGCACAGCCTCAGTTCATGTCGCGATCTTCTCTCCCACCTATGCGGAGTCCGACTGGTGTTTGGATGAGCTCCATTTGATGCTCCAGACCGGGGCTCCCATTGTTCCCATATTCTGGGAAATTCGACCCTCGGAGGTTCGAATGGAGGACGACAGTGGAGCGTACGCCAGAGCTTTCCAAAAGCATGAGCGGGCTGCGAAATTCGATACTCAAACGCTTGAGAAATGGAAAAGTGCTCTGCGCGAGGTTTCATTTTTGCGAGGTTTTATTTATGAAGGGTAATATATGTTGTTTAGAATGTGTCTTTCTTTTTCATTGGGCTAGTTTGTAATATATATATTCATTTACTGCTTTCAGGGACCAAGGTGAGATTCTGGAAAAAATCGCAATGTGTGTATCTAAAAATATTAAAACGGCAAAATGCCAGCCAAAGTATTTGGAAAGGCCATTTAGCAGGTTATAAGACTTTATTACTTTGTAAAGGCCCTGATCTTGGTTAGTAAGCTTTGACAGAAAACTGTATGGGATTTTTTTATTTTTTTCAAAGATCATAATATATTTCTTCAAAAAGTTTGTCACATGAGGTTCCGGAGAGTCCAGACCGTAAGTTAATTTATTCGAAACTTCCTGAAGAAACTCAATTTTCTCCTATATAGGAGAACTTACGGCCATAAGATTTGTGTCACTATGACAGTGCACTTGGTTTTTAAAAATTATGAAATTAAAAATAATAATTAAAATTTATATTATGTTCATGGATTTTTTAGTTTGTTAGCGAGGTTAAATAGTTTTGAACGAATTTATCAGGAATTAAGTCTTGCTAAGTGCAAAGTCTTGATGATGTCATAAAGAATGATGAAAGAATCGCCTATTGGGTGACTATGGCAAAATGAAGGTCTCAATTTAAGGCTCATGTTCATGTATTGGATAGTTAAAATGATCATAAGAGTTTGATATATAACCTTCCAAGGCTTGTGTTCTTATATTGGATGGCTAAAATGATTATATGGGTTTGATATAAAACCTTCCAAGAAATTTGTGAGTTTGATACAAAACCCTCCAAGAGCTTGATATTAAACCCTACAAAGCTTGATCTCATGTATTGGATAGTTGAAACAATTATATGGGTTTGATATAAAACCCTTCAATGCTCATGCTCCCCTATTAGATAGCTAAAATGAATTTATGGGTTTGATATAAAACTTAAAAAAAAAAAAAAACAGTTTGTATCATCATCTTAAGTGGATACTATTAATTATTTACATTTGAAAAATTAAAATGAAAGAATTTTAAATAGAGACTAAATTTGTTAAGTGTAAGACTATGATACTACTTATTAAGATTAACATTAAGATTCTCTTGAGATTGTGTTCAAACAATTTTGATTAAATGAAAAAGAAAATTTATGGAGGATTTAATATCATCCACGAGATCAAGAGCATTTGGGATTGTACTCAAATAATTTTAATAAAATAAAAACTCTTATTTTGATAGAAGATATAATATCTATGAGATCGTTTTGTATGCTGCCACATATGAGAGCACAAGTCAAATGCCAACCAAAATCCATTAAGACAAAATTGTTCAAGGCACAATCCCAACCTCATCTCTTATCTCATATCTTTGGAGATTTGAACCTTTATGGATGGTACAACCACTGGAATATACCATCACCCTCACCAATTATACTCAACCCATTAAACAACAACCCTTTCAAAAAAAAAAAAAAAAAATTAACTTACTCTAATGAAAACTTATAAACTTTTAACTATCTTAAATATATTCTTCTAAATTAAATAAACATAAATTTAACTTAAATCCCTCCATTAAGAAAAGGGTTTACTAAATTTTAAGGGGGATATAGTGCAGGAGCAACAGCAAGAATGATTTCCGGGTATGAAGTCTTTCTAAGCTGGGCGCCACCGGAGCAGAATCTCTTAGAGACATGCAGACAAATTCCAAATAAAGTAGAATGAAGATATGAACGTGCTAGTATTAGAAATGTTTTTATCTTACTCCGGGATTCGAACTCTAGACGTCGCGGTGCGGCGCGTGGAAACGGTAGGGCTTTCCGAGACCCCTTTGGAAAATCTGTCTGTGTTACATGGGGACCGGGGTTAGTGCTCATGATTTCATTTTTTTTTGCATCGCTGTGAAAATGGCCGCCGGGGTTAGTGGTTAGGGTTTAATTTTGTTTGTATTACTGTGAAAATGTCCGAGGGGAACTTTGAATGCTGCAAATGTACCAGTGGCAGCTTCAAATCACTTTAGGTAACCAATCATCTGTGTTTTTCATTAAAATATGAAAAAACCTTGTCCAGATGCAATCATTAAAATATCAGAAAACGTTGTCAAGATGCAATCTTGTAGAGAATCTTTGCTTTTATCTTGACAAGTACCTATGCCCACTTTTTTATGGTTGACAAAAATACCTAAAATTCTGCATTGAAAATAAAGACAGCGAAATCCCCTAAAAACACCACGCCCATATCCACAATTTACGAATGGCAACCCGACCATTTTTAATGTAAATTTTAGCAATATGAACACTCTTGATTGCCGAAAGGATTCTTCAACTATTAGCTTCGGATGGAACTCCGATTTTGTTAGAAACTGCGGCGAGAATGCGTTGATATCCGTGAAATTTTGGTGTTTTTTGGGGGAAGTGATTTGATTGGAGAAGATTAAGGATTTAAAGTCTCCTGAAAGTTTGGAAAAGTGAAGATCCCGAGAAGAAATATGAGAATCGGACGTCAGAGAAAATGGCGGTGCCGTACACAGGAATGGCAGGATTCATCATATTTTGGAGAAGAATTATCTACTGGGGAGACAGTATATTACACGACAAAATGGGAGATAAAAGACTCACGGAGATATTCTGACCCTCCATCGAGGGACGATTAAACAAATCAAAATCTTTTTGAGTTTTTTCCTTCCTTTCTGTTCTCTTATTTTTAATTGTTTAACCCCAAAGAAGTTATGTATAAGAGGGTGAAATGATAATTGATGACAATAGGGCGAAGGTTCCAATTACTCTCATATACCAATAACCATATGTACATGTTAATTAAAAGTTTATTAAAAAAAATTAAGATGTATTAATAGTTGTTCATTTTATATTCAATAGTTATAAAAAAAAGTATTTTATTGGAGGAGTTGTGTAACTTTATTGGTACCAATAGTGCACAATTATTGGGGCATTTGTACATATGTATTGTATCAATTATACAAATTTGGTGGTGGTCAAAGCGAACTATTATCGGGGGACTAGAGAATATGTATCAGACGTCAACTTGAAATGACCACTTTTGACCTTTTTGTACATGACAAATCCTCTCTTGCTCATCGTAACTATGCAAAAGCCAAAACAATAGCTATAAGCTCTTAAGTCACATACAAAGAAACCCAACAAAAATTATCTAAATCCAACATACCATTTAGGAGCTTAGGGTGTGTGAAGTTAGCTATAATGGCTACCTATACCCTTCCCCTAGTAGTCTTTTTTCCTTATAGGTAACATTTCAATGTTCTCAGGGTGTAGGTAGCATTGAGCTCCACAATTCATGGTTGATTTTGTTGTCAGTTCAAGAATGGAATTGATCATTAAACATGTTAGATGTAGAGGTTGAGGTTAAGTTCTCATGATTGAGTGGTGGGGAAGTGCAATGGTCATTCATATTGTTAAGATAAACAATTGACTCAATCTCATTTTGATGCAATAAGATTCTACCCCTTAAGCATATAGAAACCCTTAGATCTTCCATCTCATTACTAGATCTCATGGCTCACAATTTTCAATGTCATAATTCTCACATAAGGACAAAGATTAGGGTATTTTCCCATGAGAACATGGCTACCATAGACCATGGGTGAGCCAATGATTTTAGGCTTGTCACCTTGTTGACTAGGTAACAGTCGCCAATCATGCAATGGTAGACATAATTTTTTGATGAGCTCATGAGAGTACATGAGTCAATAGTTGATCTAGCATAACCTTTGATCACATGGTCAGTGCAATCATAAAACAACTAAGAACTCTAACATCTCAAGAAGTTTTGTAGGCCGTGCAATCCACCATCTCAACTAAAGATCACACAATTTTGTCATCTGTACCAATAACATTGTTACTCACAATCTCCTAGGACCACTATTAGATGACTTATTTGTGAACCAATCAATGGGGCAACATCAAGAGTTTTGAAGTTGTGTCAATGCTTAAGGATTGTAGGAGGTTGACACATCACTCACTTGATTTAATTATTTGGTAGGCTCACTAAATCATTAAAGGAAAGGGAGACTCGAGCCTATCTCAACTAACTTGAAGTGTTTGTAACCAACAACTTGCAATGTTGTTTTGACAACTTCAAGGGGAATTTCATGTGATTATGTGAGTCATTAGATCATGTTCTAATTTGATGAATAACACATCATTGAAAGAAAAAAGGCTTTAGCACTCCTTGTGGGTTACAAAAAGTTTTCATGTAGCATTGATGATTGTCTAATATCACCATGCATGTACATAGAAAACAATTAGAGAAATGGGGTTTGTCTCAAATTCGAGTTTAACCTTTAACACATCAAAAATTTGACCTACTTCAAGGGTGTCTTAGGAATTTCATGAACCATAGGATCAAATAGAAAATCATATCAAATTGGTGCACTAATAAAGATCAGGTTGATTAATAAACATAGCAAGTAGAATTCATTCCATGCCCTATGACTATGAGTACATACAATAGATTCTAATTTTAAGTATATAAGTTATTTATTTGATTAAATTTTGATCAATCAAGGATCTCATTGAGTACACAAAAATTCATAAATTTGTAATAACATGTTCCTCAAGACAAATTTTATTAACTCCTAAATTAGAATAAGAATTAGAAGATCATCCTTCTCGAGTCAAGAGAGCTAGTCGCTTCCTACTATGCAACTCTAATGTTGCTTGTGCGGCCTCTTCTCCCATTTTTATCTACTATCATATTAAACCATAAGGAGTAAGGAAATAAATTAGGTAATGAAACATAATCATAGTCAAGGTCATGTATATGAAGATTTAATTGTTTCATCCTAATCACAACCATAATTAAGTATAACTTATAAACTCTAAAAAAAGGTATTACCCATTTATCAATAGAGTGTGAAGAATTCACTTAGGACCAACCCATGTATTAGCCCAAATTTTCTACTTTTCCACCCTCCACCCTCACAATGGAGTATATAGTTTCATGGGATGATGGTAAGGTGCATAAAAATTCAACTATTCTCTTGATATTGAATAGAACTTCTATTCACCCTCTTGACCCTTTTAAATCAACCCTTGATAAGTCCAATCTTAGGTCTACATCTTACTTATTCAACACATTATAAATAATCAACTACTCTACACACAATTAACTAGACACACCAATCCATACCAATGTATAAGACCTAACACTTTGACTTATTTGGACAAAAACATTATACATGGGAAGGGCTATAGCCACTAAAATGGGCCCATGTCCAAGTGAACAAGGAAATCACTTTGACGACTAGGAAACACTATCTACCTACAACTAGTATTGTTTACATTTTCCAAATAAATGGTGATCGTCTAGCTTACAAAAAATTGTCAAGGAAAATATCACTCAAATAGGAATGACCATGGAACTCTACTCTCTATTAATGGGTAGTTATACATCACAACAAGTCTTTATGGTTGATAATATCCTTAGTTCTTTCCCTTGTCACCTAAGAACTAGGGTACTGATCATGAAGATAGAATTCATAAAATAAATAATAATCTAGAAAATATTGCTAGAAATAGAAACTATGAAATTGTACATAAAAATAATATTAAAAAAATACAATGAAATACTTAGTTTCGTCAAAGATAAATGAAAACTCTCACAAATTAAAAAAACATTAAGAAAATTCATTTTAGTTTGAGTTAATTACCAAGCTAGAGGAGTGCATATATAGGCCTTTTGGATATATATGAATCAAGGAGATAACAAGTCCAATAGGTATGCATTAACTCTAAATCACTCTCAATCAAGAGGTGGATTAACTTAGTCTGATTGGGATAGAGATGGCCTTGAGTAAATAGAGGTGGCACCTAACTATCATCAATAAAAGGTCGATTAGGTAGTGGTTGTTGGCATTGGATGTCATTGATGTCAACACCTGGGAAAATTGTTGCACATATATTTATGAGATTGTTGTATATATGTTTGGAATTGGTTGTCATTGATTTCAACATATAGTTAGGGTCACCATTGATGTTGTGCTATTAATGGAGTTGATGATGTTTTTGGTTGGATGTAGTCATACCTTGTTTTGATGAGTTACTGATGTTCATGGTTGGATGTCATGCCTTGTTTTGATGACAGGTAAAGATGCATTAAGTATGGTTGCTTTCAACAAAGAGGATATCATGATGATATATTAAGATGAGGATTGGAAGCATTAAGACGAGGATTAAAAGTAATGTTGATGTTGGATAGATGATTGTAGATGGTCTCTAGTATGTTTTTTGCTCTCTCCTATTATTCTCGAGGAAGTATGTGTTGATGCAAGGAAGCTCTAGCCTCTGCATGTTTGTGAAAGTTATTACTTTAGGAAGTTTCCTTGAAGACTTTTTGGGAGAATGCTTCGTATTCCTCCATTGTTAAATATTTGGTCTTATAGTTTGGGTGTTAGTGTCTATATAATGTGGATGTTGCACTCCTATCTTTTCAGGTCTCTAGTGTTGTTGAGGAGGTTTCTAGTATTTGTAGTGTATTGGAAATTTTATTGGTTGCCTAGATTAGTCTAGAAAATGCTATACATTTCTCCACATTGATATTTCTACTCCTATGGCTTGTTGAAGGTTCTCTCATTATTTTTGTAGTGTCCCAATTCAATTTTTACGTAATTAAGTGGTTTGCAAGTTGGTTTGTTAGTGTTCTATCTCATAATTGTGTATTTTGTGCTTTTGGGATGAAGTTCTCTATTTATGTCTAGTTTGTGGTGGCTGTTTGTGGCATGAAAATGTGAAAGAAGTTTTAGGAATTGTTGTTGGATGCTCTTGGAACATCTCTTTGCGATCTGCACATCAATATTTGATCTCTTTAGTGTTGCATATTGTTTTGAGTTGGTTTTGTGCACAATTTGTGGATGTTTGCATGGCATGGTACCATCCTGACAATATTCTTGCCTCTAGAATCTATAGAGGCATTGTACTTCTCTATTGGTGATGAAGCGTAATGCCCCTACTCCCTTGACTAACCTAAAATGACTCTTTTAGGCTTTTATTCGTCCTAAAAACATCTTCTTCTCATTACATTCAATCTTCTTGATCTTCTTGAACTTCACTTAATCACACTTGTCGCTACACACTTGATTTCTCAGTATTCTCCACCATTTTTGAAGCTTTGAGTTATTACTCTATTATTTTTTCTCCTCACATTGTTTCGGCAACATTGGTACTCACAAGCTTGTGATCTTGCTTCTCCCTTTATGTGTTCGAGGGAATCTTGTTGGGAAGGTGATATTGTTGGAATTATTGCCCCAATCTCATAGGTTGAAACCTCTGAGAAAGCATGGTCGCTGAGACTGGTGATATGTCTGGCCGACTAGCAGTAGTAACCTTGTTGAATCAAATCAGGTCGTTGTGACCTTGCAGGAGTCTCGCCGAACACTTTTACTTTGGAGCCTATCACTATGACAGCTTGTTTGTTGTAACCTCTCACCAACCGTGGAGATCTCTAGATGATAGGACATTCTATCGGATATCGGGGAGAGTCTTGGGTGTTCGCTATGAGCTCTCAGCGATGTGTTAATGTCTCGCCGACAGCGTTTGGTTTGAAGTCATCGGGGAAACTCTCCCAGAAGGAATACTATCATTAAGAAGTCTTACCAATGAGGGAATGTCACACTGGTTGTATTCTCTCGAGGAAACTCAAAGGGCTTCGGGAAGATGTCCTAGCGACTGATGAAGGTCTTGCCGACGGGGACGCACTTGGAGGCATCGGGGTAACACTAAGGGTTCGCTAAGAACTCTTAGCGATGGACAGAAGTCTTGCTGACCGTTCGGTGCTCAATGAAACATAAGGATCTCAGAGTAAAGTCTGAGTGAAGGACGAATGTCTTGGCGATAGATGAGCACTCCGGAGTAACATAAAAGAGTTCAGTGAAACCTCTTGGCGAAAGACGAATGTCTTGCCAACTGGTGTTTGGTGCTCGGTATGACTTGTGAGTATTTGGGGTAACCTCTTAGCAAAGGTGATGTCTTGTCGACTATTGAATACTTCAGAGTAACTATTGAACATCGATGTAACCTCCTAGCAATAGGGATAAGTCTCATCGACTGTTGGATTCTTTGGACTAACAATGAAGGCTCGATGGGACGTCTCAGTGAAAGTGATATGTCTTGGCGACATGGTGAAAGCTAAGTGATAGCTCTCTAGACTCGATGAAACATCTTGCCAATAGGATGGACTCTTGGCGATATCGAATGCTGACTGTGTTGGCATCGGGGAGACACAGTCAATGTCTCACCGATATGCCAACATAGCTTGAAGCCGTTTGATCGAGTGAGACTTTCCTATGTGGGATCTCGTGGACCAATCAGAGGAGTTGAATGGGAACCATTGGAAGTTAGTCTGTTGTGGCCATTCTGAGAGGAAGCTTGAAAAATAGAAACAAAATGTATATAGCCTGGAATACAAGATGATGCTCGGTTGGATTGTTTGATATAGGTGACTGATAGAGTGAGGACCGAGTGGTTGGCTAGAAGGCCGAGGCCATGAGGCTGAAACAGAGGAAGTGAGAGGTAGGGTTTTGCTGCCGAATTCTCTCCTGATCAAGGGTTGAATGCCATGGTTGATCTCTCGTGTTGATCTATACTATATACTGTGTGAGGGTATTACAACAGTACGAAGATTGTTTGGTTTGAGAGGTTGATCAGGAAATGTACAGAGGGAGAGTTGGTTACCAGATTATATCCAAAATGAACAAGTTGTAATCTTTGAAAAGGCTATGAGCCTAAGTTGTATTGTAACCTTCAGTTGTTGAATAATACAATGGCTCGATCTTTGGAGTGTGGGGTTTTTTACTTGAAAGGGTTTTCCCCACGTAAGTCTATGTATTTTGGTTTTCAGTCTTATCTTTCATTTGTTTTGGTTCTACTTCTAGAATCTATTATTGCATGATGTTGAATCTACATGTGCTTCTCTTAGAAGGATCAATGTGGGAAATGAACTGTGTCTATTTCCGCTTTAGGACATAGTTGTTTGTGTCTTTGAGGTAATCTAATTGAAATTGAAGTTACCAAAGGCACTACTGTTCTTGTAGGTTTCTCTAAGATGCACTAAATTTCCCTTACAAGTGGTATTAGAACCTTCTTTTGGTTGTTGGTTTTGGGTATTTCTCTTGTGAAGATTTCTTAGCTTGATAGCTTGGAGGAAATCTGGAGGAATGGACTGATTTATTGATCCTTTGTTGAGTGGAAGTCTTGTGATATTCGGATACATCATGCAGCTTGAAGGATGTTGGAGATGGAGAAGGGAATTGATCATGTTGCTTTGATGTGATCTGTGTCTCCTGATTGGTAGCATTATATCTTTGGTGTATGAGGTGGATTTCTTTACTCTATGGTTGTGTAGCAGTAAAGCTTTCATATTGGGTGTCTATGAAATAGGCTCCTTGATGATATGGAGAAGCCTAGTGTGTTTCTCAACCATGGAAGAGAGTGGTTATGCTAGGTTGTGTTTCCTAGTGTTGGAAGGCACAGTTTCTTGTTAACCTCGAATACATGAAGGCTATGAAGTTAATCATTAGATGATTTGCAAGCTTCTAAAATAGCCTTTCTCTCTTTCTCAGATGCATGTAAATGTTGGTGGTTTTAGGTTTGGCCTGAAAGGGGCCTAGATTCTCTTGAACTACTGATTCATTTTTTAAGGATGTTTTGTATTTGCATGGCCCTCTGGTTTTGCAGGTTTTACACGGTTAGGCAAAACTTGTGGTATTGTGGAGTTGTTGATTAAGCTATTTTCTAGAGCCTGACTTTTGGGGTGTTGTTGGTTGAGATAGTTGCAGTTCTGCATGCATACTTTACATGGTTTAAGAAGTTGTGATTTCTTCTCTGCATGGGAGTGTTGATACGTGATTTATCACTCAACATTCTTGTGGTGATGCTTGTGGGTTTCTTGATTTTGGTGCTCGTTGTGGACATGATTGGAAAATCAAATCTAGCATGATCTGGTGTCTGAGTCATGTTGTCTACATGGTTATTCTCTTTGAAATCTCAGTGTTATAGTTTCCAATGCGATGATGGGTTTGCATGTTCGATGTTTATGATCTACGAGCTATACGATTGATGGATTAGCTACCCATTGGCTGTAGTGATATAACTTGGATGTGGAATATCTTTATCCATGAGATTGATTCATTGTTGGTGCAGACTTGTTAGTTGGCCTTTTCTTTGGTCACTTGAGCATTGGTGTGATTGCTTTGAGATGAGAGGATGAATATTGTTGAGTACCTGAATGGTCAGTTATGGGAATCTGAAGCAAGTGGTCTTGATGCTTGGAGAAATCAGATGTTATGTTTCAGTGGGAGCTTTAGTAGTAATTGTGGTTTCATCACATGGTGGTGAATGGTCTTCTTTAGTGTTGCAGATGTGTCAAGGGGGAGCTTGTAGATCTTGTTTCTGCAGAAGGGTTCTTTCGCTTTTGCATGGACATTATTTGAAGATGTGCAACATCTTGGATCCATGGAGGACACTTGGAGTCTTTGGATGAGGTGTTGGTGGTGCTTGACAGGTGATGTTGATTTTGAGTCTTTTTACTTTATGTCATGGTATACTCTTGTGTGTGTACTGGAGTTTTGGCATTGTGCATTGTACTTGAGACAATGATGAAGTCACTTGGAGCATGGTATCTCCTATGGGGATGTGTAGATCATGGTGTCATGATAAGTTTCTGATTCAGATGGTTGGAGCTTTGACAGTGGTCTGGTAAATTCTTTGTGTATTTGGTGCTTTGATTATTTGCTGGATACTTCGTGATATTGCAGTAATGTAGTTGAAATTTAGCATGAGATGATCAGTTGCTAGTACTCATGGATACATGAAGAATAAGGTGAGGCTATTTTTCTCTTATGAGAGAAGTGTTGCTGCTTGTTATTCTTGATGAAGTTTTTAGCAGAAAGTTCGAGAAGCCTACACCTTGGTTCGACATGAGTTCAATTAGGAGTCCTATGAGGAGATTTCTCTTAGATTAGTCATGATGGCTTATATATCTTGAAGGAGCATTCTTGTTCCCACTCTTGGTCTGCTCAGTAGTTTATCTGAGAGGTATGTGGCCCATTATATTTTTTAGATGTGGTTTTCTGTTCACTTTCATGATATGGATCTTGAATTGTTGTTTAATGGTTCTAGAGGATTCATAGTGGAAGTTGTACAACTTGTTTATCTCCTTAAGCCTTTGTGTTATGTGTTTTACTAATGAGAATTGGTAGGAGATGATATTTGGGCTGATTTCCTAAAATGGGAAATGAAGTAGATTGATCTTCTTTGAGAGGCTTACATCCATGTTGATTACATGATATTAGAAGTTGGTTTGATCTTGGTGATTGAACGGTTGGATGTTGTTAAGCATTTTATTTTGGGATGAGAAGGAGATCATTCTTGACATAGCTGGTTGTTAGAAGTGTATATAGGAGGATGTTCTATAGGGATATGGTGTGCAGAGTTTCTCTCTTTGGTCTTGGTTTACTTCCTGGATGTATGGTTTCACATTTCATTGGTTTGAGGTTTGGTTGGAGCTATAGTGATCACTTGCTTGTGGTCATGTGTTTTCACTCATGTTCATGGGTGATGACATGGAGTTTCCTAATCCTTTTTCTTTTGATTGTGTATGGAGAACTTGGGAGAACTGTGAAGACTTGTGGTGAGAGAAATGAATCTTGTAACGGTTTGTTGCAGGTTGTGCGTATCATTGTGGATATATTTTTGATACTACATGGTTAAATTTTCTATGTGCTGTTATTGGTAAACTTGATATGTCTTTGATCTTTCAGTTTTGGAATTACTCAGGTAGTGGGAGTTCCTGTTGTGTTTTTTCTTCTTCGACTGGTTGGCACTTGGAGCTTGTATTTTCTGTTATTGAGTTGGTTATAGTTTGGCATGAGTTTAATAATGTTGATACCTTTGAGGTATGTGAGATTGGATGGAATAGCACGAGTTGTGGGTGCTATTTTAAGTTACATGGGTTTATCAATTAGATGGAAGCAGTCATTCTGATTATTGTTCTAGTTGGTGTTTTTGTCTTGTTTCTGGAGAATGACTTCACGGTTGTGTTCTATTTGAGGCTTTGAATTTGATATTACTTTTGTATAGCGTTTAAGCATAGTGAAGTAGTAGTAGTGCCTTGTTGTTGATATCACTGGGATCTCTTGCTTGTGTTCATTGGAATGGTGCTTTTTCAACTTGGCTTGTATATTTCTTCCACATGTGCCATGTTGGAAGATGACAAGGATTGTTGGATGAATGGTGGACATTTTAGATGTTGGAGAAAAATTCTTGATGGAGCATGAGAGCATGTTTGAGGTCTATGAGGTTTCCTGAAAGGCTGTGATCGGTTGCATTTCGGTTGTTTTGTTGGATAGTGAGTTGCAGTTGGATGCCTGGTATTTATTGTAGATTGTCTGGTGGACTGTTATCTATGAAATCTTGTTGATTGGGTGTCTTGAGTATTGCAGGGTCTGAACTGGTGGAGCTAGTGTGATCTTAGTATCTGGTTGCTTTGGAGGTGCCTGTGTGATCTTCATCAAGTGGGAGATTGTTGGAATTATTGCCTCAATCTCAGAGGATGAAACCTCTGAGAAAGCATGGTCGCTGAGACTGGTGACATGTCTGGCCAACTAGTAGTAGTAACCTTGTTGAATTAGATCAAGTCATTGTGATGTTGTAGGAGTCTCGCTGAACGCTTTTACTTTGGAGCCTATCGATGTGATAGTTTGTTCATTGTAACCTCTCACCAATCGTGGAGATCTCTGGCTAATAGGCCATTCTACCAGATATCGGGGAGAGTCTTGGGTGTTCACTATGAGTTCTCTATGATGTTTTAATGTCTTGCCAACAGCGTTTGGTTTGAAGTCATTGGGGAAACTCTCGCCAGAAGGAATACTATTGGTAAGAAGTCTTACCAATGAGGGAATGTCACACCGATTGTATTCTCTCGAGGAAACTCAAAGGGCTTCGGTGAGATGTCCCAATGATCGATGAAGGTCTTGCCGATGGGGACACACTTGGAGGCGTCGGGGTAACACTAAGGGTTCGCTAAGAACTTTTAGTGATGGACAAAAGTCTTGCCAACCGTTTAGTGCTCAATGAAACATAAGGATCTCGGAGTAAAGTCTGAGCAAAGCATGAATGTCTTGGCGATAGATGAGCACTCCGGAGTAACATAAAAGAGTTTGCTGAAACCTCTTGGCGAAAGACAAATGTCTTGTCGACTAGTGTTTGGTGCTCGGTATGACTTGTGAGTATTCAGGGTAATGTCTCAGTGAAGGTGATGTCTTGCCGACTGTTGATTACTTCAGAGTAACTGTTGAACATCAATGTAACCTTCTGGCGATAGCGATAAGTCTCATTGACTATTGGATGCTTCAAATTAACATTGAAGGCTCGATGGGATGTCTCAGCGAAAGCGATATGTCTTGGCGACATGGCGAAAGCTGAGCGATAGCTCTCTGGACTCGATGAAACATCTTGTCGATAGGATGGACTCTTGGAAATATCAGATGCTGACTATGTTGGCATTGGGGAGACATGGTCAGTGTCTCACTGATATGCCAACACAGCTTGAAGCCGTTTGACCTAGTGAGACTTTCCTATGTGGCGTCTCATGGACCAAACAGAGGAGGTGAATGGGAACCGTTGGAAGTTAGTATGTTGTGGCTGTTCTAAGAGGAAGCTTAATAGATAGAAATGAAATGTATATAGCCTAGAATACAAGATGATGTTTGGTTGGATTGTTCGATACAGGTGAGCGATAGAGTGAGGATCGAGTGGCTGGCTGGAAGGCCGAGGCCATGAGGCCAAAATAGAGGAAGTGAGAGGCAGGGTTTTGCTACTGAATTCTCTCTTGATCAAGAGTTGAATGCCATGGTTGATCTCTCGTGTTGATCTATATTGTATACTATGTGAGGGTATTGCAACAGTACGAAGATTGTTTGGTTTGAGAGGTTGATTAGGAAATGTACAGAGGGAGAGTTGGTTACCAGATTATATCCAAAATGAACAAGTTGTAATATGTGAAAAGGCTATGAGCCTGAGTTGTATTGTAACCTTCAGTTGCTAAATAATACAATGGCTCGATCTTTGGAGTGTGGGGTTTTTTACCTAAAAGGGTTTTCCCCACGTAAGTCTGTGTGTTCTAGTTTTGTGTCTTATCTTTCATCGGTGTTGGTTCTACTTCTAGAATCTATTATTGCATGATTTTGAATCTACATGTGCTTCTCTTAGAAGGATCAATGTGGGAAATGAACTGTTTTTGTTTCCACTTTAGGACATAGTTGTTTGTGTCTTTGAGGTAATCTAATTGAAATTGAAGTTACCAAAGGCACTACTATTCTTGGAGGTTTCTCTGAGATGCACTAAATTTCCCTTACAGATATCTATTTTTCTTAGCATTGTTATTTAATTCAGTAGCATATTGTTGTTACCATTGCTTGTTGGTATTTGATTTCAGTAAGTTATTTATCATACTTTTTCTTTCATGGCTATTGTAGTTGTTCATGGAGGTGAGAACACAGAAATGGGTGTTTGACTTCTATAAGCCCCAAAATAGCCACAACATTTTTCCATATTTTATTGTGTGTAGGTATCACATTCGTGTGGATCTTACTAAAGGATAGACTGACCATAAGTTTCATTCTCGCCACCTTCATTTTTATCCACTTCTATCTTCTCAATTAAAGTATTATTCTTGTTATTTCAATAGTTTATCTCTTTATGTTTTATGTCATTACATAAAACCATATTTATTAGATTGTTTAGTTAATTCCCTATTAGTCTTAATCATACTTTGTACTCTCTATCCGTACGAACCCTAGTGCCCAATTGGGATTCCAACCCATCTCATTTTCATCCCTCTTTTGCACTAGAGTCCTTTGGCAGAGAACTACCTAGGTTACAATCTTGACTTGGGAATTTTCTCACCTAATTTCCTAGACTCTCGGGTTGATAGAGGGAAAGTGAAAGATCTATTGTCCTTCCTTTGGATGCCTCTCAAAACATCGAACTTCCCTTAAACAACCTTTAACATGAGGTAGATCAAGGCAATAGATTTTTCTAGATCCTTTTGTGACCTAGGGTCCTGAGCAGTTGGTCCCCTCTCCTCTACACATATACAACACCATCATTTTCATCATTTTATGATATGTTGATACATGAGCAAGAAAATATTTCCTCAATGGATTTCATCAAGTCTTCTAAATATCAGGCATTATTGTCTAGTCAAGTGAAAGAATCAAATACTACTAGTAAGAAGTAGAAGTCAAAGAAAAACCCACATTTAGATCAACCAAGGGATAAATCCTCTTCCTCAAATAAATCATTTAAGAAGATATGTAGTTGTTCATATTTCTAAAAGTCAGGGTATGATGAACATTCTTGTTACAAGAAGCATATTGATGAGTTGAAGCATCTTCTCACAAAGAATCATATTGATTTTCCTTCTAGAATTTTTGAGTCTCCACCTTCTTCTTCATCATCTTAAAAATATTCTAATAAGAGAAAATGTCATGTTGATTTGGCTACTACATCAAGAAATATAGAGAAAGTTCTTTGTACTTTTTCAAGTCCAGGATCAAGGAGATGGCTTCTAGATTTAGGAGCTTCTCATCACATGGCATCTTGATAGTCTATGTTCTCTTCTTTTGAGCCATGCACTATGTCTCCTTGTAGACACATAAAAAGTGTCCCTTTTTGCTTGCTTGATTTGTAATTAATTGATGGCATATTAGACTTAATGAGGCCTTAATTTAGTGTTGTGAGGTGTTTTGCATGTCCACATTAGGTCTTGGACGCTTGCAAATTGAATAAAATGCAATTAACGATGTCTTGTAAAGGTGTTGTAAAATAATTTCACACTTTTCTAGACTAATGGACCTATATTTCCCCTAATTCAATATTGTAAAATTTATGTAATGAAATTATCACATTAATCTAGAAGGATTTTAAACTAAACATAATTCCCATCTAGTGTTGTAATGTGTCTTAGAAATTCACATTAGATGTTGTGCCTTTCAAGGCTATGTGGACCTCATTTTAATCTTGTAAAATGTATTTTATCACACTTTCACATTGAGATTTGTTTCACTAGCCCTAATTACCCTTCACATCATCAATAATAGGCCCCCACGACCCCGTATTGTGCACCCTAAGGCTTAATTTGATCAAAGACCTGACTAGAACAACCTAGAAGCTCGATTTCTTCACTCCTCAACAATCTAGCTGGAAAAATAACCCCTATGGGACCAAGTTGCCCATTTGGATGAATTAGTACCATCCAGGTGGGACTAAGTATCCCATCTTGGTGATTTAGTCCCATTTGGGGAATTTTTGAGATTCAAGTGAGAAAATTAGATTTCAAGTTTATTTTTCCTTCATGTTGGCATTGAGGATCAAATTAAGGGGAAGATTAGGTGGATTTACTATAAATACAAGCTTCTAAACCTTAATTCATTACCCATTCATTTCATTCATCATTTTTCTTCTCTCTCAAGTCAAGCAAGCTACGATTTTAGCATTCTAAGTCATCAAGATAGCTTTTTTCAGACATTCAATGGTAGATTCTTCATCTTTTGTTGTAGAAAATCAAGATCAATCATCATGGAAAGGTACTAACTCCATTATTTCATGCTTCATTACTTTATTTCTTCATTTTGGTTTACTTACCTAAAAAGGGGTTTGACGAAGGAAAACCCCCAATCCCTAACAATCAACATCTTCTCTCTCTTCCTTTGTGTGATTATAGATTTAGGTACCTTGGATGGATTGGACATTATTGAAGAAAAAATTTCAAACTTGTTGAAGTCGTCTCCCTTTTGGAAAGGTTAAAATCTACACAAAAGTCACTTTCAGGCCCGAAAATCAAAGTTTCAGAACTAGACACTTGGAGGAACAAAAAGAGAAAACCAAGAGATTTTGACTCCACTTTCAAATTTTTAGAAAATCCAAAGTGGACTAAGTTGCCATTAGTGGTGACTTAGTCCCACTATACTTTTTTTTCAAAGTTTTTTATAGATCTGGATACCCATTTGGCTGAAACAGGCTCTAGCAGAGTTTTTGAGATCTATGACTAAGTTGCCTACATAGGCGTAAGTGTCCCAATTAGATTTTGCATCAGGTTTTTTAGGTTTCAAACCTTTGTTTTATCCTTCTTAAATTTATAGGTTCACACCTTCAGTTTCATCAGTTTCTGTTACAATTTACTTGTATTTCTAAATCATTCTGCATATCACAATGTGTTTTCAAAGAAGGCACATTTACTTATTTTTCATTTAATAATCAACATATTTCATTAGTTTTCCACATTTATATCATTTCATTTAGATATATTTATTCCATATTGCATTAGTTTTGTGTGGGGATATTTCCCATTTTGGCCCATCTCTCTCCTTTTAGGTGAAAAGCCCTAGAAGTGTTAGAGAGGATTAGAGTTCAAAAATCTGTCTAGATTTTGGTGAACCCACCTTTTAAATACTCTCTTTTATGATTTTGGAGTCCGTCATCATCCTAGAATTAGCTTGCATTAACATTGCATTACATTTTGCATTAGTTAATTTGCATCCTAAGGTTTTAAAATTTTGCATTAGTGAAAGTGCATATAGTTTGCATTTTTTCATCTTAAATCATTGAAAAACATCTTTTTAAAAAAAAAAAAAACTCTAACTAGGACTAATTCGCTATGCTTGGTGACTTAGTCCTAGTCCATATTTTTCACTATTTGTTAGTGCATCAGAAACTCATTTTTGTGCTTCCTAAGCCTCGTTGTATCGTATACTAAAAGTTTGGAAAGTTTTGGGAATAGTTTTTTTATGCATCTAGCTCAAAAACATCAATTTAGGGTAGTCATTCTAAAAATCATTTCAATCTAAAGCATCATTAGATTTGAAAATGCTCACATTTCTGAAATTTTGCATAACATGGATAAAAGTACTTTTCACTTTCACATACATAATGTTTCTATTCATACAACTTTGAATACATTTGTTAATATTAGTGTTTTTAATTCTTGTATATGCATTGTTTTCTTTCTTAAAGATAAAAATGTTTTGCATATTTGGATATAGATTGTTTACATTGCTAAAACATTGCATGACATGGTTACAAGTGCTTTTCATTTTTGTTCAAAAAATGTTAGTGTCTTACATACATAGGCATGCTAAGAAACAATCCCCTCCCTATGAGAGTGTTTTAGTGAAAGAGAATACAACCTTGGACATTCCTAACAATCATATTTTTTCTTCTAATATCTCTCCTATTGGTGAAGAATATGTTTTGGTAGAAGAATCAATTAATGAGAGTTTCGATAATCCTATTTGTTTCTCTCCTCTTACCTATCTTAGAGGACAAGACATCGATGAACAAGAAAACACAACCATAGGTAATCATGACAGTCACATTTTTTCTTCTCCTATTATCTCTACTAGTTGTGTCAAAGATGCTTTGATCAATCATGGTCATGAATATCTTAGTTTTCCCCCTTCACGTATTGACACCCTTATTAAGCAAGACAATTCAACCATTGATCATTCCCCTACTTGTGATGAAGTAATTTTAGAAGAACCAATCCATGAATTTCAAGAATATTTGATTCATATTTCTCCTAAAAACTCTCCTAGGGAGACTACCATGGTGCTAGAAAATGACAACCATAGTAATGTGTATTCCTTCAATAAGGATAAAAAAAGTTCTTTTCGATTGTCCGTTATTAGAGATACATCATACCAAGACCACCGAGGTTTTGAATGCACAAGTTTTCTGTTGTCAATCAGATTGCACCCGAACACTTGAATAGTTAAATTCAGCAATCTGTTGAAACATGGAATGATCCTCAAGCCTGTGGGTTGCCTAATTTTGAGGATCAATCTCTAGATTCTAGGTCGGCTTCCTATATGATGGTTAATTTGATACTCGAATAATTTATTTTGAGAAAAGGGTAAAAGGGACTAAGCTGAATGCATGAACTCAAATTAAAACCTCAGTGATGCACCTAAATGATCCTACTCGTACAACTAAATCTAAACAGTTTAACCACATAAATAATTTATATGAAGGCTTGAGTATATTACTATCTTCGAAGGAAAAGAACATCTTCACAACTAAAATAGTAAAATAAGCCAAATGCACAACATACAACCTGTGGAATCAAACTTGATTGTATACCAACACATATGAAATGAGGTGGGAAAATAAAGGTTTCTGAGATTAAACATGATAAATTCCTTATCAAATTCACACAACATGACACCTAAGATTCTGAAGGAAAACACTTTAGTGTACTGAAAATTGAAAGGAAAGCTCTAAAAATTAATGAAACTTGATTAACCTATAATAACCTGCTATTGTATTAATCTATAAAATGTTGAGTTACAAGATAGTCTTCTTTGCTAAAGGAAAAGGTAGAAAAGAAGAACTAGGATTGAAAAAGACAAACTTTTTCAATATATACAATGTGAAGGCACTCCAAAGTGCATGAATAACAACTAAAAGTGATCTGAAAGTGGAAAGATGATAATTCCAAAGTAAAATCCGAGCACCAGTGAAAGTCCCTGAATATGTGGTTCAAACTCATGCAAAAATGAGTGAACTTAATCTCGAAGTGGTAGTCATAAAGCATGTAACCAATCTGCAACTCAAAATGAACTGGAAAGCTATAAATAATGAGTTCGAGCATGTGAAAATCTTCTCGTTCTTGTCAATTCGCCCATGCAACTAGAACTCCATCTTCATGCGAAAGTCTTCAGTTGAGTTTGATGTGTAACTGAATTAAAATTGAGATTCAGCTTTATATAATATTTTCTTTACTTGCATTTTAGATGATGAATTAATTAAATGATTTATAATGCACCATTTAATTAATTCATTTAAATTATTTAATACAAATAAATATGAAGAATAAAGCTAAATCTCAAAGCATATTTTCTATCTCTCCCATGATTAACTTGTCCTCCAGTTAGTTCTATTGAAGTACTGCATGGATCTTTAATCAACTCATCGTCACATGATGTCTTTTATTTGCATGTAAAAATGACCAATTGATTAAATGATTTATATCATTTAATCAATTAACCTACATTGAGAATGCAAAAATAAAAAAAAAGAATAATATTAAGGCATAAATTCTAATATCAAATTAGAAGCCTTAATTCTCATCTCATGGGCTTTCTTACATTATACTTATCATATTTCCAATATACACTCACCACTTCCAAAAATATTAGTTGACCATCATGTTAAAAGAAATATTGACTTAAGAGTCAAAGCAGCCACGACAAAAAAAAAAGACATAATGATTTATTAAAATCATTAGAGAAAAAGAAAAACTTCAAACTTATATCGATTTAGGGCAGGCAAAATTGAACCCTAATCATTCCTCTCATTCCTCACTTTGCAACTTTGTGAACAAACTGCGCCGCCATGGTTATGGAGAAATAGGGTCTTGCTAGAGCTCAAATTTCATGCTATACCTACTGTTTTTCTTAAAAAATTTAGATGAATTTATCAAGAATGTCAAGTAAATCAATTTTTTTTACCAGATAGAAATTTGGATGAGGATTGAGGACCTTTATAGGCTCTACAGCTGTGGCTTATCATTATTTTTTGATGTTTCTCTTGTGATTTACTTTCCTTTGTAAAACTTTGCGCAGTCACAAATTTCTGGGCACTGCTTTTTGCCAAAACTTATGCAAGAATTGTATACAGCCATGCCTCTGTGCCATTAGATGATAGTCCTTTATTATTTTCACCTGTTTATTTGGCCCCCATGACTGAAAATAATAAAGCCACTATGCAGAATATTAGCTTGCACAAGCTGTTTGCTACATACATCCATGAAGACTGTGATTAATAGCTGATACTAAATGCTGTTCAAATTCTTGTGACTGTTATATAAATTTTGATTATTTAATCCTTGCTGGTGGAAATTTTGTCTTTCATTTTTCAGTCCACAAAGATTTGCTTTATCCTTTAAATGATCATGCTTAGCCTTACATTGGTACTATTCCTTCAAAGGAATTGATATCATGAATAGAGGTCTTTTATTTGAATGTTCTGTTTCTATTTCAAGGTTATGAGTGAACAGCTATGGGCTTTGTCTTATTTGCAAGCCTTCATATATCTTTGTTGGTTGTAATAGTTGTTATGTAATGAAACTTGATTGCTGATCATTACCATATGTAGTTTGCATTAGAAATTGCCATTTGATGTTTTTCAATCCATTTTAAAATTGCACCCTACTAAACAATATCACTATCTTTTATTGACACTTCAAAAGCACTGTTTCAATTAATTCTATAGTCCTTTATCCCTCTTACAACTTTTTGTAAACTTAAATACCCTAAAAATGGAAAAGAGCATAATCTTGCTGAATAGGACATGGCTGCAACCTCCTCATTATATGATTCCTGGCCATTATATTCATGATTCTCCGCTGCTCATATTATCATGTATCCTTCTGTAGACTATTATATGGTTTTGAAATAATGAAAAAACCTTAAAGCACAAATACTTTGTTTCTCTTCAATTTAACGAGGCTCTAAACTTCATTTAGATGTAAAATAAAAATATAAAGTAGAGATGAACAAAATACAATGAAAATGATGAGTCCTCACACTGTTTGATCCTTTCTTAATATGAAGAGAAAAGTTATATTGTATGCTCAAGCTGCTTTTCCTAAATCTCTTTGAAATAAAGCTGCTTATTTGACTATTTCTTTATTTCAGTAGCTCTTTTGATGACTGTTTTGACAATATTAATGAACTCTCGTATGTAACTTGAGAGTGTATCCTTTTGATATGCCGGGCTCAACCCTTGTGGGAGCCCATTTTACTCCACATATCTGATGAAATGAACTCAAACATGATGACCTGTTCCTGCACACTGAAACAAACATGTTAGAAAAATAAAAGAAGCTGAAAGCTTCCATTGAATTATGTTTTTTCTCTTGATTTTTCAATCATCTTATGGATTCCTGATCGAATGTATCTTATATTCCTATTGGTAGAATAGGTATACAATAGGATTTGATTCGCATTTCTCTAACAACATTTCCCTCAAACTTGCAGGTATGCGGAGATGGAGCTGAAATTGGAAACGGAGCTCGAGCTGGCATCACAACTGAAAACCTCAACTATCAATGATTCGTCATTCCAGGCAATGATGAATCACCTTCTACCCTATTCTTTCGTTATTTTCAGTTGTATAGCATACCATTGCTTATGCACCCTTTATTTGATTGTAAAAATCAAAATGAGTTACTCCCATGGCTTGTGTGTAATTCAGCATTTTTTATAGAATGAATAAAAGCATTACTATGCAATTTTTCTCAATTTTCTATTTTAAATGTTTGCACAATAAAAATATGATTCATATGTAAGATGATCTCAATGATGATCAATGAACACTTAATCAGTAAAACATGAAAATTTTATGTACATGTAAGTGATGAACTTCATTCTGCTCTACCTGTTTGAGCTCAAAGTGAAAAATAGGTAACATGTTCATTAGATCCACCTTGATTAATGGACCTCCTACATATCTCGTTGGACATCCTCAGAATCCTCTAATTCTTTACTCACCATCACACAAACCTCAAAATTAACAAAAAACTAAATTCGTCCTCTACCCACCTCAGAATAATGTGTCACAGAAGCTGATTCCTCATACTGTTGCTCATACATATCACACTAGACACTATTAGAAACCAAGTCAACTAACCCCAACCTTCTTACATTTTCCCAATTCTATACTGCCTAGTGCTCCTTGATTAAGGGAGTATGATCTTGTTGAACAACTTAAGAGCACTTTCACAAAGATATCCCTATGGGATTTACTTTAGAATTCACCTAACTATCATAGCTTCAAATGGCCTTACAAAAAAATTATATCCCTTCTAATGTGCAACAGAATGAAATAGAATCCCTAATTCAAGGATTGAATGCTGACATTGTTTTCCACCAAAGTGAACTCTCCTCTTTGGAAGTCCAAAAAAAAAATGATACTTTCATGATCATAGCTCAATATAATAGGATAGGGATAAGGAGAACCCTTGTTGAAAATGGCTCCACCCTTAATGTGTGTAGCATAAATATTTTGGATAGGCTTCATGTGGATAAGTCAAAAATTCAACCAGACTCCCTCTCTATCAAGGGATTTGACAATGTAGAAAAATAATCATTGTATGTGATTACTCTACCTATTACAGTTCGATAGGCCACATTACAAACACCGATCCATGTCATGCCCCATAATTTTTCATATAATATTCTTTTAGGAAGACCATGGATTCATGAGATTAATGCAGTGCCTTCAACTCTTCATCATAAAATGAAATATTTTTACAATAACACAGTCTACAGAGTTGATGTTGATCATGAGCCTTATAATGTCTTGCAACTTGAGAAATAAAAAAGAGAACCTCTTGAACACCTTAACCGAAATCACACAAGTGGAACCTATACAACAAAAATCTAAAACACAACATATTCAACAAGTCGCAAAGCTATTAGATGATGATTTGGGTTCATTAAATTTCACACCAACATTCATGGGAGAATGCAAGATCACAACAAAAGAATCTGACAAGGGAAACAAAAAAAAGTCATGTCAATGCAAAACTTGGACAACCCTTCGAAAGCATCCACCTCAACCACTTTAGAAGAAGAAGAAAATTACACAAAAAACTTTGACAACCTCAACAATGAACAAACACATAATCCAAAATAATGAAAAAGCTTTATGGAAAAGGTTATGAACTTATGAAACAACTTGGATATATATTGGAAAAGGGTGTCATGATAGAGAACAATATATTTGTGTTCTCGTCGATCCTAAAAAACAAGAAACAAATCATGCTCATGGTTATTTTCCTTTGATCATGTAGAAGTCACCATACCTTCATTCAACATCAACACTATCACACAAGATTCCTTTAAGCAAAATTTAACATTAATGCATCTTGAACTGATAGATACTAGTGTTCTTGAAAGTTATCCTTGGAAAAAAATGAAACAAATAAAGAAATATTCACTTAATGTAAATTTCATCTAACAAAACACTAATGGTTTGAGTTTCCTAGATTTTACACCCTCCTGCAAAGGAGAGAACAAAATCTTGGTATTTAAAGAGTCTTGTGTAGATATGACATCTTGTACATCTAAGCAAGAAGTGTCTTTGTCACAAACTATAGGACCACCTTCTACCACTGATCAAGAGGATATCTTGTCGAGACTCCTCCAAGATCACTTGATATCCCTTCCTCCAAGAACTCGAAACAAATTCTATTACAAGACTTCATTTTGTGCCTATCATAGGTTCACGATCATTCCACTAATGAATGCAAGGCTTTGAGTAGTAAAATCCAACACCTTAAGAACTTTGGTACTCTTCCTTATGTGGGGGCTCTTGATTCCTCTAATCGATACTAATTTTCACTCTAGCATGCATTTCATTAATCATTTTAGCTCATCTTTGTCTTGCACTAAGTGGGGGAAAGTGGTTAAGTATCCTTGTCCTCGTATGTCACTTGTCAATGTCTCTTCTGGCTAGTCATTAACCTTTCATGAATATATCAGAGCAAGCTTGGGATGTGGATGGCATGCCTTAAGTTGGATTGCATGTGACATACTACCTTTTCATAGGGATTTTTGAGTAATCTCTTAGGTTATCTTCTTCTACTTTAAAGAAATTTCTCATAGTAATGGTGGTAGCAACCACTTTAAAGTGGGGGCATACATCCACACTCACATTTCATTGTCTGATTTTCTTTTTCTTGTGAGTTCCTCTCTTGGAAACATTAGGTACAATGTTTCCTAGGATGATACATTGCACTCATCCTCTCTTGGAAACAAGATGAGACCATTTGCACCTTTCCTCTCTTGGAGAAATTAAGCATGATGTTCCCTAAGATGAGACCTTGCATGAACTTGTGAACAAAGATTTTGGCACCCATTTGTTTTCTAGCACTTCTAGGGTTTTTCAGCTAAAAGGAGAAAGATGGGCCAAAATGCAATGTAAACATTGAAAATCAATGCAATGATGGATGGAATATGAATAGATACAATGTCTAAATGCTTTAAAATGAAAAATAAAGGTGATTATTAATGCTAAACCTAAGAAATGTAAAGTGTTTGGAAACACAGTGATGTATGCAACAACACCTAAGAATGTAAGTAAATGACAATATATAATTAAACAAGACTAGAGAGGTGCACTTGGAATCTAAAGTCTAATGCAGAGAGGCTATGGAATCCTATAGAATTGTCTGGAAAAGCTAATTGGGATGCTTGTACCAAGCCGAGTGACTTATTCTAGTTTCAAGGAAAATCTGCCAAAACATGAATCTACCAATTGGGTACTCAAAATACAAAAAACACTTTTCATGCCTCGAAGTGGGACTAATTCACCACAGATGGTGACTTAGTCCACTTTGGAATCTCAAGAAATTTGGGACATGATTCTATAGAATTCGGTTTGCACTTCCTTAGGAGATAGGTGTCTGGTTCAAAAACTATAGAAATCACATTAAAAAAGGTCTCCAAGCTTCAATTAGCACTTTGTTGACTTGAATGAATTTGATGAATTTTTTACCACTTTTTAACTCCAAACTCTATGATAAATTTGCATACAAGACCTAAAAACACACAAGCAAGAGAGGGGAAAAAGTGTTAGGGGTTAGAGAATAGGGGTTTTCCTTGTTCAAACCCCAATTTGGTAATCAAACCCTATGAAATAAAATAAAATAATAAGATAATGATGAATAAACAACATGCAACATCACAAAATCACCAAACACTTGATGTTGAAATCTGAAGATATGTAATGAAGTGCTCCAATGGATGACTTGACAATACTTAAAAATGCTTAGAATGCTTGAGAATGATTAAAAGATTAATTTCTTAAGTGTTGGATGAATTAGGTGAATAGGAGATGAAAAATGAGGGGAAAACCCTTTTATTTATACTTTATTTTCTAATATTTCTCGAAAATAACATATCAAAGGCCAACCTCATTGCTAAGAGAATAAAATCCTGCTAGAAAATTAAAATTATTTTTATTTTTGTGCCCACTGGGACTAAGTCACCCCAGGTGGCAACTTGGTCCCACCAAGGTCATTTTACTAGGGTTCAGGAATTAAAGTGTATTAAATGAGGTTTAACAGGAATATTCTAAAAAATACACTTAAGTATGGTTGGAAAGTGCATTAAGGGGTCATTTAAACATAAGAAAGGGTTGAATTAGTGATGACAAGTCTAGAAAAGCATGAGTTTGTTACAACTCTTTACAACACTTTGAAATAAGACTTGGTAAGTTATAAAAAGGGGTTATTTAGGTGATTTATAATGAAAGGGTCTTGGAATAGTGTGAAAGTGGGTTACAACACTTCAAAACACTTTTAAAGAGAATGTAGAATTCATAATGATTCACAAGGGTCCAAGACCTAATGTGAATGTGTTGGCCACATTACAACATTAAATCTAGGAAAAATCAAGCCAAAGCCACTAGGAGGGCTAGAACATGAGAAAAAGTAGAAAGGTTACCTTTTTCATGTCCACAGAACTAAACAAAATTCCTATGAAAATTCCTTACACTATGTTTCATTTACAATGTCTATGAGTGTCAAGCATACAAATTTTTTCTTACCTCATAGAGCTTGAAGATCATTTTTGTGTGGAACCTTATTAAAGTTATCAAGAGGTATAAATTTGGTATGGTTGAGTGAGAAGCCCACTCTGAGGCTTGAATTTTCCCCATAGACACTTGCATATGTGTGAGTGCATACCATCCATGAGTGTATGTTTCTCACCTTTTTGGGCTTTCTCACTCGGTGGACAACCAAGAGTTCCATCGCCTCAAAGTGAGTATGCATTTATGGACAAACAGTAGTTCTGATCCACAATGTGTTGGAAAAATGGTTGAAGCTTGATCCACCTTTTTATTTTCTCTTTTCCCTTCCTTCTAGTTCTTGCCATTGCATGATCGCATATCTTATTTTGTTGCAAATCATTCACTTTATACATGTCCTTTTGTGCTTATGTTGGTTTGACTTAGGATCTTGGATCCTAGGGGTTGACCACCTCCCTCATCTTTGTTATCCTAGAACATCCACATTTGTATGATTGGACCCTTCTTGAATGTTTACTTTAGTGTGAGTTTCAAGCAGGTTCATTCTCTCACTAAAGTGGGGCTAACTATGGACATGGAAAAAGTATCCCTTTTTTCTTGCTTGATTTGGGATTAATTGATGACATAGTGGACTTAATGAGGCCTTGATTTAGTGTTGTGAGGTTTTTTTCATGTCCACATTAGGGCTTGGACCTTTGCAAACTAAATAAAATGCATTTAACGATGTCTTGTAAAGGTTTTGTAAGGTGTTGTAAAAGGATTTCACACTTTTCTAGACTAATAGACATATTTTTCCCCTAATTCAATATTGTAAAATGTATTTAATGACATTTTCACATTAATCTAGAAGGATTGTAAACTAAACATAATTCCCATCTAGTGTTTTAATGTGTCTTACACATTCACATTGGATGTTGTGCCTTTCTAGGCTATGTGGACCTCATTTTAATGTTGCAAAGTGTATTTAATCATAATTTCACATTGAAATTTATTTCCCTAGCCCTAATTACTCTTTACATTATCATTAATAGGCCCATATGGCCACATATTGTGCATCCTTAGGCTTAATTTGATCAAAGACCTGACTACAACCTGACCTAGAAGCCTGATTTCTTCACTTCTCGACAATCCAGCTAGAAAAATAACCCCTATGGGACCTAGTCACCCATCTGGGTGAATTAGTCCCATCTAGGTGGGACTAAGCCACCTAGCTTTCTGACTTAGTCCCATTTGGGCTATTTTTGAGATTCAGGTAGGAAAAATTGGATTGTAAGTTTATTTTTCCTTCATGACGACCTTGGGGATCAAAATTAATGTCAAAATTAGGTGTACTACCTATAAATACAAGCTTCTAAACCCTAATTCATAACCTATTCATTTCATTCATCATTTGTCTTCTCTCTTAAGTCAAACAAGCTAGGGTTTTAACATTGTAACTCATCAAGATAGCTTTTTCAGACATTCAAGGGTAGATTCTTCATCTTTTGCAGCAAAAAATCAAGATCAATCATCATGGAAAGGTACTAACTCCAGTATTCCATGCTTCATTACATTATTTCTTCATTTTTGTTTAATTACCTAAAAAGGGATTTGACTAGTCAAGGGAAACCCCAAATCCCTAACAATCAACATTTTCTCGCTGTTCCTTTGTGTGATTACATATTTAGGTACATTGGATGGCTTGGACATGATTAAAGCATAGGTTTCAAAAATTTTGAAGTCATCTCCCTTTTGGCAAGTTCAAAATCTACACAAAATGTTACTTTCAGGCTCGAAAATCAGAGTTTCAGAACCGTACACCTTAAGGAACAAAAAGAGTAGACTAAGAGCTTCTGACTCCACTTTCGGATTTTCAAAAAAAAAAAGTGGACTAAGTCACCATTAGTGGAAACTCAGCCCCACTATACCTATTTTTCAGAGGCTTTTGTAGATGTAGATACCCATTTAGCTAAAATGAGATCTAAAATAGTTTTCCAGATCTGTGACTAAGTCACTCAAATTGGTGTAAGTGTCTTGGTTGGATTTTGCATCAGGTTTTTTAGGATTCCAACCCTTTATTTTATCCTTCTTCATATTCTAGGTCAACACATTCAGTTTCATCAATTTCTATTATAGTTTACATGCATTTCTAGATCATTCTGCATATCACAATGTGTTTTCAAACAAGGCACATTTCCTTAGTTTTTGTTTAATAATCAACATATTTCATTAGTTTTCCACATTTATATCATTTCATCTAGATATATTTTATCCATATTCCATTAGTTTTGGGTGGGGACATTTCCCATTTTGGCCCATCTCTCTCCTTTTAGGTGAAAAACTCTAGAAGTGTTAAAGAGCATTAGGGTGTCAAAAGATTTGTCTAAATTTTGGTGAACCTGCCTTTAGAATACTTTCTTTTCTGATTTTGGAGTCCATCATCATCCTAGAATTAGATTGCATTAACATTTCATTGCATTTTGCATTAGTTAATTTGCATTCTAGGGTTTTAAAATTTTGCATTAGTGAAAGTGCATATAGTTTGCATTTTTGAATATTAAATCATTGAGAAACATCTCAAAACTAAATTTTACTTTATTCTTTAGGTCATACAACATTAATGAGTCAAAACCAACTAAAAATTTCTAAAAATTAAAAAAAAAAACCCTAACTGGGTCTAATTCACCACTATGGGCGACTTAGTCCCATTCTAGATTTTTTACTATCTGTTACATCAAAAACCTCATTTATGTGCTTCCTAAGCCTCCTCATATCATATACTATAAGTTTGGAAATTTTTTGGAACATTTGTTTTACGCATCTAGCTTAAAAACATCAATTTAGGGTAGTCATTATAAAAATCATTTCAATCTAAAGTATCATTAGATATGAAAATGCTCACATTTATGAAATTTTTCATAACATGGATAAAAGTACTTTTCGCTTTCACATACATAATGTTTCTATTCATAAAACATTGCATAAGTTTGTTAAAAGTGCTTTTCATTCTTGCATATAGATTGTTTTAATTCTTAAAGCTTTGCATACATTGGATAAAAATGTTTTACATCTTTGGATATACATTGTTTACATTGCTAAAACATTGCATTACAAGGTTACAAGTGCTTTTCATTTTTGTTCAAAAAATGTTACTGTCTTACATACATAGGCATGCTAAGAAACAACCCCTTCCCTATGAGAGTGTTTTAGTGAAAGATAATACAACCTTGGAGATTCCTAATGATCATGTTTCTTCTTCTCCTAATATCTCTCCTATTGGCGAAGAAGATGTTTTGGTAGAAGAATCAATTAATGACAGTTTTGAGAATCCTAGTGAATTCTCTCCTCTTACCTCTCTTAGAGGATAAGAGATTGATGGAAAAGACAACACAACCATAGGTAATCATGACACATATTTTCTCTTCTCCTAGTATCTCTCCTAGTTGTGATCAAGATGCTTTGATCAATGACGGTCATGCGAATCTTAGTTGTCCCCTTCACAGGTAGTGACACCCTTATTAAGAAAGACAATTCAACCATTGATCATTCCCCTACTTATGATGAAGTTATTTTAGAAAAACCAATCCATGAATTTCAAGAACATTTGATTCATATTTCTCCTAAAAGATCTCCTCCTAGGGAGAATATCATGGTGCTAGAAAATGACAACCATAATAATGTGTCTTCATTCGATAACAATAAAAATGTGCTTCTTGATTGTCCTTTGTTAGAGATACATCACACCAAGACTAGAAAGGTTTTGAATGAGAAAGTTTCCATTAGATACCCCTTGATTAATGGACCTCCTACATATCCCGTGGGACATCCTAAGAATCCTCTAATTCTTTACCCACCATCACACAAACCTCAAACTCAACAAAAACTAGAATTCATCCTCTACCCACCTTAGAATAATGTGTCATAGGAGCCGAGTCCTAATTCTATTTATCATACATGTATCACACTAGACACAATCAACAACCAATTAAACCAACCCCAACCTCCTTATCTCTTCCCAATTCTATATTTCCTAGTGCTCCTTGATTAAGGGAGTATGATCTTGTTCAGCAACTTAAGAGCACTCCTGCAAAGATATCCCTATTTTATTTACTTGAGAATTCACCTAACTATCACGCTATGCTTCAAATTACCTTACAAAAAATTTGTATCCCTTCTAATGTGCAACCGAATGAAATAGCATCCCTAATTCAAGGATTGAATGATAACACTGATTTCCACCAAAGTGAACTCTCCCCTTTCAAAGTGCAAAAAAAAAATGATGCTTGCATGATCATAGCTCAATACAATAAGATCTAGGGATAAATCAAAACCTTCTTGATAATGGCTCCACCCATAATGTGACATGTAGCATAAACCTTTTGGATAGGATTTCTGTGGATAAGTAAAAAATTCAACCCAACTCCCTATCTATCGAGGGATTTGACAATGTAGAAAAACAACCATTGGGTGTGATTACTCTACTTATTATGGTTGGACAGGCCACATTGCAAACACCGACCCATGTCATGCCCCATAATATTTCATATAATATTCTTTTAGGAAGACCATGGATTCATGAGATAAATGCAATGCCTTCAACTCTTTATCATAAAATGAAATATGTTTACAATAACATAGTTTATAGAGCTTGCATTGATCATGAGCCTTATAGTGTCTTGCAACTTGAGAAAAACAAAGAGAACACCTTGAACATGTTAACCCGAACCACACAAGTGGAACCTATGCAATGAAAAGCTAAAACACAACATATTGAACATGTCACAAAGCTATTATATGATGATTGGGGTTGCCTAGATCCCACACCAACATTCATGGGAGAATGCAAGATCACAACAAAAGACTCTAACAAGGGAAATGAAAACATACTCAAGGGAAACGAAAACATAGTCATGTCAATGCAAAACTTAGACAACCCTTCGAAAGCATCCACCTCAACCACTTTAGAGGAAGAAGCAAATTACACAACAAACTTTGACAACCTCAACAATGAACAAACACCTAATCCAAAAGCAATAAAAATATTTTTGGAAAAGTTTATGAACTTACAAAACAACTTGGATATAGCGGAAAAGGATGTCATGCTAGAGAACAAGGTATTCGTGTTCCCATATATCCTAACATGAAAGAAACAACTCGTGGTCTTGGTTATTTCCCTTTGGTGGAAATAACCTTGAGCCATCACTGAACATCAACACTATCACACAAGATTCCTCTAGAAGCCAACTTTAACAATAATGCATCTTGAATTGATAGACACTAGTGGTCATGAAAGTTATCCTTTGCAAAAAGTAAAAAGAAAAAAGAAATATTCACTTAATGTAAATTTCATCTTGTAAAATACTAATGGTTTGAGTTAGTTAAAATTTTCACCCTCGTACATAGGAGAGAAAAAAATATCGTAATTTAAAGAGTCTTGAGTAGATATGACATCTTGTACATCTAAGCAAGAAGTATCTTTGCCATAAAATAAAAGACCACCTTCTACCACTGATCAAGAGGGTATCTTGTTGAGACTCCTCCAAGATCACTTGATATCTCTTCCTCCAAGAACTCGAAAGAAATTCTATTACAAGACTTCATTTTTTGACTATCATAGAGTTCATGGTGATTTCACTAATGAATGTAAGGCTTTCAATAGTAAAATCCAACACCTTAAGGACTTTGGTACGCTTCCTTATGTGGGGGCACCTGATTCCTCTAATCGATACTAATTTTCACTCTAGATTGCATTTCATTAATCATTTTGGCTCATCCTTGTCCTACACTAAGTGGGGGCAAGGGGTTAAGTAGCCTTTTCTTTGTATGTCATTTTTCGTTATCTATTTTAGCTAGTCGTTAACCTTTCATGAACATATCAGATCAAGGTTTGGATATGGATGACATACCTTAATTTGGTTCGCACGTGACATACTACCTTTTCATAGGGCTTTTCGAGTAAGCTCTCATGTTATCTGAACTTCTAATTAAAGAAATTGATCATATTAATGGTGTTAGAAACCGCTTTAAAGTGGAGGCATACATCCACACTCACATTTTATTGTGCCATTTTCTTTTTCTTGTGATTTCCTCTCTTGGAAACATTAGGTATGATGTTTCCCAGGATGAGACATTGCACTTGTCCTCTCTTGGAAACAAGATGAAACCATTTGCACTTTTCCTCTCTTGGAGATATTAAGCATAATGTTCCCTAAGATGAGACCTTACACGAACTAAGAAAAATCCCTCTAAACATTCCTTACACCATCTTGCATTTACAATGTCTATGAGTGTCAAGCAAAAAAAGTTTTTCTTACCTCATAAAGCTTGAATATCATTTTTGCATGGAGCCTTATTAAAGTTATTAGGAGGTATAACTTTGGTATGGTTGAGTAGGAATCCCATTATGAGGTATGAATTTTCCCCATAGCTACCTACGTATGTGTGAGTGCATACCAACCATGAGTGTATGTTTCTCACCTTTTTGGGCCTCTCACCCAATAGACAATCAAGAGTTTCATTGCCTCAGAGTGAGTATGCATTTTTGGACAAGCAACCTAGATCTGATCCACAACGTGTTGGACAAACATTCGGAGCTTGAACCACCTTTTTATTTATGCTTTTTTCTTCCTTCTAGTTCTTTCCATTGCATGATCACGTATCTTGTTTTGCTACAAATCATTCACTTTGTACATGCCCTTTTGTGCTTATGTCAGTTTGAATTAGGATCTTAGATCCTGGGGGCTTGATAGCCTTCTTCATTTTTGTTATCCCAGACCATCCGCATTGGCATGATTGGACCGTTCTTTAATGTCTACTTTAGTGTGAGTTTGAAGCAGGTTCATCCTCTCACTAAAGTGGGGGCTAACTGTGGACATGGAAAAAATATCCCCTTTTTCTTGCTTGATTTGGGATTAATTGATGACATATTGGACTTAATGAGGCCTTGATTTAGTGTTGTGAGGTGTTTCACATGTCCACATTAGGTCTTGGATCCTTGTAAACTAAATACAATGTATTTAACAATGTCTTGTAAAGGTGTTGTAAGGTGTTGTAAGAGACATTCACACTTTTCTAAACTAATGGGCCTATTTTTCCCCTAATTCAATATTTTAAAATATATTTAATGATATTGCCACATTAATCTAGAAGGCTTGCAAACTAAACATAATTCTCATCTAGTGTTGTAATGTGTCTTACACATTTCCATTGGATATTGTGCCTTTCTAGGGTATGTGGACCTCATTTTAATGTTGTAAAGTATATTTAATCACACTTTCACATTGAAATTGTGTCCCTAGCCCTAATTACCCTTTACATCATCATTAATAGGCCACTATGGCCCCATATTGTGCATCCCAAGGTTTAATTTGATCAAATACCTAACTAGAACAACCTAGAATCTTGATTTCTTCACTCCCTGACAATCTAGCTAGAAAAATAACCCCTGTAAGACCAAGTCACCCATTTGGGTGAATTAGTCTCATCCAAGTGGGACTAAGTTGCCCAACTTGGCGACTTAGTCCCCATTTGGGCTATTTTTGAGATTCAGGTGGGAAAATTGGATTTCATGTTTATTTTTCCTTCATGTCGGCCTTGGGGATCAAAATAATGGGAAAATTAGGTGGGTTGCCTATAAATATAAGCTTCTAAACCCTAATTCATAAGGGTGCTGGCTAGAAGTTGAGTCCACTTTTTGGCCAAAAAGTGGAAGTCTTTTTCCTGATTTTTAGAATTTGACACATTTGACCTTAAAATTTGAAGCACTTAGAGATGAAATATTCAAAAAAGTCATTGATCATAAAATGGACTACTCGGAGTCTAGTTTCCAAATATGTAATTTATTTCAATACCTAGATTGTAAAAATTGAGTTTCAATAGGCGTTTCTAAAAACCACTATTTAAAAGTCACTTTTTTTTTACCATAACATGGACGTGTACGACATCCATATTTTGACTTAAATTATTGTATTTTTCTAAATCATTTTGAGAAAAGATTTGTGACTCAATGAAGCTTGTTCTCAGTATCTTTTTGTAATTTTTTATTGATTTTTTTTTTGTTAAATTTTTCTTAGGCATATTTGTCATTTTGGAAAATCGTTGTGTACGACATGCATAAGATGACCTAAACTTATCATTTTTTGATATTTTTTTTAAATTAAAAAGAATTATCTGAAGTTTTTTCTCATGCAATCCATTCGTCAAAATGTTATGTTGATCATAAGTTATTAAAATAGTAAAAAACCCTAATATTTATAGTTTATGGACCAGTTTTATTAGAAATTAATTGAAAAATAGAAAAAATAATCCAATTGTAAAAAAATTACATATTTGGAATCTACATTGTCTCATCTAAAATGGGTTTTAATTTTGTCCAAAAATTTTGCAAAAAAAGTTGTTAGCCATATGTCCAAAGTTGGTATTTTTCTCTGAAATTGTTAGGACCTTCAACTTGTAGTTCAAACTAGTTGAAGGCCTAGGTTCGGATTCCCAATGCTTTTCCAAAACCAAAATCCAGGGTAGAAACCTGACCACAAATCTAAAAGTAATTCAAATTTTTGAAAACAGGATCCCACTTTATAAAACGGGATCCCGTTTATTAAAATTGGGATCTCATTTTATAATCGGGATCCATTCCCTAATATTTAATATTCAGACTGTTGGAAACAAAATGAGATCCTGTTTCCCTTCCAATGGTCCCCACATTTAATATTAGGGAATGAGATCCTGATTATAAAATAGTATCCCAATTTTAATAAGCGGATCCCATTTTATAAATGAGATCCCATTTTTTTATTTAAATTTTCTACCAAAAATTATTGTGAAGTCTGCAATTTACATGTACGACTAAGAGTAGTAAAATTGAGCTATTTTTCATTACCTGTTATCTTTACAGGTGGTGAACTTTATTTTTGATTTATTTTTTTATAGGAGACATCATGTACACTATTTTTGAAGTGGAATTATGTTATTTTTGTATTTGTTTGGAGGAACAAAAAGTCTTCAACTTGCAATATAGATTGAATTTTTCAAAGGAGGCATGAAGAAAACAATTTTTAAAGTGGAATTGTGCTAGTTTTCTACTTGTTTTGAGGAACACAAGAGGAAGAATTTTGTCCTGCTAGGTCTTCAACTTCCAATTTGGATTGAATCTTTTGAATAATTTCACTATTGACATTCATTTGTGCTTGAGAATTTTATAGTCATGGGAGATAAAGCTTGTAATAAGAGAAGGAAGACATTGAATCCTCAAGAAGTTGAACTAAGAGGGAGAAGTAGAGACAAATATAAAGAGAAAGAAGAATGAGAATTAAATCAATGAATGATGGTGGAGCATCCAATTAAACAACTATTGAAGATGAAAACATTGAGGATACCATGGTTGTAGATGAATCTAATTTGCAAGGAGTCAATTTAGGATGTTTTGTGTGTTCCTTATTTGATGAATAATCTTCTTTCCATAAATCAGATTACACATGGTGGAGATGGGAGGATTGTGGAGTTCACTCCTGATTCAATTATCATTCGAGACTTGGAGCTCATAGAGATATTACTACTACTGGGATGGTTCATCATTTATCTTGGTTGTATACCTTTGCATATTTTTCTCTTGATGGTGACATTGTTCTTTTAGCTATTGATCACACTTCTAGTGTGAACCATGATTCAGAGGAGACATTTGGCTTCTTGAACTTGGGTGTTCTCACATCCAATCCCATTCTTGAGCCTTATATTTGATCTACTCCATCTACTATTACTTTTGATGGTGCTCATATTGGCACAGGTTTCACCTCTTTTGATTCAATGTAGTGGGATCTACATCATCTTCCAACTACATCTATTTGGGATGCATACTTGACAAACATTGGTGGGTTGTTTGTTGAGTCTCATATTTTAGATTTAAGAGACATCATCGATTGTATAGATCTTCTCTTTGATGGAGATGATCCTTCTTTAGTTGTTGTGGGGGAATTCTCTAACCCTCTTTTCATTCTCTACATGATCATTCTTTGTAGTTTGACATGAGTGTGGATACTTTTGGACAACATTTGGAGGAGGTTTCTTTATAGGATATTTCCTTGTCTTTGGATTGTGTTCTACAATTAGTTTTAGGTGATTTTGGATTGTATTATTTAGTAGTGTGGCCTAGAATGCTTGTTTGGAGTGTTACACCTTTCAACATCGACATGGAGACACTTGAGCATTTTTCAGAGACATCATCTATTATACATATTCTTGATATCCTGCATACTATTCTAGTTGTGATTCTTCCTAAGGGGAGGAATGTTGTTTGGAAAGATTGGATCATTGGTGTAGTCAAGGATGGAGTTTTCAAAAATAGGACTGTCCAACCTTGTAGTAAGAGTAAACACAACAAAAACTCAAAGAATTGGAATAACAATCCCACATGGATATATAGATAATGATTAATTATTCACAAGCAACATGCCCTACCTTTCAACTTACAGATTATAGAATGATAGATATGGCGCTAAGCCCAAAAATACAAAGCAGGTCGAAGCCCTTATCTTCCTACTTCTCTATCTATTTCACTAGTATCACTACTCCTACCTAATGCAACTACAAAATGCTTATATATATATCAATTCCTAGCTCAGAAAAGGTCTGTGTCAGCCTCAAGAGGTCTCAAACCCCAAAGTTGATGAAACTTTGGAAGGTCATCCAAAACATATGATTCTTGTTTGATGCATGGAAAAATATGGTGTAGATCAAAAAGAAGGTTCCTCAATGAATGTGCATCCATATGAAATGATTTCCTAAGCTTTGCAAGTCACAGGATAGGTATGTACACTTGAAAAGCCAAGACTAGTCAGTGAATGCTCTCTGTCCAATTACAACTGATATTTTGTTAACAATATCTTCGTACTGAGATCTCCAAAACAACTAAATATTGGATATGATGTAGACATTGCAATGAAGATCATATATCTTGCTCTGCAAGCTCTGATGTTACAATGCAGTATAATGCGATATGAAATACTAAGACTGGGTCTTGACAGTTAACTATTGAAATACAAGAAAACATGAATGCAAATATTTTTGGTTAATGCAAGATTTCCTAAAACCTAGGATGCACCTACATCAGACACTTGAGGTTGAAGAAAAGTGAGCCTCTCACTTTCCTAGGGCTAGCAAAAAACTAATGCAGTCCACCTCAGCCTAAGAAATCCATGATGAATCTTCCTTCGGTCTTCTTTTCCATCTTACTAGATATTCCTTATATTATCTTCCTATGTCACTACGTCCAAGTTTGTTGTCTAAAGTTTCCTCAATTTCCTCTAGATGATGTGCTATCTGGTCCGATAAACCAACTTCTTTGTCCTTCGGTGACTCTCCTTCATGATAGTGGTATAGGTCTGCAATGTTAAATATAGGTGATATACTAAATTCCTTCGGTAGTTCCACTTCAAATGCATTTGTAGAATCAAATTGCCTGATGATCTTACAAGGTCCAAACTTCTTTATCTTCAACTTATTATATGTCCCAATTGGAAAGATCTCTTTTCTTAGATATACCATTACTTCCTCTCCTACTACAAACTCCTTATGTATTCTCTTCTCATATGCTTTCTGCTTGTATGTAGAGTGATCCCACAATACTGGTTAACAATTTTTGGCCTAACTAGACATTGAACTGATTTTTCTAACTAAATCTTCTCTTTTAAGTACATATAGTGGCTAAACCATGAGGAATTTGAAGATGAAAAATAGTGATTTGTGAAATTTTGTCTGTAGATTCTAAATATAGTTTTTTCAAAAATTTTGGAACTAGATTGCACTTCTTTTTCCATCTCCTTTGAAAACTAATTGTTTTCAATAAACACCATTTTTAAGGAGTGATGCTCACCGTGTACAACATAAATTTTTTTCCATGAAAGATAAAATTATAATTTTTTCAACTTTAATCTAGGATGAAAATGTGCTCTAAATCAGAATAATGATGATCTAAATGCAGGTTCACCAAAATGGAAAGAAGAAAATTGTGGTCTCACTTTCGCTTCTAGGGTTTTGGACCTAAAAGGAGAGAAGCAATTTCCTTACTCTTCACTCAAGAAAAAACCCTTGATATTTCAATGCAAAGGAGATTGAAATCTAGAAAAGGGCTATCCTAGGGGATGAATGATATCTAATGAGGGGTTCACCACCAAGTGTAAACTTGGAAAAGATAATGAAATGGAAAACATAGTGTGAAATGCAAATTAACTCTAAATGAGCTAAACAAGTAAACACAATGTAATAGGAAACTATGAAATTGAAAGTGTACACTTGGAAGTCTAAAGGAGGTAGAATGGAGGTTTGGATCACTAAAAAATTAGCTGGTGATGCTAATTGGGACTCATTCACCAAGCTCGATGAATCATTCCAATTTTTGGGAAAATGTCTAGGCACAGGTTTTAGCCAAAAGGGTATCCCGATCTATTAAAATCTCTTTCAGGCCTATATAGTGGGACTCATTCACCAATAGTGGAAAATCAGTCCACTTATACTTTTCTAGAAGTTTTCAACTAGATTATGTGCCTCTCGGTCTGCTCTGCTCTATTTAATTGGTTTCTGGATCCAAAACTACAAATTGCCACATGTAGACCTTCTCCAAGCTTCTCCAAGGCTTGATGAAAATTTTGACAACTTTTCTCAAACTTAGCTTCTTGGTAAATCTCCAACCTAGCCCTACAAATCACACACAAGAAGAGGGAAAAATGTTGTGGGGGTTAGTGAATAGGGGTTCTCCTTGGTCAAACCCCTTTTTGGTAATTAAACCTTGAAATGAAAGCCAATATGAAAGGAGAATGATCAATGAACAAAAGATAATGTTGCAACTCACCAAATCCTAGTAATAAGGTGTTGCAATAATGTTTGGAATGGATGAAATGGATTTGGTTCTTGACTCTTGCTTGAAACATTTACTTGGATCATGAACTCTACATCACAAATGTTAGCACAATAATAGACATGAAGAATGAAATATTTGGCATGATGATTGGCACTTGAAGAATGCTCTAGAATTCTTGATAATACGTTGTTGAAATGCCTTGAATGCTCTTGTGAATGCTCAAATTCTCTTATGAACTCTTGAATGCTTGTAAAATTTGTTAGGTGTGAATATGAGTGAAAGAACCTTGCATTTATACTTAATTATGCAAGATTTCCCAAAATCACAACACTACAAGCCAACATCAAATCTAGAGAACAAAATCCCTTCAAAATTTTGATTTAATTTGAATTTTGGTCACACGAGACTCATTCGCCCAAGGTGGCGAATGAGTCCCATCACACATAATGTATGGGGTGAAAAAGGAAGATTCTTAAAAATGTGTGAAACTTGTATTGGGGCCAAAAAGACCTAGGTGGGACTTATTCATTTAAGGCAGCGAATGAGTCAGGAAGACACTAAATCTAGGCCACACAAACCAAGAATGCCTGAATCATGATTGGTTGCTAATTGGTTTCAGAATTATCTTCAAAAAGATGCAATAAATGACGCTTGTGGATGAAAAATAGGGCCAATTAAAGCATAAGAAAGCCCAATTATTAATGACAAGCCTAGAGGAATGTGAAAGTGTGTAATAACACTTTACAACACTCCAAACAAGGCAAGCTTAGTGTTGACTATGATTAAAATTGTGTTTATTATGCTTAGTTAATTGATAAAACACTATAGAAGTATGAAAGTGTCACAACACTTTTGCAAGACACCATTAAATTCCATTAGTTCACAAGGGCCCAAGACCTAATGTGAATGTGTTATCCACATTAAAACACTAAATCAAGGAAACATTAAGCCAAAATCCACAAGGAGGACCCAAATGAGTGTGAAAATGTCAAGGGATCCATTTTTCAACACTACAGTCAATTAATGAAATAATTTTATATCGAGACATTTTTCACTTATCTAGACCTATTTTTTATTTCCATTTAATAGATTGAAGTGTAGTTGGCATTCATGGATGTAGAGAAAAGATTAGTTCCATTCTTAATCGTGGCCAATAGAGAAGTTGACATTAATGAATTATGGTTTTAAGTCTTTAGCTCAACAACAAAGACTAACACATAAAAGCACTCAAAGATAGTGAAGAGTAGACATTAACCCATAACATGCAGAGAACAACAAACAATAGACATTAACCCATAAAATGCATAGATATTAAAATCTATAAAATGACACTATAAAAGATATAGGAGCTTATAAATGCCTCATTTTTCACTTCTAATACGATAGACATAAACCCTTTCAATAGACACAGATTTCACCCTTATCAAACAATCTGAGCAAATGAATAAAAGAACACAAAAATGGTAGTGTAAAAGGTATAGGAACTTACAAACGCCTCCTTTTTCACTTCCAATATGATAAATATAAACCCTCTCAATAGACATAGATTTCACCCTCATCAAACAATCTAAGCAAATGAATAAAAAATGCAAATAATCCTTTGCTCGATAGACTTAAACTTCACATCATAAGCTATTAATGAAACCTACACTTCAATCTATTCACAATAAATGAAAATTAGCAACTAGTAAATGCATAATATCTTGATTAAAATGTCATGCATTGACAGAAACACTAGGTGCAAAGACACAACAATATCAAAAAACATTACAAAGTCATGAAATATTTCCAATAGCAAGATTTCATTAGAAATTGATTAAATTAATTAGAATAATTAAATTAATTAGAAAAATACAAAACCACGAAGAAAATACTAACAACCAATAAGAAAATTGCAAAAAAAATCCAAAATTCCCTATTAATAAATAATCCCACAAACTATAGCTTTTACAATAATAAAACTCAAATTTCAATTAGACAAAATACATGAGTGCACCATTAACGAGAAATAGTACATGGTCGGTTCCTTTTTTTAATCTTTTAACACCTTCCGTAAATGGACAGGCATCAAACACACTCCAAGGGAGTCTTCCACGACAGTTTATCAACCGAGCAATGTGGACCCTTTAAACGTAAACAATTGTCCCCATTGCTATAGCTTATAAGTTTCTTTTTATTGAATAATAGACACAAAAGACAAATACCCTTCTTTACATTTTTTGTTGACGTGCACGTATATTGTCGGTTCCTATTTTTTCTACACCATTTTTAACTCCACCAATGTATACGTATTGATTGCTTCAATTCTTTACATGCATTTGTTTAACGAACATTCCCATGGTGGCCTTCCTTTCAATAAAATGGACCACCCAGTCACTATAATCTTACGAATAAAGTTATTCTCCCGATCGACCTCCACTCACGCGGGTTGGGCTTAACTAGCACACACTAAGGTACTTTGACCACTTATATGGAAGATGTGGGTCCCTTCCTCTCGCTGACGCTCGCTTCTGTTCTGTTCAAACAATAGTCTCTGCTAATTTCAATTTGAATTGTTCCCGTGCAAAAGTCAGTGGATGCATTTGATCGCATAAAACAAGAAGTCAGAGCAACGAGGTATCAAAACAAAAAAATGGTTGATGTAGCTGCGACATTGGGTGCTTTGGAATAGGGTATGGAAAACCATCAAACCATAATGGAAGATAGATTATTGTCAACTATTACATCCCGGTAGAAATGTATGCAAAATGTGGCAGCATAAACAAGGCATGTGAACTGTTTTAGTAGATGCATCAAAGAAATGCGGTTGCATGGATGCTATGATTGCAGGATATGCACAAAATGCATTTGGTGAAAAGGATTAATAAACTTTCAATCAAACCTAATTCACAAGTGTAAAGCCAGATTGCACAACATTTGCCAGCATCCTCCCAGCCTATGCCAAATGGGAGATTTGGAACAGGGTATGGACATCTAGAGGAATTTTCTGGAATGTTGTAGCTGCAATTGCCTTGGTAGAAGTGTAATAAGAATATACAATGCTTGCTCATTGTTTGGTAGAATTCCTCCAAGAATTGTTTTGACAGAATGTGATATTCTTCAAACTATCTATCTCAATACAAGATCTTTTTAGTCACAATTTTGATGAATTCACTTTTCCTTCAAGAAAACAATTTGAAAGGATTTTAAAGGAAATATACTAGTTAATGATCAAGGTAATTAATTTTACTTTATAGCATTAATTAATAGCTCATGAATTATAGATTAACCATTCTATAATGATTATGGGACATAATGAATTGTAGGATACTCTAACATTACATGGTCAATGTTATTGTAAATTGTTGAGAGATCTAACACCTCAATAGTTAAACATGTAACAGAAACTTCCAACACAACCATAGATGAAGACTCGACCATTTCTAGATATCATTATTATGCTATGTATTGTCAAGACCATTATGACACACACAAAAAAAAAAAAAACTCATATTGATGCCACCAAGTTCCTACAATCCTATATGGAAAGGGCCCTACAATAATACAAGAGGTTGCAATGTTTCTTTTCAATGTCATCATCTAGTTGGTATGCTAACTTAATAAGGCATAGGACAAAGGATCTATTGTAGTTGATGTGTAATATGATAATAGAACAATGATATTTTGACAATTTTTATGGAGCCTCATATGAGTACACATAACATTAGATCATGCTTTTAGCAAATGATTGATGCATCACTTGGAGAAAAAATCCAAAACAATCCTTGTGACCTGCAAGAGGATGCAATGTGGTAATGTGATGTAACCATTGCTAACATCTACATAGTTGAGAGAACAAAAGTGAGGGTCATCCAATGGTGCATGCGAGCCTTGATAAATTTGATGAGGTTGCTTAGGAGTTCCATGAACTATAGGATGAAGTGATGATTAGATGATTGATTCATGTGCTTTGGTAATGAATATAGATATGTAAGCCAATGGATTGAAACACTTGAGCAATGACCACCATTCTCTTTAACAAATTTACACTTTTCAATCATAGAAAACAACAAAAATAAATTATAAAAGATACATCATATGGGCATAACATCTTCCAACATGAAGTGGATAAATATTCAAATGGTCTAATTTATTCTCTACATTAAGCTTATGAAAGAAGTATTCAAACCTAAACATGATTTTTGTTTTGTCCCTTAACAATGAGGCTTTGATGGGTCCCCTAAACTTTTAATTTACACATTAATGATTGATATTTTATCTTAGTCCTAAATTAGGAAACAATATGAAGGATCTAAGTTAATTATTTGACTATATGACATTACACACTAGACACATACACAAACATAATTGCATTATAATGGAATCTTAGGACACTAGTAATAAAGATTCCTTGAACACCAATATGCAACTAGCATTATAAAATAATAATAAAATAATTCAAAAATTTATTAATCTCTCCAAGTGATGACACAACTCTAATCAAATTTAAATTATTGTACATGGAGTGGGATGGTCATTATCCATTCATGAATGAATGTTAAATTAGTAGGAATTCCTCTAACTTGGTAAAAGACAACTTAATTACATGTGAGCACTAAGGATCCAAACTCAACTTAAGGTCCAAATTATCTAGCTACTAAACTTAATATTGTTAGCTTACAAGCTAAAAATATCAAATTCTATACAAGAATGTAAAGATCATCCATTTTTAATTCTCCATCAAATGACCATGTGACATTCTCTGGGACCTATTAGTATTAGTTTTAATTCTTAGTACCTTATGTGCATATTAAAATCAAATAGGGTAAATTTGGGAGTTTGCTATGAATAATGTATATATAGTGAATAAGTTGTAACCAACCTTCAACTAGATAATTTATGTAAGGGATTATATTTCACTTAATTTTGGCCACCATAAGATTAAGGTTGCTAAAATTCAAGGGATAATACAACCATACAATTTGTTATTAAACTTCCAAGCCACCCTTACAACAAAGCATATATTTTCATGGAGTGATGGAAAGGTGTATGGCTTTGGCCATGTTTTATTCTCTAAATCAAATTATTATCAAGTATTGAATTAATTTTAAGTATTATTTTTTTCATACCTTATAGAGATTTAGCTATCACACATAGGATCTACTAGACATACTAGTCAAATTCCTTCTACAATACCTTATCTATTGAATTAACTAGACTCATATTTACATATATAGAGAACTACAACAACTACAATGGGGCCAAGTACTAGTCAATAGTTGAAACACATAGATAGGCCAACACTAGCTAGCTATAACCAACATTCTACACTCATAGAATGACCATCATTTGATATCTAGAAATCTACTAAGAAGATAAATATTCACCACAAGAGCGATTTTGTATGTATAGTCTCCATTATTGAGTGGATAGATACAATATAAGGAGGAGTTCCTCATGATTAATTTTTTATTATTTCTTCTTTTTACCATAAAAATAAAAAATAGATCCTTTTTATTGGCTATTGTGTTTTAGCTTAGAAAAAAAAGTACAAAAACTCATGGGAATTGATCTACTAGACTCAAAATCATAAGACATTAATTACTACAACTATTGGTTTGACCATGTAATTCTTGATTATGGGATACTACCCAAGAAAATACCTTAGTAAATCCTTCACTAGATACTTCATTCTCTTTCTTTCATACTTAAATCTTTTAGATGATCAACACGGTCCTTAAAATTTAATCTAAATTCATTGGTTGCAGATCTTATATTAAATTGTGGTTCTTTCTAATTATGTTTTTAGTGCTATTATCATTAATGTCTTATCTTGCATATAGGTTAGCCTAAAAGTAATCCAAATTTATACTAAGAAATTTTACAATCAAAATCATGCCTACTCTAAACCACTTATGTTATAAGATATTGTTATAAAGGGTGATACAATTAATATAAGAGTTGATGATAATCCATTGGCCTTATAGCATAGGATAATCTCACTCAAAGATTGTGAATGAGCTTTTAAAGTTGCAATATTCCAAATGTTCATGTTTGTGTTTTCTAAAGTTGTTTGTCAAGTGGGTTTAAGCATAGCAATTTTAGTTTATTGTTTCTATAGTTGATGTTATTTATGTTTTTGATTGGATAAGCAGGGTTTTTGAAAGGGCCGTGAACCCTTTTACAAATCAAAAGATAGAATGTTCAACTTAGCAAAACAACAAAACCAACAAAGAACAATAGAACAACAAAAAACAACAAACAAATGGAACCACTGCAGGTCCATCGAAATGGAGCAGAAAAACAACCCACCCAACTCAAGGTGGTTTAAAAAATTGTTCCAAAGATCTTTTTTGAACCATTATACAAGGGTTCTTCTCCACAGACCTTTTCATGTTTTTATTGAAAGGATAAGAAATAGAACCATTCATGGGACCAAACAAACCAGGAGTATCAACTAAGGGATTATTTGAATCTTCAACCCGAGGCTTTTGGAGTAGCGAGGGGTGGTCTTCCACAACATCAAACATCTTCTCAGGCTTTTGAAAGAGCGTGGTGTGATCCTCTGTAACCGCATAAATCTTCTCTTTTTTCTTCCAAAAAAACTATGGCTTCTTTCTCCTTAGGCATGTAAAGGAGGCATGACCAACTTTTTTGCAATAATGGGATGATGTTGTTTATGTTATCACTATAACTTATTTTGATTTATTCCAAACCCATTGAGTATAAAAAAAATGTTTTATATTTTATCTTTAATTTATTGGATTTATCTACTATTCTAGGTTATCATTTTTAATGAAAAATCTTGGATAATCTAAGATTGTAATATTTTTTTTTAAATTCACAAATCTAAAATTTATTGCCAATTTTTTTGTTGGGGTTATTACACATGTGAGGAGAATTTAATCATAATTAAAAAAAATAGTTTCATTAATTACTCACAAACTAAGAAATCTAGAGAATCTAATGATTTTTTTCTAGCCTTGCTACAAACTTTGATCCACTTTACTCAAATTATTGTCATTAATTTATATCATATCTAATCTTGGTATTTTGCGTATTGTTAAAATTTTTATCAATAACAAGATATATCTTAAAAAACATAAAAACACATAAAAACATCTCTTTGTAGCCTTTTTTTTTCCTTTCTCCTTTTATCCATTTGGTGTGATGAAATACATTTTCCTTGATTGAACTTGTCTTTGTAGGCTGCAAAGAAACAACTAACTTTGACTTCATTTTCACTTTGTTCCATCAATAGACACCATATGCAAATAGGATCATTTCCTTCCTAATGCAATGATTTTTTTTTTTTAGGTGTCTTGAAATTAGGGTCCCTCGTATGTTTGCGAGACTATGTCTGTAGAAATGTCCAGGATTCAAGGTGGCTTGTTTTGTTTCTTCTCTATTATATAAAATTCTCTTTCTCCTTCATATGTACCTAATATAATGTGTCCAATATATTGTTTTATTTCTTTTTTAGGGCCTTAATCATATTCAACTTAGTTGTGATTATGTCAGATTGTGAAATCATTGGGACCCCTAGCTATCTCTTCAAGCAACAAGAAGAGAAAATGTTGGGACCAAAGTCACCTTCTCCTTCTAAACGATCCCCTAAATTTGGTATCCATTTGTCCCCTCAAAAACAAAACCGTCCTCCAAATGTCATCCCTATTAAAGCTTTGAATATTTAACAAAATGTTTGGACAATGAAAGGGTGTGAAAAACATATTAGAGAGATGTTCCACTTCCATAAACAAAGAGGTGAAGGAAAAAATTTTAGTTTTGACATTATTGAAATGGAGGGGACAAAAATTTGTGTTAGTTGTTTTGATGATATTGTTGAACTACATTATGGTCGAGTTGAGATAGGTCAACTTATTTAATATCAAGATGTTTGGTGAAGGAAGCAAATAAAAAATTCAATAAATTAAATGGTAATTTGAAAATTGTTTTGTATAAAAAACCAACAATAAAACAGTGTGAAGATGACATCTCTGTGCCAAAAAGAACATTAGCGTTTGTGCTAGTTAGTGACATAACCAATTATAGTGATAATAGTTTGGTTGATATTATTGGCATTGTAGTCCATGTTAGGTACATATCAACCATTCCTAGGAAAAAAATGATTTGAAACAATTCGAAGAACTATTAAACTATATGATATCTCTGCTTGTTTCATTGATGTTAATTTGTGGGCTCAAGTTGGCAAGAAAAAGGTGACGTCTTGGAGCAGATGTATTTTTCTTGTGATATAGTCATAGTTGTTGTGTCGGGTGGCCATGTAGGCTAATTTAATGGAAATGTTGTCAACACATCAACAACAACAATCCTTGACATTAACCCTTCTATTCATGAGGAAAACACTCTTAGGTCCACATGCCCAATCAAAGTAGAACATATATGGTTTCATCTTCTTCTGCACCTAATAGGCTTCATCCTTCAAATGATAGAGTTACTATTGCATTCATCTTGAACAACTGCCTTGGCTTTCCAAAATCTATTGAAGCAATTTTTAAAGCAACCATTCAAATTGAAAAAATTGAGTCTTTTAGTTATCCTTCCTTCCCCTTACTAGTTAATGGGAAAGAATGCAAAATAAAATGCACATGCCCCCATATTGATGTCTGGTTTTGTGATCACTACTAGATGGAAATCAAGGAATGCAACTATTGCTACCTTTTGTAGTTAAAGCTGCAAGACCATTCAACCAGCCTTTGGTGTTTTTCTTTTGATGAACCTACCACTAGTTTACTAAAAATTCTTGCAAAATACCTCTACATGTTGTAGGGTAACTTCGAGTCTACAAAAAATCATATTTTTGTTATTAAAGGCCTTGTTTGTAAACCTTATATCTTTATTGCCTTGATCAGAACAAACACTTACAATTATAAGGACCAGCTTAAAACAACAATTGTGAAAGCAACAAAACTTGATTTCCAAGCAGAGTGTAAACTGTTGCTTTTAGATATATTAAAGATATCTACCCCTATTTTAGAGAAAGGTTGCACTAGCGAACCTACCCTTGGACTGCTCTTTGCACTTTTCAACATTTCTCCTTATCTTTCCTTTTTAATACTCACTATGGGATGCTAAGACTTTTGTTTCACAAATATGAACACAATTTATTCCTTTGTTTGCATATATATATATATATATATATATATATATATATATATATATATATATATATATATATATATATATATATATATATATATTCACACATTCATTGAGCCCTGATGCTTTTGATTTTAATATGGTGCCCACATTGTTTTTAGTTTGCAATGTCTCTATGATTCTTGATTCTTGTTATATGCTAGAATTTTTAGTTCTTGAATTTGTATTCTAAATTCACTTCTTCCCTTCATAATCATTGAATAGCAATATTATCTCCAATGGAAAACATATAACAAATGTCAAATAATGAAAATGGTTTTACAAAGAAATCTGCATAATACTTGTATATATATTTTTATATATTCCAATTTTCAGACCATGTTATTCCTCTTGTGATCATCCATAGATATACATTTATATACAAATGGATACATATACATTTTAATATATTTTTATGTTTAATTACTTTGAACATCATAACTAATATTCAAATAAAAATAAATAACATCAAAGTAATAAATTATCTATTGCCACATAAGCATTGGAAAAAATATTCCATACCTAAGTTATGGACTGACTTTTTTTAGTAATACTTTTTTATTGAATATTAGTAATTAAAGGCATGACTAATAACTCTTTAAAAAAGGAGAATCCTTTAATATTCTATTCTTTTCATAAATTTTATTTAATCCACAACTTCATGATTTCCATGTATTTGTATGCATATGTATCTTAAGATAATTAAATAATAATTTATCAAATGATTGATTAAACTAGACAAAAGGTTCAAATATAGATGTGCATCTAGGTCTAATAAATATAAAACTAACATAGAGCTAAAATTATATCGTACCTAAATCAATCTATATAATAGTTGGCTTGCCAATTCAAAATTCAAGCTACATTATTTGGCACTAGATATTATAGACAAATAGGGAAACTGTAAAAGAGCTATTAGAAACACTTAATAATCACAGGTAAATCACAAATGGTCGGAAACCCACATTAAATAGAACTTAAAAAACACAGAGAATAGAAGAGGTAAAAAAATTACTAACCCTAACCATATTTATTTTACAAAGGAAAGAAGATTTAACTACAATTGCTCATATGGTAATGCATATAACGCCAAAGATGCACAAAGATAACTACAAACAATAAACAAAGGGTGAAAAGTGTATGTGTATGTATATGTACATATATATATATGTATATGTATATGTATATGTATATGTATGCATATGTATATGTATATGTATATGTATGTATATGTATGTGTATGTGTATATGTATATGTATATGTATATGTATATGTATATGTATATGTATATGTATGTGTATGTGTATGTGTATGTGTATGTATATGTATATGTATATGTATGTGCATATGTATGCATATTTATATGTATAATGTTGATCTACAACATTCTCTTTTGATCATTTCAGCGTTTTGCTCCTCCTATATATTACTTTCAGAAATGTATAGTCTTCTATACATTTCATTTTTTCCTAATAAATGATAACACTCCATGCAATTTGTGAGGGCTTGCCCGGGCCTATTCAAAATGCCAGTGGAGTTTGTTGACCACATGGTTTGGCGTTGGTGGAGTTGGTTGCCTCGCTCAATGGGTATAAAATGGTAAAATCCTACCATCCACCTCTATTAGCTAGTAGATTGGATGGTTTAACAAGTGTTGTGCTCTGCAATCTACAACACATTACCCCATGTTGTTGTTGTAAGTTATTTTTTAGTGTCTTTTTTCCATTCCATACATATCTAACTAGAGACATATTTTGATAGATTCAAATAAAAAATTTCTTTGCAGTAATATCATGTTGGGCTCAATGCAAGCATAGATGGACAAGGATATATGAATCATGTCTATGGAACAATTGGTACCTAAAAGATGAGCATAGTTGTAACCATAAACATGGTTTTTTTTATAAATTTATATTTTACTAAGTTATACATTCAACCCTTTTCTTCCTGCATGGCTAGATACACTCTAGTACATACCAAAATTAGGTATGTTTATAAATTTAATTGTATGCATTCTATGCTTTGAAGCAAAACCTTTGCTATTTATTTGGTGTCTTCCTTTTAACGTTATTTGTGTATTTCATCCATGGAAATGGTTATGCTTTGAATCAAGATCTCCCATATATTTTTATTTTCCTATATTTATCGATACTACAGACAGGTTCAATCTTTCCTAATTCTTTATCAACATTCTCTTTTTTTTAAAGTTATTGCAGCAAAAAAAACACTAGGAAAAGGAAATCATATATGAGAACAAACATTTTTTTTGCAACTTCGTCATTTTGTAATATATGATGAAACTCCTTGAAATTTCTCGTTGGTGTCTGATACTTTACTTGCTCGATAGTTTAGCAAGATCCCACTAGGCTTCATGATGCTTATGTGGTGGGGAGGAGAACAACCATGAGTTTTGTGCTTTTTCCTTTCACTGTCATATATTTGTTGCTACATATATACATGCATGCACGAATTCTTACATGCACTTGACTACAATAAACATAGTCTATTATACACATTACACTTGTCCATGTTTCTATAGTTACCTTTTCATCTTATGGAAATAACTATCTATAAGTAGCTCTTTATCAACATGCCCATCTTTTTAAAGTTGTTACACAAAAAAAAACCACAATATAAGAAATCATATATGAAAACACCCAAATTCCCCCTACTTCACCATTGTCTAATATATGATATGACTCCATTAAATTTCTAATGGGTCTTCCATACTTTTCTTGCTTCGAGGTTTGGCTAGAGCCCATGAGGCTTCATGATGCCAATATGGCTGGGAGAGGAATGAGCATGGGTTTTGTGGTTTTTCCTTGCACCATCATTTATTGACTACTACAAATACGGAACATACTGTATTCTTCCAACTACATTTCTCCACGCTTATACATCTATCTTTTCAACTTGCTAAATCAATTATTTAAACCCAATTCTTTATGATGATACCTATTTTCTTTAGATTATGACAAATGCATATAATTCCATAGAATTAATTCAAAATTTGAGCTAAATTTATTGGCATTAAATATTATAGACAAATCATTTATAAAAATATCCATGTAAAATGACTTACAAATACCAGAGCACAACAATTTTAAAACCCTAAAATCTACTATAAAATGGACTTGAGGGTGATGATTTTTACAATAGTCTATTACCAAACCAACAACACAATGGCTCTTTCAACAATTCAATTTAATCAATATATTTTCTTGGAATACAAAAAAATAACGACAAAAATTAACAATTTGTTTTAAGGAGCTTCAAATAGATGAGGAAAAAATAATATCATGAAGCATATTGGTACAAGACAAGTAGTCTATGTAACAGTTGTAAGAGGTATTAGGATAACACTTAAGAATCTGACATAAATGAAAAATCAATGAAAACCTTTGGCCTACTTTCATTTTTTTCATCTATGTATGTTTTCCTACCTCTCTTAAAGTTCTATTTAATGCGGGTTTTCGATCATCTATCATTTAACTATGCTTCTTAAGTGTTTTCCTAACAACTCTTCTACAATTCCTCAAATGATAGATGATAAAAAACCCATTTTAAATCAAACTTTAACATATGGAGAATAGAAGTTGTATACTACAACTATGAATAGTTTTTTATATAGAGCTTGTGTCGTACATAATGAGTATAACACCAAATATGCATAGAGATAACAAGGAACAATAACTAGAGGCCGAAAAACATACATAGACTAAAAGAAATTATTTAAAGCAGTCCAAATGTATAGGTCAATGTTATGTTTGTAGTTTACACCAATCTATAAAATTTTAGAATTTTGAAAGTTAAAAACAATTCTTGTCGCAATGACAATAGAATAAGATACTCCTATAGTTCATTCCAAGCAAAAAAATACATGAGGGCACAATCTCTAATTAAATGCAAAAAAAACATTTACTTAGGTTAACATATCAAGAATACAAGAGCTAGACTATAACAATGAATAGCTTATTATAGGGAGCTTCAAATAGATGATAACTAGAGAATATCATGAAACATATTGATACAACACAACCAATCTATGTAATAGTAGGCATTTACCTATTGGGTTTTTGTTTCAAATCTCCATTGGGTTTTTTTGTCAGTTGAGTTGTGAATAGAATTTCATGGTGTGGGAAATTTAAAGCTGTTGGAGTTTACTGATGATTTTCCTAGGGCTATTTATAGCAATGTGGAGTTTGATAATTATGTGGGTTGGTGGTGGTGGACTTGATTTCCTTGAAACACATAGGTAGAATGGTAAGTATTTGCTCATGTGAGGGTTGATGCATCTTGGCATTGTGGTACAATGGCGTAGGAGGAAGTAAATGCAATATTCAATGTTGCAGTGTGGGAAAGTATACTTTGAAATGTGTGAGAAAGTATATTGATTCAGTTACATTGTCAAAAGAGCCATTTTGGCATTATGAAAATGTTACACATACTCCACCATTAAATGATCTGTTATTAACAACATCTCAATGCTATATCATTGAATGATATGGTTGTATTATAGAAATTTTCTCACAACGTACATAATACTTATATATGCTATTTTAAACTCTTTTTGAAATCACAGTCTTACAAGTATGAATAAAGATAGTATACACATCTATTTAGATATACATATGTATATATAAATTGTTGTTGCATTGTCAAACAATCCACAGTGTTATTTTTCTATATATATGGATATATATATATCTACCTATATGTATATTTTTATATATGGATCGGGGAATTCAATACAATTTCTCTTTTTGTCGATAATATTTAATATCAAACAAGTGTTATTCTAACACTTATACAATTTCTCTATTTGTCTTCAATATCTACTACCAAAGAATGTAGCTCAAATCTTATATCAATATGTTTCATGATATTATTTTTTTCTCATCTGTTTCAACCTCCCTACAACAAACTACCTGGGGCTACTTATGATAGCATTGGAGCTTGCTACCTGCATGCCTTGGAAGTGGTGGAGTTGGTTTCCTCAATACATGGAAGTAGAATGGTAAGTGTTTTCCCATGTGGGTGATTTTGAATTGACAAGCCAACTCCTACATAGACAACTTATCTTGTATCAATATGTTTAATGTGGGTTTTCAATCATCTATCATTTACCTCTAATTCTTAGAGTGCTTTTCTAATAGTTCTTTTACAATTTCTCTATTTTGTCTATTAGCTTGAACATTGAATTGAAAAGCCACATAGATTGCTTGTGTTGTATCAATATCTTTTTTGATATTCTTTTTTCTAATTCCCCAAATAAAACTATGCATTATGTAACAGTTGATAGTCTATGTAATAGTTGGCTTGTCAATTCGATGACAATTTTTACTATATGTTTCCTTAGATTGCAATTTTATTTTTAATATAGGTACATTTAAACTCGCATTGTGAAGTTAGATGCACTTTTTTAGTTATTGTATAATATTCTATATATTCGATCTATCCATCTTCCTCTAGCCATATTCAAACCCATTATGTTAATTCTTTATCAAGATACTTGTTTTTGTCAACTTGTCAGACCAAAAAGAAGAGTACAATATTAGAGAACTTGTTTGAAAACACCCATTTTTCCCCAACTTTTTTATTGTGTGATATATGATAAGATTCCATGAGATTTTCCATGGAACTTACCTACCTTTCTTGCTTAGGGGTTTGGCTAGAGCCCGTGAGGATTCATGATGCCAATATGGTAGGGAGGAGAACGAGCGTGGGTTTAGTGATTTTTCCTTCCACTGTCATATATTTCTTGTTGGTTATATACATGGATGCACAAATTCTCCCATGCACTTATCTACCAAAAACATACTCTATTCTATCCATTACATTTCTCATTCTTTCCACATCTCTCTTTTCAACTTCCCCAATAGATTACTTATTGAAAATTCTTTACCAAGATGCCATGTATTCAAAATGTTCAATTTTATCTCTTTCTATTTACAACAAATAGTGTTAACCTCTTTTATTGTATATCTATATTATTTCATTTATAATGTTGCATAGATACAATAGGCATTCAAAAAAATTAGTGCATTGTAAACTGTCAATTTCAAATTCTTTCATGGCCAAACAACTCGATCCAATGCAGCTCATCCTTGTTAAACACCATCAAAAGTGCATGCAAGTACAAAACTTTTCCATTGTTAATAGATAGATTCAGTTAACCTATTGTAAAAGTTATTAATTTTTTTAGCTTCACATTGTCTATATTAATTTTACCCATATACTTACTCACTTTTTATGCTTCCTTTTTTATTTTTCTTTCCTGTTCACTAACATACCCTTATTTTTAATATGCAAGAACTAGGATAAAGCATGCAAAAGCATTCAAAAATTAGGATACCTATTTTTTTCAAAGTTACCTCAGCAAATACAACACAAAAATATGAGAGATTATATATGAAAACACCATATTTTCCCCAACTTTGTTATTGTGTGATGTATGATGAAACTCCATGAAATTTCTCATGGGTGTTTCATGCTTTTCTTGCTCAGGGGTTTGACTAGAGTCCATAAGGCTTCATGATGCCAATATGGTAGGGAGGATAACACGCGTGGGTTTTGTGGTTTTACTTTTAATGCCATATATTTGTTGTTACATAGATACATGTGTGCACAAATCCTTGTATACACCTGGCTTTGACAAACACACTTTATAATAACATGTTTGTCATGTCATAGAAAGTGGTAGGGAAGCAAAATATGTTTCTCATGTCATACTCTATAATTTAGCATGTTTCTTACGCCAATTGAAAACAAGCCATACCATCTAATTCAATTATTCTACCAATGAAAAATATGTGTATCATGTCATCACATTCTTCTTTTGACCCATAAATCACATGCACAATAATTATTTTATTTCAAAAATTCTAGAATAAATACTACTTATATGATCTTTCATTTTTGAAAAATTCATTAATGATGACCATCATAACTAATATTCAAATAAAAAATAATCAAAATAAATAACATCAAACTAATAAATTATTTACGGGTAAGTGCACAAATTTGAGTCCAAGAAATGTGGAAATTTTTGTCTTATCAGAAAAACTAAAATTGGTATTGCAAAAGTGGGATCTCGTTTAGCTTCAGGATCCTGAGCCTAAATGTAAAACAAGATCCAGCTTTTTAAAAATCAGGATCTTGTTTGTTAAAGGGTCCCGAACCGACAAACATGGAATGAGACCTTGATTAGTACAAAATGGGATCCTGATTTATAAAATCGAGATCTTGTTTTGTACAAATTGGGATCCCATTTTCTAATGGAATTTTTTTTAAAAAAAATGAACAAACTGCATTTTTACGAGCACATGAGATCCGAGTTCTGAGTGATAGCAACCTCCACAAAGTCTCCAGGTACCCGTCCACCCCCTTTTTTTTGAATTTTTTCATTTTTTATTGAAATTGTCAATAGAATAACTAATTTTAGCATTTTTAAAAAAAATTATTTGATGTTTTAAGCATTTTATTTCCTGTTATAGTAGAAATGAGGAATTATAGAAATAGATGAAAAAATGCAATGAAACTTGAAGATTTCTCAATAGAAATGAAAAAATGAACCTTGAATTGTATTTTAGAAACATAATTTAGCTTTTGAAACCTAACTTGTTCAATCAAACCAAAAATATTTTTATTTAAAAACCCTAATTGAAATGAAACAAAAAATTGCATTTCAAAACCATAGAAATTGAAATGAAATAAAAAATTTGCAAATTTAGAAACCCTAATCAAACTTTTGAAACCTTAATTCAAATCAAACAAAAAAAAAGAGAATTTGAAAACACTAGTTTGAAATGAAATTAAAAATTGCATTAAAAACCCTAATTGCTTAGAAATTGAAACAAAAAAATTTCTAAAAAACTAAATTGAAATCAAACAAATCATTTTGATTTTGAAAACCCTAATTTTGAGCTCAAGAAAATTCATTTGCATTGCTTAAATGTTTTAAATTTCATTTGCATTGTATGGAGAAAATGATATGTTAAACTTTAGTTTCAATGTTAAATTATAATTATATTAGAAAACAATATGTTAAAGAATAGTTACAATTCGTAAATTTTAGTAATGTTTGTTTGTAGATTTAGTTAGAAAAATTGTAAATCCAAGTGTACAATCGATTTCCAATTGGCACTAACTTGCAAGTCCATTATTCCAAGGGCCACCCAAACTTCACCCTAAGTTTGCTAAACCTTAAACCTTGAATAGTAAAATCTAAACTCTTAACACTAAGGCATTCATTTTGTCTTAGGACCTTAAAATGAAATTTGGTTGCCTTGAAAAACCCCGTGTTGTCACCATCTAGTAGAGATTTTTGTAATTTTTTCACTTATTGGAAGACATAATATAAAACCTTTTGGTTTCTACAATTTTACGAAAAGTGGATGATCACTCTCTATGACACCTACATGAACAATAGGGATCTAAATAATTGGAAGAATAATTTTTTCTATTATATCCACAAGATAGGAGAGCACAAGTGAGAGTGATATGGGTTTCTTTCATTGGAGATACCTAAAATTATGTAGGTTCAATGTCAAGAATGGGTCTATTTGGTAGATTTATGAAAACTATTATGAATATCTAGAATACCATAAAAGTATAATTATAGCAATTCCAATTGGAAAAACTTGGGTATATATCATATGAAAATTTAGTAAGGTGTCTATTATAGGAGAGTTGATAATACATGGAAACAAGTTTTTATGGGAATATATGTATTAAGAAACACATACCATTACCTCTATAGGATTTTTAAGATGTGATCCTAGATAATAATCCACCCATCCTTGCATAATGGGTTCTTTAGCAATTAAGGGAGATGATAACCAAAAAAATTATGTGTATTTTGATACTATATAGATGGATGTAGAAGGATAGAAATGCATCAATAAGGAGACCAAGATGGAACCATTTAACACCTAAGGTACCTATTACATGGGAAAGGGGGGAGGTACATGATGATAGGTTGGAGGAAGTAGGTTATTATTACAATAGAGAGAGGAGGAGGATTCATATTATGATCCTATAAATAAGAGGTCAATTTAGAATATTAAGAGAACTCTAATAACAAAGGAAATAATTCTATAGAGGAAGTGAGTGGGATTGTTGAAAATATACAAGGAGAGAGGTGAAGGTCCCAACACCTACATAGAGTCCTACATGAAATACATCAATCTAGGTACTTCCTAGAAGGATCAAGATCCATGTGAGTAGCCTCTTTTTATTTTTATATCTTCTACATATGTATATTTATTTCTTTATTATGTGATTAAAATTATGTATGATATAATTTATTAATAATTTATTACAAGTATAATTATTAAAATAGTTTATATATTTATTTTAATATCCCCTAATGTAGGAGGAAATTTTTACTTGTTTTGATACACATATATTATTTTTGTGATATGTATAGATTGATTCATTTTTAACATGATACTTTTTTTTAATAGAGGGGTAAAGACTTTTGACCCAGAGCCATGAACCAATGAGGTCGCAATATGACTATATTTGGACCTCACTAGACATAGATCCCCTTAAGCCATCCTATCATCCTAAATTATAAATTGATGTCTTAAGGGGTCTTAAATATGAATTTTCTAAAGGGGATCAAAGAAGTTCTCAAAATTTGGTGAAGTTTCCCAAGGCAACCAAATTTAACAATAATAAGATCATGCAAGATTATAATATGAATGAAATTTCATGATCTAGGTTGGTTAGTTGAAACAAGAGCTATCCTAATAAACTGTTCCATAAGAAAATTTTCTTCGCTAACTTGCAAGTTCATTATATTTGAAGGGACACCAAAAATTCACCCTAAGTTCCGTAAAACCTAAACCCTGAACTCTAAAATCTAAACCCTAAACACTAAAGCATTCATTTTTTCCTAGGACCTTAAAATGAAATTTGGTTTCCTTAGGAAACTCCACCAAATTTGATTCCCTTAAGCCATGTAATTTTGTCATAGGATCTTACTACATAGATCCCCTTAAGATATCCTATTACCCTAAACCCTAAACTCTAAACTCTAAACCCTAAACCCTAAAGCCATCATTTCTTCTTAGGATCTTAATGAAATTTAGTTGCCTTGGGAAACTTCACCAAATTTTATTCACTTCAGCCATGTCATTTTATCATAGGACCTCACTAGACATATATCTCCTTAAGCCATCCTATCACCCTAAACCTTAAATCAATTTCTTAAGGGGTCCTAATATGGCATTTGTTAAGGGGATCAAATAAGTTCTCAAAATTTGGTGAAGTTGCCCAAGGCAACCAAATTTAATGATAATAAGATCGTGCAAGATTATAATATGAATGAGATTAAGTTCCTAGGACAAAATGACATGGCTCAAGTGAATAAAATTTGTTGAAGCTACCTTGGACCTTAATGAAATTTGGTTTCCCTGGGAATCTTCACCAAATTTTATTCACTTAAAAGCCATGTCATTTTGTACTAGGACCTTACTACATGGATCCCCTTAAGCCATCCTATTACCCTAAAACCTAAATCATGAACTCTAAACTCTAAACCCTATAGCATTCATAAATTATCCTATATTAGTAGTTAATTTTATTTTTATTCAAGTAACATGCCTTAGACATAAATGAGGCTTACATATTTTATCATCTGTATTCAATTAGGCCATTTATATTGAATGGTTTAAAGGTATTTCCTAAACTTGTATCTTTCATTTTGAAATTACAAATCTAATGCAGGTTCACTCATATGTTAAAGATCACATGGATCGACTCAATAATATTCACAATCCACCTCCACGCCATCCATCTCCACCACCTTCACCTCCACCTCCATGCACTCCACCTCATAACCCCCCACCTCCACCACTTGAAATCGATGGTGCTCATTTGCAAGCACGAATCAATGCCAATGTTAGAACCATCAGAGATCAAATCAACATTATTCAAAATGAAGAATGTGTCACACCACCTATGAGGATGTTTGCATCTAGGTTAAAAACCCTTGTTGATGTTGTTAGGGCTATGGATGGGATCTTAGATGAGCATTGACAATGGCTAGAGGAGAGGAGAATTTTTGATTTTGAAAAGGCAAACACAAAGAAATGAAGAGATGCAGCAGAGAGCCACAATAGTTTCTAAATTAAGAAAATGATCTTAAATAGTTATGAATTTATGAATTTGGTGAACAATGGATATTTTGTGTGATGAATTTATAAATTTGGTTGGATGGATATTTTTAGTGACGTGAATTTATGATTTTGGTTCTAGATGAATATTTTTAGTGACGTGCATTTATGATTTTGGTTCTAGATGAATATTTTAGTGACATCAATTTAAGAATTTGGTGGAATTTATGAACTTATAATGATGAATTTATAATAATATATATTTTATGACTATATACTAGATCATGATTTCTCCTGTTGGCAAATTGTAATATATATATATATATATATATATATATATATATATATATATATATATATATATATATATGTGTTAGACATAAAATGAGCTTTTTGTGAATGTTTCAAGTTTATTGTTTAGTATGTACACATGTATCAAAATTGCATATAGTTCTTAAATTTTGAAATTTGTACGTATGCACATAGTTTAGTTTAATGATGTCTGCATGCAAATTATGCATCATATTTTTTATTTTAAATTTATGTACATGTTAAATTTTGAATTTTGTATGCACATGCTCAAGTTCAATCAATGTATATGTGTGTTTCAATTTTATATAATCTTAATATATGTATGCACATCCTATTTAAACAAATTTGCACGTGCATTTCAAATTTAACTATTTCTTGTAATTTTTTAAGTTTGTATGTTAATTTTGTATAATAAATAATTCAGGTGCACATTTATATCTCACATCATGGATGATTTTAAAATTGATGATATCATCAATCCACCACCTCATCCACAACCACATCCACCTCCCCCTCCACCTACCCCTCCACCTCCACCTCCCCCTCCACCTAATATGCCACCTCTATCGCCTATTGCATCTGATGAGGGTCTCTTGCGAGCACAAATTAATGATTAGGTTGCATCCATACAAAATCAAATCAATGCTATGCAAATTCAAGCGTTGATTTTACCACATGTGAGACATTTTGCATCTGCAATGCAAAAAGTTGTGGATGCCATCAGGACCATTGATTCTGATCTAGATAGGCATCAATGAGACAAAGAATAGATGAGACAATTTTATGCTGACGATCTCTCTTACAAACAAATTTTAGATCCTAAAATAATGAAAGGCCACCTATCCCCCTACTTTCTTGACCCTGTTACTCGACAACCCATTCCTCCAAACAAATCTAGAATATCCATGAGGTGGTGCATACATCCACAGATGAGTGAAAATTTTTGGGATTGATGGTATATGGTTTTTGATAGTCCCCCACATGCTAATTGGGAGTGCCCATTGTGTTTTTTGAGAAAATTGTATGTAGAGTTTGTTGCGGGGAAGAAGCCCAATTATTTTGATTTTAAATCATTTTAGGGTGTTGGTGGTGGCATGCCACAACAAAGGTTAGGGGTAAAGGTTGATCCCCAATGCCCCGTGCATACACAACCCCTTGTTGTTGCTCTTGGTCCTCCCATTCCCACACCTGTGCATCATTGACCTCTGGTCTCGACATTAGGTTCCCTTAGTAAACTTTGCAGGAGACCTTGATCAACATGCTTTTGCGATAGTGGGTGGGGAGCATAGAGACGATGATGATGGAGGATTTTTTTATGGAGCTGGTCTGAGTACCACTTCATGAGTGTTGAGGCTCGTCCCCCATATATGTACTAGTCGTCATCAAGTATGTTATGGACTTGATCAAGCCACACCTATTTTAGGTGGCTGTGGAGATTTTGGTGGTTCATCTGGTCGCATCAGCTCATTTGTAGAGTTTCTTACAATAGACCATCACCCTGAGGACATTGCGACACAGGTATAAATATGCATCTATAGGTTCATTTTATAAGAATTTTGATGAATGTATATATCAAAGAAAATTTTGCAATACATTTTAACAATTAAACTATTTGGTGTATAGATGACACTAACGATGGGGCAATCATCTGTTCCACGAGTACATTCATCTTGACACCAGTCCTACTATGAAATGATTTTTAACTTAAATTTTAAATTTATAATTGAATCACATATATGTTTGAAATATTTATGTTGGTTTAGGCAAGTCAATCGAGTTCCACATCGATTCCACCTGAGGGATTATTGAGCATTCCTCCACTATCGAGTGTCGTAGACCAGGGGCAGGTACATTTATATTGTAAATTGTTTAAATTTTACATCATTATAGTTACAATTATGAATTTTGAATTCACTATATATGAAATACATGCATGTGCAGTTGTAAATATTATAAGCGTTAAATGTCTATGTATGTATGTCTAGGTTGATACCACAATGAGAATGGGCATAGGACAAACATTAGATTTTGTGGCTACTCATGAGGCCTTTGATTTTCAGGTTATTTGAAAAAAATTATACACAAAATGTGCAAACTTGAATATATATATATATATATATATATATATATATATATATATATATATATATATATATATACTTAATTCAAGTATACATGCTTTAATTTTGATATTGTATGACTTTGTTAGTGCAATTCTCAGCCCTAACTAGACATAGTTATACCTCCAAGAGGGCATGCAGAGCAGGTTCCAGATCAAATGGTAATTTAATTTTTTATTATATTTAAAGTCAATTATAGATTATATATTGTAAATATAACTTTAATTTTAAATTTTAAATTGAATATATATATATATATATATATATATATATATATATATATATATATAATATGAGCTAATACATGTTTTAAATTCTTTTTCTTTTATAGCATGAGACACATCTTGTAGTTGAGCATGTATAGATAGGTCTTGGAGGAGAGGGTGCACAACCTCATAATACCGTACAATTAAAATATGATAAATTATAAATTAAATTAAATTAAATTAAATCATTTTTAATTATAGACTTGTACATATAATTTCAACTTTCTTTGTGTTGTTTATGTAGACTGAGTCAATGAATTTAAAGGTTGCTTCAGGTGCACCAGAGCATCCAGACCCAGATATGATAGTAATTTAATTTTATGATGAATTATAAATTAAATTTTCATTAAATAATTTTTCATCGTCTTACATCTAATTTCATCTTCCTCTTGCACAGAGTGTTTTAGGTCATCCACATAGTCTGCATGGTGTGAAGAGGTCTCTTGATTATAGAGACCATACATGACCTAGAAACATGATTTTATGGGTTATATTTTTTTATTTTATAGACTATATTTCTGCTTTCTCATGTACTCTGTTGGAATTTATATTTCATGGCTCAAGTACTTAGTTGGACTTTAGTTCATGGGTTGTAATCTGATGGACTTTATTTCATGCGCTTAATATATTGGTTTCATGCACCTAATATGTTACATAAATTATGGACTTTATTATTGTTTGAAATTTTAATTTACACATGTACATTTATGCATTTTATGTTCATAGTCAAGACATTAATGTGAAATTAAATATAAATATGAAATTAAAGTTGAAATTAATAGGACATTTTAATATTTATACTTTACAAATTTAGTGATCTCATACATGATATTCATGATATGTTTATTCAATGATTAGTGATAATTAGTCAATAAACTTATTCAATTCACATCAATCAATAATTAGTCAATAAATCATAATTTAGAAACAAAAGCAATTCGTTTATATATTAGAAAGGATAAAATTTTAAGAAATAAACAATACCATAGAAGATTAGAGAATAAAAGCATTAATAAATTCTATAAATAATAGCATCCAACACTAATTTATAAGCTATCAAAACAAATAATGACATCCAATACTAATTTATAAGCTGTCAAAATAAATAATGGCATCCAATACTAATTTATAAGCCATCAAAACAAATAATGGAATCCAATACTAATTTATAAGTTGTCAAAACAAATAATGGCATCGAAAACTAATCTATAAGCTGTCAAAACAAATAATAGCATCCAACATTAATTATAGATTGTCTTAAGGGGATGTCTTAAGGGGTCCTAATATGACATTTTAAGGGGATCAAAGAAGAGTATAATTGAGTATAAATATTAAGTGATATTAAGAAGTATTATAAGTTTTAGGTTGATCCATCATAACAAAACCTCTTAAGGGGATGTCTTAAGGGGTCATAGTAGAACATCTTAAGGGAATGTCTTATGGTGTCTTAAGGGGATGTCTAAAGGGGTCATAATACAACATCTTAAGGGGATGTCTTAAGGGGTCATAATACGTCTTAAGGGGATGTCTTAAGGGGTCTTAAGGGGATGTCTAAAGGGGTCATAATACAATGTCTTAAGGGGATGTCTCAAGGGGTCATAATACAATGTCTTAAGGGGATGTCTTAAGGGGTCATAATACAATGTCTTAAGGGGATGTCTTAAGGGGTCTTAATGGGATGTCTTAAGGGGTCATAATAGAATTTCTTAAGGGGATTTCTTAAGGGGTCATAATAGAATTTGTTAAGGGGATGTCTTAAGGGGTCATAATAGAATTTTTTAAGGGGATGTCTTAAGGGGTCATTTAAAAAAAATATATATATAGAATATCAATTTTGATACATAGAAGTACATAGAGTATGTTTAATTTTGTAAGTATGTATGTACATATATGTCATCTCAAAATAATGTTTACAAAAATTGGATATGCCATCTCAAGAACATCTCAAACTCATGCCCAAAATGTTGTAGGTCTCAAACCACCTAATATCAAAAAGGTACAAGTAATATCAATGAAATCATCAAAACATACATATTTTAATTTATATAAAACTATCTATATATACACAACTCAAGTACTTGCATTTAAAAGTATTCGACACATGTGTAGGTTGAATCTAGGCATCCTCTACTTTTTGTTTCAAAGTATGAGATCAATGCAATGATGGCTTAAGGATAAAAGAAGAATAATAAATCAATTTTAACTATTAATGTACAAGCAATATCAATATGTAATTGAAACATGTATTTAAATATAATTTAACTAATAATTACCTATTTTTACCAAGTATTCCATGTTGTCTAGGTTGAATTTGCATGGACTAGATCCTTTTTGTGATTATGCCTTAAGGATCTATTAAAGGACAATTTAAATCAATTTCAACTAATAACACACTTGACCAATATCAAAACATGTATTTAATGTATTTAAAAGGACAATATAAAGCTAAAAATATATTTACCTACATTTACTTATTCCATTGTACCATCTGCATACTCTCTTTTTTGAAATGTATCTATGATTGCCTCATGCTCTTCCATAGAAACTTTCCATAGCACTTTATTTGAAGATCTTACATGATAGTGATCTAGTTTTATATATTTTACCACCACCAAATGTGAATAATGTATAATCTTTTTATGTGTTTTATAATGTTTGAATGTAGGTAGACCATTCTTCCTTGTCAGGTATTTTCGTAGCCAAGTGCCAACAACCACCACTGATCCTATTGGAAAACATGAAAACCATCATCAAATAAGTTCTCAAAATTTTGTTAAGGGGATCAAAGACTTGTTCCAAAAAATTGCTTAAGGGGATGAAAAATTGTTATCAAAATTTTCTTAAGGGGATGGCCTAAGGGGATCACCATACCTATTGTATAATGATGGCCACCATCATCTTCTCGAGGTGCTATTAACTTATGTTTAGTTTCCACACAATGATCCAACCAATATTCTATTTGATCTTCATTCCCCTCAGGTGCAACGCCAAGATACATGTCTTGCAAACAAAATTTGATTTACTAACTTGCACATATCTATATAAATAATTTAGTGTTACAAAATAATTTAATAAAGTAAAATAAAATGAAATAAATTGAATTAAAATTACCTTCTTGTACAAGGTCTAAAACATGGCCATAGTCTTCATATGTGAACACTTGATCATTATCTTCAATACTTCTTTCATATTGATCATGTGCTTATGCAGGTGTCAACGATCTTTGCTCCCATTATTCAACCCATTTTGTATTTTCACATGCTTTCCAATCTCTTGAGATACAAAAATTGCAAAAACATGCAAGCTCCCTTGTCCAAATAGTCCATGTGCTTGTTGTCAAACTCCTAAATGAATGCCATTTAGTAGATCCACTAATTGTCTCATAGTCAACTCTAGGTACAATGTTCTCTTCTTCAACCAACCAAAAGAATCGATGAACTGTAGAGTACTCAATTGAACTAGGTGCAGATAATCTTGTATTACACCAATCCATAATCCCACATGCATCTTTAAATTTTACTGCATCCTCAAATTTTAATTGTACTCTAGCAAGAATTCTTTTGACACACGCACCAGCTCTATCATGTTCTCCTTTACCATGCCCAACTTCAAAAAAACTCCATATATGCTGGACATTAAGTTCCTTGTGAACCTTATTTAACCAATAGAAAATTCAAGCATTCTTGAACTGCCCTATACAATTATCTAACCATATGAGGTGTTCTTTCATCTAGATTCCTCTTTCTATTAAATTTCTATAAAATATATTGAAATAGTATTGAACAAACTTTGACGAGTGTAACCGATTGTCACTCAAATAAAAATGATACTCCCTCAAAAAATTTCTATCATCCTCAGTGATATCATTTGCATGTCTATAAACAATATGGACAAACATAGCTACTTGCACTGAATTATAATATAGCATGATTCAATTTCCTCTTGCGGAGTGAGAGTATAATTCTTTGCAAAATCAAACACTAAAAGTATAGTACCAATTGGAAATGTGTTTCTACATGCGTGAAATTGGACATCAAGCCATCGAGCATGTTCAGAGTGCATGACATATTTTGGTACAATTTTATTCTTATATTCACTCATGAATGCATGAACACTAACTTTTTTTGTAACTAAATCACAATGCTTTCTGATTTTTCCATCTTTTAAAGAATAGTGAACATTCTTAAATCTCTTAACATCTACTAATTGTTGTCCAAAATGACTATCAACACTTTCATGCATACAAATTATTAAGAATGAAAGATTCCCACAGTTAATGCATTGTCTAGAAATACAATAACTTAAATAAAACAATTTATCATTAGATCTTTCACAAAACAAACCTGAAATAAACTCCCTTATTGCTTCAAGTGGCATATTAATACCACACTCTTGTATAATCATCTTAGTATGAAATGTACAATGTATATATCAAAAAACATCATAAAAATAATGAAATTGAACATGCGTTTTACAACAACAAGATATTTATTTCTTATTAATTTTTATATACCAGGGTTTACATTTTTCAAAATACCTTTGACTTATTTTAATATTACTAGGTAACACTGAATCACCACAAAATTTTCTATAATATTCAGTTTGTGTTGTATCTAATAGGTTTTTTGGGTGAGGATCGTGAACTTTGGACCAGTACACCCTTAATTTTAAAACATCTCTAGCATTAGATGAAACCCTAGTATTATCATGCCAATATTTTTTGATCAAAGATTTAATTTCAACATTCATTCTCATATCAGACCTCGGGAGTCAACCACTGAAACTCCAACATTGGTTGATAGGATCATTTTCTATACTCTCTTCCTTTTGATGATCTTACCAATGTTTTAGGATGTATTTTTAAAACTTCACTAATATTGCTTACCATTCTTATATTCAAAGTTTCTTTATTAACTATAGTAGTTGTTATAGCTCTTTTTGCTGCGTGTTTATCTTTAGATCAACTATTTTTGCCAATAGATTGAATGACACTAGCAATAGTAGACATAACATGTTTTAATGATTGATCTTTTCTTTTTGGTTTAACATAAAAGCCTAACCTTTTTCATTAATTTCCTCATTTTTTGCATTCTCATCAATTTCATCATTAGTTAACATTGAAATGAAAAAAATTTACGAGAAAAGAATTTGTTGTATATTCTATTTGCATGTGTTCTTATTTGCGTCCAAGAAATTTGACTAGGAAGATTATTGAAAACACCACTTCCAATTTAAAAAAAAGTATTTTCATTAAATTCAACATCACATTCTATATTTTCATCTTCATCATCATTTTCATCTTCATCTTCATTTTCATTTACATTTTCATCTTCATTTTCATCAACAAAAGCGGTTTTCATTTTCATTTTCATCAACAAAATAGTTTTTTTTTTCATTTTCAACAAAAGAATCATTCTCATTTTCATTTGCAACAAAAGATTTTACTTTTTTCATTTTCAACAAATTCTATAAAAGTTTCATCTCTTTGAATATCATCAATGTCAAAATCATTAAGTCCAACATCTTGTAAAACTTCTACATACAAATTTACCATTTCACTAACATGTGGATTTGAAGACGCATCTGGATTTGTGCATATTGAAACATTCTCCATAGAATTGAAAGAGAGATTTGAAAACATAGTAGGACTTGTTTGTATAATCATATTCTTCTCCAAATTGACTCCTTGCAAATTAGCTTCATCTACAACCATGGTCTCCTCAATGTTTTCATCTTCAATAGTTGTGGAATTGGATGCTCCACCATCATTCATTGATTTAATTCTCATTATTTTTTCTCTTTGTCTTTGTCTCTCCTTCTCTCTCTTTTCTTCAACTTCTTGAGGAGTCAATTTCTTCCTTCTCTTATTACAAGTTTTATCTCCCATGATTATAAAATTCTCAAGCACAAATGAATGTCAATAGTGAAATTCTTAAAAAAATCCAATCCAAATTGGAAGTTGAAGACCTATTAGGACAAAACTCTTCCTCTTGTGTTCGGCAAAACAAGTAGAAAACTAGCACAATTCCACTTTAATTTTTTTTTTATTCATGCCTCCTTTGAAAAATTCAATCCATATTGCAAGTTGAAGACCTTTTGTTCCTCCAAAAAAGTACAAAACAAACACAATTCCACTTCAAAATGGTTTACTTGATGCCTCCTTTGAAAAAATCAATCAAAAATCAAGTTCACCACTTGTAAAGACAATAGCTCATGAAAAATAGCTCAATTTTATTGCTCTCGGCCGTACATGTGAAGTTGCAGACTTCACAGTAATTTTTGATAGTAAATTTAAATAAAAATAGGATCCTGTTTTATAATCGAGATCCTGTTCCCCTATATTAAATATGTGGACCATTGAAAGAGAATCAGGATCCCATTTCACTTTCAATAGTCACGACATTTAGTGCAGGGGAATGAGATCTCGATTATAAAATAGGATCTCATTTTTAATAAGCGGGATCACGTTTTATAAAGTGGGATCCCATTTTCAAAAAAATGAAATTAGATTTTCATTGTGGTTAGGTTTTTTCCTTGTATTTTGGTTTGGGAGAAGCATTGGGAATCCAAACCTAGGCCTTCAACCTAGTTTGACCTACAAGTTGAAGGTCCTAACAATGTCAGAGAAAAATACCAAGTTTGGACATATGGCTGATGACCTTTTTTGTAGATTGTTTTGACGAAATTAAAACCCATTTTAGATGAGACAATTTAGATTCCAAATATGTAATTTTTTTAACAATTAGATTATTTTTCTATTTTTCAATTAATTTCTAATAAAATTGGTCCATAAACTTTAAATATCAGGGTTTTTTACTATTTTAATAACTTTTGATCAACATAACATTTTGACGAATGGATTGCATGAGAACAATCATCAGGTTTTTTTTTTACTCTAAAAAAAATAAAAATGATAAGTTTAGGTTATCTTATGTGTGTTGTACATGATGATTTTTCAAAATGACAAATATGCATAATAAAAATTTAACAAAAAGAAAATATTCAATAAAAAATTACAAAAAAATATTGAGAACAAGCTTTAGTGAGTCACAAATATTTTCTCAAAAGGGTTTAGAAAAATATGATAATCCAGGTCAAAATATGGGTATGTGCAGGATCATCATGGAAAAAACAGCCCTTAAGTGGCAAAAAATCAGAAAAATCAGAGTTAGGGAACTTGACATAAAAATTTGAATAAGTTATCTATATTATTTGAAAAATATGTAAGAATAGAATCTGTAGCAAATTGAATATAGTTTCTAAACTACTAGGTTTGTTTAAAAAAAAGGAAATCTATTTGGTGAAAATTTTAAATTTCAATGCAATAGTACTTAAATTTCAGGAAAAAATAAGAAGTAGGTGTCTGTCTGACCACCCTAACCACAAGAAAATGATAATATTTTTTTATAATATTTTAGATATAAGTAGAGGACTCATGTCCCGATGTGATCCATATTTTTTTGTAATTTTTTCCAAGTAAATAATTAATTATGAATTTATTATTACAACTTTTATAAAATATAAAAAACTTGTATGTCTGACCACTTGGTCAAAACTTCATGAAATTCATTTTTTTTGTTAATCCTATATTATGTGAGGCATAGAATGTGATGCATGTTTTGGACTCAAAAAATGTGATACCATTTGAAAGATATAGATGTTTTTCAATCTGTCTATCAATCAGGACTTTATTAATAATTTGAATAGAAAATGAATAATAATTATTAACTTCATAGTAAAGCATAATTTATATTGTTGGAAAGCTGAGAATCTCCTTTAAAAACCTTTTTCATTTCATCAATTTTGGGTAAGAAAAAGTTGCCAGCCACATACCCATCATATTGCCACTTTTTGGCCCATCTTGATCCTGCACATACCCATATGGATGTCGTATACATGCATGGTATGGTAGAAAAAAAGTGACTTTTAAACAGTGGTTTCTAGAAACGCCTATTGAAACTCAATTTGTACAATCTGGGTATTGAAATAAATTACATATTTGGAAACTAGACTTCAAGTACTACATTTTATGATTAGTGAATTTTTTGAAGATTCCATCTCTAAGTGCTTCAAATTTTAACATCAAATGTGTCAAATTTTGAAAATGAGGAAAAACACTTCCACTTTTTGGCCAAAAAGTTGACTAAACTTATTGCTAGCACCCCTACTACCACATAAGCATTGGAAAAAAAGCCATGCCTAAATTAATGGACTGACCTTTTTTAAGAATACTTTTTTTATTGAATATTAAATTAAAGGCATGACTAATAACTCTTTAAAAAAGGAGAATCCTTTCATGTTCCATACTTTTCATAATATTATTTAATCCACAACTTCAAGTCTGTAATGTATTTGTATGCATATGTATCTTAAGATAATTAAATAATAATCTATCAATTGATTTATTGACCTACACAAAAAGGTCAGATATAGATGCACATATACTTGTCTAGTAAATATAAAATTAAGATAGAGCTAAAATTATATTGTACCTAAAATTCTGGAGAGATTATTATTATTAAAAAATTTAATTATTAAAAAAATTAATTATTTAAAAATTTAATTTTTATTTAATTTTTCAATTCTATTTTTTTAAGAAAATAATTATTAAAATCTCGTATTCATTGAGAAGTATTTTACTACGGATTCCCAATGATCTGTCTTTATCTTGTTCAATACCTAAGTGAATTTTAAATAACTATTGTAACTAAAATTATTAAATATTACATATTAATAAAAATAAAGTTATTGATGATTAATTACTTAAAATTAAAATTAATGGATAGATTGAAAATAATAAGATTCATTCAACATGACGTATAGTTTTATTTTACATTTTCATAACCAATTTTCAACTAATAAATTTTGATGTCAAACACAAAGACCATTTTTCCATTTCATGAAAATGGTTCTTAATCTCGCATCATAACAACGAACAAGTGGACTATAACATCAGGTTTATAATGTTTTACAATGCTCAAATTAAATGAAGACATAAAATAATCTTTGCATCAAAATTAAGTGATTTATAATATGTTTAGGTTAGGCTATTCAAGTTTAACTTTAATACATATGTATCGATATGCTTGATCTATCCATCTAATTATCCATAATAATATATACATTGATTTTCTAACATTTCCCTTCATTATGATCGACTCAACCTACTTTACCCTACATAGAGTCCAAAATCATAAAATTTGCCTCCTACTATGAACTAACCTCACGTTATTTCATATTCCCTTACTAGCACGCTTTCCCTTTCTCACACCAATCAGACAATCCCAAATATTACTAATTTTTTATATCTCCCATTACATTTAAAAAAAAAGTGTCATACTTACTTCACAATGAATAGCCACTTGTGGTGCAACCTATCAGCTCATCGTTGCATGCCTATGCATGTGACTGCTAGTATTATGATATATTATGATATATTTGATATGTCTTAATTTATGGTGGATGGAATTTGTTTAGTGATTGTTTTGTAATATATTATACAAATTGATATGTCTCATGATGGGGGTCAATGTAATTTGTTTAGTGATTTTTTTATATTATATTATACTAATTTGTTGAGATAAACCAAACACATATAAATATAGAAAATATTAAATTCAATATCTTGTCTAAATAGTTGTGAGTGTTACAACAATAACGATTCATTGATCATCATTTTCTTGACCAATTGATTAGATGATTACATGATGCTAAAAGTATTACAGTTGTCAATAAAAATAATTTGAAAAGTTAAGTTGTTATGCCAAAAGTAAATGAAGTTGATATGCCTAAAATAAATAAATAGTATCTCTATTTATTCGAGAACATTCCATTTACAATTTTACTTTTTCAATTGGTTGGAGAAATTAATCACCAACGCCTTATATGTGCTTTTGTGCTATCTTGTATTTTATCAATTGATACTGATGAACTGTTTTGATATTATTTTGGGCCAATCTTCAAAGCATGAAGGATATAATTTGTTTTTATATGCATATATTTTTTTTTAAATCAGTTCTTATCTTATTCAAAATTCTAAATAATTTGTAAAAATAAATTTTAAATAATGTGTGAAAAACTTAAGTGATGGAGAAAATTGGTTATTGGCTAATAGAAAAGTCATTCTTAAACCTTGTAATTGAATAAAAAACTAGACATGGCTTATGTCTTTTGCTTTGAATATCTGTCACAACTCTTTTAGCTTCATTTATTGGAATTGGGTTTTTGATAAAGTGAAATAGTTTCCTATCTACAACACCAAATTGTCATTCGATTACACAAAATCCATTGAGCCTAACTCTACAACTCCATTAAGTCATTTTATAGACCACTATATCTAATACCTCAATTTCTAGGTATTTCATACTGTAATGCTAAAAATTGCATCCTATTCAATTTCCTATTCCATAGCCTCCCATTTAGCTTAATTAAAATTGATAAAGCAATGTCCCCTACACCTAACCTTAATCTTCTTATTAACCCTTTCATTTTTGGCCTTTTAAGTAAAATTTTGTCACACATGACCACGCGCCATAGATGTTTGTGCATTGTGTGAACATCCTAAAAGTATTTATGCCGGCATGTCCATTGGGACGTTACACTTTCCACATATCATGAAGTGTAATGCATTTGTAGCTTGTAGGCACCCCAAAGATGTCCACTTTTCATGCCTTTTATCCTTTCAAACCTCATATTCTCTCATTGGTTCACTCTATTCAATATATCATGCATTCTTGCTCATTATTCTTCATCCTTCACTCTCATTATCTCATTGTTCCAAGGTCTTTCATATCTTAGCTCTCTACACCAACACTTTGGTTCTCTTGGCACGTCTCAAGGGTGTTGCATTCTCTTCCTTTTGACATCACCATATTGCTAAATAGAGGATAACTACATTTTTTAATATAGCATTATCATCTTCATGTTTCCTAGCATATTGGTATTCTAATAAATCTATTATTTTTAGTTTTTATATCTATTTTCTTGTCTATTATATTTTCTATCTATCTATCTAGCTATCTATGAAGGTGGGAACACCTACTTGGGGGTTTGACTAAGGCAAGACCCTAAAAAATTCCCAACCATTTTTCCATTTCCATGTGTGCAGATATTGAAGTTGGAATGTTGCGAGAGGCTTCACTCGTGGACCTCATATGAGTCTCATTTCTTCATTTTTTTTTTCTATCATTCTTTTTAAGTATTATTTAGTTTTTCTGTGTTATCATTATTATGTTATTTTTGTTATTTTTTCATCTAAACACATTCTAGAGTTTCTAATTATTGAATAGTTAGTAGGCTCTTTTTGTCTCTATTAGTGAAGTATCTTTTTAGTTTGTACAAGACTATAATGCGCCACAAGAATGTCCATGCACCGCACTATTGTCCTTGGTTGAGAGCCTATCAATTTTCTCATGAAACCTCTAAAGTTTACTCTTTCAACTCCTAAAGCTCTTGTCCTTTAATTCCACATAAAACATAAAATATAAGAAAAACTTTATAGTCATTCCATCTTGTCATGCCTAAGCTTTGTTCCTAGAATGGTGCAAAATTGCACCCTTATGAAAATTCCCCATGTAATTTTCCTTACCTTAGAAAATGTAAACCTAATGATGTGATTTCACCACTTCCATCTTGCTCCATCCACTTGGCCATGTCATTTTGCGTTAGTAGAGAAATCTCTGTCAAGGATGTGCACACACTGTGCGGACATTCGTGTGTTGTGCTTCCATCCTTACATGATTACCACCCCTAAATTCTGTAGAAATAATACGTTTCCTATAGGATGTGAAGTGTAATGTCTACTACCTCCTTGACCAATGAAATTCGAGCTTTCTACCTCCCTTTTGCTAATTCAAATCTATCAACTCTCATTCCTTCACTCTCTCTTGACGCTCTTGGAATTGATTCACTCTTGCATTCTACTCTCATTCTCTTGGCTTCTACACCACTTCTCTTAGCTGCAAGCTCTTCACTTTGGATACAAAACCACTTCTTGTTGCAACACCACCACTATTGGAGGATCACCAAGCTTCTTCCTTCTGCTATTAGCCTTGAGTTCTCATAGTTGAGAAGATGATGTTGTTACTTGTTTTCCATTTGCATCATCTTGTTTATTGAGTAGAATTCTAGTTTTTTGTGCTCTCTACTTAGCAAGACTACTTCCTTTCTATTTCCTTTGTTGATTTCTATAATTTGTGGCTATGTAGCTGTCCATGGAGGTGGGAACACCAAAATGGGGGCTTGAATAAGGAAGGGTTCGAATATATCCCAATATTTTTCTCATTTCCATATGTGTAGCTATTTCTGAGTGGAGCTACTTGAAGAATCAACTTGTGGGTGAAAAGGTACATTTTCCTATCGTCTTCATCATTTCTACAATAGTTCTGTTTAGTGTCATTTTTGTTGTATTTATTGTTTTTTATACATTTCTATTTTATGTTAGAACATAAAACATCACATAGTAAGGCAGTTAGTAGGTTTCCCTATGTTTTTCGTCTATTTTTTGGATGCTTGTCTATATGGACACCAATGCAATGAGTTGTATTGGTAGTAGATTGAACCTTTGTAATAGGCTCTTTTAGCCCTATGAATGTCTGATTTTAGTAGAATGAAAGTAGTAAGCTATTCTCCCTTCCTTTTCAATGTTTATAATTTATACTTTTCGAAATGTCTAGCAAACCTAGGAGGTATTTTAGGGTAGCCCATTCCTTGGCTCTCTTCCATGACCTAGAGTCCTAGGGGTGATGAGTCCCTCTTCTCTACATTTTGGTGAACACAATGTGAACCCTTTATTTCTTTTTCTTTGCATTTAATATTACTCTCTTGCATCTCAATTGTGTTGTAGACTTGAGTGTTGTAAAGCTTTATGAGCATTACAACTCAATCTTCAACCTTTGGGCACGTTGTCAGAAGAATCATGTGACATTTAGAGATGAATTTTGTGAAGGTCACTAAAGGTCTTACCTATGAAGAATTAACCTCTAGAACAAATACAAGTTTTTCTAGTCCCTTTGGGGATGACCCTTGTATTCCTACTCCACCTGCTTCTCCTTCGACTTCATTTTTGGAGGAGGATGAGGCTATTGATATTCTTGTAGAGAAACTTCTTTCCCTAAATAGAGGGCTTTAAAAGTTTGGAGAGAATTTAGGAAATGAAAGGGTTATGGATAACTAAGGTTGTTAATGATGTGAGATTTAATTTGTATAAGAAATGGGTGGGTTTTGAATTCCTTTGGGGTATTTCTAACATAGTTTACACTCATGTCCTATCATATAACCCTAGGTCCAACATTACCTGAGATCTTGGGTCCAAGGCCACTACAAGATAGAGAGAAGTATTGATTCCCAAGGTGTTGGTGCACATGGTTGAGACTGACCCATCCATTAACATTATCACTATTCCTTAGCTTCCCCCACTATTAAAGTAAACAAGGTACCCTTAAATTTCAACTTTTGTAGCTCTAATGTTCTTGGTTGTAGTTTTGGTGTACCCATGCTAGTTCTAGCAGTGAGGCCTCTGCTAGAATGGGAGTTGGTGGCCTCAATGGCTCTAATGGCTTTGATGGTACTTCCACTGGTCATGTCTCATCTTCTGACCTTGTTTTGAATGTCTTATTACAAAACATGACTCAAATGCAAAATTAGCTAGTGAACTTGTCTAATGCTACTTTAGATCCTATCTTTCAAACCTTCTTTTGGCATAGTCCTTTGTCAATAGTTATTCTAAACAATCCTATCCCTTAGGGTATGGAGATTTCAAAGATTAAGAAATATCCAGTGGTAAATGAGATCCTCAAATGCATGCTTCAACGTTCAATTCAATGTGCATGGATTTCTTTCATCATGATGCTTTAATGACTAAACTATTTCCAAGGTCTCTTAAGCATACTACCCTTGAGTGGTATTATTCCCTATGATACAGTTCCATCTTTTTGTTTGATCATCTAGTGAATCAGTTTCTCTAACAATTCCAAGCTAATATCAGACCAAAGATGATATTTTTGGATCTCATCTGATGTAAGCAAGGGGACAATGAGAAGATAATTTATTTTATCGGTCGATATAAAGTGCTTTCCTCATAAATTTCTTATCCTTTACCTGACTCAAATTTTCAATAGGTCTTTGTAAGAAACCTACAAAGGCCTTGGAAGGAATAATTTTCTTTAATGAAATACCCGTCTTTTGCACATCTATGTGTTATGATATGAGAATACTAGCAGATGGCTGCATAGTTTGAGGGATCTTCCTCACCCTCTAGTTTTGAGGGTTGCTCTGTAGTGTTAGTGTCTAGTAAAAATAAGACTATTGCAAACATGGTCTCTACATCTAACAATAAGAGCCTAAAGTTCAACAAATGTTTTACAAAGTTTTCAAATTCTTACACTTATGTGCTAAAAAGATTATTAAGATTGAATGTCCTAGACATTACCACACCCTCAACCTCTATCGAATTGTATCTTGATTGGTATGTTGAACATCAATTTATCCAGTACCACTAAATACACAGACATGGTACCGAAATATGCATGCACCCGCATCATTAGATCCAGGACAACATTGATGATAGCATCATCTATCTCGATGGGAAGAAGAAGAATTTGAATACGTCTATGGCAAAGGCTTACAATGATCTACAAATCTATATGGATTTTTTTGTGTCTCATTCTGCAAACATAATTATTGAACCTCCTACTCCTACTGAGACTGTTCCATTGGAGTACATTAATATGGTCTCATTCACCCATATTCCTTCCACCCAACCTATGAGTAGATCACGAGACATAACTTTTACCTTGTAGTCTTGATTTACCTATGAACAAAAATCCTTTTTCCCTCGTATATTCCTAATCATGCCAATGGGAACATTATGACTATTGTCTTGGTTGATGCCATGAGCTAAGTGAATGTTATAATAGAAGAAACCTTGCTGATAAAATTTTGCATAGGGAGGAGTGCAAACAATTGAAGGCCACTATATGCACACATGATGGAATCTCAATCCCTCCTCTTGGTTACATTTCTCTTTCAATCTTGGTAGAACCAAGGTCGTGGATATTGCTTTTGTCATAATTTTGTAGTCAGACCTACTTAGGGTGAAAATGGACATTCCATGGATACTTTCCATGAATGGTGTCTCTTAATTGATTTACAAATATCTCAAGTTCTCTCATGAGGGCTCTATGTATGACACTAGTTTCAAACCACTCATGTCACATGGGGGATTTTCGTTAGAATTTCTTTTGGCTCACTCCTATTGGACTGCTCCCATCTCTAAGGACATACTTTCTATATCGTTCCTATGTCAAAAATAAGACTAGGGGAACAACATCAAAAGTGACCTACCCAGTATCCCCCTATTTTATCTCAATAAAAGGTTTTATGATTACATAGTAGCAAGCCGCCTTGTCAACCCAACAAAAGGGTAAAGGGAAGCTTGCTCACAACTATGGGCCTTCCTCTTTTGCATCTCTTGTTCCATTTTCTTCTAGTTCTTTCCCAATTTTGGAATCCTCCACTCTTGCTCCCATGCCTTGTATGAAGAGCTCGATGGTGCCTGCTTAGTGAAAAGATAAGAATCAAGTGTTTGAACTTCCCATCTTTCCCACAATTCTTAGACCAGTTGTTTACATTAAGGGGAAGGGTCATCGTGGAGTTCCCTTATGTCTCGACCTCCATGGCCTCCAATCATTCTTCCTCGTGCCCCTTTGGTAGTGAATCAGAAGAGGCCCATTGTTGATGCACTCGTGTCTGCTTCTCCACCTACTATTTTTATCACTCCTATGCTCCCTTCTCTTTTCCTTTCCAAGAGGCTTTTCTTCCAATGGAAATGGTTGTGGAGGAAACTTCTATGGTAGAACAAGAGCCTCTTGTCCCTTCTCAGGTTGGAACTTCTAGTTGCCAGAGCCAATGTAATTGGCTTGCATGTGAGCACTATTGTCAAATAAAGTTTGCACCCTTGCCAAGCTATCAACTATAGCAACCTATTGACATATGGGGACACTTCAAGGTTGTGGGTGATCTAGGAATGAAGCGAACCTCCAGATTATGGGCTGGTTCCCCTTAAGATATCTTGGAAAAAACTAAAGAATGATAAAGGAAAAGAGTAAGAAAGATGTACTTGAATCAAAAACCTATCACTAACAGGTGATACACCAAAGATAAACATATGACAATACTACAAAAAACTCACAGAAAATCTCAATAGAGTTAAACAATCTCATAATATAGAGATTTATGTCCATGAAAATGAGTTTTTGTAAGGTTCTGACTATTCTAATGCTTAGCACAAGGAAAACAAGATGTTTTCATAGATATAATATGCAAAAGAAAGAGATCACTTAACATAAAATAAATTTGTGACATAATATCCTTTGCATTCAACACTCAAGGAATTTGATCAAATAAAGGGATCACATAGAATTTAATCATGCAACTCACAACCAGTTACTAAAAAACAAAGAAAAAATGTGAAGGAAATAACTTTCTATTGAGAAAATAAGGAGTGCCTATGTTACAGGTCTATAGTATTCATAAAAAATAATGAGTTACAAAGTCTGAATAGTGCTCTTTCGGTAGTCTCCTAACTAGGAACTACTTTTCAAAAAGGAAAAAATTCCATATATAAAAGCAAAGGTCAGCCCTCTGCATTAGGGTTTCAAAAATGAGTCGGCACCTGGACACATCAGCCCTAGACGGCTTTGGAATGAAGTCAATAAATTATTCAATGCGCACCCCCTGCTCATGTCAGTGAAAGATCGGCCATCGACATTGCCTTCAAATCTTTTACAACTGTCATTTTTATCTTACATCCTTCGAGTCCACCATTAAGATTTCATCAGAGTCACCTTGAATACTCTGTGACAGGGTCATTAATGCCTCTTGCTCCTCCAGCCATCATCTCCAGCTGCTATAGTGACTCACAGCTACCTCCCCTTCGAGAAGTGATATCATAACTATCCATTAGATTTAGCGCCATTACTGACTGATCACCCTTGCTTTTAGAGTAGAGCGATGTCATCATGCTCCATCGATCTTGCTCACAGAGGAGAGCTGAAAAGTAAAACTACCCATGATTCATCCTAGCACCTTCTGATTGGTCAAGTTTGTGCTAGGTGGATTCCATGGTGGTCAAAGGTTGCTTCAGAAGGATCGCACATCAGCGAGACATTGGCCTATCAAGGAGAAGTCATAGCGGGTGGATCAAGTCATAGCGATGACACTTTCAGTCGGCAAGATACCCGTCAGTCGGCAAGACCTTGTGGCGAGCAGCCAGAGTTATACCAATCATGCAAAAAGCCATCAACAAGACCCCATCGGGTTGGAAAGACCTCATGTCGATGTCCTCATTTTCTGGTGAAGGCACTCCCTTACACTGAGATTTTTCAAAACTGGCAGGGGCGGGGCCAAGATGAAAATGGAACCGAGACCGAGGGAAGAAAGGGGGGCGAAAGCGAAGACAGATGAATCTTGGCAGAAGCGGAACCAAGACCAAATCCAAACCTGAAACCCTCATCGAGTTTCAAGTTCGGATTTCGACCTGAACCCACCTCTAATGAAACTTGAAGACGGTGAAGGAAAGGAGGAGGAAGGAAAAAATAAAAAAGCATCCCCCTACAAAAAGTCAAGGAAGGAAGAAAAAGGGCCACCAAAAGCAGGAACTGAAATAGGAACTCAAAGATGAACAAGGAAAAACTTAAAAGGCATAACCGGAACCGAAACCAAATCTGGACCTGAAACTTTCATCAAGTTTCAAGTTCAGATTCCATTCCGTACCAGGGTCCAGCAACATACGAGGGAAGAAGGAAGAAATAAAAACATAAGGGAGAATCAAGGAGGAGGAGACATCCCCCGATCTAAGGCCACGAAGAAAAGGAAAGAAGAACGAGCGGAACCGTGGGCGGAACCGGAACCAGAACCGGAACGAGAATGGAAACTGGAACTTTGGAAATGTTCTAAGTTTGGTTTTGTCCCGACTCTGCCCCCGATGGAAAGCATAGAAAAAGGGGCCTAACAAATACAGGAACGGTGGAAGCGGGGTCGAAACCAGATCAGAAACAAGAACTGAAACCTTGGAACTTTTCCAAGTCTGGATCCTGACCCGATTCCACCCCCGACATAACGCAAAGAAAATGGGGCCCAACAAAGATAGGAATGGCGGAAGCGGGGTCAGAATTGGATCAGAAACAAGAACTAAAACCTTGGAACTTTTCCAAGTCCGGATCCTGACTTGGTTCCGCCCCCGACAGAACAAGGAAAAGGCAAGAAGAAAGCAAAAGGAAAGAGGGAAAAGACAAGGAAAAACATAAAAGGAAACCCATCCCCAAACTGAAGACCTGCACACTGGGCTCAACCCTCTTGGGAGCACATTTAATCCACGTGCCGAATTAAAACATCATTTTCTACTGCATCTACACAAGAAGAAAACAAGTTAGAAAAGGTGATCCTGATGCAAGTGTTCCTTTATTTGGTCTTTGAGAACCCCTAAAAACATCGGTCATCTTGCCTAATTGAGCCCATAGGTGAAAAATGGGTAACATTTCTGGTGACCTTTGCTGGATGTTTGCCTGCTAAACATGAAAACTAGTAGCCTAGGTCTATCCGTTGGGCATGGAGTCAGTGGAAATCTTAGAAAAAAACTTAGAAAAGCCTCAGAGCATCCTTGTTCATGGCTGTAACTCATTTGAGACTCATAGGACATAGCAGGCCGTCAAAAATTTATTTGAAGATAGAAAAAACTAAAGTGAAACTATTTACCATGCTAGGACAACACTTAGGGAATGAAAAAACAACTATCTCTAGAACTTTAATAGTTATGTACGGATTTAGGTCCATACCTCATAAGCAATGTTTGAGGTGAATCCCATTTACTGGGATTGGTTCCACTACACCATCCAACTTGGATAGCTGGAAAGCATTATGCTGCTTCTCTTCAGTAATGATATATGGGGCAGTCCAAAGTGCATCAAATTTGGAGTGCCTTCCAGGCCTACTTTTAAATTCATACCACTTTAGCATTATGTCACCTTCTTGGAACACTCTGGGAGCTGCCCTTTTATCGAATGACTTTTTAACTTGAGCTTGATATTGCTCAATCCTTTTCACTGCTCCAACTTTCAGTTCTTCAAGCTTAATCAACTATGCCAACCTTGTTGTCATAGGCTCCTCTTCAATTATATCAAACCGATTTACCAGATCAAGGGCTGGGAGTTCAACTAAAATGGGCAACCTCACCTCTTTTCCATACACTAACATGTATGGAGAAAGTCCTGTAGACCTTTTTGATGTAATCCTATCAGCCCACAAGGCTGATTTTAACTTAGTGTGCTAGGCCTTTTGATTGTCCTCCATAGTCCTCTTAATTATCCTTAGGAGGTTCTTGTTAGTGGACTCAGCCCGTCCATTCCCCTGTGGATAATAATTAGAGGATGTGCTTAGATATATGCCATTTTTGACAACCCAATCAGAAATGTTAACACTCACAAAAGCCAAGGCATTATTTGATACAATAGAATCTGGGACACCAAATCTAGTAACTAGCTCTTCATAAAAATTTACGACAACAAATTCAATATCTTCTTAGAGTGCCACAGCTTCAGTCCATTTTGAAAAAAATCAATGGCTGTGAGTATCCATTTGTGGCCTACACTTGATGGTAGGTTTATAACCCCAATAAAATCTAAACCCCACTTCATGAAGGGCTGAGCAACCTGAATTGGTTGTAGTGGGAGGGCTACTAATCTCTCTTTTCTAGCAAACATAGCACACTCTTTGCACCTTTTTACCCATGCATGAGCATCTTTGAATAAGGTAGGCTAGTAATAGCCTCCTTTAATTATTTTAAGAGTCGTGGCTCTCGAAGAAAAGTGTCCGCCAGCTGATCCTTTATGGAATTCATACAATACTCTATGAACCTGATTAGCTTCAATACACCTTAATAGGACACCACGAAAATATTTTCTAAACATCAAACCTTTTAAAGGAACATAAGGTATGGAATGCAACCTATAATACCTTCTTCTAGATCTAAAATGTGTCATTTATGTGATCCAACCAGTAGGAGCAGGTATGGAAGTTTGTTGTCCATCTTGGAGTGCTAAAATAGAACTATCCTCCTCTGTTATACTACTGTTGCTGCCCTTAGTAAGTTGTTCATAGAGACCTCTCCCCCTGATTAGTTTGGTAAGCTTTATTTCAAGGTCATACTCCATCACCTTGGTGACCCAACCAGCTCTTCTATCACTCAAATCTTTGTTTAACAAAAATTCCTTCACACTAGGATGAGCAACCATCAGTATAATCTTGTTATTGGAGAGCATGTGCCTAAACTTCTTTAAGCTTCTTATGACAGCAAGAACATGTCTTTATACAAAAGTGTACTTGAGCTCATAATATTTGAGTCCCTAATTGAAGAACGCTAGGGGTTGTTCAGATCCTTCATTATTTCACTACACAAGTATAGCTGACAGTGAATCAATATTTCCATAGGCATATAAAATGAAATCCTTAGAAAAGTCAGGATTCATAAGTGTAGGTGCGGTTGCCAACGCTTCTTTTATAAGCTCAAAAATTATTTTCCTATCCTTAGTCCAGCTAAAAGGTACATTCTTTCTCAGCATGTGAGTTAGTGGACTCAATAAATCAGCAATGTTAGGGATAAACCTCCTAACAAAGTTAATCCTACCAATAAATCTCTATAGACCCCTTTTATGCCTTGGTAAAGGAAGAGCTAAGATAACACTTATTCTTTTAGGGTCGATAGTAATACCCTATTTAGATACCACATAACCGAGCAATCTTCCTTCATGAACAACAAACACACATTTTTTGGGATTAAGTGATATCCCAAATTCCGTGCACTTTTCAAAAATCCACCTCAAATGCTTCAGATGACCCTTAGCCTCCTTAGAAAAAATAGTGATATCAGCAAGATAGACTAAGACTATCTTGTACATTAAACCCTGAAAGGCCATATCCATGGCCTTTTGAAAGGTTGCCTCGGCATTAGATAAACCAAAGGGCATTTTTCAGGTAGGCCATGGTTCCCCATTTTGTGGTGAAGGTTGTTTTGTACTGATCTTCCCTCTTCACCAACATCTAGTTGTAACCAGAATAGCCATCTAATAAAAAAAACCTTTCGGACCATAAAAATTTCTAAAGTATCTACTGCATGGAAGGTAGAGGATGACAGTCTTTTAAGGAGGCCCTATTTAAATCACGAAAAACTACGTAGAGTCTTATCTCACCGTTTTTCTTTCTCACTGGCACTAGGTTTGAAACCCATGAGGTATGCTTGATGGGGAAAATGATGTTGCTTTCAATCAACTTATCTAGCTCCTTTTTCATCAAAGGTTCTAACTTAGGATTCAAGGGCCTCTGCTTTTGCCTGTCCAGTTTGACATTAGGCTCAAGTTCAATAGTATGTTGAGAAAGCTAGGGATTAAATCCTTTTAGATCACTATATTGCTAGGCAAAGATATCATTAAATTCTTGACAAAGCTAAATAAAAACATGCTTCCTTTCAACTGTACATGCCTTGCCTAACTTAAGAAGCCTCTCCTTGAAGACTTTGACCTCTTCGTAGTGATCTTACTGAACTTGAAGACTCCCCTTGGGCTTTCTAGCTTCATCATCAATATTAAAAATAGATTCTAAAGTGACTAGGCCCTTGGGCAACTTGTTTTTTAGCTGAATAATCTAGTCACTATACTAGTGTTGTAATTTTTCTTGATTGGTATGTGAGAATTCAGCTTCTTCTCTTAAAAATCTAACAATCTGCTGGTCACTATCGAAGACTTTCTAGTGTATATCGTTATCAGGCATGGAAGGCCTAACTATAATCTTGATATGCTGGTTAGCTTTATCACTACAAATCTCCTTTGGAATATCATGCTCGACTCCCACAATAGCTAATCTATCAGCATGTTTATTTTGATCTCTAGGAATGGAAGTCAGATTAAATGCCTCAAATCCCTCTAAGAGGTCCCATACCCTATTCCTGTAAGACTTGAGCATATCATTTTTAATAGCATTCAACTTTCTCACTTGATTGATGACCAACTCGTTGTCACCATAAACTTTTAGACAGTGGATACCTCTTTGTCTTGCCCACTCCAAACCTTGAACCAAAGCTTCATATTCAATAGCATTGCTAGAGCAGCTAAAACAAAATATGAAAGCCTGATAGTAGTTCTATTCTTCTAGTGATACCAACATACATCCACCACCAGTACCTACTCTGCTCCTTGAGCCATCAAAATACAACTCCCATAAATCATTTTCATGTTGCTCACTATGCTATTCCTTACTCTTTTCAATATTAGGCACAAAAGAGTTAGTCTCATGCATCATATAAACATTGATGTTAACCTCCTCCAACTGCTTGCACGTATTTTCCTCATTAGCTTGAGGTGCCCACTCTCTCGGAAGAATATTTGATGTTCTTTCCATTTGAATCTCATCCTCATGAACAATAGGCTGCTCCACTTGTTCATTTGTAACCAAGTTGGCATTGATAGGGGAAGGATTGTAAGGCTCAACATGAACCTTGGCTATGGGTTCTGATTTAATAGTGGCTTTAGTGCCATATCTAGTTCTGAAGAGCATGTGAGACCAATCAGTGGATAGGTAACCACCTATCTTGGCTGTAAAATCCCTAGATAGACAAAGGGAGAAGTACGGGGGCAACTCAATAATGTATATATCCTATGGTATTGCAAAATTGGGATAGGCATGTAGAGTTAAGCTCAATTTTTTAATGACCTCTACTATGTTCACAACAGTACCATCCAATTGCACTATCCCCTTTTCTAGTGGCTCATATTCAATTCCCAACTTATCGACAATTTGTTTGGGCATAGCTGAACTACTAGCCCCTGAGTCAATCATACAATTGTGAACCAGATGATCTCCTATGATTAACGATAAATAAAAGGGAGGTGGATTGGCCTTAGCAGCTTGCTATTCTTTATTACCAACTATAATGTTAGCCAACGCAACCTTCTCCTTTTCTACACTAGGCTCATCCGAGACACTTAAACCTGATAAGGCAGATTGAAGCAAGTCCTTTTGTCCCAGAATACTTAGAGACTCCCATATTGACATGGGTACATTAATTTTCTTCATATGCTCCAATATATTAAAAGATGTAGCAGGTTTAACATGACTTTTAGGGGGAATAACATTACCTTTCACTGAAGGAGCCTAGGATGATAAATCAGACTGTTGGTTGATTACCAAAGGCTAGCCCCTTAGTAGCATCCAAATCTAGTCAGCTTTTGATGAGTCAGGGGCACTTTGATCCTGGTCTGGCACTTGTTTTGATTGAGTTTGAACTGTATTAGGTTGATGTCGCTCATCTATTGCCCTCTTCTTGCTGTGTGTATTATCTACAATTGAAGAATCAAAGTAGACCACTCCACAAAATTCTTCCCCTTGCTGGTTTAGGAATGTAGACTCATATGTCTGTTGCTCTTGCTACTGTAATTTAGTTGTTACAGGAACATTATTGTTCTGAACCATCAAGGCTTGGTTAAGCATCCCATTTACACAGGTACTTTGATTATGGGGTTGATTAGATGGGAAGCACCACTCATAATCTTGGACTAAATTGTTTTGGACAAGTGCAAGCTCTTTGGAAGTGCTTGTAGCATTAGAGTCATAACCTTGATATGGCCTTGGGTTAGAAATGAACTTTTGGCCCTAGTTATAGGGCTGATAAAATGGTCTATTGGTCTGAATTTCTGGGAAGGTTTAAAACCTTGATTCTACTGCTTTCTTAAATTAACCATTTCATTACCAAAGGTTGTTAGAAGGCTTTTAATTTCCTGTAGCTCATTAGACTGAACTGGAAATGCATTTGATTGACCATTAGGCTAGGTATCAAGTGATGGAAATGCTAGTGCACTTGGGATAACCGCCAAAGGAGGAACTTGCATAGGGATTGGAGGTTGACGAGCAGGAAATATTGGCATAGGTGGTCTTGGGGCAATTTTATAGCCTGTATGAGGTTGTTTTCAGCTCTAATAGCTATACTATATGTTGTAGAAAGTCTATCACCTCCCATTGATTGAATCATTACAGAAATATCACTATTTAAAGCTCTTAAATAGTATAAGAATGCATGATTAGCAGTAGATCTTACCATTTGTGGGATTCTATCCCATGTCCTTTGGAAACGGTGATTGAAATCTGACATATCTTCATGTGGAGCTCTTTTGATTGTAGACAGCTGCTCCACCAAGGACAAGTGGTCTAATTTATCTTCAAAAAACTTGCACAACTGGCTGCCTAACTCATCCCATGTGGCTATAGAGTTTACAGGTAGGCCTCTAAACCATTGTAATGCTTTTTCTTTAAAGGATGCTGCCAGCAATCTGAGTGCAACATTTTCTTCAGTCACATGGTGAACAACACACAGGTTGGCAACATCTTTTATATGCTCTATTGGGGTGGTATGATCCTCCCAATAAAAATATGGCAAACCTCTTAAGGCCACGACAGGAATGCCATCATGCTGAGTCAGATTTAGTGGGCTGCCTTAGTTAAAAGCAACAAATGGCTGGTTTCTCACTACTAGAATCATTGTGGCTGGGATGTTGACAATAGGAACAATAGTTTGTCCTCCAACAACATGACTCAACTTGGATCTTCTGGAATTAACCACCATCCTTTGAATCTTTTGGGTCTCTCTCCCACTTCTTTTAGGCATGGACAACTGCAAGTACTCAAAAATAGTTGAATTACTCCTAGTCTGCACTCTTCTCATGGGCAGTAATGCATTGGAATTGCTAAACCTGAGCTCAAACTTGCCAAATATGCTAAATTTGGTCTCTTACAGACTATAATTTTTGTTGCACATATCAAACAATAGTATGATAATTTTGATTTGAGACTGAAAAAAGCTCTCAGTCCCATCGGGCATGCCAAAAACTGTTGTCAAATAAAGTTTGCACCCTCGCTAAGCTATCAAATATAGAAACCTATTGATACATGGGGACACTTCAAGGTTGTGGGTGACCTGGGAATGAAGTGAACCTCCAAATTATGGGTTGGTTCCCCTTAAGATATCTTGGGAAAAACTGAAGAATGATAAAGGAAAAGAGTAAGAAAGATGTACTTGAATCCAAAACCTATCACTAACAGGTGATACACCAAAGATAAACATATGACATTGCAGAAAACTCATAGAAAATCTCAATAGAGTTAAAAAATCTCACAATACAGAGATTTATGTTCACGAAAATGAGTCTATGTAAGGTTCTGACTGTTCTAATGCTTAGCACAAGCAAAATAAGATGTTTTCACAGATATAATATGTAAAAGAAAGAGATCACTTAACATAAACTAAATTTGTGACATAATATCCTTTGCATTCAACACTGACAGAATTTGATTAAATAAAGGGATCACACAGAATTTAATCATGCAACTCACAACCAGTTACTAAACAACAAAGAAAAACTATGAAGGAAATAACTTTCTATTTAGAAAATAAGGAGTGCCTGTGTTATAGGTCTGTAGTATTCATAAAAAATAATGAGTTACAAAGTCTGAATAGTTCTCTTTCGATAGTCTCCTAACTAAGAACTACTTTTCAAAAAGGAAAAAATTCCATATATATAACCAAAGGTCAGCCCTCTCCATTAGGGTTTCAAAAATGAGTCGGCGCCTGGACACGTCGGCCCTAGACGGTTTTGGAATGAAGTCAATGAAGCATTCAATGTGCACCCCCTACTCATGTCGGTGAAAGCTCGTCCATGGGCATGGCCTTAAGATCTTTTACAACTGTCGTTATTATCTTATAGCCTTCGTTTCCGCCATTAAGATTTTTTCAGAGTTGCCTTGAATGCTCTACGACAAGGTCATTAATGCCTCTTGCTCCTCCAGTTCTCATCTCCAGCTACTATAGTGACTCACAACTACCTCCCCTTCGAGAAGCGGTATTAGATCTATCCATTAGATTCAGGGCCACTACTGACTAATCACCCTTGCTTTCAGAGTAGAGCGATGTTGCAATGCTCCATCGATCTTTCTCGCAGAGTGGAGCCGAAAAGTCAAACTGCTCGTGATTCATCCTAGTGCCTTTTGATTGGTCAAGTTTTTCCAAGTGGATTCCATGGTAGTCAAAGGTTGCTTTAGAAGGATCGCACGTCGGCGAGACATTAGCCTGTCGGGGAGAAGTCATAGCAAGTAGATGAAGTCATAGCGATGACACTTTCACTCGGCAAGACACCCGTCGGTCGGAAAGACCTTGTGATGAGTAGACAGAGTTATACCAATCTCTCAAAAATCCATCGACAAGACCCCATCAGGTCGTGGAGACCTCATGTCGATGTCCTCATTTTCTAGCAAAGGCCCTCCCTTACATTAAGATTTTTCAAAACTAGCGGGGATGGGGCCAAGATGAAAATTGAATCAGGACCGGGGGAAGAAAGGGGGGGAAAGCAAAGACAGATGAATCCCGGTAGAAGTGGGACCGAGACCAAATTTGGACTTGAAACCCTCATCAAGTGTCAAGTTCATATTCTGACCCAAACCTACCTTCGATGAAACTCGAAGATGGAAAAGGAAAGGAGGAGGAAGGAAAAAGGAAAAAGCATCCCTTGACAAAAGACAAGGAAGGAAGAAAAAGGTCAGTAGAAGCGGGAACCGAAACAGGAACTCAAAGACAAGTAAGGAAAAACTTAAAAGGTGGAACCGGAACTGGAACCAAATGTAGACCTGAAAGTTTCATCAAGTTTCAAGTTTGGATTCTGTTCCGGACCTGCTTCTAGCAACATATGAGGGAAGAAGGAAGAAAGAAAAACATAAGGGAGAACCAAGGAGGAGGAGGCATCCCCCGATCTCAGGCCACAAAGAAAAGGAAGGAAGAACAAGTGAAACCAGGGGTAGAACCAGAACCGAAACTAGAATGAGAATGAAAACTGGAACTTTGGAAAAGTTCTAAGTTTGGTTTCGTCCCGACTTCGCCCCCGACGAAAAGCAAAGAAAAAGGGGCCCGACAAAGACAGTAATGGTGGAAGTGGGGTCGGAACCAGATCATAAATAGGAACCAAAACCTTGGAGCTTTTCCAAGTCCAGATCCCAACCCGGTTCCGCCCCTGGTAGAATGCAAAGAAAAAGGGGCCTGACAAAGATAAGAACAGTGGAAGTGGGGTCAAAACCGGATCAGAAATAGGAACCGAAACCTTGGAACTTTTCCAAGTCTGGATCCCGGCCCAGTTCCACCCTCGGTAGAATGAGGAAAAGGCAAGAAGAAAGAAAAAGGAAAGAGGGAAAAGACAAGGAAAAACATAAAGGGAAACCCATCCCCAAAATGAAGACCTGCACATTGGGCTCAACCCTCTTGGGAGCCACATTTAATCCATGTGTCAAATTAAAACATCATTTTCCCCTGCATCTACACAAGAAGCATACAAGTTAGAAAAAGTGATCCTGATGCAAGTGTTCCTTTATTTGGTCTTCAAGAACCCCTGAAAACATGGGTCATTCTGCTTGATTGAGCCCATAGGTGAAAAATGGGTAACAAGGACAAGCACAGGTGAATGGCTTTGGCCATTGAACAAGTTACCTTGTAGTAGACAAAAGGGGAGCTAGTAGCCCTTGTTTCAACACCTCCTATTGTGCCTCCTCCTTTTGTTCCTTCTACTTTAGTTCCACTCACCTTAGTTATTCTTTTGGATCCCTCAGTGGATGTTGATGATCCTCATGACTAAAGGGTGTAGGTGTTCATCACTCCTTCCATGGAGCCTCTACTTTTTGTGTCCCTTTTAGAAATCCCTCCATTTGCTCAACCTATAAACATGTTGAACACAATCATGGTGTATGTTGTGGCTCTTTCTTCTCAACCCTCTGCCTCTACTTCTTTCATGGGGATCCAACATCCTCCGCTAAAGCATAAGCTGAAGGATGACCTCATTTAGAGTGGTGGTCAAAGGAATTGCTCACCTTCTTTGGGAGATATTTCTTCTTTGGTTTGTGTCACCCTCGTGATTGAAGTAGCCCTAACATCCCTTAAGTTTGTCATTGCCCTTCTCAATTAGGTCGACAGTGGATCTCAGGTACCTCCTTCTTCTCCCACTTAGTTAACACATGGAACTCTGGTGAAGCACATGAATAACTCAATGGATGATGTCATGGCTCTGCTAGTGATCTTTGTGAGATCGATGACCTTCACCTCACAATAGCTCAACGAAGAAGAAATCAAGGGGATTTTCCCTTGGCCCTTTTTGTAAGAGAGTCAGAGGGTACTCCCCTCAATATCTCACCCTTACAGGATCATCCTCCATCCTTGTATAATGATCTAGATTGAGAGAAGGATGACCTAATAGTTGATGAGGATTAGGAAGGTACTCTTCTTTATCTATGGATTATATTTGTGTGTCTATTTTGTGTTCCCCTTGTTCTTATATTTATGTTTTTTTATCTTGTGTGGAGGACCCTTGCTACTCTTGTAGGTGCTTGGATACATGCCTAAAAAATTTGTTGTAAACTTCCACTATATGTTTCATCATTCCTCTATATGCTATGACTTTGATTTTTAACAATCGATGATGATGCAAAGTGTTGGGGGCATTTAGATGTTCCTTCTATGTTGATCCAATTTTTATTTTCATTTTCTCTTGATTTTATTTTCTTCATGATCTGGGAACTTTAGGGATCGATGATCTCTCATACATACATCATGTGCTACCTATTTATATATATGAATTGATTTAACCTTGAACTCCCAAATCCCCTCATCTCTTGATTTCTTCATCTCTACTTGATTCTCATTTTCTTTGTCTTTGTTTGTCTCTCTCTATCTCCTTAGTGATGTTTTTGTTCTCATGTGTTGTCCCTTTTATGTAAAAAAATTTCCACATTTACATAGCACTATGTATCATGCACCACAACATCCTTACTTCTTCTCTCTCTCCATAGAATGCCACATGATCCTCTACTTTACATGCACCATCTTAATAGGGGCCTATCATACTTCTTTGATTTTTAATAAGATGAATGTGGTGGCCAATGAATCCCTTATTAATTATTTTTACATTTTTTCAAAAATTCATTCTTTAAAAAGGACCCCCTTTGTGAGTTTTTTCTTTCAAAAATGAATTCATAACAAAATAATATGAAAAATTTTCTTTGAAAAAAGAGTATTTTTATCTAGAAGTCTAAAATCTTACCTTTGAGAAGGAGCATTATTTTTATTGGATTCCTTGAGGGTATGTGCAGGATCATGATGGGACAAAAAGTGGCAATATGATGGGTATGTGGCTGACGACTATTTTTTTACCCAAAATTGATAAAACGAAAAGGGTTTTTAAAGGAGATTCTAAGATTTCCACTGATATAAATTATGCTTTACTTTGAATTTAATAAGTAATTATTATTCATTTTCTATTCAAATTATGACTAAAGTCCTGATTGACAGGCTGATTGGAAAACATCTATAGCTTTCAAATAGTATCACATTTTTTGAATCCAAAACATGTGTCACATTCTATGCTTTGCATAATATAGGATTAAAAAAAGAAAAATTGAATTTCATGAAGTTTTGAAGTTAAGGTGGTCGACATATGTGTTTTATATTTTTAAAAGATTTCATAAAAATAATTAATTAATTATTTACTTTGAAAAAATTACAAAAAAATATGCATCACATCGAGGCATGAGTCCTCTACTTATATCTACAATCTTATAAAAAAAATATTATAATTTTATTGTGGTTAGGGTGGTTAGACAAACACCTACTTATTTTTTCCCTGAAATTTAAGTAACACTGCATTGAAATTTGAAATTTTTACCAAATAGATTCTTTTTTTTAAAACAGACCTAGTAGTTTAGAAACTACATTAAATTTTCTACAAATTCTGTTGTTACATATTTTTGAAATAATATAGATAACTTATTGAATTTTTTACGTCAAGTTACGTAACTCTGATTTTTCTAAAAAAATTTCCACTTAAGGGCCTATTTTTTCCATGATGATCCTGCACATACCCTTGATTGAATGAGATCTTTCAAAAGGATTCATTGATGATAGAATTTTTTGCAAAAAATATCATGATTTTCAATCCAAGTGTACCTTTACGTGGGCCCCTTGCTATCTTGATGGGTTCCTAATGGGAACCCTTTGAAAAATTCTATTTCAATTTCTTGCTCTGTGATGTGTCTACTTGTTTTTTCCTTTTTTCCTAACGTGTTTTGTCTACAACTTAACATGTTGCTTTATAGGAACGAGCATCTGTAAGCCACTTTTTCCATCAACCTTACCTAGTAGGACCAAGCACCTCATTAAGCTTTCCTTGCAAGACAAAGAACCTATAAGGTCTTTTCACATCAAACTCTTTAGCATTGAACACATATAGATTCCTTTCAGATCAAGCCTCATAAGATCAACGACTTGTGGTTCTTACTTTGCATAATCAGGAACCTATGAAGCTCCTTCCTTCTATAGGACCGAGAACCTATAGAGCCTTGATTCAAATTTTGTAGGACCATGAACCTTTAGGGCCTTTATTTAACTTTCATGGGATTGAGAACCCATGGAGCCAATTCCATATGATCAAGTGCATGAGGAGCCATCTCCCTCTCCCTCTCCCTCTCCCTCTCCCTCTCCCTCTCTCTCTCTCTCTCTCTCTCTCTCTCTCTCTCTCTCACACACACACACACACACACACACATTAAGGTTTCCCTATGAGACCAAGAACCTATAGAGCTACCTCTTGCACATCGAGGTCTACTAGATCAGAGATCTACTTCCTCAAAAGTTGAGGTAGATTCTTTTCAATCTCTTTCTACATTCCCTCACATTCACACTGACACCCATGCTCACTAAAGTTGGGGAAAAATGTAATAGAAAAAATTTGCACCCCTATGGAAATTCTCCATTTAATTTCGTTTAACTTAGAAAATGTAAACCTGATGATGCAATTTAACTACAACCACCTTTCTCCATCCACCTAGCCGCATCATTTTGCATCAGTAGAGGAATCTTTGTCGAGGATGAATGTGTGCTACACAGGTGATTGCACACCGTTCTATCATCCAAACATGATTCTTTCCCCTAGATTCCACATAAACATTACATTTCCTATTGGATACAAAATGTAACGTCCCATACCTCCTTAAATGATAAAATTCAAGCCTTCTACCTCCCTTTTTCTAATTCAAATCTATCAGATCCCATTCCTTCACTCTCTTGCATTCTACTCTCATTCTCTTGGATTCTACACTTCTCTTGGCTGCAAGCTATTCATTTAGGCTCCAACACCACTTCTTGTCGCAACACCACCACTATTGGAGGATCATTAAACTTCTTCCTTCTACTATTAGCCTTAAGTGCTCATAGTTGAGAAGGTGATATTGTTACTTTTTGTCCATTTGCATATATTTTATATTGAGTATCATTGTAGTTGGTTATTTTCTCTACTTAAAAATACTACTTCCTTTCTATTTCCATCATCAACTTATATATTTTGTGGTTATCTAGTTGTCTATGGAGGTGGGAACACCAAAATGGGGTTTTAAATAAGGTATACCTCAAATAAAATCAATTTTTTTTCTCTTTTCTGTGTGTAGGTGTTTTCTAATGGAGCTACATGAAGAATCAACTTGTGGGTGAAAAGGTACATTTTCCTAGTCTAGTCATCATTTATAGAATAGTAATTTTTAGTGTATTTGTTGTTTCTGTACTCTTCTATTCTTTGTTAAAACATAAAACATCACATAGTTAGGCAGCTAGTATGTTTTGTTATGTTTTTGTCTATTTTTTGGACCACTTGTTTGTAAGGATGCTAGCACGACATTGAGACACCAACACATTGCACTAGAGTCTGAGATCTGCACTACCATCCTCAAGTGGTGAGTTGTCTAGGAAACATACCTAACATTTGAATCTAGCTCTTCTGGCCCTTTGAACATTTGGTTTAAGCAAAAGGAAAGTGGTGAGATATTTTCCCTTCCTTTTCAGCCTTAGTACTTTTTCCTTTTTAATTTGTCTAGAAAACCCAAGGTAGTTTAGGGAAGCCCATTGTTTGGGGTTCTTTCGTGCCCTAGAGTCCTGGGTAATGAGTCTCATTTTTCTATAGTTCCTTGAGGTAGTCAAAGAACCTTTTCTCCCTAGAGATCATGTAATTTTTAGCTGTCAAATTTCATCCCTTACATTTTGGTGAGCTCAATGTGAAACTATCCTTACCTTAATATTTTTTTGAAAATTTCTTCTCTCTTGTTTGGACATTTTCTTAACTGACTATTGTGACACTTTTATGAGTTTTTCAAACAAGTCTACAACTTTCAGATGCTTAGTTAGAAGAAGTATCCCTTTTCCACACATAATTTTTGAAATCATGATAATAAAATAAGCTAAATGATGCCTTAATTTAGTTTTGTAACATGTATTTTACATATTCACATTAAGTTTAGGGCCATATTAAATACAATTGACTTAATGGTGCCTTAATGTGGTGTTGTAGAGTGTACCATTGCACTTTCACACATATTTAGGGATTCATTAATTAATTAAGGTTAATTTTCGTTAACTGGCCCCTTTAATTCAAATCCAAGCCTAATTAATTGCAATTTTCGAAGAGGAAATCCTAGCATTCATTAATACCATGACATAACATTTATAATTGGAGAATGTGTGTCCTAGGTAAGTTTCCTAGGACCCATTCGCCCAAGGGAAAATGCATCCTCACTTAGACCTAGGACCTAAATTTTTACTATGTTTTTGGTGGTATTTCAATAATTTCAAATGTATTTTCACATGTTATCTTCTGTGATTTGAAGTTTGAGAATTAATGTTAACATATGTAAAAATAGGAGGTCATTTCATTATGTTTCACCTAAGACTTTTTGTAGTGTATAAACTTGTATCCCTTTTCTAGGAGAAAGTACAATTCACAGTTATTTGGACCTATTTTGGTGACCTTTTTATTAATGCATTTTAAAATCCTATTAGGGTATGTGTAGGATCATGATGGGCCAAAAAGTGGCGATATGATGGGTATTTGTAGGGTATGTGGCTGAGGACCTTTTTTTACCAAAAAATGATGAAATGAAAAGGGTTTTTAAAGTAGATTCTGAGCTTTCCACCAATATAAATTATGCTTTACTTTGAATTTAATAAATATTTTTATTCATTTTCTATTTGAATTACAACTAAAGTCTAGATTGATAGGCTAATTGAAAAACATATATATCTTTCAAATAGTATCACATTTTTTGGAATCCAAAACATGCATCACATTCTATGCTTTGCATACTATAGGATTAAAAAGAAAAATTGAATTTCATGAAGTTTTGACCAAGTTAAGATGATCAAACATACAAGTTTTTATATTTTTAAAAGTTTTAATAAAAATTCATAATTAATTATTTACTTGGAAAAAAATTACAAAAAAATATGCATCACATCCGAACATGAGTCCTCTACTTATGTCTAAAATATTATAAAAAAATATTATCATTTTATTGTGGTTAAGGTGGTCAGACAGATACCTACTTATTTTTTCCCTGAAATTTAAGTACTACTACAATGAAATTTCAAATTTTCACCAAATAGATTTAAAAATAAATAAAAATAAACCTAGTAGTTTAGAAACTACATTCAATTTGCTAAAAATTCTATTCTTACATATATTTGAAATAATATAGATAACTTATTGAAATTTTTATGTCAAGTTGCCTAACTCTGATTTTTCTAAATTTTTTGCCACTTAAGGGCCTATTTTTTCCATAATGATCCTACACATACACATTAATAGGGCCCAAATACCCCTTTATCATGTATCCCAAAGCCTATTTTACTTAAAAATATTTAATTCTTGATATGACAACCCACATTGAATAAATCATATGGATCAAATTAATGCCCAACATTTAATGAGTCCTAAAGTCTTAGGTAAGGACCTATTCGACCATGGGAAAATAGGTCCTTATAAAGTTGCTTGAAATAAAATTTTGATATTTTTTTGGTGGCATTTCAATTTCTCAAATTCAATTTCACATGTCATCTTGTAGGATCTAATAATTGGGAAATTAGATAGGAAGCCTATAAAATTAAGTCTCACATTCATTTTACACTAGAAAGAGAAGAAGCGAGGAAGAGAAATTCACATGAGATCAAGAATTCATATTCAACAGCAAGGAGAAGCATTTAAAAGTGAAGTATTGGAGAAAAATTTGAGTTTTTTTTGTAGATCTCCAAGGTCCTTTTTATATCAAGATCTAGCAATGCAAAAGGATTTATGATAGTTTCCTATAAAGGATGATGATGGATTCTAGGTTTTGGGAGATGTAGAAGACATTCAACCAAGCCTAATGATTTATTTCCTAATGGATTCCATCTTCTATTATCTCTCCAATTCATCCTAAGGAAGGTATAATCAGATTTATGACTTATTAAGGTGATTTGAGGTCTCCTAAAGTAGGTCTTCATCATTGTGCATGTTCATTTAGCGATCCTATTCTAACACACTTGAGGGTTTCTTTGAATTATTAGTCTTAATATTAGAAATAGTTAATATTAGGATTGCACACACATTTCATGTTTCAATTCTATGTTCTTTGTCAAGGTTTAATTATGAAACTTGGGGTTTGACTAAGGCAAACCCCTATCCACCAATAAACAACAAATTTTGTTTTGCAGAATTTTTCTATATCCAGATCTAGGAGTGGTGGTATCAAGTTAAAAGAAGTAATTTTAGGTCTTAAGCTTCATTTTTATATTCAAATTCTTCTAGAAAATTTTACCAGGACCCATTCACCCTAGGGAAAATGAGTCCCTATTCAGCTTGTAGGAACAACAACTTTTGAATGGTGTAAAACATTTTTTCCTCACATTTTTTCTAGAAAATTTGTTAGTTCCTTTAGTTTTATGCTAAATCTATTAGATACAATTTGTAGAAGGAATTTTTGAGTTGATTTGCTATTTTTAATCTTTCTCCCAATTTTTTTGTTTGGCCTAGAGCCTCGTCCTTGCATAAAAGGGAAATTTATAGATTCACAATTCGACTTGACTCACCTCAACGTTGATAGTTATTTAATTCTATGGATCTCATTTCATAATGAATTTAGGAAGAATAGGACCCCTTTTCCCCTTATGGATCAACTTTTCCATTTTGGGAAACCTTAGGGACATGCCTATTTTTCACCTTTTCATTTTGGTGAACTTGATCTTGTACAACAACATTATTAAAATCAGAGTCCTTTTAAACCATATATCTAATTTTTGCAATACATTACATTAGGTTTGGTTTCGTTACACTCAAGGTTCTTTAATATTGCATTAGTGAAAACTACATTCAGGGTTAAATTTGTATGTTTGCATCATTTTAAATAATTAAAAAAATAGAAAATTTGCATTATATCTGAGATTTTTTTGCATAGTACATGCATTCGATCATTTAGTTTCAAATTTAGATTAATATTGCATCTTAAAAATTGTCACATAATCCATCATTGGGCATGTACAAGATCATCATGGAAAAAATAGGACCTAAAGTGGCAAAATTTTAAAAAAAATCAGAGTTAGGCAAATTGAAGTAAAAATTTGAATAAGTTATCTATATTATTTCAAAAATATTTAATAATAAAATCTATATAAAATTGAATATAGTTTCTAAACTACTAGGTTTACTTTTAAAAAAAATCTATTTGGTGAAAATTTCAAATTTCAATGCAGTAGTACTTAAATTTCAGGGTAAAAATAAGAAGTAGGTGTTTGACCACCCTAACCACAATAAAATGATAATATTTTTTATAAGATTTTAGATATAAGTAGAGGACTCATGTCCCGATGTGATGCATACTTTTTTGTAATTTTTTTCCAAGTAAATAATTAATTATGATTTTTTTATTACAAATTTTTAAAAATATAAAAAGTCGTATGTTTGACCACCTTAACTTGGTCAAAAATTCATATATATATATATTCTTTTAATCCTATAGTACCAAAAGCATAGAATGTGACACATATTTCATATTCAAAAGGTGTGATATCATTTCAAAGCTATAGATATTTTTCAATCATCCTATCATTCAGGACTTTAGTCGTAATTCAAATAGAAAATGAATAATAATAATTTATTAAATTCAAAGTAAAGAATAATTTATAGTGGTGGTAAGCTGAGAATCTCCTTTAAAAACCATTTTAATTTAATCAATTTTGGGTAAAAAAAGTTGGCAATCACATACCCATCATATTTCCACTTTTTGGCCCATCATGATGGTGAATGAGTCCCATTTGGCCTATTTTTAAGGTTTTAAGTGGGAAAAGTGGGTTTTTAATTCAATTTTCTTCCATGTTCGCATTGGGGATCAAATTAACGATCATTTGAGTTCATTTACTATACAAACAAGCTTTCAAATCCTCATTTCATATAAGAAAGATAAGCATTCATTAAGCACTCAAGAGTTAAGCATTCCAAGTCTTCATAAGGTCATCAAGATAGCTTTCAAGATCATTTCTAAAGCATTCAATGACAATATTCTTCAACAATTGTAGCAGTAATTCTAGATCCATCATCATGTTAAATATCATCAATCATCAAGCATATTAGTGAGCTAGTGTTGTGATGTAACATTGAAGATCCAAGATCAAACATTGTTTTACTTCTATTGTCAAAGATCAAGACCCACATCCTTTATGGCCATTTCATGTTGAGTTGCATATCTACAAAGCATCATTTACAAGGAATTATTCAAGGTATCATTGTTAATGTTTCATGTCCTTGTTTCATATTTCATCATTTTGTTTAATTACGTAAAAGGAGTTTGACCAAAGAAAACTCCTATTCCCTAACAATCAACACTTTTCTCTCTCTCTCTCTCTCTATGATTGAAAATATAGGTACTTTGAATCCTTGAAGATCATTTAATATTAGGTTACAATATTTTTGGAATTCTCTACCCATTTGCAAGGTCATAATGTTCACTAAAAGGTCATCTATAACCCTGAAATTAGGGTTTCAAATCCGAGAACCTGAAGGAGAAGAAAGTGTAGACTAAGAGGTACAGATCAGAACTTTGAAGTTTTAGAAAATACAAACTATAATCATTCACAAGAAGTGGTGAATCAGTCCCACTATAGGTTTTTTCAAAGATCTTTGTATATTTGCATATCCATTTTCCCGAAACTTGCTCATGTGTAGAAATCAAATCTAGAACTGAGTCACCCAGAATGGTCAATGAGTCCCAATAAGCCAAAATTTTAGAATTTGAAAAATTTCCAATCTTCATTCAAGTCTCCATAAGTTTCCATGTGCATGCATTCTTTCCTATAGCTTTTTGTTTTGTTCTTCTTGGATTTCTAGGTCATTTAAATCAAGTTTGCATCAAATTATGGTTTTGCATTTCATCTTACATTTCATTGTAGTTTCCAAGTTGAAACTTGGTGGTGAACCCCTCATTCAACCTTAATTAATATCTAAACGTATCCTATGATACCCTATTGTTATATCTCTTCCTTCATTCTTCATTGGGTGGAGATCTCTAGGGCATCCGTAAATGTTAGTTAAGAAAAGTGGCGTTCTATGTCTTAAACCATAAAGCATAAATTTTTTGACTAATCACTAAAAAACCCTAATCTAGGACCCATTCACCCTAGAGTGAATGAGTCCCTGTACAAATTTTTTTAGCAAAATTTTTAAGTGCTTTTTGATCTCTAATTTGCATTTCTATTGTTATATCTAGATATGGAAGTTAATTTAAATTTGAAATAGTTTATTTGAACATTCAAAATATTGCTTATTTACTTAGGTTATGTAACATCTCGAAGATCATTTTCTTACATATTTAAATCAAAATTAGTATTATTTTTCTACACTTTTCTTTCATTTTCAAAATTATTATATTGTTAGATAGAGTAGTTCACATTTTGCAATCATTAGAGAACAAAAACAAAGGCCAAAAACACTAAAAGAAACAAAAAAAGCTTGATGAAACTCTTGGAGAAAGCATACTTATTCGATTATGTCAAAACTCTTTTTCCATGTTAACATATCCCTCAAGACCTTTAGTAGTGATGAATTTGATATGTTAGATGAAACCCTTGAGGATTTCATCTCACAAGGTTCATCGACTAAGGCTTGCCATGGCAAACAAAAACATAGAGAAGTTAATGCAATCCCACATTAACTTATCCTTTACCCACCCTCACAATAACCTCAAGTTGAAAAAAATTTGTGCTAATCCTAGAACCACCTAAAAAGAAACTAGTGAAACCAAGAGATATCTTAAACTTTACAAGGCCACTTCATAATGACAATGTTTCATAGAAATTTGATTACAATACTGTTGGTCATACATATAACACAAGGAACAATAGGAAACAATAAAATCCTCCCATTTCACTACCTTTTCCTCAACCTATATTTCCTCTTTAGTTTCCTTCACATAGTGTAAAGGAGTAGGATCTTGTTGAAAAACTTAAGAATACTCCTCCTTTGATATCCTTATGAGATATTATTGAAGCTTCACCTAAGTACCATAGTATTCTTCAAACAACTTTGTAAAAAGTTGTGATTCCTTCTAATACAAATATAAGTAATGTGGCAACCCTAGTTCAAGGAATGAATTCAATTAACTTAGACATTGTTTTTCACCAAAGCGAGTTAGCCTCCTTGGAAGTCCAAAAATAATATGGAACTTTCATGATCATAGCCATTATTAATCGAACAGGAATATAGAGAACCCTTGTTGACAATGGCTCAACCCTTAATGTATGTAGTGTGAACCTTTTGGATAAGATTAAATTTTAGAAGAGTAACATTCAACCTAACTCATTATCCATTTGAGGATTTGATAACATAGAAAACAACCGCTTGGTGTCATCATAATACTTGTTATAGTTGGAAAAGCCACATTACAAACTACTGTCCATGTTATACCTGAAAATCTTTTATATAATCTTCTTTTAGGAAAACCATGGATTGATGAAATAAATGTAGCGCATTCAACTCTTCATCGTTTAATGAAGTATGTTTACAACAATAAATTTTACATAGTCAAGGTTGACCTTGAACCTGAAAAATTCTTTGTATACACTAAAAAATATAAATAAAGTCTTGTGAAAATATTAATACCAACTTCAAACCTTGAAATCATGCAAGAAAAACAAAAATATAAGAATATCAAAGAAGTCATGAATTTATTGGAAGACAATTGGGGCTCCTTAGATTTCACACAAATATTCATGGGAGAATACAAGATGATAAAGAAACAACTTGGAAAAGGAAAAGAATCAATAGTAATGTCAACAAAAAACTTGGGAGAACCCTCAAAAGCATCTATTTCATCCAATTTAGAAGATACAAGTTATACAAAAAAAATTTGATGAATTGGATTATCAACATCCACCGAATATGAAAGAGATGGAACAAATTTATGAAAAAGGTTGCAAGCTCTTGAAGCAACTTGGTTATAGTGGAAAAGGATATGGAAGAAAACAAGGCATATGTGTGACTATAGAGCCTAACAAACAAGAAACAAAAAGTGGTCTTGGATATTTCCCTTCTAAGATAATGAAAGCAACAAAAAGACCTTCAGACAACATTAACACCATCATGTGTAGTTCCTCCAAGACAACTCTCACTTTCAACCATCCTGAATTGATTGATACATATGAGGAATCATTCAAATACTTTGAAGATGATGAAGCTTTGAAAGAAATGTTAGGAGTTTATGACAAGTAATTTACTCCCCCAAAGGAACAAGGAGTCACTTGTGCTATGGCTAGTACTAAACAAGTGGATGAAGCAATGAAACTCAATGATGTTGACAAGGATAAAGAAAAACATAATTATGAAATTCTGAGACAAAATTCACTTCCTATGGGAGATACAATCAACATATTGATGGATACGTCTACTGAAGAAAGAGTGATTCAAATAGGAAAGTACCTTGATGAGGAAGAAAGAGAATATCATACAACATTATTACATGAATTTCAAGAATGGACTTATTTAGATATGTGATTCAAGAGCATCCAATGGTGTAGGAGAAATCTTGCATCACCCAAAAAAATGTTTTTTTTTTCTTATTTTGTTTAGTTTTTTTGAGTCCCATGATGAAACTTAAGGGGTGTAAGATAGTCATAAGTCAAAAATAGAGAAAAATGGTTGCTTACTATTTTTAGTAAGTTGGCATAAATGACAAGACTTTTGGTGCCAATACAAAAGGGAAAGTTGAACTTTCTAGACAATTCTAAGGAAGTTATTGGGTATAATAAAAGATTTAAGTGGGGGTTGTAGAAGGTGGCTTTATTAGTGCAGATTGTGGCCCCAAATAATAATTTTTTTGTTAGAGTTAATTGTTTTGTAATGAATCAAGCCTATGATGATGTAGAATTGTAAGTTCTAAATCTATAATTTCTTTTTCTGAAATAATTAAAGGTAAGTTATTTTCTATTTGGAATCTTCTATGCGGGTATCTATTGTTGTGATTTCTGAGGGTTTCAGGTGGTGTGGCCCTCATCAAGTGGTATCAGAGTGGGTTTACCTGAGTGTGTAAACAAATCATTGGATGTGAGTTAGTTTGCTCTAGGACTTGTGGTTGTAGGTTTCTGAGAAAATTAATTGGAACTCCTCCATGAAGAAATCATGGTGGTGGAAGAAATGTTGTACAAAAAGAATATTTTAGAGCCTTGCAAAGATAAGTTCAAGCATTGCAAGAGAAGATATGACAAGGGTTTGAGCCAAGAAGAGAAGATGAAGGTGAAGATGAAGATGAAAAAATAAAGAACAACTCGAAGAAGAAAAGATGGAGTAGATCCAGATCAAGTCAGATTATTTAAGGTCATCTCCAAGATTGGGAAAAGGCTAAAGATCAATGTTTCTAATTTTTTTAGAAATATTTACCTAAATGAGTTGATTGATTGAATAAACTATATGGATGAATACTTTGAGTATGAGGAGGTGGATGATCCTAAGAGGGTCAAATTTGCAAAGACCAAGCTCAAGGGTCATGTGAATATTTGGTGGAAAGAGGTACAACTAGAAATAAATGAAAGAGGAAAAGAGAAAATAGCCAAATGGGACTATATGGTGGACAAATTAAAAAGACAATTCCTTCCTTATAGACTATGAGTTGGATTTATTGAAGAAAATGCAAGGGTTGAAACAAGTGAGAAAATTTATCAAGGAGTATACAAAATAATTCTACCATGTCTTGATTAGAACATGCCATTCTAAGGCTAACAAGGAAAAAGTTGCTCATTACCTAAATGGGTTGAAGCTGAGTATTCAAGAAGAGTTGGGTCTGGTAAGAATGACTACCATTGAAAATGCATATCAATTTTCTTTGAATGTAGAAGTAAATTTGAATAGAAGGTTTGAAAGTAAGAAAAGAGGTGGGGGTCATGGTGGAAAGACTAGTGGACAGTCATATAGAGATCAAAATGAAGATTAGAAGAAGGGTGAAGGATCTAGTAGTAGTTACAACTACAAAGGAGATAACACCTACCATCTTCATGATCAAAATAATGGAGACCAAACAGGAAGAGGAAGACCTGGATGAGGACCTGGAAGAGGAGGCTTTCATGGAACTTGTTTCTAGTGTAGGGAAGAAGGAAATAGAGCCTATGAGTGTCATCATGAAGGTAGGAAAAATAGAATACTTAAGTTTAATGCACAAGTTGCACATGTAGATGAAGATGTTGAGGATATAGAAAGAGGAGAGGTTCTTGTTACTAGAAGAACCTTGCTAAATGAGGAGAAAGGGATAAGTCAAAGGAAGAATTTTTTTCTCACCAGATTTAAGTGTGAAGGTAAAGTTTGCAATGTTATTATTGATGGAGGTAGTACTGATAACCTTGTTTCAGAAGAGATGGTTAGTAAGTTATAGTTGGAGAGGAGAAGGCATCTAAATCCATACCAGATTGCTTGGTTGCAGAAGGACCACAAAGCTTTGGTAAATGAAATATGTCTGGTAAAGTTCAAGATTGGCAATTACCATGATGAGGTATTGTGTGATATTGTGTCATTGAAAATTGAACCGTCTTGAGAAAATAGATAATTTCACACATAATTAGACCCAATTTTGAGTCCCCTTGCATCATTTATCCTTCAAAACAACATTTATAGGCCCCTAAGACCCATTATTTTTTATCTAGAGGCTTGTTTCACCTTTGAAATCACCTAAAACCTGACAAACAACACTTAATTCTTTCATATCCTAAAAACTCACCTTCAAAAATCTATAGTGGGACCCATTCACCACCTTGGGTGAATGAGTCCTCTCTGGTGGGACCCATTCACCAAGGGTGGCAAATGAGTCCCTTCTAAGGGAAAATTCAATTTTGAGCAGAAATTTAATTAATTCAACTTAAACTTTTGGTGAATGTCAGCCTATTAGGTCTAGATAATAGGAAAATTAGGTGTTGCTGCTTATAAATACTCATTTTAAGTCACTTAAAACATCTTTTAGTGAGTTCACAAAAGAAATTTGTAAAGTGTAGTCTTCTATAACAGGTTTCATTAATAAAGTTGAAGCTTTAGGGCAACAAACTAGGGTTTTTACAGGTCTTGAAGCTCACTCTTTAGGTCAATATTCAACATTGCAAAGGGTTGATGACGGATACCTATGGTGAATCATGGAGAAATATAGGTCGAGGAGATGCAACTAGCCATTAAATCACACCTAAAGACTTGGTTTCAAAGTGATTCCATCTTCCATTTTCACTCTGTCTTCAAATTAAGGTTTGGATTTCATCTACATTTCATTTGCATGTAATTTTATCTCCATCTTTAATGTGTTGTGATATTTCTAGGTTTGAGATCTTGCATCATTCAAATCTCATTTGCATTTCTTATTATATCACAATAGAAGAGGGATTTTAATATAGTTCAGACTTTTCTAGTCTTTAACACATCTAAGGCTAGGGTTTTATGTATATTTTTCTCCATTCAAGGTTTAATTACCCAACTAGGGGTTTGACCAAGGAAAACCATCCATTAGAAAATAATTTTAAACTATTTTGCAAGATTTTTTTGGGATTCTGACCCAGGTTTCCATTAGAAAGCATTGTACAAGTGTCAAGGTGCAGAATAGAGATTTGAAATCATAGAAATTTGAAAGTGGACTGATTCTCCATGCATGGAAAATGAGTCCCTCTTGAGGTACAACTTTGAGTTAGATGCAGATCTAGACACCCAGTTGATAGAAAATAACTTTTGTGTAGAAAAACCCTGACTTGGGACTGATTCACCCAGGGTGGGGAATGAGTCCTAGTCAGCTCAAAATTAGATTTTTTTAGATTTCCATCTTGCTCTCCATTCGTATTTGGATTCTTAGGTGCACATATTTGGAGATTATGCTTTCTGTTTAGTTTAATCTGCATTTTCTTTCATCAATTCAAGCTTTTTGCAAACATCAAGTGTTGTTTTTTCAAACATTGTATAAATCTTAGGTTTTGCATACATAGTCACTCAAATATATCATCCAATTCCATTTAGTCTAAATAACATGATACATTTGATAATTTGAATGAACCTAGCTAGATCTTTTGAGTGGGGTTTATCTCTCTCCTTTTAGGTGAAACATCGTAAGAGTGAAAGAGTAGCCTATAAGCCCTACCCAAAAATCTACTATTCATTTTGAACCTGCATATTGAACATCATATAATTTTGATTGGCATTATATTTGCATCTTAGGACTTAATTTCCTTGTTATTTTGCATTATTTTTTATCTTAAAGCTTCTTAAAATTGCATTAGTGAAAGCATCATTTAGAGTTCATTATTGCATTTCATTTCATTAAATTATTCCAACATTCTGCATTGTACAGACCTGAAAAACTTTAGAAAAGTCAAAAAAATCAGAAAAAAACATAAAAATTCCTCCCTTTGGACTCATTCACCACCCTGGGCGAATAATTCCCACTAAATTTTTTGAATTAGAATTTCTAGATTTCAAATTATTGCATTGCACATTTTTTTCTATATTTTATTTTCTATTATAGTTTAGTTCTTTCCTAATTCCATACAATAAACTTTATTCTCTTTCATGGTATTTATGGATAGTTTTATAATTTGATAAATTTCCTTTTCAATATTCATTCCTAGTTCTTTTAGATCATATTCATCAATACATAAAAGCACAAAAATGGAAACATCAAACCAATCCTTCAAATAAGTGATTCAAGTTAGAAACAATATCTCATCCAAGCCTCTTAATAGTGATGATGTTGAAAAGTTAGATGAATTTCTTCAGGACTTCCTCTCACTCACTTCATCATCTAATGCTTGTAATGAGAAATAGGTCTAAATCACTTAATGAGAAAGTATCCCTCAAACTATTGGTTGTGATGACTTTGATTTGTTAGATGAATCTCTCCAAGACTTCATCTCACATAAGTCATCCACTAAGGTTTGTTGTGAAAAACTCACGATAACAAACATTAACACCTCTAATGCTTCTCCTGAACAAGTTCAACCAATTGATGATAACCTACCCCTCAAACCTTTTAGTTGTGATGATTTGGACTTGTTAGATGAGTCCCTTCAAGACTTCATCTCACTCAAATCATCCACTAATGTTCTAAAAATCTAAAACTAAGGATGTTAATTTGATTCAACCTCAACTCATTCTTTACCCACCTTCGCATAAAATTCATCCTTCCAATAAACCTCAATACACTCTTTACCAACCAAAAACTAATTTATTGCAACAATCAAGTAATGTTATTGTTGCTCATACATATAATACCCAAAACAATCCGGAATCGCCACAAGAAACCAAAATCTCTTTACCTTTACCCAACCTTCCTAGTGCTCCTCAATTCATCCCACACACAAATGAGTATGATCTTGTTGAAAAATTAAAGAATACTCCTACAAATATTTTCCTTTGGGATTTACTTGATAACTCACCAAATTACCACAACATTCTTCAAACAACCTTAAAAAAAATTACAGTTCCTCCTGGTACAACTCTGAATGATGTGGCAACTTTAATACATAAAATGAATCAAACTAATCTTGAAATTACTTTCCATCAACATGAGCTCCCTCCTTGAGAGTTGCACAAACAAAATTAAGCCTTTGTGATAATTTCTCAATTCAATTAGATAGGTATCAAACAAACCCTTATTGACAATGGTTTTCTCCTTAATGTGTGTAGGGGTAAACCCACAATAGTGGGTTACAATTTTTCGAACGAAGAAAAATTAGAAATTCTCATAAGAAAATTTAAAATGGTTTACCCCTTCTAATGAAGGGGGTTCGAATGAACCACCCCCCTTCTAATGAACCCCCCCTTCTAATGAACCCTCCCCCCTTCTAATGAACCACCCTCCCTTCTAATGAACCCTCTTTTGCACCATATAAGGGGGGTTCGAATGAAACCCCCTTCTAATGAACGGGGTTCGAATGAACCCCCTTCATTAGAAGGGGGGTTCTAATGAACCCCCTTTTTTCACCTTCCCCTCCACCATTTCAAAATTTATGCTTTTTTTTTACTATCGAAGCTTCAGAAGGAGGTGCAAATGTAGTCAAATTGATAAGCCAAGTTGGATGATTGTAGTGATCGAAATGTGCTTTCCAACAACTATAAATTTAATATATATATTTTTTATTTTATATTTTATTTTTTAGTTTTACTGTACATAGGTTTTTCACCGAACCTCAAGTTCGATGAAAAATCATTGTGGAAAAATAGTAAATTTGAGGAAAAAAAATTGAAAAATATATATCCTCTAGGTATTGATGTCCTCGTTCTAACAAAAAAAAAAAAAATTGAATTTCAATACATACCAAAAAAGTTATGCGTGCGAAGTGCACCTATGTCTAAATTGTAAATGTTTTGACTTCAAAACTTAATTAAAAAAAAAAATTCAACAAAACGTTATGAAACAAAATGAAACCAATAGATACCAGTGTTAGCAACCTAAATTAAAAAGAATCAAAATTTTATCCTTTGTAGAAAAAAAGTTATGCGTGTCGAAGTACACATCACTTTTAAAAAATGTTGTTTACTATTAAAAACTAGTTATCAAAGGAGACACAAAAAAAAAAAAATTAATTCCAATTTTTTTAAAAAAAATATATTTAAAATCTACAGACAAAATCTCACAAATCACTAGTTTACATCATTTTCAAATTCCTAATAGTTTACCTACTATAAGTGTCAGAAAGTGAAGTTTTCTCTGAAAATGTTGATTTCAATGTCAAGTTTGGCCAAAAAGTGTAACCCATTATTGTGGGATGACCCGTAGTGTGAATCTCCTTGATAGATTACATGTTGATAAGTCACAAATAATACCTGATTTCGTATCCATTCAAGGATTTGACAATACAACAAAGAAACCACTTGGGATAATTACTTTACCTATTATGGTTGGGGTAGCTACTTTGAAAACTCTTATTCATGTGATGCCTTATAATTTTTTTTTTATAATCTTGTTTTAGGTATAGCATGGATTCATGAGATGAATGCAATGCCTTCAACCCTTCATCATATCATGAAATATGTCTATAACAATCATATTTATCAAGTTGAAATAGACCTCGACCCTGAAAGTTGCTTGCAGCTTGAAAAAGGAGTTACAAGTCCTCTAAATTTAACATTAATTCCAACATCCAACATAGAACTTCTTGAAATTGAACAAAAACGATGTGGAATCGGTACCTAAATTATTTGGTGATGATTGGGGATCCTCAGAAATCACACCTTCATTTATGGGTGATTACATAATCACACAAAAGAAAGATGAGAAACAAGAATAACCAAAAATCATGTCAAGTCAAAATTCTAAACAATCTTCTCAAACATCTATCCCCTATACTTTGGATGAAAAAGGAACATACACAACAAATTTTGATGAGATGGATTATCAATCCTTTCCTAATTCGAAAAAAATTGAAAGAATTTATGGAAAAGGCTATGAACTTGTAAAAAAATTAGGATATATTGGAAAAGGGTGTGGAAAACAAGAATAAGGTATTCGTGTTCCTACTGAACCTAATACGCAAGAGAAAAAAACTGGATTGGGATATTCTTTTTCTAAAATGACAAAAGCTACCCAACAACCATCTTTAAACATCAACGCTATTACATGTCAACCAAAGCACCAACTCACAATAAAACATCTTGCATTGCTTGATATGAATGCACCGAAATCATGGACATATGTTAATAGTGATGAAAATTTGAAACAAATGTTAGGAGTTTATGATAACACATCCTCTCCTACTTCCATGAAATGAATTCCTCATGCTATGATTGTTACCAAGCAAGAAGAAAGTGATATCACTGAAGAACCCTATGAGTCTAAAGTTCCTAAATCTAATGTGCTCCCTTTAGGACCTACAATTGATGTGCCAATGGACATTGATGATAAAGACAAAGTTATTAAAATTGTGAAGTACCATGATGATGAAGAACAAGAAGATAGTACAACTTTACTTCATGATTTTCCTAAAAAAAATTCTTGGAAATATTTTGATATGCTAGGAATGGACCTAAAAATTGTGACACACATCTTTCTTACTGAAAATGATAAACCTATTCATTGAAAGATAAGAAAAATACATCCAAATATAGCCTCGCATGTTAAAACAGAGCTCAAAAAACTCCTTGATATAGGCTTCATTCGACCTATTGATTATTCTCCTTAGATCTCAAACATTCTCATAGTTGCAAAACCTGATAATTGTATTAGGATATGAACGAATTTCATGACTCAAATAAAGATTGTTTATGAACTATAGATTTTTGGCACCACAAGACTCTAACTCTTCTAGGGTTTTTCATCTAAAAGGAGAGAGTAGGGCCAAAAATTCTAAAGAGTTCATTCAAATTATGTAATGTAGGATGTTATTATTCCTAAATGAAATTATCTAAATGCAATTAAGTGATCTAAATGAATGATTATGTACGAAAAGCCTAAGAAACAAGTGATGTTTGAAAGCACATTGTGTAATGCAACAATGAGCTAAACAAAAATGAATGAAAATTGAAGTATGCATTTGAAAGCTTAAAGGAGACTAGAAATTTCTTTTGAAACACTGATGATGCTGATTTTCAAGCCTAGAGGGACTCATTTTCCATTCTGGGTGAATTAGTCCTAGTTCTGCCAAAATGAGTCAGGACCTCTTTCTACCAAAAGGGTATCAAAAAATGTGGAAAACAAAAAATTGGCCTAGTAGTGGGACTCATTCGTCGCTCATGGAGAATGAGTCCACTTTTGAATTTCTATATTTTCAAAAGTGGATTCTTGAGATTCCAATCTGCACTTTGACTTCCTACAGGTGTTTGCTTCTGAAACTCTAATTTACGGGTTTGAAAATAAGTTTTTGTTGATATTTTGACTTGTTGAATGAAGAAAAGACTTAAGAAACCTTGCAATTTGATCTTCAATGAGTTTTAAGCTTCTAAGAATCCTAAATCTGCAAACACATAATGCAAGAGAGAGAGAGATGTTAAATGTTAGGGCATGGGGGTTTGCCTTGGTCAAAACCCTTTTAGGTAATTAAACCAAAATGATGAAAGAATGGAATGAAACATGCAACAATGGATTTTATTACCTTTCCATGATGTTTTATCTTGAATTTCTATAGCAAAACATGAAGGATCTACCCTTGAGTGTCTAAAAATTGATGTCTTGGTGACTTGAAATGAAGAAACCCTAAGTTGCTTGACTTGAGATGGAAGATTAATGAATGAAAATGGATAAGAGATATGTGAAAATGAGTTAAAATACTTGTATTTATAGGAAATTCATCTATTTTACCCATTAATAGCTCATTACAGGCTGACATGAAGCAATATTAAACTTAAATTTCACTTTTTTTCCTACTCAAAGATCAAAATTGAGCCAAACGGGACTATTCACCAGACATGGTGAATGGGTCCCCTTGGATGGGACTGATTTTTCATGCATGGTAACTGAGTCCCATAGAGGCCAATATGATAGGTAGGAAGCCAGAAGATAAGGAAATAAGGTCTAAATTGCAACCTTGTCATGTATTTGATCAATTTAAGCCTTAAGATGCACAATATGGGTTAATATGGGACTATTAGTGATGATGTGAATGTCAAATAGGGCTTGGGACATAGAAATCAATGTTAAAGTGTGATTAAATGCACTTTACAACACTAAAATGAGGTCCACACAGCCTAGGAAGGCACAAGAACCAATGTGAATGTGCAAGACACATTACAACACTAGTTTAACATTAAGTTTAATTCAAAAACCTTCTAGATTGATGTGATAATGCAAAATTAAGTCTATAAAAGCGTGAAATTCCTTTACAACACTTTACATCACCTTTACAAGACATCATTAAAAGCATGTTATTCAATTTATAAGGGCCCAAGACCTAGTGTGGATGCATAAAATGCTTCACAATACCTGAATCAAGGCCTCATTAATTCCAATTTATCATGAATTAATCCCATATCAAGCAAAGGGTACTTTTTTATATAGCACACTTTGAAACATGACTTTCCACTTCCTAATATTGACATGATCGTGGATTCAACTGTTGGACATGCATTGTTTTCATTCATGGATGGATTTTCTAGTTATAATCAAATCCTTATTAATTCTCAAGATCAATAAAAAACCACCTTTACAACTATTTGGGGAACATTTTGTTGGGTTGTGATGCCCTTCAGTCTAAAGAATGCCAACACAACTTATCAATGAGCAATGACATTAATATTTCATGATTACATTCACAAAATTTTGGAAGATTATATCAATGACATCCTAGCTAAATCTTTAACATGACAAGGCAATGTAAATGTTCTTCAAAAAATATTAGAATGAATACGTAAATACATATGTGATTAAATCCAAAAAAGTGTCTTTGGCATAGATTGTGGTAAAATTTTGAGGTTTATCATATCTTATAGAGGCATTGAGGTGGACACAAAGAAAATTGATGCAATTATTAGCATGCCATCACCTAGGAATATTTCTCAATTGTGAATGTTACAAGGTCGAATTAAAGCTATCTATCATTTCGTTGCATCCTTAGCTGATCACACATTACCTTTCACACATCTTCTAAAAAATGGTGTACCTTTTGATTGGGATGAGGATTGTAAACAAGCTTTTTGAGAGTTTAAAAGAATACCTTGCAACTCCACCTATTTTACAACTTTCCATGCTAAACAAACCATTTATCTTGTACATCGCCACATTTGTCCATGCTCTTGCAACATTGTTGGCTAAAGAAAATGATCATGGGAAAGAACTCACTATTTATTACATTAGTCGAACCTTAATTTATTATGAAAGTCAATATTCACCAATTGAAAAACAATGCTTGGCTCTTGTATTCACTACTAGTAAGTTGTAACATTATTTACTAAATGCTCAAATACAAGTTATAACAAAATTTTATTCTCTTAAACATATTTTCAACAAAACGGTTCTTTATGGATGCCTAGCTAAGTGGGTAATGTTGTCAATTGAGTTTGACCTTAAATTTGTTTCACAAAAAGCAATCAAAGGACAAGCCTTAATCGATTACTTAGCTGATGTTCCTTCTCCTCTCGCTCTACCTAATCATGACTCCTTTCCTAATGATAATGTCTTGACCACTCAAATTAAACCATGGGAGTTGTATTTTGATGGATCTAAGTGTAGAATATGTTTCGGTGTTGGAGTCATATTGATTCCACCTAATGGAAAACCTCTTCCCTTGTCCTATCGATTAAATTTCCTATGCACAAATAACACAGTAGAGTATGAGGCATTGATCACATGTTTGTGAGCTACTTTAATAATGGATAATAAACATATCAAGATCTTTGGTGATTCACAATTAGTCATCAAACAAATTACTAGTACATATCAAACTAAACATGACAAGTTATCAAAATACAAAGATCTTACAAAGAAACTATTAGAGAAGTTTGAATCATTCACCATTGATAACATCCCACAAAAAGACAATTGATATGCAGATGTAATCATGAGTGTAGCCTCTCTTATATCCCCACACAATCCTTCCATAGAATTCACCTTTGTTATCCATCCCATCATGAAACCTTCAATTGATCCTCCGTTAGAAGAAATTTTGGCAATAACTCAAGATGACTTGTGTGAATGGTTTGATATAATATGTAACTATTTAAAAGATGGTATTGTTCCCAAACCTACAACAACAAATACTCGAAAGTGTTTATGCAAGCTAGTAGCTAAATATGTGATCCTTGCCAATGCATTGTATAGAAGATCTTTCAATGCTCTCTTACTATGATGTTTGAAGGATTTTGAGATCCCTCTAGCACTTGAATAGGCTCATGCTAGTTCCTGTTTAGGTCATTTTGGAGGTCGTTCATTAGTACAAAAACTTATCCATATGGGTTATTATTGGAGAAATGGAAAAGGACTACTTCACTTACATTAAATGATGTTGTAAATGTCAAGAACATAGTAATCTGATCCAAATACCTGCTTCTGAGTTTTGTGCCCAAATTCCTATTTGGCCATTTTTAGTATGGGTATTGAACATTATTGGAAAAAAATCACCTCCCTCTTCTGCTAGGATTATCTTTATCATAACCACAACAGACTATTTCATAAAATGGGTGGAAGTTATTCCTCTTTGTTCTACAAATGTTGAAGTAGTTTGTCATTTCATTTTGGAACACATAATTGCTCACTTCGGGCTTCCTTCTACTATTGTTCTAGACAACGAAACTCTGTTTGAGAATAATGAAGTCAAGAAATTTCTTGAAATTTTCAACATTCAACATCGCTTTTCCACACCATATTATCTGTAATCTAATGGAAAAGCTGAAAATACTAATAATATTCTCGAACAAATCCTCAAGAAAACTGTCACCAAGCATTATTGGTGCAGGAGCACCTAGGCTGACCTCCATTTTGGTTTGCACAATTTTGGCTTGTACTGACTTTAGCCTAGTCAGGAATGCTTCTGTGTTTAGAGTGGACCTTTAGAAGGTATTGTGTGTGTGGAGAGTTAGTCATTAGGACTAATCTTATCCTAGTTAATCATTGTGGATAAAGGTTGTTAAATTTTGGCTTTACTAAACTTTGGACAACATATATTATGTTACAAAGCATTTAGTGTATTGAAACTGCATCATCATTGTTTAAAAGATGTCATGGGTAGTCAAGAAGCTGTTGGTACGAGTTTAAGGAGATCAAGGCCCTATAATTAAGGTTAAAGGCAGAGTGGCATGATTGCATGATGAACTTGTTAGTTTGCATGCACTTTACTTGTCTTTGAGAATCCCTTGAAATCAGGGAAATTCTTGAGCCACTACCCTTGAATGATGGTAATGGCATCCCGAATAGGAGGAATGGCTCATAGAAGAGTTAGTTAGCATCCTTTGTAATCATAGATTTCGGTGAATAGAAGACAGTTTTTAGTTTTCTACATTTTCTGTGTTTTACAGAAAACCCCGTGTGTTTTCAGAAAACCATGTTGTTTATGGAATTTGTGCACTGAGTGGCATTGGATCAGAGTTTTATTAACCTATCCTCACATCTTTTCTTTTGTAGATAGTCCACTGACAAGAATACATGCATTGTAGTTAAGATTTGGTCTGCTAGGAATAGTTCAAGACTGTATTTTCTGGTTTACCCAAGTTCTTGAGAAACAGTCGTGCAAGAGACACTGTACATACAGATTTATCATTGTTTTGATGTTCTTTGAATATATTAGAGTCTTTTAATTTGGTATTAATGTCACTTTGTATAGAGTTGTTGATTTGAACATATAAATTAGAGTTTAGTAGAGTTTACATTGTAGATTGTGCAATGAGTTTGTAAATGGCTCCCCTCTAAAATCTATCCGCGGGATCTCCCTGAGAACAGGAAAATATGAAAGGGGAGCCACATTTTTGTGTAAATTTAGAAGTGGGAAACCTTGAGAGCCAAGCAAGAAATTATAACACCAAACCCTAGGCGAGTTTCAGTCACCCGGTTAGGAGTTTGGAATAGGAAAGTTGAGAACTCGGGCAGGGGCAGAAGGTATAATATGGTACCAGTAGGGTATCATGAAGGTTTTGGTCATACTTTGACATGTTAAAGTGAGTTGATGCTTGAAAAATCCAATAGTGTGAGGAGATAGCAAGAATTTCCTAAAACCCTAGCTATTAGGCTTATTAGCCCTAATCCTCCATGAATGTAGGAATTTTATGTACAGTAAGGACAGAGCTCTAAGACCTAGTACAAGATTTAAAGCCTTAAAAAGGGTCCTTGAAAGTACCTATTGACTGATAGGTTGTTTGATAAGATAGAGAGAAAAATTCAGAAAACTGACTGGTAAAAGGCTAGTAGGGTTTTAGGCCTCCTCAAGGAAATTTAAAAAAAATGGTAGATTGAAGGTTGAACATTAAGCAAGATGGATCAGTTTGAATGCAGAAAGCATGGAGATAGTATCTTCAACTCCCCTGCAAACAGTTCTAGCATGATGAAGAAGTTGCTACTTAGATCCTTCTAAGTCCAAGGAAGAGCCATTGATTACAAAAAGGTGTTGAATCTTCAAGGGTAAAGTACAAGGTTGAAAGCTCTCTGAGAAGAGTTGGAGCAGGACTAGAGCAGTCTTTTAAGCTCAAAAAGGAACCCCTGGTAGCAGGTTCCAGGCAGGAGACAGTGGAAAGTCTCCTAGAAGGCAGTACAAGCAACCCTTGGAGTTTTAATACACCAATTATAAAGACTAGCATACAAAATTATATTATGCGCTTTGGGCTTATTGAAGAAATTTTAGGTTATCCACAGGAACTATACCTGATAACCTTGTTTATGGAACTAATGCAATCATGCCCTTGGAGTTAGAAATTCCTAAGTTGTGAATTTCTCTCCAAGACCTTATTGATGATGCCACTTATAAAGATCAATGATTACACCAACTTGAGATGCTCGACGAATAGCGCATTAATGCTCGCGAACATCTCCAAGCTCACATCAAACAATTAAAATGAAAACACAACATGCATGTAATTCCTAGATCATTTTGTAAGGGATATTTTGTTCTTATTGAAAATGAATGCAATACCAGTGCTAACAATGAAGATAGTGATAAGTTCAGTCCTAATTGGTTAGGATCTTACATAGTTGATACCAATTATGGGTCTGTTGCTTATGTATTAACATAGAATAGCATAACACCCCTTAAGGAAGCTATTAATGCCAGAAATTTGTGTCAGTATTATCTCTAACCCCTTTTGAATGGTATGATTGTTAAAGCAGTGTTGTCTAAAGTTATTTGATGTCATTCTAAATAACTTTGACATTGCTTCATTCTTGACAACTAATTTTGTGTTTATCTTGAACACTAAGGTAATTATTTAAGTTCATTTTATAATTACTTTAGGATTCATACTATTCACCTTTGTGTTATGTTAAGTTAGATCCTTTTATGAGTTATAGGTGTATTTAATTTAACATATTCTCTTCTAATCGACAAATAAATAAGTATCTATAATAAAATTGAAATATGTTTTAAACTAGATCACATTAATCATGTTAAATCATGTAGACATTAATTAAATACTTATATCATAAGTCATTTAATTAATCACATTGCATTTGACATTAAAACCACAAAGAGACAGAACATAATAACACCAAATGCACATATCTATATATATATATAATTGTTATGTACATCTCATTATCATATACAAAATCACAAAGGTCTATGAGAGATAGACCCCTCAAGCTCTAGCACTTGAGATCTAGTCATTGGATGTTGTGAGACGATCGTATGTGACAATGACCATGAACTGCCAAGTCTAAGTGCATACTTCAGACCCTATACTTGACTAATAGCCACAAGATGCTCCTCTACCATATGATCCCTCTCCGCTTGTACCTGTGCTAGCTCTATATACAGTCTCTCAACCTTTGTTAGAGGTCTGTGATGTATGTCCTACACTCTCAGCTCAAAAAATTCATCTCCTCATGTTCTCGTATGCTTTCTGTAACATCATGAAAGGTCTGAGTGACTATGGCTCCTCCCCCATGATCAGTGGGGCCACATAGTCAGGATACATCTCCTCCTCATTGATGGATGCAAGCATTATCTTTGAGGTATCCTGGCAATAAAACTCTCACCAATCTCTCATCGCTCTTGCAAGATAGACAATGTATATAATCAGTAAACACCATCATGATATATATCTATATAAACAAAGCATAAAATATTCAATTACATGTGTAAAATCAAATATCATCACCTATGTCTCCAGTTAGATGAAGGATGTCAACCTCATCCTGTCTGGGGGCATGCAAAAACTATTAGCCTCTCTCTAACTCTAGGTTTCAATATTTTTTGTAGCTACTACACGAGATTTGGTCCTATAAGTGTGTGAGGAATCTCCATGCTTGTACCGATCCTCGATAGATACCTCATCATCCTCACTTAGGGGTGGCTCCTCCTTCTAATACTCATACTCCTCATAATCCTCCTCATCCTACTCATCCTCTCCTCGATCTTGGTCCTTATAGTCAAGATCAACTTATAATAGGTACTCATTATCAATCACATCAGTAAAAATGTCTATTGGCCTATACCTTACATCCTCTGCTCTATCCTCTGGCTCATCTCCCTCATATAGTGTTGGTCCTGCATCACCTATAGGGACATCCATGGGGAACATAGGAGTTGGTCATGTAAATTACCACCACTCCTTGTGCTCATCTATGCTACAAACATCATCAACATCAGATGCCAATGGTTGGTCATGATCTGAATCATCAGAATCACTCTCACAAACATGATCTATAGTAAGCCACACAGTATCACCTAGCCTCTAGGAACTCTGCACTAATCATCTAATGATTGGGTACACCCTCAGTGGTGCTTGCACCTATCCAAACTGTCACGTGACTTTCCCATAGTAAAAAGGCCGTACAACATAGTAATGCCTCCCAGCTAAATACCTATCCATCTACATCCTTCGTAGTTGTCCTATGGGATCTGAGCATTTTAGAGTGAGTAGATAAGGTGTCCATATGATCTTGTCTCCCTCTAGTTGATCAAATATCACCCTCCAAAAGTGTAAATCCCCATACTACCATAGGCATCGCAATGGATAGCCGAATTCTTGTGCCTATCTTGTAGCAATAGCACAGGGGAATCTGACAGGCGTCATGCATGTGATATGCTCGAGGCACCACACTTGAAGAAGTGTAAGTGCACCATACTATTGATCTCTCAAAATACAAACCAACCAAGATCATAATATAAGTGTGCTAAAATGCAATGGCCCCAAGCATAGACTATCCTCTACTCATACATCCCTCGAATCAAATGTACTGGTCCTCCATTTAAGTGTGCCACTTGTCCATCTAGATTGAGAACAAGAGCCACTATGTGCATCATAATCTATCTAACAATATGAGCTTGTGAATATAGCAGTATGGGGAACTCGATCTGTGCTCTAACCCACTCATCCTACACAAGTCCACCTAGGCAATACTACGTGTCCCTCTTCTTCTCACGGAATGATCGATCCCCCTGGAAATATACCCACTCTCCCCGAATAGGAACTCAAAGAATGTAGTATACATTATTGAGAGTGATGGTCATCTCCCCAGTGGGAAGATGAAATGTACAAGTATCGGCATCCCAATGCTCACATAGAGCCATAAGCATGGCATCATGGTATCTCATAAGTGGCATAAGATATGCCCAATAGATACTTACTGATTGTAAATGCTTTATCTCTACTGATGATAGTGCTAGAGAATAATCTCTTATTAATGTGAGCTACCTTCCCCCTAGCCACTGTCATGACCGGGCAGGAACCTATCAAAATCATCACAAAATACTCTAAAATTCATCTAATCTCTTCAATTTTCACATATTTCATCATGCAAGTGTTCTAAAGTGAATCTAGTGTGCTTTCCTAATAGCCCTAGACACTTTAAACCCTTTTAGGACACTTCGTGAAGAAACAGGACAATTTATGTGAACAAAAGGGACACTTTGCAAAAAAAAGGGGACACTTTGTGAATTTTTTTTCCAAGACCCTAAATTAACCTTTCCATGCATTAAAATCATTAAATTATTGCAAAATCACAAGGCAAAAGTTGTAGAATCGACTCGCCTCATAATACAGCTCATCGTACGCCACTTGCTCACAAAGCTCATCCAACTGTGAAGGTGTGCAATCTCGTCTGCATGAAATTTTCTTTTCTTACTTGTCACTCTCAATCTACAAGAAGATAAAATGAATAGTAACCAATTACTCCCCTTTACCTCTTTTAATCCATTTTCATCTCTTTTAACTCTTATACATTAAAATAGGGTTACTTTATTTTAAGAATTAATAAAGTATCTCTTCTTTAAATCAACATGAGGAGAGCTAGGGTAATCCATTTTCAATGTTAGTGATGTGTTGGAATCATGATTCCACACTAAACATCATCATTCATCTATTGTTATGAGGCATGGTACTTGGAAATTCCCTATCATATGATGTTTCTTATTTGACATGGCTAGAATGGTACCTTGATTCCACCTTCGTAAAGCAAGCGGAATTAAGTGGGGGCATATATCTACCCTCGAATTGGATTCTTAGGTATTGGAAAAAAGGATTTTTGGATACTTAATGAATGTTTGTTGTAGGATGTGGTTCCTACTATTGTGGTTTCACAAATAACTATAATAAGGGCTTCATTCTCCCATCTTGTGAATGAGTATCCTTTTATGTAATAAAGTGCATTGTTCAGAATCCTTTAACTTACATATGCATGCAGATTCATATGGGTGCTAAAGTGGGGCCTAAATGTGCCATAGAAAATTGGACCCTCTTGAGAAAAAAGACAATTTCACACATAATTAGATCCACTTTTGAGTTCCCGTGCATCATTTATCCTTCAAAACAACATTTATAGGCCCCTAAGACCCATTATTTTTTATCTAGAGGCCTGTTTCACCTAAGAAATCACCTAAAATCCAACAAAAACTTAATTCTTTCATATCCTAAAAACCCACCTTCAAAAATTAGTAGTGAGACCCATTTTCCACCATGAGTGAATGAGTCCCCTCTGGTGCGACCCATTCTCCAAGGGTAGTGAATGAGTCCCTTTTGAGGGAAAAATCAATTTTAAGCATAAATTTAATTAATTCAACTTAAATTTTTAGTGAATGTCGGCCTCTTAGGTCTAAATAATGGGAAAATTAGGTGTTGTTGCTTATAAATACTCATTTTAAGTCATTTTACACATCTTTTAGTCATTTCACAAAGGCAATTTCTAAAGTCTAGTCTTCTATAACAAGTTTCATTAATAAAGTTAAAATTTTAGGGCAGCAAACTAGGGTTTTTGTAGGTATTGAAGCTCACTCTTTAGGTCAAGATTGAAAATTGAAAAGAGTTGATGATGGATGCCTATGGTGAATCATGGATAAATCTAGGTTGAGGAGATGTAACTAGCCATCAAATCACACCTAAAGACTTGGTTTCAAAGTGATTCCATCTTCCATTTTCACTCTATCTTTAGATTAAGGTTTTCATTTCATCTACATTTCATTTGCATGTCATTTCATCTTCGTCTTTAATGTGTTGTAAGATTTCTAGGGTTGAGATCTTGCATCATTCAAATCTCATTTGCATTTCTTATTCTAGCACAAAAGAATAGGGATTTTGACATACTTCAAACTTTCCTAGTCTTTAACACATCTAAGGCTAGGGATTTATGCGGATTTTTCTCTATTCAAGGTTTAATTACCAAACTAGGGGTTTTACCAAGGAAAAAAACCCCATTAGACAAACAAATTTAAGCTATTTTGTAGATTTTTTTGGGATTTCGACTCAATTTTCCATCAGAAAGCATTGTATAGGTGTCAAGGTGCAAAAAAAAGATTTGAAATCATAGAAATTTGAAAGTGGACTGATTTGCCATGCATGGTGAATGAGTCCCTCCTAAGGTGAAATTTTGAGTTAGATGCAGATCTAGACACCCAGTTGATAGAAAACAAATTTTGTACAGAAAAAACCTGACTTGGGACTGATTCCCCTAGGGTGGCGAATGAGTCCTAGTTAGATCAAAATTAGATTTTGTCAAATTTCTAGGTTGCTCTCTAGTCCTCTTGAACTTCTCAGGTGCACACATTCTAATATTTTTCTTTTTGTTTAGTTTAATCTACATTTTCTTTCATCAATTCAAGATTTTTGCAAACATCAATGTGTTTTCAAACGTTGCTTAAATCTTAGCTTTTGCATACATAATCAGTCAAATAGATCATCCAATTGTATTTAGATCATATCATCTAGTCTAAATAACATTATAAATTTCATAATTTGAGTGATCCTAGCTAGTTATCTATATTATTTCAAAAATATGTAAGAATGGAATTTGTAGCAAATTGAATGTAGTTTCTAAACTACTAGGTTTATTTTTAAAAAAATCTATTTGGTGAAAATTTGAAATTTCAATGCAATAGTACTTAAATTTCATGGAAAAAATACAAAGTAGGTGTATGTCTGACCACCCTAACCACAATAAAATGATAATATTTTTTTATAATATTTTAGATATAAGTATATGACTCATGTACCAATGTGATGCATATTATTTTGTAATTATTTTTCAAGTAAATAATTAATTATGAATTTTTTATTACAAATTTTAAAAAATATAAAAACTAGTATGTCTGACCACCTTAACTTGGTCAAAACTTCATGAAATTAATTTTTTGTTAATCATATAGTATGTGAGGCATAGAATGTGACATATGTTTCAAATTCAAAAAATGTGATATCGTTTGAAAGGTATAGATCATGTTTTTCAATCCGCCTATCAATCAAGACTTTAGTCATAATTCAAAGTAAAGCATAATTTATATTGGTGGAAAGATGAAAATCTCCTTTAAAAACTCTTTTTGTTTCATCAATTTTGGGTAAACAAAAAGTCGTTAGCCACATACCCTACACATACCCATCATATCACCACTTTTTGGCCCATCATTATCCTACGCATGCCCTAAAATCATTACTCTTGTTAGTGAGAATTATTACTATACAGAGTTATAATTAGATGTGAAGAAGTTTGTACAAAGTTGTAGATTATGTTAGAAGGAAAAAGGAACAAGTCAGAATACCAAATTGTATCAACCATTACCTAAACTTGAGAGGCCATGGGAGGATATTAGCATGGATTTTGTTTTTGGCTTGCTAAGGAAACATATATGACATGATTCCATTTTTTTTTTGTTGATAGATTTTCAAAGAGGGCACATTTCATTCCATGTCATAAGACCAGTGATTTTCATATTATAGAGTTGTTTTTCAGAGAGGTGGTGAGACTACATGGTCTACTGAAGAGTATAGTTTTAGAAAAAGATACAAATTTTGTTTCTTATTTTGGGAGGACATTAAGGAGGAAGTTGAAGATATATTTGAATTTTAGTTCTACACACCATCCATAGACTGATGGACAAACAGAGGTGGTGAATAGGATTTTGGGTAACCTGCTAATATGTTTAGTAGGAGATAAGCCCAAGGGATGGGATTTAATTATACCATTGACAAAATTTTCTTACCACAATTATATCAACATGAGAATTGGTAAATATCCATTCAATATTGTGTATGGGAGTACTCTAAGAATTTCTTATGAACTTCAAAAGATGGATAAGGGGGAGAAGAGTAGTGTTGTGATTGAGGATTTTTTTGAGCACTTGAAGAATTTGCATGAGGATATCAAGAAACATATCAATAAGATGAACTCACAATATAAGGCTAAGGTAGATCAGAAAAGGAGGTATAAGGAATTCTAGGTAGGAGATGAATTCATGGCTCATTTTCAAAAGTATAGGTTTCCAATTGGTACATACAATAAGTTAAAGATGAAGAATTTTGGACCATGCAAGGTCCTCGGGAAGCATGATTCAAGAAATGCATATGAGGTAGAGTTTCCTGATGAAATTCATAGCTCACATGTGTTTAACATTTCAAATTTAGCATAATATCATTAAAGGGGAATTGATGAAGAAATAATAGAAGCATAGTGGAATATTCTAACACCTACTTTAGAAAAGGGGGATATAGAAGAAATTTGGATAGTCGTGTGGGTAGAAGCACAAGAAACAAGCAATATGCATAGTACTTGGATAAATGGAGAGAAAGGTTTGCTGAAGATTCATCATGGTTGTCTGGGGATAAGGTTAACTATCTTGGTTTCCCTCTAACTCCTAAGAATTGATTGGGTCACTTTTCAAATTACCCTGGGTGTCTGATGTAGGAGCATCTAGTGGTGTAGTGGAAATCTTGCATCAACCAAAAAAATGTTTTTGTTTTCTTATCTTCTTTAGTTGTTTCGAGTCCCATGATGGAACTTAAGGAGTTTAAGTTAGTCAGAAGTCAAAAATAGTGAAAAAATATCACTTACTATTTCTAGTAAGTCAGCCTAAATAGGATTGTATGGACAAAAAAATTTACCCCAAGGAGCAGAACTGAAAAATATTTTTGGTCGCAAAAAAATTGTCTCAATGTCTTGCATGGTTTGGGAGATATTAAAGTTTCCATCTTGAGAAATTTCTCCAGTGCAGCTTCAAAGTCAATTATGAAAACCTTAGAGGCCCCAAAACAACTTGAAAAGTTGACAAACTGATCTTTGATGATTCATTGTTGTATATATCTTTGAGAGCTTTCCAATGGTATGTTATAATAGAAAATTAGACATTCAGATCAAAATTTATGGCCCCATGAAGTTGCTCCACTAAAAGGTAAATTTCATTAAAATTTCTTCTTGGACATGAAATCAAGTAGTGAGACTTTTGGCACCAAAACAAAAGGGAAAGTTGAAATTTCTAGAACATTCTAGGGTAGTTTTTGGGTAAAATAAAAGGGTTAAGTGGCGGTTGTAGAAGGTGGATCCATTAGTGTAGATTGTGGCTCCGAATAATATATTTTGTTTTTAGAGTTAATTTAGTTGTAATGAATCAAGCCCATGAGGCTATAGCATTGTATGTTCTGACAATAATTAAAAGTGAGTTATTTTCTATATGGAATCTTTTGTGTTGGTATCTATTGTTGTAGTTTGTGAGGGTTTCAGGTGGTGTGGACCTCATCAATATGTCAGGTACTGATGCTAAGATAGTGACACACAACATAGTTCTTGAACAAGATGATAAATTGGTAAGACAAAATATATGAAAGATTAATCCTAAGATAGTTTTATTGGTGAAGGATGAGATTGAAAAACTCCTTGAAGATGGCTTTATATGACCTATTTACTATTCTCCATGGATCTCAAACATTTCCATAGTTACGAAGCCTGATAATCGTATTAGGATGTGTATGGATTTTTTTGACCTTAATAAAGTATCCCTCAAGGATGAATTCCCCATTCTTAATATTGACATGATATAAAATTTGATTGCCATTTATGGATAGATTCTTAGGATATAATAATTTTTTATCAACCATGAAGATCAATACACAACAACATTTATTATGGATTGGGGAAAATTTTGCTGGGTCGTTATTCCTGTTGGATTAAAGAACATAGGTGCAACATATCAAAGAGCTATGACATTGATATTTAAATATTACAAACATAAGATTTTGTAAGATTATGTTGATGATATCCTAGCAAAATATTTAATTCAACAAGACAATGTTTTTGATAAAGGAAAAACATGTTTTATAGGGACCCGAAACCACAAAGTTTACAACATAATATAGGAAAGGAAAAAAAATTCCAACGAATTAAACAGGCTATGATAAAAGAAAAATATTGAAAAAATAGCAACCAACCAAGAAAAGCCAAGAAGGACCACCAAAGAGTCAGCCAAAGTGCAGACCAGAAAACCTATAGCAACTAATCCAGAGTCTTCAGAATTATCTCAGTCTCTCCCTCTAGATCCTGCATATCCTAGACTCCCTTCTTGAAAGTTTGAATCATTTGTGGCATGGGGGGTGCCTCCCTTTTTAGATTAGCCCTCATTCTCTTCAAAATCCCTATGTCATCTTCCTAGTTTTTATCTTTCACCTATTCCAAATCAACAACCAAGGACCCCTGTTGAGCTTTATCTAGTTTTTCAATCATTGCATTGATAATGATAGCATTATGTCTTGCCATTTTGTTATTCTGTTCAATAATTATCTTCACAACATTTTTTATTTTTTCAAAGTCAATTTCTATCCTTCTATCCTTACCCGCATTGTCCTGGATCTCCTTACTAGTAATGTTCTCATTACGCTCTTCATCCTTCTTGCATAATGCAGAAATCTTAGCTCCCACTTCTTCCAATTTACTCTGGAGGGCCTAGTTTTTTATTTTCAGGTCATTAATTTCATGAAAGACCCATTTTGACATTCTGAAATGCTCCATGACATTATTCCTTGCTATGCCCAAAAAATCAGTAGTAGGTTCCCTGTCAAGATTGAGGCAACTTTTAGCAAGGTTAGATGATCCAGGGGACCCAGTTCTAACATCTCTGTCTGTCAACAGGACAAAAGAGGAAGAATTATTATTTGTGTCGGGTTCCTTGGAATCAGGAGAATCTTCATAATACGAAACAAGGTTTTTAAGAGGAAAATTCTTTCCAACGTCTTTGGCTTTGGGAGTAGAACTTCCAGGCTCAGAAGCAGGGAAAACTTTAATAGGATGGGGATTACGGACTTGCATTTTAGCGCTACTTTGGACAAAGGGTGGGTACAGGAGAGTTCTTATCGGACTCAAATTAGGTTTACTCCCCAAACAAATAGGTTCTGTGTCATCCTCCTCAGAAGCTGAAGAGGCATCCAGGTTAGTAGGGGTTGACAAATTTTGGAAATGTTCAAAAATTAATCTTATCAAACCAGTATGTAATATAGGATATCTTTTATGGTTTTTCTTATGGTCTTCAAGACTCTTTCTTAAGGAACAAAGTAAGTAGTAGGGGAGAGAAACCCTGAACTTATAGCAAAAATGATTGAGCAAGGAAAAATGATAGCTGTAGACCCTAGTGAACCGTCCATCTAGGGTGATATAATCCATAATGATGGGAAGAAATTTTCTCGAGAGAGATTTAATGGTGTCGGCCTCAAAGTAACTATTGGAAATTTTTGCAAGTTTCAATTTTTCCTTGTCTTTCTTTGGAAATCTAACCATCGCTTCATCAGAGAAATTCCTGTCCCAAAAAAAATTGTGTCCTTCAGTGGACATACCAGTCACTTTAGCAATGAGATTTTCATCAAGCTTAACTTTCCTGCCAAAAAGGGTTATTTCACCATTGTTCCAAATATTCTCAAAATGCTCTGTAACTTCTTGATTAGACCCATGGACTATCTCTAGAAAAGGGAATAAACCCTAACTTTTAACTTTGTTCCACACTTTAGTGTTTCTTGTGTGCATCTCAAAGTTGTCTGACTCAACTCTTTTTCTTTCTCCTCCCATTTTAACAAGCACAGTAATGTAGACAAAGATGAAATCTTGGTGCAAAATGGACCCGCAAACCCGTGAGCCCACAAAGCATGCCAAGCAAACTTACAAAACAAGCTAATTAGCTCAGGCCCATGCAATCTAATGATAGTGATGTACTTACCATGTTCTATCATCATGATTGAGGTGACACACATCTTTCCCATGTGATGTATCATAAACCCCTTCATTCACAAAAAATTCTACCATAGAATTTGCTTCTCTATAGGCATGTGATATCTTTATATTATCAAACCTAGATAAGGTCAAAATAGAATCATCAATCCAAGACTTTATGGTCCACGAGGGGGGTGACCTACCTATAAGACATTCAATAATATTTTTTGAATCCTCTTCAAGCCAAAGGTTTTTAAAATTCAAACTATGAGACAAATTTATTACATGAAAAGCTTCGACAAACTTAACCAAATCACTAGTTTGTGAGCCAAGGGGGGTAGCAGTCATACCTAGAAAATTGCCAAAAGAGTCCCTTATAACTCCGCCACATCCTACCGCACCAGGATTGCCTTTAGCCACCCCATCAAAGGTGGCTTTGATCCAACCATTAAGGTAGAAAAGTCTAGCAGACACCCTCCCTGTCCTTCTTAGCATGTTTATGAGCACATGAAATATCATAACTAATTTTCCATTCCTTAGCAATCATTAGATCATAGGAAGAAAAAGCCACTCTCTCAAGATTACAATCCTTCTGGGGGATTGCATTGAAGTTTTCTTTCATTAATCTGATTATTTTTTCAAACACTATGACCTCCGAAGATTCCTTATCACTATAAATTCTATTGTTTTGTGCTTTCCAAAGACCCCAAGCAACATGAGGGAAAGAAAAATCCCACAGCTTATGTAGTGCTAGGTTGTGAGTAGGGGCTTTCCATTAGATGAAAAATTCTTCAATTGACGAGGGGAACATCCAAGATAATTTCCAATAACAGAGAAGTTTTTCCCAAATTGAGGCAGCAAATGGACAATGAAGAAACAAATGACAAACTCACTCTGCCTCCATCTTGTAGAGATAACATCTATTGGGTATTTGAAAACCTCACTTGCAGAGATTATCAATCGTGAGCACTTTGTTTTGAAGTAGGATCTAGAAGAAGATGTTGACTTTAGGTACAAGGTGTTTGATCCAAGCATTCAATCAAAATGGGGGGGCAACCTGAGTAGAAAATAGCCTAGAAAAAGCTAATGAAATAGAGTAGCTACCCAAGGGTTCATCTTTCCAAACAAGATAGTCTTTCGGCTTATCATGGAAAAGTCTAACATCCAACAAGGAGGATTGAATTGGAGCAAGAACCTGAATAACAAGAGACGGATCCACCCATTTTCCATTCTTCCAATAATATTTAACATACAACCCAAAGAGAGCTTTACAAATATCAGCCCACCCACGAAAAGGTTCAATTTTGGCAAGGGTCTCCTTGAACAACCATCTATCATCCCAGAATCTTATTTCGTTTCCACTCCTGACTTGCCAACCCACTCCTATTTCAACCACTTTTCTACCATCAATCAAGTTATTCCAATAGGTTGAACCTCTGGGTAGAAGATGGGATTCCATCATGATTGTAAGAGATCTATTATTCTCCAAATATTTGCTTATTAGGATTTCAATCCATTCCCCCGAGGATGAAAATAGTCTCCAGATTTGCTTAGCAAGAAGAGCCTTGTTAACCATTCTGATTTTTTTAAGACCTAAACCATCGGCCTTTTTAGGTCTATACACCAAATCCCACCCTATTAAAGGTAAGCTTTTTCTTTCCTCAACACCCGACCAAAGAAATATTTTTTGAATCTTTTCAATAGCATCTGTAAACTTGGCAGGGGTTTTAAAAAGGCTTAATGCATAAATTGAAAGATTCTGAAGAGTAGCTTTGAGGAGCTGTAATTTACTAGCTTGACTTAGAAGAGCTCCTTTCCATCTAGAAAGCTTCTTACTAAGCCTCTCAACCAATGAAATCCAAAAGTACTCTGGGGGTTTAAGGCTTAAAGGTAAACCTAGATAGATGGCAGGTAAAGACTCCACCCTACAACCTGGGATTATGGCAATTTTATTATGTTTGTGTTCAAGAGTATTAAAGAAGAAGAGAGAGCTTTTCTGTTTGTTAATCAGCTAGCTAGACACCCTCCCATACACATCAAATATATTTTTCAAATTCTTTCCCTCTAAAAAAATAGATATTCCCAAGAGCATGGTATCATCAATGAACTATTGATGAGAACAAATCAAATTGTTAGAAGATGGTTTAAGACCAATCAGGGATCTTTGATCTATCAGACTTTTCAAATTTCTTCCAAGAATTTTAGCCATAATAGTAAATAAAATAGGAGAAATAGAATCTCCCTATCTTAGACCTCTGGAGCTTTGAAAGAAAATCGAGGGATATCCATTAACCATGACAAAGATTGAAGTTGTAGACAAAAGCTGCTCCACCAATTGAAGAACCCTGTTACTGAACCCAAACGCCTTTAAAATTTTAAACAAGAATTTCTAGTCAACTCTATCATAGGCTTTCGATATATCAAGATTTAAGAGGAAGCCTCTAGCCTTTGACTCCACCAGGGAATGGATATTCTCATGCACTATGACTATTGAATCAAGCATATTTCTACCTGTGACAAATCCATTCTGTTGAGGTGAGATCAGAGTAGGCAATAGAATGAGAAATCTAGAAGTCATAACCTTTGAGATTATTTTGTAGATAGAGTTACAAAGGCTTAGGGGTCTGAAAGCATCAAAGTCCACCACTCCAGGCTTGTTGGGAATAAGTACCAGAAAAGTAGCATTTAACTCTTTTAGGAGACTTCTAGACCCACATTTTTTTTTAACAACATTCACTACATCCTCTCCAACAATCTCCCAAAACCATTGAAAGAAGAACATAGGAAACCCATCAAGACCTGGAGCTTTACTCCCTTCAAAGGAAAAAATAACCTTCCTAACTTTAGAGGGAATAACAGTCAGCTTAGAATTATCTACCTAATTAATCACATTAGGTATAGCCTCTATGAAATGATATTGATCATTTTGGTTAGTTTCCTCATTCTCAAAAAGAATATTTTTGAAGAAAATAACAGGTTTCCTTCTAATATACTCCTCCTCCTCATACTAGTTACCATTAGCTTCAATAAGAGAGATTCTATTAACCGCCCTATATTTTGAGGCTGACAAGTGAAAATACCTAGTATTTTTGTCACCAGTAGATAACCATAAAGCTCTAGATCTTTGTCTCTAGAACTTATCTTCTTTAGAAATGATGTCGTGCATCTTAATAAGGAGCTCATTCTCTTTTTCCTTAATATCATTCAAGTATCCTTCATTCTGCATTTTATTTTTGATCTCCCCCAACTCCATTTGAAGATCAAATTTAATCCTAAAAATGTTACCAAAAGACTCTTTTTTCCATTTTTAAAAATTGAATTTAACTTCCCTAAGTTTTTTGGAAACTGTAAACATAGTTGTCCTAGAGATATTAATGTCCCACCATTTCCTAATTTCCTCTTTAAAAAGAGGATGGGAAACCCACATTTTTTCTAATCTAAAGGGGATATTTTCCTTTATCTTTAAAGGATCTACAACAAAACTTATGGGAAAGTGGTCAGATGCAATCCTTGAAAGGGCTTTAAGAGAACAATAATAGTTTAAGAAGCATTGGTCAGAAATTAAAGTTCTATCTAATCTAACCTGGATCATATCCATACCATTTATGTGATTTGACCAGGTATAGGAAGGCCCCTGCAAATCCAGATCAATTAGTGCTTGATTATTGATAAAATTATGAAGATACTCCTTACTTTTCACATTGATCTGGGATCCTCCAAATTTTTCTTCATTCAGTCAGTGAGTATTAAAGTCTCCCATGAGAACCCAAGAATCACTGTTAAAATTCCTTCAAAAAGTGGCTAGATCCAACTAGAAAGATTTTTTGGTACCTTTTCCATTGGGAGCATAGATATTTGATTGAATCCATCTGAAATCATCCCTAATGTGGGTGAATATAGTAGCAATGTGGTTCTAGCCTTCCAAAATCAGATCCGCTTTGATAATGTGACTTCCATAAAGTGGCAATACCTCCTGAAGCACCATTTGAGTTATATCCATGTATTCTATAGTACTGAAATAGTTTTATCTTTTCCACTTTTCCTTCAACATTTTAGTTTCCTGAATAAGGAGAATATCTGGCTTATGATCTCTAACAAAATTGTGTGGTACATCCTACTTATGGGGATTATTAATTCCCCTTATATTCCATGACATGATCTTCATGATTTTCCAAGGGAGTGGAGAAACTTCGTGATGGTTTTCTAAAAGCCATTTGCAATATCGTGAAAATTGTTATGATCTATTGTCCATTTAGTAGATCTTTTTCCATGAGAGTTCTTTGTTGCTCCACAATCTGCCTTGGCTCTTGACCTAGTAGAGATACCACTTGGAGTATTCAATTATTTATATTTTTTCTTCTTTTTCTTGGATAAAACCTCCACTCTATCAGTATATTCTTTACTTTCCATCTCTTTACTAGATTCCCACTCCTTATAAGTTAGAATTCTTTGCTCCCAGGGTAATGTGTCCATGAGGCCATTCAAATGAAAGGTTGAGTAATCACTAGAAATTTTAGTAGCTTGGCCCTGATTATCATAGGAGTCCTTTACCAATTTCAGGGAATCAGGATCCATTAAGGGATCTACACCCAAAGGAAAATAACCTTCAGAGTTAGGGAGTAGAAGAGGAATATCTAGTTCCAAGGACAAACCTTGGATAGGTATGTCCTCCAAGCCCAGATTCCCTTCAATATTCTCAACTGGGTTCATCTATAGAAATAAAGGACCTACATCCTGACTCTACTTTTCTTCACCAACTGCCTACCCCACACTTGCTCCTTTTTCCTTAGTTATCAAGGTGTCCTCAAATTCCTTACGCTGGGGTTCCTGAGGAACCACACACTTAGTCCCCATTTCACAACCAGCCTCTTTTAAGATACCATGAACATTAGACTCTTTATTCTCTAAGAATTCCCCTTTTGATTTCTTTCTCCATAAAGATTTAGAAGTTCCAACTGGCTTCTCCTTTTCTTTGATGGCATTTGAAAGACATTTCTTAGCCCAGTGCCCAGATTTTCTGCATTTGAAGCAAGCAAAAGGAATAGTTTCAAACTCAATAGCCTATGACTAGGAGCCCAACTTCAAAATAATATCAACCGATAAAGGAAGGTCTACATTCTGAGAGACCCCCACAAATATTCTTGCAAATACCAACCTCTTTCTAGAAGTTGTCATAGAGTCAATAAAAAGATCTCCAAAAGAGTTTGCAATGCCATAAAAGAAATCTTTGTTCCAATACTTCAAGGGGAGACCCGAGAGTCTGACCCACACTAGGAAATTCTCAAAGATAGAATCCAATAATTCCATATTTGAAGACCATTTTTTAAGAGCCAGGGAGGATTTCCCTATTACCCATGGACTGCCAATTCTTATAGCCAAGATATCCTCCTTGCAGGTGAATTCAAATGCAAAAAATCCATTTGGGAGTGCCGCCACTGAAACTTTTCTATAAGTTTTCCATTTATTTTTGAAAAAATCCCTAAGCACTTCAATATTTGGTCTAGGGCCCATAAATGTACCCACCAGGGTTCTTTCCATTAAAGCAATGTTATGATCAATTAACAGATCAGGCACAGAGATTGCAAACTTACCTTTCTCAAGGATAAAGATATTTTGCACTGGAGGGAAAGTTGACTTTCCTTTTGGTTTAACCATAAACAGAGAAGCCGAAGGTTTACGATTTCCTCCATTTTCACCAGTGGTCCCCACCATGCCTTTATATTTTTCACCTTTTTGACCATTAGGGGAACCCATCGATTTAGTAGTCATAATATCCCTTCCTCCCAGGTCCACCAGAATTTTGTTTCCGGAATCTTCCTCTTCTAGATCAACCTCAGCTTGCTTCTTACTCGAAACAAGCACCGATCCCACCTACGATTTCTCAGATCCTTCTCTGCCTCCATCTCCAACACCCGATTTTTCAAAATGCTTCTTTTCCCGCTCATGCCCATGCTCGTGCCCGCGCTCGAGCTTGTGCCCAATTTTTAAACAAGACAATGTTAACATCCTTCAAAATGTATTTTAAAGAACGAGAAAGTACAACATGAGATTGAATCCAAAAAAGTGTCTTTGGTGTAGATAGTGCAATTTTTTTAGCATTTGTAGTATCTCATAGAGGCATTAAGGTGGACACAAAGAAAATTGATGCTATCATTAATATGCCACCTCCTAGAATATTTCTCAATTGCATACCCTACAAGGTAGAATTCAAGCTATTCATCATTTTATAGAATCCTTAGTAGACTGAACATTACCCTTTACATAACTTCTTAAGAAGGTGGTTGAGTTTAAGTGGAATGAGGATTGTAAACATGCCTTTGAGAGTTTGAAATATTATGTTGCTACTCCACCTATTTTACAACCCTCTATGCAAGAAAAACCATTCATCCTTTATATAGGAGCATCAGTGCATGCTCTAGCAACATTGTTGACTCAAAAATATGGCAGTGGTAAAGAACACCCTATTTATTACATTATTCAAACCCTAATCGATTACGAAATGTGGTATACAATGATAGAAAAAATGTTTGGATCTTGTATTTTCTACTAGTAAATTGAGACATTACTTATTAAACACATAAATAATTATGATTACAAATTTTAGTCCTTTAAAACATCTTTTGCTAAAACTCATTTATCAGGATATTTAGCTAAATGGGTTATGTTGTTAACTAAGTTTGATCTTAATTTTTCCTCATAAAGAAATCAAAGAACAAGCCTTAACCAACCATTTAGTTGATGCTCCTTCTCCTTTTACATTACCTAATATGGATTCATTCCCTGATGAAAGTGTGTTAGCTATTGGAAAATGGAAAAGAAACATGGAAATTGTATTTGGATGGTTCTAAGTGTCAAACTGACTCATCCCCTCCTTCAAGAAAGCCTATTCACTTAAACCTTCTATATAAACTTCCTATGTACAAATAACACTATAGAGTACGAATATTTAATCATAAGTATATGTGCAATGTTAGAGTTAGGTGTCCAACACATTTCTATATTCGATGATTCTCTATTAGTCATTAAAAAAATAAATGGGTCATATCAAGAAAAACATGATAAATTCATTCGATATAAAGACCTCATGATGACATTATTAGACAAGTTTGAATCATATGCTATTAATAACATATCACAAAAGGATAATCAACATGTAGATGCAATGGAAAGTGTTGCCTCCCTTGTATCTCCCAAAGATCCTCTTGTTGATTTTACATTTAGAATCCAAATAATATTAAAGCCTTCTATTGACGATAAAGTTAAAGAAGTGTTATTAACTGACATCAAAAAATCTAGTGAATGGTACACAACGATATAAAATTACTTGAAAGAAGGTACCTTTCTTGAGCCTACAACTAAAAACACTCAAACTCATCTTTGAAAACTTGCATCTAAGTATATAATTCTAGTGAACATTCTATATAGACGATCATTTAATAGTCTCTTGCTTAGATGTCTCAAACAATCTGAAATCCCTATAACACTTGAATAATCCCATGTAGCTTCTTGTGGAGGACATTTGGAGGAAGATCATTAGTGAAAAAGTTAATCCACATAGGATATTATTGGATACATATGGAACAATATTGTTTTTCCCATGTTAAGAAATGTCATAAATGCCAAGAACATGAAAATTTGATGCATGCTACCACTTCTAAACTTCGTGCCTAAGTTCCTATTTGGCCATTCTTAGTTTTGTGTTTGGATATTATTGGAAAAATATTGCCACCCTCTTCTATTGGACATACCTTTATAATTACCACAACATATTACTTCAAAAAATGGGTAGAAGTTATCCGTCTTCATTCCACAACAATTGATTAAATATAATGTTTCATATTGGAAACATTATTGTTTTCTTTTGCTTTCCTCCTACATTAGTTTAGGACAATGGAACCCCATTTAAGAACAATGACATGAAGAAATTATTGGAAACATTTCATATTCAACACCATATTTCAACTCCATATTATGCAAACTCAAATGGTCAAGCAAAATCAACTAACAAGACTCTTGAATAGATCTTATGGAAAATGATAAATAATCATAATAAATATTGGCACACTCAATTAACCCATGCATTGTAGGATTATCATACAAGTATTAGAACATCTAAAGTAAACACTCCCTACAACCTTGTTTATGGTGCCGAAGCAATAATTCCCTTGGAGTAGGAAATTCCTTCATTGTGAATTGCTCTTAAAGGGCTTATCAATGACAATACCTATAAAGAGAAATGATTGAATCAGCTTGAAATACTTGATGAACAATGAATCAATGCTCTTGAGAATCTTCAAGCTTATTCCAAAAGAATGCAATGTAGTTATAATGATCAGGTCATCCCTCGTGCATTTAACAAAGGAAATTTGGCGTTGTATGAGAATCACTATAATGTAAATGCCGCCGTGAATGAAAAAGTAAAATTCAGCCCTAATTGGATAGGACATTATGTCATTGAAGAAAATTATGGGTTTGGTGCCTATGCATTAAAAGAAATGGACAATATACCTCTAAAATAACAATTCGATGCATTTGCTTTAGTACTAAACCTAACATTTTCTCTGAATAAGTATGTTATTAATAAAGTGTTATTAGATTAAGTAGATAGTGTTCTCTTTTAATCTCACATTTCTTTATTCTTTAAAAAATGAACTTGGTGTTTCTTAGAGTCTAATATGATTATTGAAGTTAATTTGAATGATTACTTTAGTTTGCATACTATTTGAATTCATCCTATGTGTTTTGTTAGATTATATCATTTATATGCATTTAATGTTACGAAATTAAACCATCAAGTGCATTTAATTTAACATGGAATACTCAATCACAATGTAGCATCTAATTTAAAATTAAGAGGTTTAATTAGATCACATTAAAATTAGATCATGGAGATATTTATTAAATTTTCTAAGTATATTTGATAAATCACATTGACATCTAATTCAACATAAGATCATAAGAACAAAACAAAAATACCCATATATATTGTAAATAAAGAGTTCAAGTACATATATATACAATTCTAGTGGGGTCTATGACTACTAGACCCCTCAAGGCCTGGTGGTGGAATCTATTGAGATATAGTAGAATATGATCATGACCTACTCATGGATGCCCATAGACCCTCCACCAATCCAACCACTCTCACCACCCATAAGAGTTCCTCAATGTGCTATCACTCTATCTAATCTCTATCTCCCTATACCCTAGCAAGCTCCCCATATAGCCTCAAGAACTCTGCTCATAGGGAATCCTCCATCCTACTGTCAATCAAACCTCGAGATGCTAAGAGTGTTGAAAGATTTTCTAGAACTCTATCGGAACAAATGGTTGCACTCTCATATGTAGTGCCTAATCTCGGTATTGAATCAAAGAGGTCTACACATTTCTCACAGAAAGTTAGGGCATGTAATTTGATAGTATATCATCCTTTGCATGCAAGGGAGGTACTATCTTAGTGGTCACTCGCTGGTAGAGCTCACACCACTCTCATGTGGACCATACAGGATAGAAATCATAAAAGGTATTAGTACACATCATCAGATATATAAAGCATATACATAAAGATATAAGTGTAATGAAAAAATAAATATCACATCAAAACCTAAATCTCTAGTCCACTAGTCAGGGTATAACCGTGTATCAATGATCCCCTCCTATGCTAGAAGTGTGGATGGACCACTATTGCTAGCATCCCCATGGTCATGAATGTGGATCTCTGTTGTAGCTATTGCACATGATCTAGTGACCCATGTAGGAGGTGGATCTCTCCTCTTGGGGGCAACTGGATCCTCATTTGTCTCATTAGTATCCTCACTCATAGACTAGGTATCCTCCAACTCCTCATCCTCCTCCTCATCTAGAAATATATCAAGAACTATATCGTCCTCATCTATATCACCATTGACCTTCTCATTGTCCCTATCATCTATAAACCTAAGAAGAAGTCCTACATGACTTGTAGGGTGATGTCTCAAAAATACATGGGATGGTCATGCTCCAACCCACCACTAGTCATAGGTTGGTGTAGTACCTACATCATCAACATCAAAGACTAGGGGAATATCATGGTCCTCATCCTCTAAATCATTAATGTACACATTATCAATAGTAAGATGATGAGTGTCTTCGTGTTTAGGGGCATTCCATGTCACTGATCATAGATACCTAGGTCAAGTGTAGGGTGGAACCTATATCTTTCTAAATTGACACATGACAAATCATAATAGAAAGGTCTCACTATATAGTCATGTTGCCCTAAAAAAATTGGTCCTACTGAAGTATGACAATCTCGTGTCTCTCATCTGCCCACTATGGTATCTTGAGATATTGTCTCCATGAGATATCACCCTCATCTAAGCAATCAAATGTAATCCACAAGTGAAGAAAGTCTCCCTCCTACCATAAAACCTTAGTGCATAACTATAGGCCCATGGATAGCCCATCGTAGGATGACTTGTGCATCTAGTGCATGTGATATAATCAAGACACCATACCTGTATGAGTGTACAAATGTAGTATATTGTCAAGCTCTTGGTAAACAAATTTCCTAATAGTCATGGTTTCTATGGTAGGATGACTTGTTTGTCTAGTGCATGTGATATAATCAAGTCACCATACCTATAAGAGTGTACAAATGTAGTATATTGTCAAGCTCCTGGTAGAAAAATTTCATGATATCATAGTAGAGATAGGCCAAAATACTGTGACCACAAGTATAAATAGCCTGATACTACTCCATGTTCTGAATAATTTGAACCAAACCTTCATCTAGGTGGTGATGGAACCACTTAAAATTTTTTCTTTGGTTCCATGTTTACACTTGCAATACTTGGCTTTGACCCTCCTTTCAGGATTAGGGTTATGTTCCTCATCATCGTTTTAGGGTTTGTGTTTCCAAAACCCTTCAAATTTGACCTTCGAGTCTAAACACCCTTGCAGTTCTATTTTTGCATTGACCTAATGCTCCTGGTCTTCAGTTTTATAATTCACCACTTATGCCATTAGAATCATTATCCTTACCAACCTCTTGGGTTTAGGTTTTTCAGTCACCAAATGCCCCTTTTCAATGCACAAAATTTTCCTATGGTTGGGCTTGAAATTTCATTTTTAATGACTTAAATCTTAATTTTTCATGCCTAAGGGTTAAATTGTTGTCGACCTAGTAACGGCCCTCTTATAAAAATTAACATTTGCGGCATGTGCAAATTTTAGTTTTAAGATGACCATTCGATCATCGCAGGTGAATCTCGACTGTTCCCCACACACCTGTTTTGTTTTACTGTTCATTAAAATATTTAAACGGGTTGGCATATGTTTGCCATGTGTCACATTAGGTGGTGGGAAAAATGCTTCCACGAGGTTAGTAGGCAGACCCTGGAGAATGATCAACGATAAATGTTTCGACACATGTCTTCATCTGAATGATTCCCTATACACCCATCCGTTTAGCACATTAAGGATACTCAATCATAGGGTTGGCAGGCACTAGACACATGTAGAATTTATGTGGTGGGCCACTATCTTCTTGTGATTGGAGAATGACATCTAAGGGAAATATACAATGGTTGTTGGGTGACATGTTCAAATATCCACCACTCCCCGCCACGCCACCAGGTTTTATTTAATAATTATAAAATATCATGATCTAGTGGGCATGATGACACCTATTACTTCATGGAGGGATCCACTAGGCTTTGGAGATGGTGTATGCATTATAAGGACAAAGATAAACGGTTGATGATGGGTGATGTGGGTCAATCCTGACCACTCCCCACCATCCCATGAAGGGCCCACTTGTATGGGTATGTGCAGGATCATGATGGGCCAAAAAGTGGCAATACGATGGGTATTTGTAGGGTATGTGGTTGATGAATTTTTTTTTACCCAAAATTGATGAAACAAAAAGGGTTTTTAAAGGAGATTCTTATCTTTCCACGAATATAAATTTTGCTTCACTTTGAATTTAATAAATTATTATTATTCATTTTCTATTTGAATTACGACTAAAGTCATGATTGATAGGTTGATTCAAAAACATCTATAGCTTTCAAATGGTATCACATTTTTGAATCAAACATGTGTCACATTCTATGCTTCACATACTATAGGATTAAAAAAAAATTAAATTTCATGAAGTTTTGACCAAGTTAAGGTGGTCACACATACGAGTTTTATATTTTCAAAAGTTTTAATAAAAATTCATAATTAGTTATTTACTTGGAAAAAAATTACAAAAAAGTATGCATCACATCTGAACATGAGTCCTCTACTTATATCTAAAATCTTATAAAAAAAATATCATTTTATTGTTTTTAGTGTGGTTAGATAGACACCTACTTCTTATTTTTTCCCTTAAATTTAAGTACTACTGCATTGAAATTTCAAATTTTTAGCAAATAGATTTTTTTCTTTTTAAAGTAAACCTAGTAGTTTAGAAACTACATTCACTTTTCTATAGATTCTATTCTTACATATATTTGAAATAATATAGATAACTTATTCAAATTTTTATGTCAAGTTGCCTAACTTTGATTTTTCTGATTTTTTTGCCACTTAAGGGCCTATTTTTTCCATCGTGATCCTGCAAATACCCGTATCTCCTATTTCTTAGTAGGCAAGCAGATGACTACCACATGGAAAATTTCAAAGGATCTGATGGACTCTAGTGGACATAAGGTGCTACTATAATATTGGTTGAGACTATTCTAAGATAAAAATGGTGCCAAATTAAAACCAATTGTTGGGCACACATGAGATTTGGTAAATAATTTTGATTATGGTTGTCAAATCTTTCAAGTGTTGGTACATGTTCGAAGGTGAAATTCAAGTAAGGTAGAGTATGAGTTGATATTATGAGGTTAATTCATGATTTCTCCTCACTATCTTACTATGATGAATTGCAAGAAAACTAATTCCCATGGGTGAGCGGGTAAATGTGACACAACAGGTTTTGTTAAATGCTAAGTGTGTGATTAATGTATAACTCAAGTTAGTGTATACTCACTTTAGTTTTTTGATTAGGGAGAAGCATCAAGTTCTTGCATTTAATTTTTTCATAATTAATCATCTTGATTAATTATCCATTGATTTATCTCAAAGTATGATCGATTGCTAAGGTTCAAAGTCAAAGTAATTGATTGCCAGTACTCTAACACAAGATTTCTTGGAACATTAATGTAGACACTCTCCAATTGCTCTATTTAGTGAAGATTTCCCACTTTTTATTATCACCATTTGTTGTTTTCTAGAATTAAGAGTCTAGGAGTAAGTGTGTAAAGTTTTCTTAGTAACTACAAAAGTTGACCTAGCTATTTTTACATTAGGGGTGGTGTCTTTGTCTTGAAGAAATTTGATAAGTTGTTATGTAAAGAAATGGGTAAGGTAACTATTTCTATCAGCCTTGTCTGAAGGTCTAGGAGACTCAACCCTCTTGAGTCTTAGGGTGACTTTCCCCAAAATGAACATGATATGCTTCAAGTCCCTGTGAATCTAAAGAAGAAAATAAGGTTGATAAGAAGTCTACACAAGGTCTTCTCAAGCACGCTTATCATCTAAGAAGCTAAATTATGTCGGAGGAATTGTTCAAGGGTGATGAGAAGAAAATTGATAGGCCTGAGAGGGAAGCTATGAGAAAGAATAAGTATCACCGGGCTTATATGGGATGCCATCATTCTCCCATTGAAGTCTCAGATGATTCTTCTGATAGTGGAGTTGAAACTTATTCAGGCTACTGCAAGTATCTCAGGTCCATGACTAATTTGATTGATTCTAAGGAAAAGGTTGTAATGGCTAGTCCACTTTCAATAAGGACACCAAGTGGGTGTACTTACTTTGTTATTGACAAGGAAAATTAGCACTCTATTTCCTTTTTGAGTTGGTGCTCATTTTTTGGTCCTTTGTGCTAACTTGTTTCCTTTGGCTAGTGGGTTTTTGTTTATTTGTGCCTTTGGTACTGATGGTGACACTTCCTCGTTCGATGTGAACTTACATGTTTTTGGTGTTGTGATACCGACACCTTTTGGAAGGCTAGTAGGTCTTCTTTGACTAACGTTTTTTTGGGGTTTTTCTTTTTATTTTCCCTTGCCCAACAAATGATTGCTTGAAACTATTTGGGAAATATTTCACATTCTGGTGAAATTCATTTTGAAATAAAAGTGAAATGAAATCTATAATTCAGCCTAATTCTTGTCACTCCCTTGTCTTATAAAAGAGATTTCAAGGCTGATTATAGATAGAGGTCAGTGGGTAGTTTTTTCTTGGAAGGGGCCACACACAGAGATAAAAGAGAATACTAAACTCTCTGGTAATATGTTTTAGGGATGAAGTCAGTCGATATATGCATAGTTCTCTAATAATGATAGTGATAACATATACAATGGAATGTTATAAAGTCTCTATAGTTCACTCTCCTATGTACATATTATACAAACTATGAATGATATAATCAATGGTTATATTATTTCTCTCTATTGGTTTGCAGTAGATGTATTGCTTTATTCTTGCTTAAATTAGTTCAATGAATGGATGTAAATGCTTGAATATAATAGTAGGTTTGAAATAAGTCATGTATGAGGATGCTAGTAAGAAGTAAATGGTGGATATGTTAAGTGGGAATACTGTAATGCAGTGTTTTCAATGCTTTGGTTTTTATCATGTGCTATCTAATTATGTGGCTATTAGGTTTAACTTCATTCCAGGAATATGGCACTAGATTGAGTAGAGTAATTATGCAGCAATTGTGGTGACCAATTCAATAACTGATCACAAAATTTAAATCAACTTATTTATCAATCTTACTATGGGTGTCTATGAAATTTAAGGAAGTACATTTTCTCTTGTTTGAGTTAGACACTGCCATGAAGGCTAGCCAAACCTTTAGGGTATTGTGTTTGTTAAACATTTAAGGAGAATCATCTATTTACCATGTGTTTAATACCTAGACACACTGGTATTTATAAACACATTTTTTGGGATTACCCTCCTGGGTTTCACAGAGTCCAAAGTGTAGGGGAGAAACAGTTACATATCAAATCTTCCATGTGTTGGAAAATCCTTACTTTCACTAATAATTGAGTTCTACCAAGTTCATAGGTAAACTGTAAGATTAAGTTTGGTTCATAAAAAAATAACCAATAGAAATGGTGACTCCATTGGGGAGAAATTTGGAATTTGGTTGCAGACTATCTTATCAAAGAGTCATTAAAATATTGAAATATTATTTGTAAGTAGAGGTTGGAAATGGTGGTGTCTTATTTTCCCATCTGAGTTACTAAAGTACTCACTAAAAGTGGGTCGTGACTCCAAAGAACTATATGCCAATGAAAATTTTTTGAGAAAAAGGAAGCTGAAAGTGAAATCAATTGGTGAAACAAACTTCATATTGTTGAAGTTTGATGCTCTACAAAGGAGGTGGAAAATCTATGCAAAGAACCTGACAAAGCATAATTTAGAATATCTACAAATATATCTAGGTACTTTCCCCTATTTTAGTTTGCAAGAAGAAATAAATTTGTATGAAATCGATTTTTATAGATGTGGAAGAAACACTTTGTTCCCTATTAAGTCAATTAGTGGTAGATATTTTACATACTTCTAAGGTGAAATTTTGTATTATCTAAATTGGGTGGAAGAAATATTCTTATCTATGAAAATTTCCTTTTAGAAAGCTTTAAAGCATGCAAATGTTTAAGCTATGCATTTTTTATAATCATGATGAGGCAGTTTATCATCAACTATGAAGTTGATATTTGAAGAGTGAATAAAGATATAAGAGAAAAGTATCATTTCCCTATATTTCCTTGTGGAACATCAAGTAAAAGCATGTTAGATATGCAATTCCTATTGTGCCCTCAAAATTTTTCTATTGAGAGATATAATCCATTAAGTTTTGGTGGTATTCAAGGTTTTCCTAACAAGATTCTTGATGATATTAGAAAACAATTACCAAAATTTATAGGGAAAAGTTATGAGTTAGCTTCTAAACACCTAAATGCATTCATAAATTTGATTTCTGATTTTGTGATAGATCATGAGGATGTTGTCATCAAGGTTTTTGCTTAGTATTTAAAAGAAAATGCTAGAGACTGGTTCTCATATTTAGCAGTGTGTTCTATAGCTTCATGGAATGATTTCATGATAGTGTTTGTGGAGCAATTTGGTGATAGGATTAATCCAAGTGTGATAAGAAAGAGGTTTATGGAAATCAAAAGGGATGAGGAAGAGTTGGTTCCTTCCTTTAAGCTCAAATTCATGAAAGTAGTAAAAGATATAATTCCCAAATACTTCAGACCTAATGATGTAGAGTGTTTGATTGTGTATCTTGGTGCTTTTGGCAATAAGATGAGTTATTTATAAGAGATAAGGAACCTAAAACATTATAGTAGGAATATCACATTGCTATGGATACTGAAAACACTATGAAATACTCAATGATGAAGGGATATATGGCTGCAAGTGTTTGTTGTCCGGATGCACATCATGAAGATGAAATGAATAAGGATGAAAATGATGATCAATGTAATGATATTTTTTATGTCTCATTTTATCCATTCTCAAAACATATTGATCATGAAAAAATTCATAATAGATTTCAACAATGTTTAAGTAATGATGATCCAGAGTTGTTAATTCAAGGGTTGTCCAAGATAAAGAAACATGAGGAATCACCATATAAGTTTTTAGCAAGGTTTTTGGATACCTTTCTGGAAATTCCTAAAAGGTTATGACCTAAAGATTCAATATGCATTAACAGATTCCATGACATTTATGAGCCAGGGCTTAGTGCCTTGTACAAGGAATTAAAACCTTAGGATTTTGATTAGATAATTGATTGGATCAGAATTGTTGAGGAGGATAAATATGACTATGAACAGAAAATGAGATCTCAAAGTGACAAGGGTGCTAAATTTATTGAAAAAGATCAAGGTTTCACCCAAGAAGTGGGTAGGGATGTTTCTGATAATGGATGTTTTCATAATAGTATGGATGATGATATTGTCATACATGAAAAAACTGTTGATGTACCTTTGAAGGTTGATAACCAAGGTAGTGAAGATGAAAATTCTAATTACTCTCATGAGGAATATGACTGTGTCAATAATCATGAAAATTTTCCCTCACCAATGGATAATAGATTGAATGTGATGGATTTTTGCAACACAATTCAACTATTTCAAGATTGGAATATCTTGATGATATGATTGGTGATGAATTTGAAGACAAGAATATCTATACTCAGATTTTGGAGCCTAAATTTAGTAATGGGATTGGTAATGCTAGTCACTAGGGTCCTATTTTTGAATGTTTATATGAAGAAGAGATGGGATGTACATATTTTATGATAGAGATGGACATGATCATTTTTAGCCAAAGTCCTACCAAGGAAGGAAATGAAAAATCTACTTGGTTGAACATAAGAAATATGCAAGTTGCAATCAGCCTTGCACATATGAGTCAACAAAATTATCACTTAATGGTGAATTTGAATACCCTACTACCAATCATATCGAATTTGAACTAGTTGATCCATCCTTTGAAACATTTTTTTTGAAGTTGAACAATAATGGGAAGGGAGAATTAAATTAAGAACTTGAAATGGAGATATTTTTTGATGCCTAGGATGGAGTGGATAATGGTCTTTGTGGAAATTTCCCTAATTTAAATGAAAAAAAAAGCACTGAGGAGTCTTGTGAATCAATTTCTCAGGAAAATGAAGCATTTGGAAGCATGACTAGTTTATGTTGCTCTGATGAATGTGAACACTAGCTTGAATAGAAGCTTGTGTATGAATGTTTCTTGTTCATCACACAAAATGAATATGATATTTTCCTTTATAATGCTAGTGATCAAGTAGATTATGAATTTTTTACTTTTCGTGTCAAGCTAGATGGGCATTTGGTGGAGTATAGCTGTAAGCTAAGTCAGATAGAATACTCCATTAATCATTTGTTTTAGTTAATGATTGATCAAAATTCATAGCTATACATGAATAATAGTAATAACAATAAGTTCATAATGCCTAGGACTAGTGACCAAAGCATGATTAGGGGATGGGAAATTCATGAGAATATTTTCAGCCTTAGCATGATATAGATAGTGGAAAATAAGGTTTTTGATGGAGGCAAGTATCAACCCAAAGTTTAGTGGCTTGGGGCCACCAAGTAAAGTTGAAGCCTAGTTAGATTGTAGGGTGCATATTGAAAACTTGTACCTTAGAGGAAGGCTTCATACATGAATAGAGATTGAATCTCTTGGTTTATGTTTTTGTAACTTATGTAAAAGATGTACATATGTTGGTTGTTTTGGTTTGATCTTCTTGCCTAATCTGGGTAGGTCCTAGTTTCATTTTCTATGCTTGGTCTACTTGACCTGAGATTCTTGGATCTCACCATGCCTACGAGAGGCATGTGTGCCTAACATGAGCCACTAATGGAACCCCTTAGAAGATGTCCTTTGGTTCCATGTTTACACTTGCAAAAACCCTTCAAAATTGACCTTTGAGTCTAAACACCCATGGGTGTTCTATTTTTTCATTGACATGATGGTCTTGGTCTTCAATTTTATAAGTCACCGCTTCTTCCATTAGAATCATTATCCTTACTGGCCCCTAGGTTTAGGTTGTTGGTCACCAAATTCCCCTTTTCAGTGTTTAAAATTTTCATATGGTTGGTCTTTAAATTTCACTTTGAATGCCTTAAATCTTAAGTTTTCATCCCTAAGGGTCAAATTTCCATCGTCCTAGTAATGGCCCCCTTTTTGAAGTTAAAATTTGTGGCATGTGTAGATTTTAGTTTTAAGATGATCATTTGATCATTGCAGGTGAACCTCAACCATTTCTAACACATCCATTTGGTTTTTCTATTCATTAAAATATTCAAATGAGGTAGCGAGCAGTCTCCATGTGTCACATCAAGTTGTGGGACCAGTGCTTCCATGAGGTTAGTAGGCATAGCTTTGAGAAAGATCAATGACAGATTTTTTGACATGTGTCTTCATCCAGACCATTCCCTACACACCCATTCATTTTGTGCATTAAGGATAATTAGTCACATTGGCTAGCGAGAATTGGACATGTGTAGCCTTTATGTGGTGGGTCTAATATCTTCTTCTGATCGAAAAATGACATCTAAGGAAAATATACAATTGTTGTTGGATGACTTAGTCAAATTTCCACCATTGCCCACCACCCCAATGGGTTTTATTTAATACTTATAAAATATCACAGACTAGTAGGCATGATGACACTTATTGCTTCATGGACGGACCTACCAAGCTTTGGAGATGGTGTATGCTTTATAAGGATAGATATCAATGATTGATGATGGGTGGCATGGGTCAATGTTGAACACTCCCCACCATCCTGTGAAGGGCCCACTTGTATCTCCTATTTCTCAATGGGTAAGTGGGTGACTTCCATGTGGAACATTTCAAAGGCTCCAATGGAATCTAGTGGAGATAAGATGCTAGTGAAATATTGGTCAAGATTGTTCTAAGATAAAAATGATGAAAAATTAGAACCAATTCTTGGGCACACATATGATATTTGGGAAATACTTTTGATTGTGGTCATCAAATTTGTTAGGTGCTAGTACACGTGGGAAGGTGAAATTGAAGTGAGCAAGAGTGCAGGTTGATATTTTGAGGTTAAATCATGATTGCTCCCCACTTTCTTACTATGATGAATTGCAAGAAAATTAATTCCCATGGGTGAGCGGGTAAATATGACATGACAGGTCTTTTCAAATGCTAAGTGTGTGATTACTGTGTAGCCTAAGTGAGTGTCTACTCACTGGAATTTTTTGTAGCATGCATTTAGTTTTTTCATAATCAATCATCTTGATTGATTATCCTTTGATTTATCTAAAAGTATGATCGATGATTGAGGTCCAAAATCATAGTAAGTGATTGCTAGTGCTCTCACACAAGCTTTCTTAGAACATTAATGCAGACACTCTCCAATTGCTCTATTTAATGAATATTTCCTACATGTTATTCTCACCATTCATTGTTTATGAGAATTAAAAGTCTGTGAGTAAGTGTGTGAAGTGTTCTTAGTAATTGCAAAATTTGAGCTAGCTATTTTTACATTAGGGGTGATGTCTTTGTCTTGAAGAAATTTGATAAGTCTAACTGTTAAGAAATGGATAAGGTAAGTGTGTCATCAACCTAGTTTGAAGGTCGAGAAGACTCAATCCTCTTGAGTTTCAGGGTGACACTCCCTAAAATGAACAAGATATTCCTAAAGTCCATGTGACTCCGAGGAAAAAAACAAGGGCTAATAAGAAGTCCGCACGGGGTGTTCTCAATAATGCTTATCATATGAGAAGTTGAATTATCTTGTAGGAATTGGTAAAGGGAAAGGAGAATAAAATTGATAGTCCTGAGAGGGAATCTATGAGAAATAATAAGTGTCACTAGCCTTATGTGGGACATAATCGTTCTCCCATTGAAGTCTCAGATGATTCTTCTAATAGTGGAGCTAAAACTGATTTAGGCTACCACCAGTATATCATGTCCATGATTGATTTGATTGATTTTGAGGATGTGGTGGTAATAGATACTCCACTTTCAATAAGTACACCAACTAGCCGTATTTACTTTGATGTTGACAAGGAAAAGTAGCACCCCATTTCCTTTTTAAGTTGGTGCTTAGTTTTTGGTCATTTGTGCTAGCTTGTTTCATTTGGCTGGTGGTTTTTTGTTTATTTGTGTGTTTTTATTGATGGTGAAACTTCTTGGTTCAATGTGAACTTACATGTTTTTGGTGTTGTGATAGCGATGCCTTTTGGAAGGCTGGTGGGTCTTCTCTATCTAACAATTTTTGGAGTTTTTCTTTTTATTTTCCCCTATCCTACAAATGATTGCTTGTAATTTTTTGGGGAATATTTCACATTTTGGTGAAATTAATTTTGAAATAAAAGTGAAACAAGATGTTTAATTCAGCTCAATGCTTTTTGCTCCCTTTCCCTACAAAAGAGATTTCAAGGATGATTACAACGAGAGGTTAGTGTGTAGTATTTTCTTGGAAGGGGCTACACACAAAAATAAAAGAGAATACTAAAGTCTTTGGTAATATTTTTTAGGGATGAAGTTAGTCAATATGTACATAGTTATCTAAGAATGATAGTGATAAAATAGACAATGTAATGGTATAAAGTCTCTACTATTTTCTCTCCTATGTACAGATTATACAAACTATGAATGTTATAATCAATGGTTATCTTATTTGTCTCTATTGGTCTCCAATAGATGTACTACTTTATTCTTTCTTATTAGTTCAGTGAATGGATGTAAATGCTTGAATATAATAGTAGGTTTGAAATAAGTCATGTATGAGGATGCTAGTAAGAAGTAAATGGTGGAAATGTTAAGTGGGAAGACTACAATGCAATTTTTTCAAGGCTTTGGGTGTTATCACGTTTAAAAATTGTTATCTAATTATGTGGGTATTAGGTTTGAATCTCTTCCAAGAATATGGCACTAGTTTGAGCAAAGTAATTATGATGCAATTGTAGTGACCAATTGAATAGTTGATCACAAAATTTAAATCAACTTATTTATCAATCTTATTTTGGGTGTGTATGAAATTTAAGGAATAACATTTTCTCTTGTTTGAGTTAGGAACTACCATGAATGTTAGCCAAACATTTAGGTATTGTGTCTATTAAACATTTAAGGAGAATCATCTATTTGCTTTGTGTTTAATGCCTAGATACACTGGTATTTATAAACACATTATTGGGGATTACCCTCTCGGATTTCATAGAGCTCAAAGTGTACAGGAGAAAAGGTTACATATCAAATCTCCCATGTGTTGGCCAATCCTTACTTTTACTAATAACTGAGTTCTGGAAAGTTCATAGGTAAATTATAAGATTAAGTTTGGTTCATAAAAAATTAACCAAAAGATGGGACACTCGTATGTCTAGAACCAATGTGAGTGTTGTGGTGATAATCATAATTTGTTGAGCCAGTGGCGTATGCATGTGTAGAAGCCATTGAGCTCAACACGGGGCATGATAATCGACTCCTAGATGGTGCACCCTAGACAATACAATATATCATCCTACATCTCCTTATGTGTGCGCTCATCCATAGAGTGTACAATCTTTCCCCTAATTGGTAACCATAGAATGTGATGTATTTCATCTAATTTAACTATCATCTCATTGGTAAGTAGATAAAAGGTGCAGGTGTATGCATCACACCTCTCTACTAAGTCTAGAAACATGACATTGTGGTACCTCATAAGTGGCATGGTGTAAACCCTAAATAATCATGTATCCTATAAGATACAAATCTCCTCCTTTGATATTCATGTTAGGTGTCAAAGGAAACATGATTGTTTCCCTCTGAGATGTTGGCGAGCTCAAGGTGGGATCTAAATAAAATAATAAACTAAGTAAATCCTAAATATAATCATTAAATAATTAGAAAAAGTACACTAAAGTTGCTCTAGGACACTTTACAACCAATTTGGACACTTATGCCATTTTTTGAATGGGAAGTCTTGGAGACCTTAGAAAATTATGGACACTTTGTGCCAAAGTGGGACAGTTTGCATGAATGTGAGACACTTTGTGCCAAAGTGAGGTACTTTGCGCCAAAGTGGAACACTTTCTAAAAAATATGGACACTTTGTGACTATTATTTGTAGGGTCCTAAAAATAATAAAAATACATGAAAATGTATTGCAAATACACAAAAAACAATGAAAAAGTAGTGGAAAATCCACTTGTCGTATGTTGGTTCGCTTATCATGCTACGTCATCACGTAGTAGGCAAAGTCTAGGAGGATTGTAGGTTTGTCTACTCGACATCCTCGATCACTCTACACTAGGGTAAACTTCAAAGAGGTAAAAGTCAAAATGAGATAAAATGTTATTTTCATTCATATATATACCTAGTTTTATGATAAAAGTTATGTATATTTTACTTTATGTATATTTCATTCAAATTAACATATTGGGGGCTAGAGAACTCATTTTTTGATGTCATTTGGTGCATTGGAATCATAATTCCACTCTCAATCTCATCAAATTTCTATCGCTTTGTGGTATGGTACATGGAAATACCCTATGATAAGACAAAGGTAATTCAATGTGGTTTTGTGGCTAGCCTATTTCCACCTTCATAAATTAAGTGGACTCAAGGGGACATGCATCTACCCTCAAATTCTTGTCTATAGATGTTTGTTAATAGGATTTTTGAATGACTAATGAATCTGTGTTGCAGAATGTAGTTCCTAACATTATGGTTTTGTAGATAACTATAGTGGGGGCTTTATTATCCCTAATCAATCCATATAAGTATCCTTTTATAAAGTATGTTAGAATTATTTTAGCTTGCATATGCATGTAGTGTCATATGACCACTAAAGTGGGGGCTAAATGTAGTGTAGAAATTTGTACCCCCTTTCTAGGAGAAAGTACAATTCAGACTTATTTGGACCTATTTTGGTGTCCTGTTTATTAATGCATTTAAAAATCCCATCAGTAGGCCCCTAATACCCATTTATCATGTATCCCAAGGCCTATTTTACTTAAAATTTATTTAATTCCCAACACCACAACCCACATTGAATAAATGTTATGGATCAAATTAATGCCTTGACAAGGTGAATGGGTCCTAATTAAGTTCCTTGAACTCAACTTTTAATATGTTTTTAGTAAAATTTTAATCTCTCAAATTTTAATTTTAGATGTCAAATTTTAGGATCTAATAATTGGGAAATTAGATAAGAAGCCTATCAAACTAAGTCTCACATTCATTTAACAATAGAAAGACCAAAAGCAAGGAAGAGCAATTCACATGAGATCAATATTTCATATTCAAGATAAAGGAGAAGAATTCAAAAGTGAAGTCTTTGAGTAGAATTTGAGTTATTTTTGCAGGTCTTCAAGCTCCTTTTGTTATCAATATCAAGCATTTACAAATGATTTATGATAGTTTCCTACAGAGGGGTATGTGTAGGATCATCATGGAAAAAACATGCCCTTGAGTGGCAAAAAATTTAGAAAAATTAGAGTTAGGGAACTTGACATAAAAAATTGAATAAGTTATCTATATTATTTCAAAAATATGTACGAATAAAATATGTAGCAAATTGAATATAGTTTCTAAACTACTAGGTTTATTTAAAAGAAAAAAATCTATTTATGAAAATTTGAAATTTCAATGTAGTAGCACTTAAATTTCAAGGAAAAATAAGAAGTAGGTGTCCTGTCTGACCACCCTAACCACAATAAAATGATAATATTTTTTATAATATTTTAGATATAAGTAGAGGAATCATGTCTCGATGTGATGCATATTTTTGTAATTTTTTCCAAGTAAATAATTAATTATGAATGTTTTATTACAAATTTTAAAAAATATAAAAACTCATCTGTCTAACCACCTTAACTTGGTCAAAACTTCATGAAATTCAATTTTTTATTTTTTAATCCTATAGTATGCAAAGCATAGAATGTGACATATGCTTTAGATTCAAAAAATGTGATACCGTTTGAAAGCTATAGATGTTTTTCAATCAGCCTATCAATTAGGACTTTAGTCGTAATTAAAATAGAAAATTAATAATAATTATTTATTAAATTAAAATAAAGCATAATTTATATTGGTGGAAAGTTTAGAATCTTCTTTAAAAACCCTTTTCGTTTCATAAATTTTGGGTAAAAAAAAGTCATCAGCCACATACCCTACAAATACCTATCTTACTACCACTTTTTGGCCCATCATGATCCTGCACATACCTAGAGGATCATGGTGGATTATAGGTTTTGGGAGGTGCACAAGACATTTAAACAAACCTAATGACTTGTTTCCTAATTGATTCCATCTTCTAAATTATCTCTCTACTTTCAACCTAAGGAAGATATAATTAGATTTATGACTTATTAAGGTGATTTGATGTCTCCTAAAGCATGTCTTCATCATTGTGCATGTTCATTTAGGGATCCTATTCTAACACACTTGAGTAGGCTTTCTTTGCATTATTAGTCTTGCTCTTAGACAAAGTTAAGATTAAGATTGCACATACATTTCATGTTTTAGATATATGTTCTTCATCAAGGTTTAATTACCAAACTTGGGGTTTGATCGAGGTAAACCCATATCCACCAACAAACAAAATTTTTTTTTTTACATATTTTTCCTAGATCCAGATCCAGGAGTGGAGGTATGAAGTTACATGAAGGAATTATAGGTCTTAAAATTCATGTTCAAATTCAGAGTCTTCTGGAAAAGTTTGGCAATACCCATTTGCCCTAGGGAAAATGAGTCTAGGTTTAGCTTGTAGGAACAAATTTTGAAAGGTGTACAACATTTTTTCCTCTAATATTTTCCATATAAAATCTATTGGTTCCTTTATTTTGGTATGTGCAAGATCATGATGGGCCAAAAAGTGGCAATATGATGGGTATGTGTAGGGTAAGTGGCTGATGACTTTTTTTTTACCAAAAATTGATGAAATGAAAAGGGTTTTCAAAGGAGATTCTTATCTTTCCACCAATATAAATTATGATTTACTTTGAATTTCATAAATAATTATTATTCATTTTCTATTTGAATTACGACTAAAGTCATAATTGACAGGCTAATTGAAAAACATCTATAGCTTTCAAATGGTATCACATTTTTTAATCAAACATGTGTCACATTCTATGCTTTACATACTATAGGATTAAAAATAATAATTTCATGAAGTTTTGACCAAGTTAAGGTGGTTAGACATATGAGTTTTTATAGTTTTTTAAAAGTTGTAATAAAAAAACTCATAATTAATTATTTTCTTAGAAAAAAATTATAAAAAATATACATCACATCGAGACATGAGGCCTCTACTTATATCTAAAATCTTATAAAAAAATATTATCATTTTATTGTGGTTAGGTTGCTTAGATAGACACAGGTACTTCTTATTTTTTCCTTCAAATTTAAGTACTATTGCATTGAAATTTCAAATTTTCACCAAATAGATATTTTTGAAAAATAAACCTAGTATTTTAGTAACTACATTCAATTTGTTACAGATTCTATTCTTACATATTTTTTAAATAATATAGATAACTTATTCAAATTTTTATGTCAAGTTGCCTAATTTTGATTTTTCTAGATTTTTTGCCACTTAAGGGCCTATTTTTTGCATAATGATCCAGCACATGTACCCAGTTTTATGGTAAATATATTAGATCCACTTTTGTAGATGATATATTGGAGTTGATTTTCTATTTTAATCTTTCTCCCCAAAGTGTTGTTTGGCCTAGACCCCCATGCTTGCATAAAAGGGAAATTTACAAATTCACACTTTGACTTGACTCATGTCAAGGTTGATAGTAATTTCATTGTGTGGATCTTATTTCCTAATGAATTGAGGAAGAATAGAACCCCTTTTCCTCTTTTGGATCCAATTTTCCATTTTGGGAAACCCTAGGGACACACCTATTTTTCACCTTTTCTCTTTCAAGCATTCTAGAAGATTTTCATGAGATCAAGAGAGAAAGATTATGAGTTCAAGAGAATTTCAAGGCATTCAAGAGCAGATTTATAGAAGAACTATCGCAACAATCAAGATTCATTGTCATGTAAATAGATTCTTGCATCAGGGTTGATGCAAGAAGTTGGGTCTACAAAAAGCTCAAAAAGTGGAAGTGTTTTTGCTGTTTTTTCAAAATTTATCACACTTGAACTAAAAATTTAAGATTCTTACACAATGAATGTTAAAAAAATTTAGTAATATGAAAGTTATAATTTTAATTCTAGTTTTCAAATAAGTAATTTATTCAAATACCCAAATGATAGAAATCAAATTTTCATAGGGATGTATTAAAATCACTTTTTAAAATTCATTTTTTTTTACCATACCATGCACGTGTACAAACACCACTTTTTGAACCAAATAAAAATATTTTGCTAATTCCTTTTGGGGAAAGATAGCTAACAACATAAGAATTGATGAGGATTTTTTTTGTAAATTTTTTTCTAAATATGTTTTTTTCATTGAATTTTTATTGGCCTTAATTGTTGTTTTAAAAAATCAATGTGTACGAACAACATAATTGGACGTAAATTAAAAATATTTTGAATCTTTTGTTCATTGTGTAGAGAATTCTCTGAAGATTGATGCCATATATTTTTTACAAGAAAATTAACCAAAAAAAGTTATTAAAAAAAAATTCTAATATTTCACGTTCATGGACTAGTTTTATTAGAAATTAATTAAAAAATAATGATTATAATCCAATCATTAAAAATATATATATTTGGAAACAAGACATTGTGTTCTCTAATGGGTTTTAATTTTATAGATTTATTCAGAAAAAAAGTCCATCAACCATATTGTCAAAGTTGGACATTTCTCTTGAACCTACCTTAGTTTTTAGTTGCAGGTCAGAGGCTAAGGGTCACGTTTCCAAGCCTTTCCCAAGCCTAAAATTGAGGTAGCATGTGGGTTGAGGATTCAAAATTTTAAAATCATGTATGCATTTTTAAAATTGTGTACGCTTTACAAAATGCATTCATGTTCTTTATTTTCTTTACTATTTAAAAAGTTAAATACTTCGTTACAAAACATGTACGTGTTTTAAAACACATACACATTTCCAAAATTATTTTATTTTTTAAATAAATGACTTGTACATGTTATAAAATGTGTACATGCATTATATAACACACATACGTTATAACACGTACACGTTTTTTAGTGCATACACATTTTTTTAGGATTGGGTACCCAAAGCATAACACATACATATTTTTTTAATAATGCATATGCATTTTTTGCAATATGTTTATCAAGATCCACTCAATAATTCAAGGGAATTGTTTCAAATAAAATTTTAAGATCAAGATGCATGTCCATTGAAGCCATTACATGCAAGTTGCAGATCTGCATTCCAAGGTTCAAACAAAGATTTGGTGAGTTGTGACACATGATTGTTCATTCATTATTCCTTTCATGCTATTTCCTTAGAAGGATTAATTACCAAAACACAATTTGACCAAGAAAAACCCCCATTCACCATGAATAAAACATTTTTCTCTCTTGATTTATGTTTACAGATTTGAGGTGGAAGATCTATTGAAGAGAAAAATTGCAAATTTGTCAGAGTTGCATTTATTGTCATGATTGTTGTAATTTCATGAAAACTCACCTACAAGATTTATTTTTGGCTGTCTAACTAAAAATCAGTGATCTGGGAGTGTAGAAACAACAAAAGAGAACCGATAAACCATTTTCATAGAGTGCCAACTAGGATCCATTTTCCATAGGGTGAATGGGTCCTCAATTAGCTTTGACAAAGCACTTTTGGTGATTGGTACACATCATTCTCCCTTTCTCAGATCTACATTTTGATTTCTAGCTCCATCAGAATTGAGTTTAATCTTCCAAATTAATGTTTTAGATTGCATTTTGGAGTTATTTTGCTATTTTTAATCCTTCTCCCCAAATTTTTTATTTAATTAGGACCATTGTCCTTGTAAAAAAGGAAATATATAGAATCACACCTGTACTTGACTCACCTTAAGGTTGACAGTCCTTTCATTGTGTTGATCTCATTTCCTAATGAAATAGAGGAATACATGTTCATCATAACCCCATTTCCCTTTTTCCCATCAATCCAAAAACCTATTTCATTTTATTTCATTTTGATAAACCTACTTTTCTTTAGTTCATTTTTGTGAACTTGAGTTTGAAAATTAATTTTTTTCTAATTTGTATCCATTTTCACCCTAGATTTAGATCTTGCATTCATTTGCATTTCATTGCATTAAATTAAATCTCATTTTGGGGTTTTAGGATTGCATCTTAGCATTCTTGAAATCTAAAAAATACAAAAAAAAATAGTAATTTTGCAAATAATTTACATAGCATTGCGTCATCATTCATTTGCATTTGAAAATTTAAACAAAATTGCACATCAAATTAGGTCTCCTAGTTTGTCATTTTGTGATATTTTGCATTTTCATTCAACCTTAATTTCACAAAAAAATAAAATTGCACCTTAATGTTTCTAATTAGAATCTGGAAACCATTAGAATCATCTCATAAATCTACAAAAGCAATTTTAGAAACAATAATCTAGAACCCATTCCCCTCTTGGAGGAGTCCTTGATTAGGATCATTTCATGATTTTCTAGGCATTAAAACATATGTTTCTACATTTTATTTTTTTGTTTTTTTAGTTTACAAAATTTTTGTTTAGTGATGTTGATGATATTTAGCTTCATTTGATAAATTTTGTGCATTGTGTGATTTTAAAATTGTATTTACAATAATTTTTTTTCAAATTTTTGCACTTTGTAATCAAAAAATTACCTTTAGAATTTGAAAATTGTATTCTAGGTTATTGCATTGCATTTCACCTTCATTTCCATTTTGCGTGTCTACCAAGTTTTTGAAACTTGTATGAGCTTTACAACTTGGTGTCCTATTAACAATATTGTTCTGAGACATAGTTTGAGACCCATTTCTTCTCATGATAGACCATTTATCATGGATCTTGGGTTCTTTAACTCGTTTACTATTAGTGTTGATAATCAACCCTCTATGGATGATAGCCTTCTAAAACATAGAAAAATAGGTTAGGGTAGGAAGAGGGTTCCCTACAATAAATTCATAACAAAGGAGGTATGATGGACCTATTTCTCTAATTTCATTCAAGTAAATGAGATCCAAATAATGAAATGCCTAACAACCAAAAGGTTAGTCAAATCAAGATATGAATCTGCAAATTTCCTTTTACTTGAGGACAAGGGTCTATGTTAAATAGCACTTTGGGGAGAAAGATTAAAACTATCAAACTCCAAAATGAAAGCAATAAACCGCAAATGAAATTATGTACTCAATACTACTAGAACTAGAAATCAAAAGGAAAATATTATGTAGTAGTCACCAAAATTTCCATTTTGAAGGTCACTGACAACTCCTTGGCCCTATGGTGAATAGATCTTGGCTAGGGATTTGTAAAAATGCTTTCTTGGTTCTTTGCTCCTATGTTTGCACTCTTAGATTTTCAAGTTTCATACTCAAAGAGCTAGAAATAAATCGTGTAGAAGAGTTTCCATGAGATGAAAACTTTCCTTGCAACTTTGAAAACTTTGCAACTTCCTTAAATTTTTCTCTTCAAAGGATCTTCCACCTAAAACCCGCAAATACAAACACAAGAGGAGAAAAATGTTGTTTTTAGTTATGGGGGGTTTTCCTTGGTCAAACATAATTTTAGTATTTAAAATTTGAAATAAAATCAGATAGGATGAAGGAAATGATGAATGAAGAATGCAATGTCACTACTCAACAAACTCTTGATTAAACCTTGGAATACAAATATGCAACCAGCATGAAGTGGCATCAATGGATGTGAATCTTGATCTTGAAACTTTATTTTAAATGATTTCTTAGGATGCTTGGAAGGATCATGAACTCCACATTACCATATTAGCTCAAACAACATGCATGATGCAAGAAAAAATTGTCATGATAATGGAATATTGATTCCTACAATAATCTTCAATAAATATGTTCTTGAATGCCTTGAATTTCTCTTGGTAATGCTCTCTTGAATTCTTTAAGTTCTCATGAAAACTTTCTATCTTGAAAACTCTAGGTGAAACATAGTGAAATGACCTCTTATTTATACATATGTTAGCATTAATTCCTGAAATTCAAATAACACAAGCTGACATGTGAATATGAATTTGAAATCATTAAAATACTACCAAAAACATAGTTTAAATTTAGGTTCTACATGTAAGTGAGGACCCATTTTCCCTATGGAAAATGAGTCCTAGGTCACTTACCTAGGACACACATTCTTCAAGGATGAGTGTTATGTTTAGGAATTTATGAATTTCGGGTTTCCTCTTCAGGAAATGCAATTAACTAGGCTTGAATTTGAATTAAAAGGGACAATTAATGGCAATTAAGATCAATTAAATATTAATGAGGCCCTAGATAAGTGTGAAAGTGTAAACGTACACTTTACAACATTAAAATAAGCCACAATTAAGTCCATTTTAATAAATAAGGTCCTAAAAGTAATGTGAATATCTAAAATACATATTACACCACTAAATTAGGGAACAATTAAGTTTATTTTAATAAATTCAAAATTAAGTGTGAAAAATAGATACTTTTTCCTACACTACATTTAGCCCCTAGTTTAGTGAGAGGATGAACCCATGTCAAACTCACACTAAAGTAGACATTCAAGAAATATGTATGTAGCAATGACAAAGATAATCATACAACATCAAAGACTTGAAAGATCAAGCCTCAATTATCCAATGATCACTCTAGGGTAGTCGAACCTCAGGTTTTCCACTAGGTGATTATCCCAATGGGTGATAAATCATATTGAATCTATTGCTCTGACAACTTTAATAAGGTTCTACAAGACAAGGTTTCATGATTCATAATGCTTAACAAGTTGTGTTATGTTAAGCACCTATGAACAAGGAGAGGATCAATTGGAAAGAAAAGTGTGTTATGCTTGGTGTCCTTGAAGAGGGTTTGAGGATACATAGGGCTTAACAAGCTGTATTATGTTAAGTGTCTATGAACAAGGAAAGACTCCACTGGAAAGAAAGGTATATTATGCTTGGTGGCCTTGAATTTTGGGGTTTAGGCTTCACAAGGTTAACATATTGTATTATGTTAGACACTTATGAACAAAATGAAAATAGTGTTTCGTTTAAATGGATCTTACTTAATTTGTGTAAGGTATTCTTCTTAGGGAACATCATGACTAATATCTCCAAGAGAGGACAAGTCAAGAGTAAAAGATTCACAACTTAGGGAATGAAGTACATCCCATCACCACTACGAGCAAAGTCATACGCTAAGAAATATTGCACTCTTAGAGGACATCAAAAACAATGAAACCACCAAGAAAAGGATATGTCACAGAAAGAAAGAAAATAGCACCATGAAATATGAGAAATGATAAAATATATTGTCAATGTATGCCCCATTTTAAAGAAACTGTTACACCCTTTTTGTGAGAAGTTGCTTTAAAGTAACCAATGTTTAATCCCAAGACATGAGAGCTTACTCAAAAATCCCTATGCGAAGACATATGTTTCTGAAATGAAGCTACATCAAGTAAAAGGAAGGAGGGGTTGCCCAAAAAAACACATAAGGGATCTACGGATTCAGGGTCAATATATATTTGCTACAATGTTCTTATAGAGCTCAAAAACACCATCATTCCCCAAATACTCACTGAATAGGGAGATGACACATAGAAAGAAAAAACAAAGAAAAAGCTTTTGGGTGAACATGGAAGAGACTTAAATTTTTTGAATCCTTCCATCATACCCCAAAGGAAAACACAAGATAAGTGAAAAAGATAAACATTTACAACATATAGAAGAATGTAGGTGCAAATAGAGGAATGCAAAGAGAGAGAGAGAGAGAGAGAGAGAGAGAGAGAGAGAGACATCAAACAAAACAATATGGGGGGATCACATTACACACATGCAACCACACATAGAAAATGAAAAATAAAACAATGCAAAATACTAGTAAGGGACATGTGATTCAACCTATAGTAAGTCATCCACATCCCAATCTTATTTAGTATATGTGAAAGTTAGACAACTAGCCAAAGGGACAATGTCAAGTTCCAAACTAGGAAATGATCCAAGTTCAACACTCTTATTAGTAGGATCATCTTTTAAGCTCATAGAAGAGGGAAAAAAATGATTTAATTCATTATGTAGTTCCTCATCAATCTTAGCAATGTTAGTGTCATCATCCAAATTAATCACAATGGGAGGTGTAATGAAAATATCCATAGCATTGTGTTGTTGTTTATGCTGCACCAAGCGTGGAGAGGTATCATGCCTTGCTAGAAACAAGTTTTGGATTTTAATTTTCTATGTTTTTTTGTTCTTCTTTCGCTTGCAACAAATAAGCAAGAAAACAATGTCTACACCTATGCTCTCTAAAATTTTAGTGTATTTTCATTTGATTTTCAAGTTGGGTTTGTGTAGGACCAAGTTTATCAACCATATGTTTTTTTTTCTTCCCTTAAGGGATGAACAAAAGGAACCATGGGAGGTTGTTCAACCTAAACCATAAATTTTTGTAGGGGCTTCTCTCTTACACATCTAGAGTTTTTCACCTAAAAGGAGAAAGGTATCCTACAAAAACTTGGAGGTTCACTAAAGAATAATGCTAGTATGATTGAAATAAGTGTAAATGCAATGTTCTAAATTCAAAGAACTGATAAAATATAATGAATATTAATGCAAAACCTAAGATATGCAATTTGTTTGAAAACACACTGATGCATGCAAAATGACCTAAAAATGCAAGTAAACAATAACAAAAATTAACAAGATTGGAGAGGTGCACCTAGAAATTGAAATGTGATGTAGAGAGGCTCTAGAATCCTATATATTTTGTTGTTGAAGCCCACTAGGCGACTTAGTCCTATTTCGGCAAGATTTTGCCAAAACAGGTTTTTGCCAAATGGGTACTCAGAAATAGAAAAACAATTTTTAGGCCTAGTAGTTGGACTAATTTTCCACAAATGGTGACATAGTCCACTTGGGAATCTCAATAAATTTGGGGTAGGAATATGTAGCTTTTAGTCTGCACTTCTCTTCCTAACAGGTGTCTAGTTCAAATTTTGTAGAAAATGGACTAAAAGAGGTCTCCAAGCTTCAATTAGGGCTTTGTTGACTTGAATGAATTTGATAAGTTGAAAAAACCATTTTATCACTTTCCTCTTTGAAAAATCTGCATAGAAGACCTACAAAGCACACATGAAAAGAGGGAAAAAGGGTTAAGGGTTAGAGAATAGGGGTTTTCCTTGGTCAAACCCCAATTTGGTAATCAAACCATACAAAATGAAATGAAATTGAAAGACAATGATGAATGAACAACACGCAATGTTACAACTCACCAAACCCTTGATGTTGAAATATGAAAATATGCAAGAAGATGTGAGTGCTTGAGAATTATGATTGAATGTAAGCTAATGTGTGAATGAATGCACTAAACTAATTGGGGGTGACAATGACAGAAAAACCCTTTATTTATACTTTATTTTACAGTATTTCTTGAAAATAACACATCACAGGCTGACCTTAAGTTTAAGAGAATAAAATCCCACCAAAAAATTAAAATTATTTTGTTTTTTGTGCCCAGTGGGACTAAGTCACCCCAAGTGGTGACTTGGTCCCACCAAGGAAATTTTATTGGGTGCTAGGGATTGAAATGTATTTAATGTTGTTTAATGGGAATATTCTCAAAAATACACTTAAGTAGGGTTGAAAAGTGCATTAAGGGGTCAAATTACTGATGACAAGTCTAGAAAAGTGTGAGTTTGTTACAACTCTTTACAACACTTTGAAATAGGACTTGGTAAGTGATAAAAAAGGGGCTATTTAAGTGAATTATAATGAAAGTGTCCTAGAAACATGTGAAAGTGGGTTACAACACTTCACAACACTTTTACAAGACATTATAGAATTCTTAATCATTCACAAGGGTCTAAGACCTAATGTGAATGACCACATTACAACATTAAATCTATCCAAAATCAAAACACAATCCATGAGAGAGACTCAAGTGAGCATAAAAATGCCCAACTATAGAGTTTTTGGTAACACATTAACTACCCACTTTAGTGAGAGGATGAACTTGCTTCAAACTCACACTAAAGTAGCCCAACATGTACATAAAAAGTGATCCACATGCATTGATTCTTCATAATATGAGACAACAACAATCAAGAGGGATGGTAAAACCCGTAGGATGGAAAAACAAACATTTGCACACACATGAAAATGATGAAAAAGAATGAAAGAGAGAGAAGGATAAAGAAAAGAGAGTCAGATCAAGCTTCAATGATTTTCCCATCCCGTTGTGGATCAGACTTAGGTTGTTTTCCCAAAAAAAAATCTATACTTACTCTAAGGTGATGAAACTCATGGTTGTCTATTGGGTGAGAAGGCCCAAAAGGTGAGAAACATACACTCATGGCCGGTATGCACTCACACACACATAAGTGGCTATGGGGAAAATTCATGCATCAGAATGGGCTTCCCACTCAACCATACCAAAGTTATGCCGCATGATAACTTTAATAAGGCCCCACAAAATAAAATGACATTTCAAGCTTCACAAGACAAGCAAAACTTTGTATGCTTGGAGCTCATGAACAAACGCGATGGCACTACAAGAATGCAAGCTGTGTTATGCAAGGTGGCCATACAACAAATGCGAGATGCAACATGCAAAAGAATGTTCAAAGGAGTCTTGATTAGTTCATGCAAGGTGTTTGAATTAGGGAACATTGTGTCCAATGTTTCCAAGAGAGGACAGATCAAAGAATAGAAAATTATTAACTTAGGGGATGCAGTGTGTCACGTCAAGCCACTAAGAGGAATGCAATATGCTAAGATAGATCATGCTCATGAAGGAAATCACACTCAATTTCATTCACAAAGTGACAAATGCATCATATGAAATAACAAGGCTACACTAAGAACCAAGAAAAAGGAAAAATACATACGAATAGTGCCAATGTATGCCCCAACTTTAAAGGAATTACTACACACCATACTATGAGCAATTACTTTAAAGTAGCAAATGAAAAATGAAAAAATAAGAAAGAAGACATCAGAGCCAACTTGAAAGCCCTATGCCAAGTCATATGTTTCCAAGTAAGGCTATGTCATGTGAGAAAAAAAGGAAAAAGAGAAAAGGAAAGGGTTGCCCCCAAAATGAAAACACCAAACACATAAGGGATCTATGGATTTGGGGTCAGTATGTTCTTTGTTGCAATATTGTTTAGAGACATCAAAACTGTAATCATTCCTTGAATACATAAAATTGGAAGAATGACACAAAGAGAAAAAACAAAGAAAAAGAAAAATCCATTTGGGTAAACTTGGAAGAGACACAGGATGTCTGAGCACTTTGCATCCTCTATAAAAGGAAAACACAAGAAAATAAAAATAAAAAAGGAAGAAGAAAATGGAAAATATTTTGGGTCAACATGAGAGCAACATTTTCATCTCAGTGCCTTGCATCATCCCCAAAAGTAAAACATAAGAAAAGGAAAGAAAAAGGAAAAGAAAGAGAAAAAGGGGCCTTTTGGGTCACCATGAAAGAGACATTGCGGCCTTAATTCCTTGCATCATCCCCAAAAGGAAAACACAAAAAAAGACAAAAAGAAAAAGGAAAAAGTGATGTATGACATAGGGAAGAAGGAAGGTACAAATAGAGGAATGTCACAGAGAGAGAGAGAACATCAAACAACACATCATAGGGGAACACGATACACACATGCAAACATGCAAAATAAAAAAAAAATGCAAAAGAATAGTAAGGAAAATGCATGTCAACCATTGAAAGAAAATCATGTGCCTCCAAATCTTAATTGGTATATGTGAAAGGTGAATAACGTAGCTAAGGGACAATGACAAATGTATTACTAAGACAAGGCTAGCAACTTCTTGGCCCCACTGAGTGCAAGACAAGAATGAGCTGAGATAGGTGATGGGAGAGGTCATGTAATCGTGATAATGGAATTTTCTACAACTATTAAATGATGAGGGGTTTGGTAATGGTTTATGGGTTTATTGGATATCAATTATTGCCATCAAAATGATACTTGCTCAATATTTCTTTCAATTGGTGGTATTCATCACTCTAATGTCCAAGAGCATGATGATATGCACAATGTGGAACATTAGAATCTTTAGGATAGATCACCAAACTATTCATATGTGGTAATAGTATGAGTCCTTTGTTTATGAACCAAATATTTTAGAGGTGTAAGACGCTATGACTCTCTTGCTCAATTGGGGTTTTTCACCTAAAGGAAAAGAGATAGATCCTACAAAAAAAATCTAATTACTTCACTCAAACTAATGAAAGTATAATGAAAGTATGTCTAAATGCAATGATCTACATGCAAAAAAATGATAAAATTGATTGATTATTTATGCAAAACCTAAGAAATGTGAAGTGTTTGAAAACATAGTGTGATATGCTGAAATGAACTAGAAATATAAACAAATGCAAACAAAACTTAATGAGATTGAATGGAGTGCACCTGGAGATAGAATTTTGATGCTGGAAGGTTTTTGAATGTCTAAAAAATCACTATTGATGACCATAGGGACTCATTCACTAGAGATTGTGAATCAGTCTAGGTTTTGGTAAAATCTACTAAAATAGGTTTCAAGATGTCGGGAACTGAAATCCTCAGAAATCACCTTTTCCAACCTAGTAGTGGGACTCATTCACCAGTGATGGTGAATAATTCCTCCTATAGAAAATTCCACATTCTAAAGTCAACTCTATGGGTCTAGATCTACACTTTTCTTCTTGTCAAGTTGACCAAACTAAATCTACAAAAAATGGACTAAATGTTTTCTCCAAGCTTGAATTAGGTCTTTGTTGAATTGAATAGCTTTGATGACTTGTTGAACATTTTTCAACACTTATTTATTTGACAAATATACCTACAAGACCTACAAACACACATGGAAAGAGGGGGAAAATGGTTGAGGGTTAGAGTATAGGGATTTTCCTTTGTCAAATCCCACATTAGTAATCAAACCCTTGATAAAGAAATGAAATGAAGTAAGAAAGTAGTGATGAAAAAATAACATGAAAGTGTCATAAACTCACCAAACCCTTGTTGTTAAAGTCTGATGATATGCCAATGGCTACTCCAAGATGCTTGATAACTGCTTAATTGAATGATGAAAAATACTTGAATTCTTGAGTGTATGAGATGATTGAGTGAACAAGATGAATGGGTGTGAAAATGGATAGAAAAAAAATTATTTATACACACTTGTGCCCTAATTTTATAAAAATACATCACAAGCTGACCTAAGGTATTAATGAATAAAAACCTGAAATAAATTTGAATTTATTTTTAATTTTGTGCCAAGAGGGACTCATTCACCACCCATGGCGAATGGGTCCCACTCAAGGCAAGCAAGTGGGTGTCAGGGATTAAGTTGTATTTAATGTTATTTGTTCAGTTTATATTCAAAAATACACTTAATTGAGGCCTATAAGTGCATAAAGGGTCCAAATAAAGCATAATAAAGGTGTATTTAGTGATAACAAGTCTAGAAATGCATGAAATCTTGCTACAATACTTTACAACAGTTTAAGATAAGACTTGATAAGGAATAAAAAGAGAATATTTTGATGAATTATAATAAGAAGAGTCTAGAAAAGTGTAGAAATGTGTTACAACACTTCACAACTCCTTCACAAGACATCATAAAGTCTTAATAATTTGAATATTCAAGACCTAATATGAATGTATACGTGACATTACAACAATAAATCTAATCAAAATAAGCCAAGAATCATAGGAAAAAGACCTAAATGACCATGGAAATGTCCAAAGATCTATTTTTCTATGGTGTAGTTGAAAAGTACTTACAATTTCCTTTCACATTCAGGTGATTCTAGATAGAGAGGAAACTTCAATTTTTGTAACTTATAAGGCCTCTTGCATTTTCTAAATTCATGATTTTCTCGAATAGAAGGAGGAGGACCCAAAGTGATCCTATCATCCTTGTCATTTTTATCATGTAAGGGTTGTTCACAAGGAAGGAGAATATTCAGATCAAGAGGGGAATCAAAGATCACTATGCCATCATGACAAAGTCTCCAATAATCTAAAGGAGGCTTGTTGTCATGAGGAGGATCTTGATATCCTAAGTTTAGTTTGTTTTCATCTTTTGGATTTTGTTTGAAAATTTGATGAATTTCATGTTCAGTTGTTGTGTCACATCCTTTTTTACTTAAGATGGCAAAACCTTTGCCATAGGTTTCTTTAAGGTTGATTGGGGTATTTGTAAAAAAAATTTCATAGAATGGTTGAGGTGTTGCTTGTTTAGAAGAACTAGGTCCACCTAATGGAGGAAACTTAGGTCCTTTGTTCGTTTAAGGATTAAGTAACCAAACATATTAGGAGGTGAGACTGTAGCAAGGTCTTGTTGTTTCATGGATGGATAAAAGGATGCATTGGCTTCAAGGTTGTCAAGTCATTCATTTAGGAACTTATTCATGCTGTCATCATCTTCTTCAATAATGTCAACATCATGAGGAGGAAATTCATGAGGATTTGAAGGAGAATGAGGAAGCTCAAGGTCATTAGGATCAGTTCCAAAGGCACAGTTTGACTTGTCAAATAAGGATTTTAATGACATCCAAAACTTATTTAAACAAAAATCCACGATGCAAATGAATGAAAGAAAACTAGATTGAAGAAGTGGAATATAAACAGGAAATCTTGAAACTATGACAGAATGCAATAACAAAAAACTGAAATGTAGAAAATGCTAAAAAAATACCAAAAATTACTATGTAGAATATGTAGAAGGACTAAGTCACCCAGTGTGGCGAATTAGTCCCAGTAGTTATTTTTTTGTGATTTTTCAAAAAAAATTAAATGGAATTTTTTGTTTTTCAGATTTTTAGATGTAGATATAATATGAATATGCATAATTTTTTGAATTTTTAATGAAGTGGAATGCAAAAATTCAAGCTATATGAGATTTTCACTAATGCAATTTTTAAAACCCTAGGATGCAAATTAAACAATGCAATACCTAATGTAATGTTGATGCAAGTTATTCCTAGGATGTAAATGCAATGAAAATTAGAAGTGAGATGTTCAAAAGTCAGGTTCACCAAAATGAACTACAAATTTTTATAGGGGCTTCTCTCTTACATTTCTAGGGTTTTTCACCTAAAAGGAGAAAGGTATCTCACAAAATCTTGGATTTTCACTAAAGTCTAATGCTAGTATGATTGAAATAAGTGTAAATGCAATGTTGTAAATGCAAAGAAATGATAAAAGATAATGAATATTAGTGCAAAACCTAAGATATACAAGTTGTTTGAAAACACATTGATGTATGAAAAATGACCTAAAAATGTAAGTAAACAATAATAGAAATGAAAAAGATTGGAGAGGTGCACCTGTAAATTGAAATGTGATGTGGAGAGGCTCTGGAATCCTACAAATTTTGCTGTTGAATCCCATTGGGACACTTACGCCAAGCTAGGTGACTTAGTCTTGTTTCGGGGAGATTCTATTAGAACAAGTTTCTACCAAATGGGTACTCAAAAACACAAAAAACACTTTTCAGACCTAGAAATGGGACTAATTCACCATAGATGGTGACTTAGTCCACCTAGGAATCTTAGGAAATTTGGGATAGGAATCAGTAGCTTTCAGTCTGCACTTCTCTTCCTAACAGGTGTCTAGTTCAGATTTTGCAAAAAATAGCCTGAAAGCAATCTCCAAGCTTCAATTAGGCCTTTGTTGACTTGAATGACTTTGATAAGTTGAAAACACCATTTTAGCACTTTCCTCTTTGACAAATTTGGATACAAGACCTCCAAAGCACAAATGAAAAGAGGGAAAAACGGTTAAGGGTTAAATAATAGGGGTTTGCCTTGGTCAAACCCCAATTTGGTAATGAAACCCTAGAAAATGAAATGAAATAGAAAGAGAATGATGAATGAATAACATGCAATGCTACAACTCACCAAACCCTTGATGTTGAAATATGGAGATATGCAAGAAGATGCTCCAATGCATGCTTGAATACGCCTTAAATACTTGAGAAATATGATTGAATGCAAGCTAATGTGTGAATGAATGCACTAAACCAATTGGGGGTGAAAATGAGTGAAAAAACCTTTATTTATACTTGATTTTACAATATTTCTCAAAAATAATACATCACAGGTTGACCTTAAGTTTAAGAGAATCAAATCCTACTAGAAAATTAAAATTATTTGGATTTTTGTGCCCAATGGGACTAAGTTGCACCCCAGATGGTGACTTGGTCCCCCCAGTGCAATTTTACTAGGTGTTTGGGATTGAAGTGTATTTAATGTTCTTTAATGGGAATATTCTAAAAAATACACTTTAGTAGGGTCGAAAAGTGCACTAAGGGGTCATGTAAACATAAGAAAGGGTCAAATTATTGATGACAAGCCTAGAAAATCTTGAGAATTTTTTACAACTCTGTACAACACTTTGAAATAGAACTTGGTATGTGATAAAAGGGGTTATTTAAGTGAATTATAATGAATGGGTCCTAGAAAAGTGTGAAAGTTGGTTACAACACTTCACAACACTTTTACAAGACATTCTAGAATTCTTAATGATTCACAAGGATCCAAGACCTAATGTGAATGTCTTGACCACATTACAACATTAAATCTAGGCAAAATAAAGCCAAATTCCATGGGAGAGACTCAAGTGAGTGTAAAAATGTCCAACTAGAATTTTTTTGGTGACACACAACCATTGTCTCTTTAGCTTTGTAATCTTTTTTGAATTTAGGAGGCATAATGGGATTGTTTTGGTTATCTCATGATATCTTATAGGAAGTAGGGGAAAGATTTGTAATAGGATGCTCTTGGATATTTTGAAGGGCTTTAGGTTCAATCATCGTTTTGTCAGGGATAGGTGACTCAATCATGGGTTGATGCATATTTCTAAGGGATAATTCAGCTATACGCTTTGTCTTAAATTTTTTATAGGATTTAAAAAAGAAGTCTTCACAAGGTCTAATAGGTTGAATAGGCTCAGGCCAAAATAAATACAATGAAAAGTTCCCATAGGAAGACAAAAGATTAAAGTCACTATGATGCACTATAAAGATATCATTTCCAAAGGGAAACTTCAAACATTTATGCACAACCAACATGATGACATTGATGGAGGAAAGCCATGGATATCCTAACTTCGCACGAAATTGATCCACCATCAAGATGATGGCAAATGAGAAATTTAATGTTTTTAGTCCAACCTTTATAGGGAGATTTATTGAGCCAATCTTAGGGCAAGAAAAACCATTACTTTTTTTGATCCATGCTTTTGGTTTTTTTCATATATCTTGATAAATCTCATGCACAAATAGGAATTCTTCAATGATCACTTTCTCTACACAAATGAGATCAATTAATATCCCATTAGTAGGATTTTCATTGATTCTTCCAACTAAGTAAAGGGGACCATAGGGTGCATGTTTAAGTATGTCTTGTTGTGAGAAAGCGATATCAAGTGACATTTTGGTTTGGCCCTTATGATGTTTAGCTTCAATAAAAACCACTACTTTATCCATTTGATTATCATTGTAGTCTTTTTTGTTTTCATCATTAGTGTGAACATTCATCACATGATTATTTGTTTCACTAGCTTTGACAAAATAAATAGTTTGTTTCAACATGGGATTGGTAAAGATTTGTAAGTTTTTATTAGGGGGAGCTACATACTTTTCACAATTCCTAGAGAGATTTTTCATGTCACAACTACTAACTAAATTCTGCTAATCACAAAGGCCTATGCATAATTGTGTAAAGGAGGGAAATCTCATTATCTTAAGATTTGTTTGAATTTTTTCTTGTAAATTGGAAATAAACATTCTTATAAGGTCAACATCATGAATCTTAATATTTATTTGTGAATAAAGCACTTGATTTCAGACTATAAAATCAATGACTTTCTCATCATCCTTTTGTTTACATTTCATCAGGTTAGCTAAAGTCATCTTGGGACCCATATGAATTTGGAATTTGTTGTAAAATTCATCAATAACTTTATTGAATGAACAAATTGAATTATTTGATAAGGATAAAAACCACTCTAAAGTAGTATCTTTCAAGGATTTGGGAAATAACTTAGCCAAGAGTTTATATTCAAAAATGAAATTGCTACATAGGGTTGTGTAAATGGAAACATGGCTAACAAGATCTTCTTTCCCACCATATTTCTCAAATCTAGGAATATCTATACCTTCTGGAATTTGTGTTGTCAATATCTCCAAGGATAATGGATTGGTTTTGATGTATTGTGAAGGTTTCCCATTAATATTTTTATTTAGGGCGGTGATATTTTTTTAAGAGGGATGACATTTTATAAAAGTGTGTTAATGATAGGATCATTTTTGGTATTGTGAGATGGAGGGGAATAAGGTTGAGTGGTGTATGTATGTAGAGGACAAGTGAATTATAAATTTGTGAGGGGGGATAGTTGAGGAGATATGGGATTTTAATGCACAAAGCTAGAAGGATTCCAAGTGGAAATACCTAAGTGTTAGACTTGCTAGTAGGTTGGGTTGTTGTTGTAACATGAGTACTAGTGTATAAAGGAATAGAGGTGAGGATTGTTGAAGGAGGAATTGAATTCCCTCCTTGACTTTGTATGTACCCCAAGGTTTGAGCAAAATTAGTTGTTCTATAGAAAATTGGCTCCTTGTCATTTTCATGGCCTTTTAGGTCTTGTTTCATAGTGTTTGATATATTTTGCTCTGATTTTATGTTGTGACATGGCTTGAACATGCATATTTAGGTACTAAAATTCAAATAATGATGTCTTGTGAAGGTGTTGTGAAGTGTTGTAGGACATTTCTACATTCTTCTAGACTCTATTTATTGCAATTCACATAAATTTCACCTTTTCATCACTTAAAAAGTCCTGTTTTGAAGTGTTGTAAAGTCTTGTAACAATATTTCACACTTTTCTAGGCATAACTTCACTATTTTTCCCTTTCTCATGCTTTATTTGGCCCCTTTATGCCCTCATATGCTTTAATTAAGTTTATTTTTGAATGTTAACTTGATAAACAACATTAAATACAATACAATTCTTGAAACCCATTTTCAGGTCTTAGGTGGAACCCATTCACCATGGGTGGCGAATGAGTCCCCCTAGGCTCCAATTCAAAATTTATAATTTTTCCTTTCAAACTTTTATTCAAAAACACTTGATGTCAGCCTATGATAAGGTATGAAAAATTAACTAAGGCACAACTATGTATAAATATGCGATTTTCACCTCATTTTAAAACCCCCATAATCTCCTCACTCATTCAAGCATTCCATCTCACATCTCAAGCATTCAAGCATTCTACAACATCAATTCAGGCAATATTCAAGCACTTTGGAGGATCCAGTGACATCACTTTAGATTTTCATTATCAAGGGTTTAATAAGTTGATAGCTATTGCATGTTATAATTTTATTATTATCTTTCCTTTCATTGTTTCATTAAGGGGTTGATTACCAAAAGTGGGGTTTGACCAAGGCAAACCCCTATTTGCTAACCCTCAAGCATTTTTCCCCTATTGCATGTGTGTTTCTAGACCTAGGTATGCAGATTTAACAAGATTTTTGGTGTTGAAGATTGGAAAACAAATGAACTAGGTGCTTCAAGTCAACTCATTTATATTTCAAGCTTGGAGAAGGTTTTCTGTCCATTTCTTGCAAAATTGACTTTGGCAACCTGAAAATTAGAGATGTCTAGATTTGGTGTTGCAGAGTTGTCTCCTATTTTTCTAGAAATTCAGGAGAGCATTGATTCACTGCCAATGGTGAATGAGTCCCACCCTAGGACTAAAAATATAAATTGTGTTAGATTCTGGATCCCTACAGTTAGAAACCAGTTTCTGATACTTTTCAGCAGTAGGAGGACTAATTTGCCACCCTGGGCGAATGAGTTTCACTGTGAAATTTCAATGATTTCAATCAAGATTCACAACATTCCAGATTCATAGAATATTTCCTAAGTACACTCTGTTTCATCCTATTTCTTTCTATTTTGCATTATTTCTTCATTTAGTTCATTGTTTGCATATCTCACTGTGTTTTCAGCATAATTTTAATCTTTGTTTTGCATTCATTATTCATTCATTTAAATCACTTAAGTGCATTTAGTTTACTTCATTTAGCTTAGAAAACATCCTACATACCATAAATTTGAATGAACTAGTTAGCATTTTTGGTCCTACCTCTCTCCTTTTAGGTGAAAAACCCTACAAGAGCCAAAAATCAACGGTTCATTTTGGTGAACTTGCATTTTTTATTTCATTTGCATATTTCATCCTAGATTACTTTTTCATCAACATTCAATTAAAGCATTGTTTTTTTTTTCATTCTAGGATTTTTCATATTGTATTAGTGAAAGCTTCATTTATATTTCATTTTTTCATTGCATCTCATTGAAAAAACTGAAAATCCACATTTTGCATCCTTGATGACATTCTGTAGAGCATTAAATTCATCTTAAAATTTCTTAAAAAAATACAAAAGCATCATATTGGGACTCATTCGGCACCCTGGGCGAATCAGTCCCTATTCACTTTTTAAACAACATTTTTGGCATCTTTTTGGCATTTTTTTGCATCTCAATTTCCTATTCTTGCATTCTATTTGAATTACGAGTATCTCTGTTTTTAATCATTTATTACACCTTATTTTACTTGCATCATGGCATTTTCTTTCAATAAGTTTTAGAGTTCATTAAAATCATTGGTAGACATGTCGAATTCTGCCTTTGGTTGTGACCCTAATTACCTTGAACTTACACATGCTCCTTGAACTCCTCATGATTGTCCTCCTCGTGATGTATACATCATTGGAGAGGATGATTCTAGCATGAACAAGTTCTACAATGACTACCTTGATAACCTAGAAGCTGCTGTAACCTTTTATCCATCCATGAAGTCATAAGATCTTCCTACTATTGCACCTACTGATCACTTTGCATATTTACATCCTAAAATCAATGTAGGACCTAAGGTTCCTCCCACAAGTGGACCTAGTTCCTCTAAAAAAACACACTCACAACCCTTTTACAATCACAAAGTCACAAACACTCCTATAAACCTTGAAGAAACATATGTAAAGGCTTTACTATCTTAAGTAAACAAGGTTGTGACACAAAAAATGAGCATGCCATCCATCAACTTCTTGAATAATAATTAATCAATGCACACATAATAGGATTAGGATAGCAGGATCTTTCTCATCCTAATATACATCCTTTTCAACCTAGGAGACTTAAGGATGCTAGTACAATGATCTTAGATGCTCCTCCTGACTTACACATTCTCCTTCCACATGAAAAACCATTATCCTCTTCTATACACAAGGATGATAGGATCCCCATGTATCCCCTTCCTTATTCTATTCATGAACAAGGAGAATCTAACAAATGAAAGCAACTTTACAAATTGAAGAAGCTCAAGTTTCCTACACATCCTCCACCTGAATGTGAAAGGAGACTTCAACTACTTTTAAACAAAGTTCTTACATAATTTTACCACCTATGAATAGGTTTGTTATTCATCTGAATGAATCTAACATACCATTTTGAAAATATCATCATATTCTTTGACATCACACATTAGAATGTCGGACATTGAAGGACATATTGGATAACTATCACTTCAATGATACCGATTATTTCCCCGTCATACCTTAAAACAATCTAAACCCCTTCATCATTCCATAGTTGTAGAGTTTCCTATTCTCACTATTGCATGATCCTTTCCCATCACCCACCTTAGCTCATTCTTGCCTTTACACTTTGTGGGCGGAAAGAAGTTGTTAGCCTTGTCCTGGTAATGGATTTATCTTTGTCTCTTAACTATGTTAGTCCTTGTCTAATTAACCATTTAAGACTGAGAAACCAATAACTTAGTAAATGGTTGACTTGCATTTGCATTACTTGATCCTTTTCATTTCATGTACGTATCATGTTTTCTTGTATCATGTGTTTGATGTTCCCTCTCTTTGTACAGTTCTTCTATTCGTCTCTCTATTCTTCTATTCTTTGTGCATTCTCTTTTTCACTTTTTCTTTTGTGTTTTCCCTTTGGGGATGGCATAAAGAGTAGAGACACACTATGTCTCTTCCATGTTGACCCAAAAGGTCCTTTTCTTTTTCAATTTTTGTTTTTTGTTTTACTTTTGGTGATGACACAAAGCATAGAGACACCCTATGTCTCTTCCATGTTGACCCAAAAGGTCCTTGTATTTTTCACTTTTTATTTTATGTTTTCCTTTTGGGGATGACACAAAGCATAGAGATGCCATATGTCTCTTCCATGTTGAACTAAAAGGTCCTTATCTTTTTAACTTTTGCTTTTGTGTTTTCCTTTTGGGGATGAGGCATAGCATAGAGACACCCTATGTCTCTTCCATGTTGACCCAAATGGTCCTTTTTCTTTCGTTTTCCTTTTTTTTTTGTTCACCTTTTGGGGATGATGCAAGGCATTGAGACCAAAATGTCTCCTTCATGTTGACCAAAGAGCGGTTTCATTTTCTTTTTCCTTTTTATTTTGTTCTCTCTTGTGTTTTCCTTTTGGGGATGATGCAAGGTGTTGAGACGCCCTATGTATCTTCCATGTTGACCCAAAATGGACTTTATTTTTACTTTGTTTTCACTCTCTTTGTCTCATTCTTATAGTGCTATGTGCTTTGGGGAATGATGACAGTTCCAATATTTTTCATAAACACATTGCAACAATGAACATACTGACCCCAAATCCATAGATCCCTTATGTATTTGGTGTGCTTTCTTTTTTGGGGGGAAACTCCCTTTCTTTGTTTTTCATTTTTCTTGACATCTCGCAGCCTAACTTCATAACATATGAGTTGGCATAGGGCTTTCCAAGTTGGCTCTCATGTCTTGTTTTAATTTTTCTTTTTCTTTTCTTCTCTACTTTAAAGTAATTGCTCATAGAATGATGTGTAGCAATTCATTTAAAGTGGGGGGCATACATTACCATAATTCATTTACATTATTGGTTCCTAGTGTATCCTTTTTGTTTATATGATGCGTTTGTCACTTTGTGGATGACATTGGGTGTGATGTCCTTCATAATTGTGATCTATCTGAGCATATTACATTCCTCTTGGTGGCTTGATGTGACACATTACATCCCCTAAGTTGTGAATATACTATTCTTTGATTGGTCCTCTCTCGAAGACATTAGACATAATGTTCCCTAAGTGACTTACCTTCCATGAAATAAACAAGACTCCTTTGAACATCTTTTGCATTTCACACTTTTACACTTTACATTTTTGCATTTTACATTTCACATATTTTCTACCTTGCATAACGCAACCTGCATGATTGTGGTTCCTTCCTTTTTGTTCATGACATTTTTCTTTGTGGTGCCTTGTTAAAGTTATCAATAGGTGTAATTTTAATATGGTTGAGCGGGAAGCCCACCTAGCAGCATGAATTTTCTAGATAGCCACCTCTATGTTTTCGAGTGCATACCAACTAACATATGTATATTACCTTTTGGGCCTTCTCACCCTGTAGACAACCATAAGTTCTATGGCCCTAAAGTGATTACATTTGGGCCTTCTCACCCAATAAATTTTTATGTGTTCTGTCACCCTAGAGTGAGTATACATCCTCTGTTAGCCTAGATCTAATCCATGACTAGTTGGATTGATGATCAAAGCTTCATCTGATTCATCTCAACACTTGTGTGTTCCTTTTTTCTTATGATTACTTTTCCATGGGATCTTCATCATGGGGGCTTGATCATCCCTCTTGATTGTTGTCATTCCATCTTGCTAATAGAAGTACATTTGAACCCTCCTCTCGATGTTCATGGCTACTTTAGTGTGAGTTTGAAGTAGGTTCAACCTCACACTAAAGTGGGGGCTAAATGAGCCGTTGAAAAATGGTCCCTTGTAATTTTCATGGAATTTTAGGTCTTGTTTCATGTTGTTTGATATATTTTGCTCCGATTTTATGTTGTGACATGGCTTGAACATGCATATTTAGGTACTAAAATTCAAATAATTAAGTCTTTTGAAGGTGTTGTGAAGATTTGTAAGACATTTCTATATTCTTTTAGACTCTATTTATTGCAATTCACCTAAAAATCACCTTATCATCACTAGAAATGTCCTATTTTGAAGTGTTGTAAAGTATTGTAACAAGATTTCATGCTTTTCTAGGCATAACTTCACTATTTATCCCTTTCTCATGCTTTATTTGGCCCCTTTATGCCCTCATATGCTTTAATTAAGTGTATTTTTGAATGTTAACCTGATAAACAACATTAAATAAAATATAATTCCCAACACCCATTATCAGGTCCTAGGTGGGACCCATTCACCATGGGTGGCAAATGAGTCCCCGTTGGCTCCAAATTAAAAAATTTTAAATTTTCCTTTTGGGTTTTTATTCAAAAACACTTGATGTCAGCCTGTGATGAGGTATGAATGGTTAGCTAAGGCACAATTGTGTATAAATATGTGATTTTCACCTCATTTTACAACCCCCCATAATCTCCTCACTGATTCAAACATACCATCTCACATCTCAAGCATTCAAGCATTCTACAACATCGATTCAAGCAATATTCAAGCACTTTAGAGCATCTATTGACATTACTTTAGATTTTCATTATCAAGGGTTTGGAAGTTGATAGCTATTGCATGTTTTAGTTTATCATTCTCTTTCTTTTCATTGTTTCATTAAGGGTTTGATTACCAAATTTGGGGTTTCACCAAGTCAGACCTCTATTTTCTAACCCTCAACCATTTTTCCCCTATTGCATGTGTATTTGCAGATCTAGGTATGTAGATTTAAGAAGATTTTTGGTGTTGAAGATTGGTAATTAAGTCAACTAGGTGATTCAAGTCAACTCATTCATATTTCAAGCTTGAAGAAGGTTTTCTATCTGTTTCCTACAAAATTGACATTGACAACCTGACAATCACAAATTTCTAGATTTGGTGTTGCAAAGTTGTCTCCTATTTTTCCAAAAATTTGGAAGAGGACTGATTCACCACTAGTGGTGAATGAGTCCCACCTTAGGACTTAAAATCTGAATTTTGTCATATTCTAGATCCCAACAATCAGAAACCAGTTTCTGACACTTTTCACCAGTAGGAGGACTAATTCACCACCTTGGGTGAATGAGTCCCACTATGAAGTTTCAGTCAACATCTGCAACATTCCAAATTCATCCAATATTTCCTAGGTGCACTCTTTTTCATCCTATTTCTTTATGTTATGCATTATTTCTTCATTTAGTTCATTGTTTGCATATCTTAGTGTGTTTTCTAGCATAATTTATATCTTTGTTTTGCATTCATTATTCAATCATTTAAATCACTTAATTGCATTTAGTTTACTTCATTTAGCTTATACAACATCCTACATAACATAAATTTGAATGAACTAGTTAGCATTTTTGGCCCTACCTCTCTCCTTTTAGGTGAAATACCCTAGAAGAGCTAGAGAAGTCATAGAGAGCCAAAAATCAATGGTTCACTAGCCATAGTAGGGGTTTGTTTATTAGCTAGATTTGATAGAATTTGAGTAATATGTATTCCATTTTCGTCTTCAAGCATTTTCCTTATATTATCTATAGTAGGAATGGCACTACTAGTCATGTTTGCGGAAGTCACAAAGTTTTATGATTTCTCTAAGTCTTCATCTATCAATATTATATTTTCTTGCGAGATATGAGTATCATCATGCACATGAGTTGTAGGTATGGAATTCATTGGGAATGAGGTATGCAAGTTATGATCCATAGTGACTTGATTATCAACACTATTAGTGGAAGAGTTAGAAAACCCAAGATCCATGGTGAATGGTGTATTACAGGATGACATGAGTCTCAAAATATGTCTCACAATATTATTTCTAAGAAGAAACCAAGTTGTGAAGCTCATACAAGTTTCACAAACTCAATAGGATTAATTTTCATATTTTTACCAGGTCAAAAGCAAAAGCAATTTGCTTTGTTTCTACAACTACATTTCCTGAATTGTTCAAGATGGTCAACTTTGACCCTTAATATCTAGTAAAGAATGATGATTGAATGAAATCTCTCTTGCACACATACTAAATGGACCTAAATGACCCAGTTTTTATAGTCGTAGCTTTCCAAGAAGTGATTTGATATTTTTTCAAGAAGGTGACTTGGTGAGCCTTAATTGGTTTTGAATAGGTGAAGTTGTAGAAAAGTCTAAGTGAGCCACTTTGGCATTGAATATCTTGTACCTCAAAATATATTTTTCCAAACCATTTGTTGCATTGAATTCTTGGGTCAAATGTCTACATGCCTATGAATTTTGAAAACTTCAAGAGGTTGTTTGGCTGGTTTTCCAGGGTGACTTTGGAGGCTACTTGAATAGCTTTGATCATTGTGCAATTATGCTTGAAAGAAAATTTTAATGACAACCTAGCTCATTTTTTCACCTTAGATGCATTCAAAATTGGCCTCAATGTCAATTGAAGATGAAATTTGTTTTCATATTAATTTTCTTTTAGCCGGGCCCACATGGGAACCCAATATGCTTTACATAGATTTGAATTTGGAAGTGTTTCAATATTAGTCAAGGAGACACAATGCACTTGAATGAACTGATCCAAGTTTGTGTCATTATTAGCAGAATGCAGTTTTCAAGGATTTCCAAATCCATTATATGTTGAGACAACTATTCTTTTAGATAATCTTGGTGTTCCATTAGTTTGTGAGTGTTTGGATTAGCTAGGTAACTGCTTGGTGATGATAATAGTGAGATATTAAAGAGTGACTATTGACATCCAGAACTTCAAGTGTTTCTAATGTTTGGAATCCTTCCATCAACTTGTAGAAGAAAATGACTTGAATTCACCATGGGATAAAGTCACAACACTATTTAATCTTGTTAAGTTGTTTGAAGAATTACATAACACTGAGAAAGCAAATCATTTTTATAGGCTAATGTTGTTTAAAGTTTCTTGTTTGGAAAGATGCATATATGGGTACAACCACTATGAAGGCATCAGATATGGAGTAGAACAATTGTATGACTTGCTTGGAAACCTTGGCATTGATATCTCCCCCTTCTCTTCTTTAATTAGCTGGAAGATTGAATATTGGTTTGGGTTCAATAACATTGTTTTTGAGGGCAAGTTTCCATAATTGACTACACCTCTATGTGGCTTAATCAAAATTAATTATCATATTATTCATAGATATGTCCAGGTTTCACCTATAGTATATCAATTTCACCATCATTCTATGGAGGGGAAATGGTTGCCACATATGTGTAGAGATTATTTAGTGTACTTGCCTCTAGCTTCTCAGTTGGTCTAGTTTGGTTTCTTGTGCATTAGATAGTCATGTTTAGGGGTATTGTGGAGTTGTAGAATATGGCTTAAACTAGGTGTCAAGTTGATGGCTTGCAAGAATGTGGCACATGACCACAAACCCTAGTGCATGGACACTAGAGAGCCAAGGTTTGGAGTAATAATCTTGGTTGACTTCCATGCAAAGCTTAGTTTGGCTATTCCATATGTGGAGATGAATAGTTGGGTAGAGATGTTGCTTCTCACCACTTATGATGAGCTAGTGGCAACTACAGCAGAGAAAGATAACGAGGAGGTTGGCCATGGTGGCATGGGACCTGTGTATTTGGAAGGTGATATCGAGAAATATATGGAACTATATATTCAAAAATTGAAAGAAGAATGTTTGAAAAATTAGAAAAGATTAAGAAACATATATTATGCACCATCAAGCCTGTTGAAAGGAGCCAAGAATCTTACACAACTCAAACACATAGTGAAGCAAATGTGATGAATTTTTATGTTGAATTTACTTAGAAATTAGAATTCTCTACAATTATTTTGCATTGAGAGTCAAGACCCAAGGAATACAGTGGCACAACTTGGGAAGGCTCATGGATTATGGGTTACGTGTTAGCACCAAGACCTGTAAAGGCATTGCTGTGAATGGGAAAGGCCACTGTGTTGGTCGAATGAGTCAATTTCATATTCCAAAGGAAATTTGACAAAGGTACAAGAAGTTGCTATGAAAAATATTTTGGTTCAAATTATTTGATGCAAGAATATGTTTGTCATGCACAATAAACTCTTATATTGTTGTTGAATCCCTATTTCTACTACATTCTTCTCTAACTCATTATGCAGTGGGAAGATCATGAAAGGTGAAGCAACAAGTTGTAAAGGAAATTGAGAGCAGATTTGGTGCCCTCTAATTTTCATGCATTGCTTGGATGGAGGAGGTTGGAGTTCCATGTTGACTCTGTAAACATTTGCAGGATTCTTCCATAGTCAAAGTATTACAGAGGCATGTTTCCCTGCTAGCCCATGAAGAGAAGGTCTAACATCAACATAAGGGTGTGGGGAAGCAGGGAGGAGAAGTGTATGGATTTTAATAAATCCATCTTTGACAATTATAAAGTTTTATTTTAAAATTTAAAATCTTGTTTTCCCGTGAGCTCGTTTTTTTTGTTGTTGCCATCAAAGGATAGGAATGGGAGAGTGGGGATTGGAAGGAAAGACTTGGTAGGCCCATGAGGTAGTTTTTAAAGGGAACATTTCAAAAAATATAAATGTTTCCCAATGGTAAAATATTTAAAAGCCTTCATTTCACTATTTAAAAGGAAAGCTTGTAATTATAAGGTGAAAAATAAAAAGGACATTGGTGAAAGGTTCCATGGAGCCCGATTTCAAGTAAATTATAATATAAAGAAAAACTTTTATTTTGGGGATTAAAAAGTGAAACAAAGGTAAAGTTTTAAATATTAAATGCAAGGCCCATGGGTAAATGATTTTAAAATCCATATTATGTGAATTAATTAGTCACTTTATGAGAAAAGGTCTTGTTTGCTGGGGATGAATGAATTTCCATTGATAAAATATTTTTTCTTTGCCGTCAAAATATTAAAAGGAGAAAATATTTTTTACAAGTAGGGCTCATTTTCTATTGTGAAAAGATAAAATGAGTAGAGTAATTTTTTTTATAAAGGAACAAAATATTGGGAGCCAGGGTAAAATGGAGTGAAATATTTATGAGTAGGGAGTAATCTTCTATTTACAAGCCAAGTGATCGATAAAGTGTGTGAAGTGTTAAAAGGTAAAAGGAGAAGAGAAGAATTTCATGGGGATTTTTTCTTTCATAAACAAATATTTTCAATGGAAGGGCATAATAAAGGTCATAATTGTGGGGAATATTTTTTATTACAAGGCAAGTGAATGCAAGATGCATGAATCAAGGAGCAAATTAGAGATTCTTCATGAGCTGGAGGTAGTTACAAATCAATGGGAGCTGAAGGATCTGGATTTCAGTTGTGTTGGGACTCTCAAATTTTTCAAATTTGAAGTGCCCATTTCAAAGTGTTTGCCTCTGCACCTTCAAAAGTGCACTTGAGAAATCTGCCTGAATGACCTACTTTGGATGGTCATATTTTGGAGCTAGTTGATTTTCATGCAAAATCCATTTGTAGACCCACTCATGGGACCTATGTGAATGTTCATGTCAATTTTTAGCTTCTAACAATGAGTTTTGATAGGGTTTTGAAAGGTGAAGCTGGAGGGTTTTGCCACTGCTCTGTTGTTTGCAAACTTTTAGTTTTGTGAAGTAGCCTCTCGTTCGAGCTTGTATTTTTGTAACTTGATGATTGTAAAGTCAAAAAGATTATTTTTCTCTATTATCCATACCAAAATTTCCTCACATGTCAGGTTTTAGAGTCTCATGATCTAATTTTCTATTTTTACCAGGTCAAAACCAAACACAATTTGTTCAGTTTTGCACCTGCATTTTCTGAAACCTTTCTAGGTGGTCAACTTTGACCTTTAATATCTCATGAAGGATGATGATTCAAGAAAATACCTCTTCCATAGATGCTCAATGTACCAAAATGATTTACTGTGTCCAGTGGTAGCTCACAAGGAGTTGATTTGTTATTTTTTTCAACGAGGTGATTTGATGAGTTTTGATTAGTTCTGAACAGGCTGTTGTTGTAGAAAGTTCAACTTAGCAACTTTGATAGTGAATATCATTTTCCTCATGATATGTTTCTCTGATTCATCTTTTGCACTCCATTCTTGGACCATATGTCTACATTCCTGCAAGTTTCCATGATTCCACAAGGCCATTTGGCCAATTTCCAAAGGTGATTCTAGAGCCAACTTGGCCAATTTTCACCATTTTGCAAAAAGGGCAGAAAGAAAATTTTAGTGGCAATCTAGTTTGAATTTTCATGCTAGATTCATTCAAAAGGTAGTGGCAAGTCAATTGAGCATAAAATTTGTTTGAATTTTTTATTTTTATTCGGATCCACATGGGGACCTAGCAGCGTTTACCCAGTTATGAGGGAGAATTAAGATGTGTTGTTTGCAAAGTACCATGATACCTTTTTGAGAATTCTTGATAGTTTCAAGCCTCAAGAGACTAAGTACATTCACCGAGTTAGTGAAATTTATGATTTTCTTCTCAAAGATTAAAGCCATCTTGCTTTGCTCAGGATCCTTATTGGATTTGCATGGCTGCGAGTTCCAAGGCTTATTATAATCATATTGGGAACATTAGTCCAATTGATGATGATAATGATATATTAGTAGTTCCTTGTATTTACCTAACACAGATGAACCAAGTAAGACTCTTAGGGATTTGAATATTGGTGGCAATACAATTACAACAACAATTGAAGATTCTTTCGGTATACCAAAACCAACATTGAGGAAAATGTAACAATAGAAGCAACATTCTAGACTCATGTTAGAATTTTAAATGGTGCAAGTATAGTGAGTGGTGATGATATTCATGAAGCTGAGTAGAATCGGCTTGTATGTGAAATATGAAAAATGTTGAAGGCACACAATCTCCTTGACATGATGCCTCTGTTGAATGTGATCTTAATGGAATGCAAATGTAGCATGCATACTAGACACAAAACAAATTTATTGAAAAGGGGGATTGTGGTGTTTAAGGAGAATTAGACAATTGTTTGTAGATTGTATACAAAAATGCCTACTTGATAGGCATAAAGTATGCAAGGAACACCACTGGGAAAAGTGAAAGGATCTTTGACACTTTCAAGAAAATACAATGAGCATATATGAAGTTGGGTCATTCAATATGGAGATGCAATGGATGCAACACCATAACATTCTAATGTAGGCTCGAACAAATCACCCATCAAGTATTGTGTGCCAAAAAGGTATGAAGGAGAGACAAGTGACATGCTCGCAAGGAGAAAGTGAATCGAGATTCTTAGAGGAATTTTGTTTAAAATGTAGCTACAGAGGAGATCAATATAGGGTACATGAAATCAATGGTAGCATGAAAGTGTATTAATTATGTTCATGAACATTATGTCATGCCTAGCTTAGGTCTCAAATGTATATGTTGAAAACGCCTTAAAATTTTTTAGCAAAAACATTATGGCAGCATACTTACCAAATTGGAAGCTTTGAAAAGATTTTAGAAACTTTCAAGCAAATGAATTTTGTAGATGCAAGCTAAGCTTTGACTCTTGTGCTAGCAAGATGAGTTGCCATGGTCAACCATGCCAACATTGTAACAGGGCATCCATTCAATGATGAAAAGACTTTAGAAGCTTTCAAGGAAATGCAAGTGAAATGGGAAGTGCGTAGGGGAGTAGGGTATGGAAATCCCTCAAAGCATAAATTAACGGAGTTTGAAGTGAATAGGGTTCGAGCTTTTTAGAGGAGGTATAGAATGGACACATATCATTTTGGAGTGCTAGAAAGTTGTTTGTATTGTATGTCACCAAACTTGGTTGCCATCGAACCTTTTGAGGTAGGCAACGCATTTTGAGGAGTCTTAAAGAATTGTGTGGTATTAGTGCTCGCATGATCCATGAAGGGTATGTGTTGCATGGAAGCCATCGTGATTGTTCACAGGAAGGGCAACAACCATGCCCTAAGCCTAGAGTAAGTTTCAACTATGCTTAGAAGTAAGGGGAATATTTTGGAGGAGGCTCGGTGGTAGTAACCTTGTTCACACCAATTAAGGATAGATTCGCGCTTGCAGTAGAAATAAATCTGTTGTGAAGTCTTCAAATTTTCATAAAATGCAGCACACACACAAAACACTTGTTGAAAAAAAAACTAGAAACCTCCAAGCATGCATGGAGGAATGTGGGAAGACAGCAAATGAAGGGAGCCACCATGGAGACACGATGATTTGTACGAATAGATGAATGTGTTCAAATTTTTCAGAAATCTCAAATCTAAAGAGGCGCTAGCATTCCTATACGATATGCACATAAAGTAATTGTGTGAAAAGGCTTAAGACATTTCTAGGAAATTATTCTGTTGAAAGAAAGAAGGCCGATGGAGGGCCTAAATTTGATGAAATTCCTACATAGAGACCACAACCACTGCACTAGATGTATGGAGGGTTGTGCTTGCAATGTATACCAAAATGGATTTACTGAAAAGTCCTCAGGAAAATTCAATGAGTAGCAGATGCGTGTGTCTTGTGCATATGATGAACACATATCAAAATGTTTGAGTGATATTTTCCACTACACCAGCTAGAGGAAACCCTAGAGTTCAAGGGATCAATGTGAATGATTCAAAGGTGCGCCACCATGACCCCTGAAGAGCAGAGCTCATCACCGAGAAATGAACAATGAAAGAGGATTAGGGCACAAAGAAGATAAAGGTAAATCAACGGTATAGAAAGAAGTGGTAATGTAGCCAAATCACTATCATTCCCCGCCAGCTCGTGGGCCTAAAATGCTCACTCGATAAAACTTGCGGGAGCCTCGGGGTAATAAGGTGGGCTCGAGAACATTTAAATAACATGGTAAGTATTTTGGTCGCCAATGGTTTGAGTTTTAAAAAGTGTTCATTTTCTTTTTTAAAAGTAAAACATTTATAAATTAAAACATGGCTCAATGAAATATTAAAAACCATCATTTTTAAAATGGTAAAGGTAAAATTAAAAAGGTAGGGTGAATTAAATGCTTCCATTTTAAAATGAATATTTTAATAAAATGTGCAAAGGTGAATGATGGGAAAAAATAAAATGGGGGTTGTTGATTTTTTTAAATTTGATGTGAAAATGAAAGATGGCAAACATGTTAAATGGAGAGTTTCTATCTATTGAAGATAGAATAATACACGTGAGTGAAGGGGAAAGATTTTATTAAGCCCATGGTTTAATATTTACAAGCCTTTCAATTTATTTTGACATAAAGTGAAATATTTTGTGTTGGGATGAAAATAATGTGTAGCAAGGGAAAGCATGGGTAAAGTAAGTTTATTCACTTTGTGAAAATAATTTTTCAGTGCACATGCAAAACTGGCAACGAAGGCATAAATAAAGCTCTTACGAGGAATTTTTTACACAGCTGGGTGAATTTGAATTGTGAGATTTTCACAATGGAGTGAGTTTTTCTATTGCAAATTGGCACAGGAAAGTTGTAGGAAAATTTTTCTTGTTGCAAAGGGGAGGAGAGATAAGAGAAGATTTTCCAGATTGAAGAAGGACGCTGATATGTGTTATGAAAGGATTCACTTTAGGGCTGATTCTATTTTTCTTTTAATTCTCTTCATATCTCATTTGTAAGGGGTTCCAATTTCTAAAAGCTTTGAAAGTCAGGCAGAAGCTCTAAGTAGAATTGTAAAGCTGGGGAGAATTGTAACTGAGTTATAAATCTAAAGTTTCTATGTTCTAAATTGAGTTTCATGTTATATTTTATCTGATAATTGTCTCCATTGCTAAATGTAATGCACTTTTGAATTCAATAATCAGAGATTACCTAGATTTTTTCATGCACAATTGCTACATTTGAGTTGCAATGGTTGTTGCCTTCTATTCTGTGAATGATGTAATTGTTTTAATGAATGATAGTTGCATTTATTATTGCCTATTATTCAGGGGATAGTGTATTTTCTTCAACAAATGTGACAGGAGTGTTGCGTTTTAGGTGGATTTTTAATGAATGGTTACTAGATAAATCTTTAGTGCTCTTGTTCTCATAATTTGATAACAATTGCAAAGATCTTTAGAACACATTCAACATTGTAGGATGAAATGTTGGTTATATGACTCCATAGCCCTCTTATTGGCACTGCTCAAGTTTTAATGCATCTATTGTTTTCAGTTTGGTCCCAAATCCTTAAAATTAAAAACCATTTCAACTTTGTGTGCTAAGTTATGTGTTTGCCATGTTTTCCATGCTGCTTAGCGAAATTCACTCAGTGTCTTAGCCAATATTGAGTGATATTTTATGTTAAGCAATATCCAATTAGTGGTGTGTTTGTATCTTTAGGTATTGCTAAAGCGTCACCCCCTAGGTCTTACAGAACCTGAAGTGTAGGGGAAATGGGTGTTAATTCCATTTCCTATCAGTTGGAAAAATTGACCTTCAAATTTAAACACAAGAAATTGGCTAGTCTTTAGGATTCAATTGATCTATTGATTTGGAGAACCAACAGAATGGCGACTCTGCTCCAGGGGGAGAAATTTGAATCTCTAAGTGAAAACTACTTAGCTATAGAGTAATATTATTATTTTCCATTCTGAATTTTGGTTCAAACATTGAAGGATTTCAAACCTAGAGAAAGAATTTGTTGCAATGAACTTGAAAAGTTCATGTTTTGTGGTGCTCTACTAGTGAAAGGAACTCAGAAGGAGATTTATCTCTAAAATAACTTCATACTACTTCAAGTTCAATCCTATAAGAAGAGAGGTGGTGACTCCATCAGAAGAACCTATTGAAGATTTGAAGAACAGTTCTAAATCTACAAATATTTCCAATCAGAAGAACAATTTGCAACAACTACAACATTTCCACGTATTCTTCACTTTTGGTTTTCAAGAAACTTATGTATGAAAACAATATTTGAACATCTTAGGATAAAATTGTGGTTCCCTATGGAGTGATTAGCACTAAGAAAGGGAAAGGACAATAGAATTAATTTTGCATACTTATAAATTACAATTTATAGCCTATGTATTATGTTGAAAGTATTCTTGTGTTTTAAATATGGCCACTAGATTGATCTTAGGTATAGATGCATTTGAATTATGCATTGTAATATTCTAAGATCATAATGAAAGATAGAAATAGGAAAATGAAGGATCAACTCCAGGGTTGATATGTGTAATTTGAAAGAGGCATGTTAAAATGCTTCAATATATGCATCATGGTATGGTTCCTAGTGCAACCATGGTTTGTGATCAGCCCCAACTAGATTCTCAAAGAAGTTTCAACACTGGAAGGTACAAAGCCATCAATTTCAGTGGAGTTAGTGGTTACCCAAATGAAATTCTATCTAAAGTTAGAAATAAGTTACCAAGATTCATTGGTGATAAGTCTGAATCAACAAATAAGCATCTACAAGAATTTATTAATTTGATGGATGACTATGAGGTTGATTACGAGGATTTAATCATGAGACTATTTGTTTAGTCCTTAAGAGGAGATGTAAGGGATTGGTTCTCCTATCTTCTAGCTTCCTTCATTCACTCATGGGAAGAATTTAAGGCAGTGTTCATGGAGGAATTTGGAGAAAGGATTGACCCTGTTTTGATAAGGAAAATGTTCATGAACATGGAGAAAGGAAAGATGAGTTAGTCCCATCTTTTAATCTCATATTTTCAAAGATCATAAGAGGGATCCTAGACAGTATAAGGCCAAATGAGGCTGAATGTTTGGTCATGTACTTAGGAGCATTTGAAAAGAAGATGAGTTTCTTATTGAGAGACAAGGAGCCCACAACCCTACACCAAAACATATCAAATTGCTATTGATATTGAGAACATTTTGAGATCTTCAATGATGAAAGGACATACGGTTGTGAGTGTTGATCATCCTAACACATCTCATGCAAATCAGATTCATGGATCAGATAATAGAAATGCTTGTCATAATGGTAATGTTGTTGCTACTTCGATTTCTCCATAATCACAACATGTAGGACATAGTGAGATCCATGTTAAAATTCATCAAAATTTGAGCAATGTTGATCAAACATATGTTGTTCAAGGATTGTCTAAAATAAAGAGACACAAAGGAGAATCAACACATGATCTGTTATAAAGGTTTTTAGATGCCTTGTGGAAAGTCCCAATAAATTTCAAACCTAAGGATTTAGTGTGCATTGATCTATTTTGTGAAATCTACGAGTCTAGGATGAGTACATTTCCAAAGGGGTTGAATCCTCACAATTTGGATCAAGTAATTGATTAGATAAAGGTTACTGAGGGAGCCCTACTTATGCAAAAAATGTGGTGTCTAAAAATAAAGATATCATTTGTCTTATTGAAGAAAATCAAAACATGACACAAAAGAATGAAAAGAGTTTATCGAAAAATGAAGATATGTGTTGTATGAATGATGACATAAATTGTAATCAGCTCACAATCAACAGATGTGGAAATCATTGCAGCAATGATGAAGAGAAAGATACATGGTATGATGAGAAAATAGATATGCATGGGTATGTGTAGGATCATCATGGAAAAAATAGGCCCTTAAGTGGCAAAAAATTCAGAAAAATCAAAGTTAGAAAACTTCATGTAAAAATTTGAATAAATTATCTATATTATTTCAAAAATATGTAAGAATAGAATCTGTAGTAAATTGAATGTAGTTTCTAAACTACTAGGTTTAAAAAAAAAAAAAATCTATTTGGTGAAAATTTCAAATTTCAATGCAGTAGCACTTAAATTTTAGCAAAAAAATAAGTACGTGTCTGTCTAACCACCCTAACCACAATAAAATGATATTATCTTTTTATAATATTTTAGATATAAGTAGACGACTCATGTCTCAATGTGATGCATATCTTTTTGTAATTTTTTTCCAAGAAAATAATTAATTATGAATTTTTTATTACAACTTTTAAAAATATAAAAAACTCGTATGTCTAACCAACTTAACTTAGTCAAAACGTCATGAAATTCTTTTTTTTTTAATTCTATAGTATAGGAAGCATAGAATGTGATGCATGTTTCATATTCAAAAATGTGATACCATTTGAAAGTTATAGATTTTTTTCAATTAGCCTATCAATCAGGACTTTAGTCATAATTCAAATAGAAAATGAATAATAATTATTTATTAAATTCAAAGTAAAACATAGTTTATATTGGTGGAAAGTTGAGAATATCCATTAAAAACACTTTTTGTTTCATCAATTTTGGGAAAAAACAAAGTCTTCAACCACATACCCTACACATACCCATCATATTGCCACTTTTGGCCCATCATGATCCTACACATACCTGCATGAAATTTTTTCTTGCAATATCTTGGCTGATGAAGAAGTAAAAGATATGAAAGACATCATTCCATGTCAGGTTTTGGTTAGTGAAGATAATGCAATTGATGCTAACATCTCCTCACAAATCAGTGATCGAGAAATTGAAGATAGAAGTTCAAGCACTCACTCCGAAGAATATGAGCATGGTTTGTGTAGTGATGATTTTTCTTGTGATGAAAATCATGATGAGGTTGATATTTTTTATTTCTCCTCTATAAATTGTGATTGCTTTTCTAAGGATGATATGGAAGCATATTCCTCACTTGAAGAATGCAATGATATAGATGCTCATGATGTCACTTGTCCACAAGTGAATGATCCAATTTCATTTGATGCAAACTTAGAATGTAATTCTATTTTGAGATCAATAGAGCATGCTAATTCTGTGAGTGATGAAGGATTTGAAGATAAGCATATGTATGTTCAATTTTCTGATCCTGAACATAAAGTTGGAAATGATGAAGATGTTGATGAACCTACTTATGTATTTGTTGCTCATGACTTTTTATATGAAGCAAAAATGAAAATTTCAGTTGTACATGAAAAGGATGATCAGGTGCACATTGATGGAGGAAGGAATTCATTTATGAATGATCAAGTTATGCATCATGACAATCACATGGTTCTAGGATCAACATTATCACCCATAGATAATGTGAAACAATTTGAGATATTTTCAGTTGGTATTGACATTGCAAAACCTTTTGATCAATGTGTGGAGCAGCCTTATGATGCAATTGATAACGGATATGAGGTCAATCAATATGAGATTGAATATGGGTCTTTATTTGATGATCTCTCTTGTCTTCATGGTATGAAAGTGGAAATGTATGTTTTGAGTGAAGAATGCATTAATGTGAAAGAAGATGAGGGTGCTAGCTCTCTTGCTAATGAATAGTTTTTAGATAACAATGAGTCTCTAGTACATAGGTCAATATGCCTATGAACTGAAAGTGCACATGAAATTACTAGCATACATGAAAGTCCTTTTGCTAGCCATGTTAATTCTGAAAATGATTGAACTCGAAATGATTTAGATATTGAACATGTTATTAGAAATCAATGTGAACTTTTTGGCTTGGGCTTAAATTTTGAGTTATCTGAATCTTTGTTTGAAACATTCCATATGGACTTGCATAGCAGTTTGAAGAATGGATTTGACATCATGTGTGAGCTTGAGATAGAGAAAACTACTTATGCATTGGATGTTGACATTTTTGTTGAGTGTCATGATTTGAATGAAGATGAAAGTACTTTTGGTGTTGATAAATCTGACTTTCAGAATCTTGAAACACATGAGAATGTGTTTGGGTTGTGGTGTTTGGATGAAGAAAAACTGACGTATGATGCAATTCAGCTAGAGGAGTTACAGATGTGTGAGAAATCTTTGCTCAATATACAAGAGGATTGCATATTATCTTTCAGCCATGATATCTCCTCTAAATATGGTCATTATGATGGTGCTAATGAATGTGATAAGATTGTGTATTCATGTGGTCTTGATCACCATTTTCAAATGTTGCCACTTGATACAAAATTGAGGAATGAAGAAAGTGGCAATGATGTGGCCTATTTAATTTGGCTGCCATGTAACGAAGCCAAATAGAGAACAAGTTCCCACTTGCACAAAGGAAGTTTGACACTTGTGTTTGTGAAGGTGCAGTTGTTCATGTTGTTATGGTTTGAAAGAGGCAAGCATTAGTTGAGGGAGATCAAGTCCTTTGTCAAATTGGTGTTTGACAAAGGTAAGAATTGACTCCCCTTTTCATTTCATGGCTTGGGGTCACCAAGTGAAGTTGAAAAGAAGATGAATAAAGGAGCAGTTTTAGAACACCCAATGGACTCAAAATTTTGTCTACTCCCTAGAGATTTGGAATCTTGCTATGCCCATAGGGGGCATACATCCCCAGTCAAAGCCACTATTGGAACTCTCAAATTTTGCAAATTTGAAGTGTCCATTTTGAAATGTTTGCCTCTGCACTTTCAAAAGTACATTTGAGAAATCTGCCTGAATGACCTACTTTGGAGGGTCATATTTTGGAGCCAGTTAATTTTTGTGCAAAACCCATTTGCAGACCCACTCATGTGACCTATGTGAATGTGTATGTCAATTTTTAGCTTCCCATGATGACTTTTGACAGGGTTTTTAAAAGTGAAGCTAGAAGGTTTTGCCACTATTATGTTGTTTGCAAACTTTCAGTTTTCCAAAGTAGCCTCACGTTTGAGCTTGTGTTTTGCAACCAGATGACTGTCAAGTCAAAAGAATTGTTTTTGTCCATTCTCCATACCAAAATGTGCTTACATTTCAGGTTTCAGAGTCTCATGATCTATTTTTCTATTTTTACCAAGTCAAAACCAAACACAATTTGTTCAGTTTTGCACCCACATTTTCTGAAACCTTTCTGGGTGGTCAACTTTGACCTTGAATATGTCGTGAAGGATGATGATTCAAGAAAATTACTCTTGCACACATGCTCACTATACCAAAATGATCTATTGTGTCTAGTGGCAGCTCTCCAGGAGTTGATTTGGTATTTTTTTCAATGAGGTGATTTGATGATTTTTAATTGGTTTTGAATAAGCTGTTGTTGCAAAAAGTTCCACTGAACAACTTTGACAACAAATATTTTTCATCTTGTGATCTGGTTCTCCAATATGTCTTTTGCACTCCATTCTTGGACTGAATTTCTACATGCTTACAAGTTTCCATGATTCCATGAGGCTGTTTGCCTAGTTTTCAAAGGCGATTCTAGAGCAAGCTTGCCCATTTTTCACCATTTTGCAAAAATATCAGAAAGCAAGTTTTAATGGCAACCCAGTTTAAATTTGCATGCTAGATTCATTCAAAAGGCAGTGGCAATTCAATGGAGCATGAAATTTTTTAGAATTTTTTTTTTTTTTAAGCTAGGTCCACATGCAAACCCACCATCCATTACTCAGTTATGAGGGAGAATTAAGATATGTATTGTTTTCAAAGTACCTTGATGCCTTTTTGAGAATTCTTGATAGTTTCAATCCTTAAGAGACTGAGTGCATTGACTGGTTTATTGAAATGTATGATTTGTGCCTGAAAGATTAAAGCCATCTTGCTTTGCTCAAGATCCTTATTGGATTGGAATGGCTGAAAGTGCCAAGGCTTATAATAATCAGATTGGGAGGATTAGTCCAATTGATGATGACAATGATATATTAGTAGTTCCTTGTATTTAACTGACATAGATGAACCAAGTAAGACTCTTAGGGATCTGAATATTGGTGCCAATATAGTTACAACAACAATTGAAGATGCTTTTGGTATACCAAAACCAAGATTGAGGAAAATGTAACAATAGAAGCAACATTATACGCTCATGTTTGAAAGTCAAATGGTGTGAGTATAGTGAGTGGTGATGATATTCATGAAGTTAAGCATAATGGGCTTATATGCAAAATATGAAAAATGTTGAAGGCACATAGCCTCCTTGACATGATGCCTCTATTGAATGTGATATTAATGGAATACCAATGTAGCATGCGTACTAGACACAAAAAAAAAAATTATTGGAAAGGGGGATTATGGTGTTTAAGGAGAAGTAGACAACTATTTGCAAATTGTATACAAAAATGCCTACTTGGCATGCATAGAGTATGTAAGGAACGTTACTGGGCAAAGCGAAAGGATCTTTGACACTTTCAAGCAAATACAGTGAGCATATATGAAGCTGTGACATTCAATATGGAGATCCAATGGATGCAATGCCATAACATTCCAATGTAGGCTTGAACAAAACACCCATCAAGTATTGTGTACCAAAAAGGTATGAAGGAGAGATGGATGACATGCTCGCAAGCAGAAAGTAAATCAAGATTCTTGGAGGAATTTTGTTTAAAATGTAGCTACAAAGGAGATCAATACAGGGTGCAGGAAATCAAAGATAGCATGAAATTTTATTAATTGTGTTTGTGAACATTATGTCGTTCTAGGCTTAGGTCTCAAATATATCTATTGAAAACACCGTAAAAAATTTTAGCAAATACATTATGGCAACATACACACCAAACTAGAAGCTTTGAAAAGATTGTAGAAACTTTCAAGCAAATGCATTTTGCATATGCAAGCTAAGCTTTGACTCTTGTGCCAGCAAGATGATTTGCTAGGGGCAACCACACCAACATTGTAGGAGGGCATCAATTCAATGAATGACACAATCATTTGATGAAAAGACTTTAGCAGCTTTCAAGGAAATGCAAGTGAAATGGGAAGTGTGCATGGGAGTAGGGTATGGAAATCCCTCAAATTATAAATTAATGGAGTTTGAAGTGAATAGGGTTCAAGGTATTTAGAGGAGGTATAGACAGAACACAGCTCATTCTAAATGGCTAGAAATTTGTTTGTATTGTATGGCACCAAAACTTGGTTGCCATCGAACATTTTGAGGTAGGCAACAAATTTTGAGGAGTCTTAAAGAATTGTGTGGTATTAGTGTTGGCGTGATCCATGAAGGGTATATTCTGCATGGCAGCCATCGTGATTGTTCGCAGGAAGGGCAGCAGCCATGCCCTAAGCCTAGAGTAAGTTTCAAATATACTTAGAATTAAGGGAAATATACTTGAGGTGGCTCAGTGGTAGTGAGGGTTGTTTGCACTAGTTAAGAACAGATCCGCGTTGGAAATAGAAATGAATCTATTGTGAAGTATTCGAAATTTCATAAAGTGCAGCACATGCACAAAACACTTGTTGAAAAATATTTAGAAACCTCCAAGCATGCATGGAGGAATGTGGGAAGACTGCAAATGAAGGGAGCCACCACAAGGACGCCGTAATTGCTACACACAGATGAATGTGTTAAATTTTGTAAGAAATCTCAAATTTAAAGAGGCTCTAGCATTCCTGGAGATGCACACAACGTAATTGTGGGAAAAGGCATATGAAATTTCTAAGCAAGTATTGTGCTAAGTAAAAGGAGGCCAATGGAGAGCCTAAATATGATGAAACGCCTACAGAGAGAATGCAGCCACTACACCAGATGTATGGAGGGTTATGCTTGTAGTGTATACCAAAATGGATTTGCTGAAAAGTCCTCAAGAAAATGGAATGAGGTGTAGCAGATGTGTGTGTCTTGCGCATATGATGAACATATATCAAAATGTTTAAGTGAGATTTTCCACTAAGCCAGCTACAGGAAACCCCAGAGTTCAAGGTCTCGATGTGAATGATTCAAAGGGGCGCCGCCATGACCCATGAAGAGCAGAGCTCATCACTGAGAAATGAACAATGAAGGAGGATTAGAGCACAAATAAGACAAAGGTAAATCAATGATAGAGAAAGAAATGTTAATGCAGCCAAATCACGATCGTTCCCCGCCAGCTCGCAGGCCTAAAATACTTGCTCAATAAAATTTGCGGGAGTGCAAGGTAATAAGGTGGGCTTGTGAACATTTAAATAACATGGGGAATATTTTACTGACCAATGGTTTGAGTTTTAAAAAGTGTTCATTTTCTTTTTTAAAAGTAAAACATTTGTAAATTAAAACATGGCCCAATGAAATATTAAAAGGCATTGTTTTTAAAATGGTAAAGGTAAAATGCAAAAGGCAAGGTGAACTAAATGCTCCCATTTTAAAAAGAAGATTTTAATAGAATGTTCAAAGGTGAATGATGGGAAAAAATAAAATGGGGGTTGATTTTTTTTAATTTGGGGTGAAAATTAAATGGGAGATATGGGTAGTGTATTTTACCCATGAAAATGAAAGAAGGAAAACATGTTAGATGGAGAGCTTCTATATGTTGAAGATAGAAAAATTCACATGATTCAAGGGGAAAGATTTTATTAAGCCCATGGTTTAATATTTACAAGCCTTTCACTTCATTTTGATATAAAGTGAAATATTTTGTGTAGGGCTAAAAACAAAGTGCAGCAAAGGAAAGCATGGGTAAAGTGAGTTTATTCACTTTGTGAAATTAAATTTTTAGTGCATGGGAAAAACTAGAAAGGAAGGAAGAAATAAAGCTTTCACAAGGCATTTTTTACATAGCTGGGTGAATTTGAACTATGAGATTTTCACAATGGAGTGAGTTTTTTTGTTGCAAATTGGAGGAAAATTTTTCTTGCTACAAATAGGAGGAGAGATGAGAGAAGATTTCTAGATTGAAGAAGGATGCTGACATGTGTCATCAATAGATTAACTTTAGGGATGCTTCTATTTTTCTTTATATTCTTTTCTTCTCTCATTTGTTAGGGGTTCCAATTTATGAAACCTATGTAAGTTAGGAAAATGCTCTTGGTAGAATTGTAAATCTAGGGAGAATTGTAACTAAGTCATAAATCTGAAGCGTCTGTGTTTTGAATTGAGTTTCATGTTATATTTTATCTGATAATTGTCTCCATTGTTGAAATGTAATGCTCTTTTGAATTCAATAATCAGAGATTATCTAGATTTTTTCATGCATAGTTGTTGCATTTGAGTTGCAATGCTTGTTTCCTTATGTTCTATGAATGATGTAATTGATTTAATGAATGATAGTTGCGTTTATTATGTCCTATTATTCAGGGGATAGTGTAATTGATTCAAAAAATATGATAGGAGTGTTGTGTTTCAAGTGGATTTGTAAAGAATGGTTACCAGATAATACTTCAGTGGTATTGTTGTCATAATTTGATAAAAATTGCAAAGATCTTTAGAACATGTTCAACATGGTAGGATGGAATGTTGTATATATGACTCCATAGCCCTCTTATTGGAACTACTCAAGTTTTAATGCATCTGCTATTTTCAGTTTGGTCCCAAATCCTTAAAATTAAAAACCATTTCAATTATGTGTGTTGAGTTATGTGTTTTCCATGTTCTCCATGCTATTTAGTGAAATTCACTCAGTGTCTGAGCCAATATTGAGTGATATTTTATGTTTCTTAGTATAATTTTTTGAGAGCATTATTTGTTAAGAAATATCTAGTTAGTGGTGTGTTTGTATCTTTAGGTATTGCTAAAAGGTTACCCCCCTAGGTTTTATAGAGCCTAAAGTGTAGGGGAAATGGGTGTTAATTCCATTTCCTGTCAGTTGGCCAAATCTACCTTTGAATCTGAACATAAGAAATTGGGTAGTCTTTAGGATTTGATTGATCTATTGATTCGGAGAGCCAACAAGTTGTAGATGTAGTTTTCAAGATTATTTTGCTTCTAAATCTTATCTTTCTTCTTCTCATTGGTAAGTGGTTTGAACTTTTGGTTTATGGAAAGGAAATAGAGAATGATTAGCTGGTAATTGGAGTTTTACTTATAGTAAATGAATGTACAAAATTTAATAATAGTGTCAATTAGTTTGAGCAAATCAATGAAAATATTGCAAAAGTTATCTCCATTTTGTGTTCTTAAATTGCATATGGATTAAATATATCAAGGAAATGTTGATTTGACATTGCAATCTCTTTGCAGTTGTAAGATTTTCATATGTGTTTCTTCAAGTTAAGAATTAAATTTTGTATGGAAATTACTATGGGTTTGAGGAAATGAAATGAATCTTTAAGTATGCTTATGTATTAAATGTTACATTAATTTAAGGCATTAATTGTTAAAGGGAAACTAATTTGAAATAAGCTATTGTTTAAATTTGCATTCATGAACTTAGATTTGACTCCATTCCTTAGGATTAGGCACTGATCTGTGATATTACCCAGATCATTTTAGAAAAAATCTAAATCATCTTAAATATTTGTTACTTTGGTCCTCTTTCTTTGTTGTTTAAGTTATATTTGTTCCCTGTATCTTCATGGTACTTGAAAGAGTATAGAGGTTGAATTTAAGAAAATTTTACCTAGTAACCCTTTATGTGTTTAAGATGAAGATATCTAAATTATGTGTTCTTAGTAAAGTTCAATGAAAATGGGATTATGCTTGAACCTAGTAGAATATAAAATACCCATCACTCATATATCTGAGAACTATCCACTTCCATAGGTCTTTAGTTTGTTGCTTTTCATAAGTTTATCACATATTTAGGCCTATAATTAGGAACACCCTCTTGATTCCTGTGGAGCTCAAAGTGTAGAAGGATTTCATAGCCTTGTTCATTGGATTTTCTTGTCTTCAATCTCTTGATAGTGCAGATTCCTTGACCTAAACACTTAATCTCCTAGTTTAGGTGTTGTGTTTCTCCTTAGGATTGAAGGTTGCAAGAAAAATAACCAAGAGATTGGCAACTCTAGTGGGGTTTAACTTTTGAAGTTGTTTGTAGACTCCCTTGTCAAAGATTCATTAAAATCAGGGAATATTATTCGTAACCAAAGGTTGGAAATTATGGGGTCCTTTTTCACATCCTAGTCACCAATAGATTGGAAACTCTACTAGGGATAGCTCCAGTGTTATCCATTTGAAAAGAGTCAATTAGTTTTTTGATCTGTAGTTTTGGGTCAGAATGACCCAAGGAACTGCATACTTGAAGGAGATTGTTGCAATTTTTTTGATGTATTCTTGAAGTCTAGTTCTCTTTCGGTGGAGAGAACTCATAAATACATAGTGTGGACATATATTTTGGCATGACAAGACTCTCTAACACTTCTAGGGTTTTTCACCTAAAAGGAGAGAGGTATGCCAAAAATTGCAATATCCCCACTCAAGATTAATGCAAATATGAATGAAATATCCCTAAATAGAATGTCCTAGATGCAAAGAGATGATAAAAGAAATTGATTATTAATGTAAAACTAATGAAATGCACTTTGTTTGAGAAAACACTATGATATGCAGAAAGCTAGATTAAGTTTAATAGAAGTCAAGATAAAGAATTCAAATAGATAGAGTGCACTTGGAAACTAACAGAGGCTGGAATGAAGATTGCAGATGTCTCTGAAATTCTAGAAAATTTCATTTTATGGCCAATTGGGACACTTACGCCAAGCTGGCGACTTAGTCTCAGATCTAGAAAACTGCTCTGGAGCCTGTTTCAACCAAATGGGTACCCAAATCTATAGAAATTTTTAAAAAGCATGTATAGTGGGACTAAGTCACCATTGATGGTGACTTAGTCCACTTTAGCTTTTCTAAAAACTAGGAAGTTGAAACGAAAGCTCACAGTTTGTACTTTTCATTCCTCCAGGTGTTAGGCTTTGAAACTACCAAATTTGGGCCTAAAAGTGACTTTTTGTGGATATTTTGACCTTTCCATTATGGAGATGATTTCAATAAGTTTTAAACCTATCTTTCAATCATGGCCAAGCCATCCAAGCACCTAAATCTACATTCACACAAAGGAAGAGAGAGAAAAGGTTGATTGTTAGGGATTGGGGGTTTACCTTGGTCAAACTCCATTTAGGTAATTAAACAAAAAAGATGAAATGAAAAAAAAAAAATGAAATAATGCAATTAGAAACTTTTCATGATGATGGATCTAGAATTGTTGCGACAATTGATGAAGAATCTTGCTCTTGAATGGTTTAGAATTGAGTTTGAATATTGTCTTGAATGCTTGATTTGACAACATGGATGAATGATGAATGAATTGTGAATGAATAATGAATTATGGTTTAAAGGTCTCCTTTTATAGAGGAGAGTAGCTAGAATAAGGGTCGTGATCAAGGGACAAGATTAAATTAGAAAATAATTTAATCAAGGGTGGAGGTTAATTGAGAGAAGGAAGACATGGATAGATAAAGACTTGAGGTGGAAGATAAGATTGGCACAAAAAAGAGGTGATAAGAGAAATTAAATAATAAAGATTATTTAATATAGGAGGCCAACATAGGAGAAATAAATAAAATATTAATTTAATTTATTTAAAAAGAAAGGTGAGAACAAATAATTATATAATTAAATAATTAAAAATAATTATTTAATTATAGAGGAAAGGTGGAGTGTTAAATAATTAAAAACAATTATTTAATGGAGAGGAAAGGGATAATTAAATAATTAAAATAATTATTTAATTGGGGAGATAAAGAAAGGATAAATAATTAAATAAATATAACATATATTTAATTATAGAGAGAAAAGGGTAACGAATAATTAAATAATAATTATTTAATTATAGAACAAGAGGGAAAAACTAACTTTTGAATTAAAATAATATTTAATTCAAAAGTAGGGAATAAAGGACCATTAGACTTAAATGCTTAATACAAGTCTAGAAAAGTGTGAAAGTCATTTATAATTATTTACAACACCTTTCCAAGAAATGTATTTTATTCAATTTGCAAGGGTCCAGGACCTAATGTGGATGTGTAAAACACCTTAAAACACTAGACCAAGGTGACATTAAGTCCAATTTGTCAGTAAATCAAGCAAGGGAAAAGGTGTACTTTTTTGGCGTCCACATTTAACCCCCACTTTAGTGAGAGGATGAACTTGCTTCAAACTCACACTAAAGTTGACATTCAAGAGGGGTCCAAGTGCATTGATGTAGATGGTCTAGGATGAAAAATATCGAGGAAGTAGTCAAGCCCCCAGGATCCAAGATCCTAAGTCAAATCAACATAAGCACAAAGGGACACACACAACGTGCATAATATGCAACAAAACAAGATACGTTATCATGCAATGACAATAACTAAAAGAGAGGAAATGAATAATGAAAATGACATGGATTGAAGATGTACTCACTTTAGGGCCACAAAACGTTAGATCATCCATGAGGTAAGTTGTCCCAAAGAAGGGTATGTGCAGGATCATCATGGAAAAAACAGGCCCTTAAGTGGCAAAAAATTCAAAAAAACAGAGTTAGGAAAATTGACGTACAAATTTGAATAAGTTATCTATATTATTTAAAAAATATGTAATCTAATAGAATATGTAGAAAAAGTATATTTAGTTTCTAAACTACTAGGTTTATTTAAAAAAAAAAAAATCCATTCAGTGAAAATTTAAACTTTCAATGCAGTAGTACTTAAATTTTAGGGCAAAAATAAGCAGGTGTCTATCGGACCACCCTAACCACAATAAAATGATAATATTTTTTAATAATATTTTAGATATAAGTAGAGGACTCATGTACAGATGTGACACATATTTTTTTGTAATTTTTTTCTAAGTAAATAATTAATTATGAATTTTTTATTACAATTTTTAAAAAATATAAAAACTCATATGTCTGACCACCTTAACTTGGTCAAAACATCATGAAATTCATTTTTTTAATACTATATTATGTGAAGCATAGAATGTGACATGTTTTTGATTCAAAATGTAATACCGCTTGAAAGCTATAGATGTTTTTCAATCACCCTATCAATCAGGACTTTAGTCATAATTCAAATAGAAAATAAATAATAATTACTTATTAAATTCAAAGTAAAGAATAATTTATATTGGTGGAAAGCTAAGAATATCCTTTAAAAATCCTTTTATTTCATCAATTTTGGGTAAAAAAAAGGTCATTAGCCAAATACCTTACACATACCCATCATACTGCCACTTTTTGGCCCATCATGATCCTGCACATACCCAGAAGTGGTTTAGTGAGAAATTCATGCCAGTGTGTTGGCTTTGCATCATAATAACCAATACCAAAGTTATACTCTTGATAACTTTGATAAGGCACCACAATGAAAATGCTTTTGAATGTTATGCAAATATTTTGTTAAAGTGGATTTTTCTTTGGTAATGTAAGGTCTTCTTCTTAGGGAGCATTGTTCCTAATGGCTCCAAGAGAGGACAAGTCAAGGTGTGAAATTATTGCCCATGGGGTGCCTTGTTTAGATCATACCATGTTAGTAGATCATACACTCTTGGACGGAATCAAACCCAATGACACCACCAAGAAGAGGAGACGTCATAAGAAAAAAGAGAAATCATGCCATGAAATTTTTGCCAAAAGATGTCATCTATGTATGCCCCAACTTTAAAGCAGTTGCTACACAATCACTGTGAGCAATTGCTTTAAAGTAGCCAATGATAAATGAAAGAATAAATGAGAGCCAACTTGGAAAGCCCTATGACAAGTCATATGTTTCTGAATTGAGCTACATCATGAATAATTATGTCCTATGGGAGTCAACATAAGGCATGCCATCCACATTCCAAGCTTACCCTTATATGTTCATGAAAGGTTAATGACTAGCCAAAAGAGACAACGATAGGTAATATACAAGGATAAGGTTAACTAACCCCTTTCCCCTACTTATTGATGGACAAAGGTGAGCTTGTAATGTATGATGATATGCTACTTCTTTTGATGAATGTAAAAAATGCAAGTATGGCAAGGAGCAACAACTAATGTTATTTATTTTGATAAGTGAAAAATGTTTCTACTTGATACATATTTAATGATATGTCTATCATTTTAGGATGTACCAAGGTTAGAGTTGTCTTGGAAGAATTGTTTGTGATGGTGTTGACAATGATTGAAGGTTTTTGTTTTGAAGGACAATAACTAAGACTTAGGTTGTATAGGGATATGTATACCTTGTTCTATAGCATCATATCCTTTCCCAATTTTTCATCCATAAAGTTTTGTAACTTTCTTTGCATTCAATCGTTGCTCAATTTCCTCAAATTTTATCTTGGATGTTGGTTTTTCTTTTAAGGTGGGTGAAGTGGATGCTATTGAATGTTGCATTATTGTTTCCATTTCTCTTTTCTCTTTTTGGACTCTTTTGTTATGATCTTGTATTCTCCCATGGATATAGGTACAAAATCAAAGGTTTTTGAAGCATCTTCCAATAAATTTGTGGCTTCTTCAATTTTCTTTTATCTTTCTATATCCTTTTGCTTGATACTGATCATAGTGCATGTAACCTTTTTATTTTTAGGAGTAGAAGGTGACTTGTCATAAACACCTAAAATTTGCTTCAAGGTTTGATCATTATCAAATCCTTCCCATGATGGTGGTATATTGAGCAATTTAGGATGCTTCAGAGTGAGGTTGATTTTTGGTTTGCATATGATAGTGTTGATGTTTGCTTGCACCATGATACCTTCCCTATTAGGAGAGTTTTTAGGAGAAAAAAAAAATGTTGATCACATTCCACTAATAGGTTTTGTAGAGTAACTTGATCACAAGGAGAGGAGGCATCAAGAGAAGAAAAAGAATCACATTCTTGTTTTTTGATGATTATATCCTTTTTCTCAATTATGTATTCTTGGATGGGGAAAACATTAGGAAAGGGAGTAAGAAGATTCTGATGAATTTCAATGAATAGTTTGTCTAATCCCAAAATATCTTCTTGACTAGTAGAAGAGACATTAGGAGAATAACAAGTATGATTAGCATGATTATCTATGATTACATCCCTTTGTCCAATAATTTCTTCCAAAATAGGGGAAGAAAAATAAAGAGATTTGGCATAGGTCTTAAAGGTTTGATCATCTAATGCCAACATATCCTTCTGACAAATAATGTGATTGTCATGATTTCTCACAAAAAAACTTACAAATATGAGAGGAGTTAGAAGATGAATGTAGACTAGGTAGAGTGATGTTAAGAGATGCGTTTATGATCTTATTCTCTTGTGCCATAATATCTTCCAAAGTAGAAGTTATAGAAGAAGAGATTTCAACATTGCCATGATTCTCAATGGGTGTATCTTCTAGCTCCAACATACCTTTGTCACATGTAGGAGAGATTTTGGAAGAAGAGGAGCTATGATTATCATGATTGTCTATGCTTGAATCATATTATTCTATCACTACATTCCCAAAAATAGAAGAGATATTAAAGGGTGTGGAACTTTAGAGTGTGTCAACATTGTTATTCTCTTGCACTAAGAAACTCTCATAACTAGGAAAGGTATTGGAAGGATGACTATCAAGCTTCCTAATAAGCTCATATAAAATTGAATGCATGATGTTTTCTCGAAGATTTTCATGATCTTCTTCACCAATAGGAGAGATATTAGGAGAGGGGGAAATTTGATTGTTGTCCATAATGTTACCCTTTTCCTCTAAAGTCTCATTCTCTTGTGCCATAGTATCTATCCTACTAGGAGAGATTTTAAGAAAGTGACAAAAAATAGGTTCATCACATTTCATGGCTGGATTTGATAAAGTAGCTTCATCACTCATAGGAGAGGCATCTAGAGAAGGGTAACTAGGAGTTTCATGGTTATCGATAATTTTGACTCTTGTGCTCAAATAGGTCTTCCCGAAGGGTAGGGGTATTAGGAAAGGGAAGAATAAGATTCTCATGAGTCTCAATGAGGATATCTTCTAACACCGAACTATCTTCTTCGTGTCTAGAGAAGATATTAGGAGAAGAAAAGGTTTGATTATTATGATTTTCTACATTTACACGCCCATCTCTTATAATGTCTTCTTGAGTGGGACAGGTAGTATTTTCATAGGTTTCAATCATATCCTCCACATAAATGTGTTTGTCATGATCATTCAGGATTGTATCCTTATGCACTAAAGAATTTTCATAAGCAGGGGAGGTGTTATAAGATTAATGGAGACTAGGTATGGTAGTTTCCTTGATGTCACCTTCATGTGACATAATCTCTTTGAAAGGGGGAGGAGAAGGTAGAAAAGAAAGACTTTCATGATCTTCAATGATTGTGTCTTCTTTCATCAAGATACCTTCATCACCAATGGGAGAGATATCAAGAGAAGAACAATTGTGATTATCATCATTATCGATGCTTGCATCCTTTAGTGTCAAACCTTTAGTGGATGATCCTAGTGAGAGGAAGTACTTAAGGGCTTCATCTAACATGTCTAATTCATCACTAATAAAGGGTTTGGATGTTATACTTTTTCTAAATGTAAGCATTTTTTTAATTGTTTCTTGTAATGTTTTTTGTTTTTTATTTTCGTTTGCTAATGAATCTGATCTAAATGAACTAGGAACTAATGCTGAAAATGAAAATTAAAAAATATAATGCTATCCGTAATTGCCATGAATGTAAACAATGTTTATTTCTAATGATTTAAATGTAATAGAAGCTATGGAAAGGGTATGTGATGGATCATCATGGAAAAAACTATGGAAGCTATGGAAAAAATAGAGTTAGGAAACTTGATGTAAAAATTTGAATAAGTTATCTATATTATTTCAAAAATATGCAAGAATAGAATCTATAGAAAATTGAATGTAGTTTCTAAACTACTAGTTTGTTTTTTTTAAATCTATTTGGTGAAAATTAGAAATTTCAATGGAGTAGTACTTAACTTTCATGGAAAAAATAAGAAGTAGGTGTATGTCTAACCAATGCCCTAACTACAATAACATGATAATATTTTTTTAATAATATTTTAGATATAAGTAGAGGACTCATGTCCCGATGTGATGCATTTTTTTTTTGTAATTTTTTTCCAAGTAAATAATTAATTATGATTTTTTATTATAACTTTTAAAACCTATAAAAAACTCGTATGTCTGACCACCTTAACTTGGTCAAAACTCCATGAAATTCATTTTTTTTAATTCTATATTATGCAAAACATAGAATGTGACACACGTTTTGTATTCAAAAAATGTGATATCATTTGAAAACTATAGGTGTTTTTCAATTAGCCTATCAATCAAGACTTTAGTAGTAATTCAAAGAGAAAATGAATGATAATTATTTATTAAATTCAAACTAAAGCATAATTTATATTGGTGGAAAGCTGAGAATCTCCTTTAAAAACCCTTTTTGTTTCATCAATTTTGGGTGAAAAAAAAGTCATTACCCATATGCCCTACACATACCCATCATATTGCCACCTTTTGGCCAATCATGATCCTGCACATACCCCAAACTTAAAATGCAATGTAAAGACATAGGATGAAATGAGAATTTTTAGATTTCACACAAGTTAATGCATTGATTATATTATGTAATGATCTGAAAATGAAATGTTGTGAATGTAAAATTGAAATTAAGAAATGCATGAAATGGGCCAAATGAAGCTAGATTTAGTGAAATGTATGTAACAGGAACTTAACCAAGTCATACAGATAGTTAATGGCAGAAAGGAAAAGATAAAAAATAAGGTTTTTAGTGTTGTAAAAGGTTGTTTCAGATCTTTATAGGGACTAAGTCACCCAAGGTGGCGAATGAGTCCTAGTAGGGCTTTTTTGTAAAGCTTTCAATAAATTTCAATGGACTTTGATGATTTTTAGGTTGTATGATGTGTATCCTGAGTGAAAATGCAATTTTTAGATGATGTGCAATGATTTGAGATGAAAAACCACAACCTATATGCACTTTCACTAATGCAAAAATTTGAAACCCTAGAATGAATATTAAATAATGAAAAATGCACTATTAATGTAAGCTATTCCTAGGATGATGATGGAATCTAAATCAGAAAAGAATCTATTCTAAAGGTGGGTTCAACAAAATGTGGACAAAGCTTTTGGCACCACGAGACTCTCTAACACTTCTAGGGTATTTCACCTAAAAGGAGTGAGGTATGCCAAAAATTGCAAAGTTCCCACTCAAGATTAATGCAAATATGAATTAAATATGCCTAAATAGAATATCCTAGATGCAAATATCTAACAAAAGAAATTGATTATTAATGAAAAAAAATGAAATGCAATTTGTTTGAAAACACACTGTGATATGTAGACAGATAGATTGAATGCAATAGAAGTCAACATAAAGAAGTCGGGTAGATAGAGTGCACCTAGAAACTAACAGAGGCTAGAATGAAGACTGTATATCTCTTTGAAATTCTAGAAAATCTATTTTTTTGGCCAACTACGACACTTATGCCAAGTTGGGTGACTTAATCCCAGATCTGGAAAACTGCTTTAGAGCCTGTTTCAACCAAATGGGTATCCAAATCTACAAAAAATTCTAACAAATATGTATAGTGGGACTAAGTCGCCATTGATGTGACTTAGTCCACTTTGGATTTTCTAAAAACCCAAAAGTGGAAATTGAAGCTTAGGGTTTTCACTTTCCGTTCCTCTAGGTGTCTGGTTCCAAAACTACCAAATTCGGGCTTGAAAGTGACTTTTGTGGATATTTTGACCTTGCTAATAGGGAGATGACTTGAAAAAGTTTGAAACCTATCCTTCAATCATTTCCAAGCCATCCAAGCACTTAAATATGCAATCACACAAAGTAAGAAAGATAAAATGTTGACTGTTAATGATTGGGGGTTTGCCATGGTCAAACCCCATTTAGGTAATAAAACAAAAATGATGAAATGAAACACAAAACATGAAAAAAATACAATTATAAACTTTCCATGATGATGGATCTAGAATTTCTACAACTATTAATGAAGAACCTTTCTCTTGAAGGCCTTAGAATTGAGTTTGAATGTTGTCTTGAATGCTTGAATCTTGCTTGCTTGATTTGACAACATGGATGAATCATGAATGAATAATTAATTAGGGTTTAAAGGTCTCCTTTTATAGGGGAGAGTAGCTATAATAAGGATCGTGATCAAGGGCCAAGAATAAATTAGAAAGTAATTTAATCATGGGTGAAGGCTAATTGAGAGAAGGAAGACATGGATAGATAGAGACTCGAGGTGGAAGATAAGATTGGCACATAAAAAGAGGTGATAAAGGAAATTAAATAATAAAGATGATTTAATTTAGATGGCCAACATAGGAGAAATAAATAAAATATTAATTTTATTTATTTAAAAAGAAAGGTGAGAACAAATAATTAGATAATTAAATAATTAAAAATAATTATTTAATTATAGAGGAAAGGTGGAGTGTTTAATAATAAAAAACAATTATTTAATGGAGAGGAAAGTGATTATTAAATAATTAAAGTAATTATTTAATTAGGGAGATAAAGAAAGGATAAATAATTAAATTAATATAACATTTATTTAATTATAGAGAGAAAAGGGTAACGAATAATTAAATAATAGTTATTTAGTTATAGAAGAAGATGGAAAAGATAACTTTTGAATTAAAATAATATTTTAATTCAAAAGTAGGGAAGATAAGACCATTAGACTTAAATGCTTAATAAAAGTATAGAAAAGTGTGAAAGTCATTTACAATTCTTTACAACACCTTTACAAGACATGCATTTTATTCAATCTGGAAGGGTCCAAGACCTAATGTGGATATGTAAAATACCTCACAACACTAGACCAAGGTGACATTAAGTCCAATTTTTCATTAAATCAAGCAAGGGAAAATGTGTACTTTTTAGGTGTCCACACATAGATCTTGGAAGAAGCTTTTTGCTGCTTGAAGATCTTTTCCTCTTTCAAAGAGGTGGTGAATCTACATAAGTTTTTACATCATCAGAATAGTTGGTTGCAACAATTCTCAGGAATTCTTCTATTGTAATATTCATGTATGAAGTTTTTCAACAAAAAATTCTTGTTAATATTGTCCCTTATTCAGTATTTTAAGATACTAGCAGAAAGGGAAATGAGAAAGTATGATTTTCTGAAAAGTGATATTAAGAAGAAACTAGTTGTAGAGGGAATAAATTCTTAATCACAAATATGTATTGATGTCCTATTTCTCCCTCTACAAGCTGTAATATCATGCCTAGAACATAGTCATGTCCTCAAAGGAAGGTTTTCACAAACTTGAAAGACACAACCCTTTAGATTTTAGTAAGATCCAAGGTTACCCACATTTTGTCCCAAGAAGAATTAATGAATGTTTTCCTAGGTTTAGAGGAGGTTTTGAAGAATTAGCATTAAGAAATGTACAAGTTTTCATTGATCTAATGGAAGATTGTTAGATTGAAGAAGAGGATGCTATCATGAATTTTTTTGTAAGAACTTTAGAAAATACTTTTGAATATTGGTTTTCTAGTCTACCAATGCATTCCATATGTTCATGGCAAGAGCTTCATAAATTTTTCATTGATGAGTTTGGTGAAGTGAATGATGATCGCTTGTCTGAAGAAAGAAATCTGCACACCCAAGAAAAATATGATAAGAAATCTGAAAATGAGGTTGAACTTATGTCATCTATTGATGCATTGTGTGATATAGAAAGATTGGAGGATGTATCCATCTATGATTTTCATGAGAGATTCATGAAATGTCTACTTAATATACTAGAATTAGATAGGATTGATGAATCATTTTGCATTGATTTATTCTATGAGAATTGTGAGGTTTGAGTACTATGCCAACTCACTTGAAGGCCCCTAATCTTAAATGTTTATATCAATGGCTTTCAATGATTGAAGAAATGGTAGAGAAATATGGAATTCATATATTGGCTAGATTATGTGTTGGTACTTTTTCAAGACTTAGTCCAATGGATGTAGATGGTATAGAAAAATACAATGATGGTGCATCATAATGTGATGAGGATTTTTTTGAACAACCTACAAAATAAATATACCTAGATGAAGATTGGAACCATAATGGTAATGATGAAATAGGTGGAACACATGAGGTTTATTCTATTTGCTCTAAAAATATAGAAATAGAGAGCCTATTTTATGTATCAAAAGAAGTATGGAATGATGCAGATGATAATGAAATTATTTTCTCATCTATGGACTTTGAATATATAGTTGAAGATCATGTTGATTTTGAAGTTTCATGTCTTCATGATGAAAACAATGGTTTTATAGATGGAAGTTTGCAACCAAATGAAAATCATTATTATCTAGGTGATCAAAATGATTAGAATGCTATTTGTAGCCCTAGTGACTATGATTCCTCTCATGAGGAAGAGGTAGAATTAATTTCTTCAAGAGGAGAGTGTTTCAAAAAGGAAAATGATGATAACATTTTTGAAGCCTCACTATTGCATGATGAGGTATATGAATTGAGAATTCTTTTTGAAGAAGAAATATGTAATCAACATTGTTATTGTACACTTCATCATGAAAATTCTACAAGTGTTGAGTGTAGCATTGATACAAGCTTTCATGATGATAAGCCAAAGGAGCTTGCTGATTTAAGAAATGCTTCTGAGAATGTCAGTATATCAGCTACAAATGATAAAAGTATGCAATGAATTTCAGCTAGCAAGATCATCCACAAGAAGTTGTAATGAAGAAGCAAATAATGGTTTTCAGCTTGACAGTAAGGAATGTGGCCCTACTAATTACTGCAGTAGTGTGAACAAGGAAGGAGATATATGGGCAAGAGATTTATTGTATGAATTAGTTCATGTAGTTGATTGTGCAGAGCATGTATGTGTTTGTGATGTAAGTGGTGAATATGGAAATATTTTCTTATTTGACCATTCACCTTCTACTCCTTTTTTTGGTTTTGAAGTTATCACTAAGTGTTTGCATGAGGATAACATAGATGTAGTCTTGCATGAAAGTGGAAATGTAGAGAAAAACATTAGTACAACTAATGAAATTTTCTATGATGATTTTGCACTTGAAGAATGTGATTGTGTCAATCACATGGATGCATATGCAGACCTCTTTTCTAGATATACAACTCATAGTTTACCTCATAAGCAATATGGTTCATATTGTCATGTTGATGTAGCAAGAAGTGGTATTGAATATGATACCTCTTGTAGTAGTGAATGTGTTTTAAATAGTCATTGTGAGGAATCTATTGCAGAAGTAAATTCTAATTCATATGAGCCTGCTCTTTAAACTTTTGTGTGTGATAACATTACTAATGCTAAAAGTATTTTCTATGAGCTTGAATTAGGAAACATTGCTTGGGATGTTGATGCATTATTTGAGTGCTATGATTTGAATATGGACTGTGTATCTGTGGGTGTTGGTGAATTTAGTTTTTGAGACATTGGTACATTTGATGATGTGACTAAACTGTGTTGTTTCAATGAAGATAAACTTACCTACATTGCAATTAAGTTGAAGGAGTTTCAAATGTGTGACCATTATTTGATTGACACACAAGAGGATTGCACATTGTTTTTGAGGCATGATGTCTTCTCTAATCCTAATCATATGAGAGGGTTAATGCATGTGATGACACTATGTCCTCGTATAGTCTTGACCATCATCCTCATATTCTATCATTTTCCACAAAATAAAAAGGTGAAATGAATGGTAGTAATATGGTCTATGTCATTTGGTTGCCATGTGATAGTAAAGCAAAACAAGGACCAAGTTCTTACTTGTTCAAAGGTGGCCTAACCCATGCTTTTGCAAGAATGAAGTCATTCATGTTGTTATGGTGTGATAGAACCAATTATGGATTAAAGGAGATAACCTCTTTTCACTTATTGGTGTTTTACAGAGGCCAACACTGGTTCTCCTTTCTCATTTGGTGGCCTAGGGCCACCAAGTGAGGTTAAAAGTTGAAAAAATAAAGACTATGTTGCCCGATGATCCTAGCATTTAGTTTTCTCTCGTACAAGATTATGAGATCTTGCTCTATTCACTAAGGAACAAACATCTCTAGAAATAGATATAAATGGCACTTTAAAATTTTAAAATTTTTGAATGCCCATGATGTGAAAAGTTGATAATTTGCACACTCAAAAGTGCACCTAAAAAATTTGCCCCAGTGACCTACTTTGGAGGGCCATAAATCAGAGCCAGTTGATTTTTATGCCAAACCCCTTGGTGAGAATATTCATTTGACATATGTGAACACACCCACTCACTTCTAGCTTCCCATGAGGAGTTTTGATAGGGTTTTGAAAAGAAAAGATGGAGGCTTCTGGGACTGTTTTGTTGTTTGTGAACTTTTCATTTTGCGAAGTGGCCTCCTATTTGGGTTAATATTTCATTGTTGTATGATCATCATGATGAATGGATTGGTTCCCTACATCCTCCTCAAAATCCCATGATTCATGCTCTAGTTTCAAAGTCATAGGATCAAGTTTGATATTTTTTACTAGGTCAAAAGCAGATGTAGTTTGTTAAGATTTTACATCTACATTTCTTGAATTGTTTCAAGATGGTCAACTTGGACCCTTAATATTTGGTGAAGAATGATGATTGAATGAAATCCCTCTTGCACACATACTCAATGGACCTAAATGACCTACTATTTCTAGTGGTATATTCTAGGAAGTGATTTGATATTTTTTCAAGGTGACTTTGGTGAGCCTTAATTGGTTTTGAATAGGTGCAGTTGCAGATAAGTCTAAGTGAGCCACTTTTAGAATTGAATATTTTGTACCTTGAAATATATTTTCTTGAAATGTTTGTTGCATTGAATTCTAGGGTCAAATTTTTGTAGGCCTTTGCAATTTCATGACTCTAGGAGGTTGTTTGACTAGTTTTCCAGGGTGATTCTAGAGGGTACTTGACTAGTTTTGATCACTGTGCAATTATGCTTGAAATAAAATTTTAATGACAACCCAGTTCATTTTTGCACCTTAGGTGCATTCAGAAGCATCCTCAAGGTCAATTGAAGATAAAAAAAATTTCCAAACAAAATTCTTTTTACCCAGGCCCACATGGGGACCCATCATGCTTTACACATATTTGAATTTGTAAGTGTTTTAATGTTAGTCAAGGAGACACAATGCACTTGAATAAAGTGATCCAAGTTTGTGTCATTATTAGAAAAAAGTGGTTTTCCAGGATTTTCAAATCCATCATATGTGGAGACAGTTGTTCTTTCAAATAATCCAGGTGTTTCATCAGTTTGTGAGTGTTTGGATCCGTTGGGTGACTTCTTGGTGATGAATAATAGTGAGATAGTAATGAGTGACTATTCACATCCAAAAATTCAAGTCTTTTTAATGTATGGACTCCTTCCATTGATTTTAATAAGGAAATGACTTGAATTTATTGCAAACAAGCAACACTGAGAGGGGGGGTGAATCAGTGTTGTGCAAGAATTAAATTTATTAATATGATCTTTAACTCACTTAAGCATTCAACAAAATATTTATGCATGAACAAAAAGAAAACAATCACAACACCATAAAACCAATATTTTTACATGGAAAACCTCCTAGGGGAAGAACCATGGTGGATGGCCAATCCACAATATAATTTGAGTATACCCAAAAGAAAGATTACAAAATGGGAATGCACTTGCATTCAAGCACACTACCTAGAGCTTACTACTCAAAATAGAAAAGCTCACTTCCTTACAAAATTTTGGATTAAATCCAAAAGAATGAAATGAGAAAATAGCATCTAAATATGCTTGATTATAGTTTTGGTTAAGCTCATTTGTCAATCTTATGTCCTTCTAATTGATTATGTACTTCTACTATGCTCTGCACAAACTCACACTACAAAATATTTATTGCACAAGTGAAACTATGAATAATCACTCAATATCTCTTCTAATGATTGCAACACATAACGACACACATTCCTTACACACAAAAATGATGTAACTGATCACTTATATATATCCACAACAAAGGTTTTAGCCGCAACTAGTCAGCTTCAATAAAACTTAGAAATATTCACAACTGTCGGCTTAGATCATAAAAAATATTTAATGTGCATCCACAACGGTCATCCACAACTTATATTGGACCCAAAAAAAATATCAAACACTAAAATATTCAAATAAACATTCCTCGAATATCCGCAACATGATATATCAACTAAGTTGGCCACAAAACACTGATGAACAAAAAGATATCAAACGGATCACCAAACATACATATGACTTGGTATTAAGCATTGATATTTTTGGATAACACAAGAAATAAATTAATAAACCTTCCATCAGATCTACAACACAAAATAATAATCAAAAGTATGCATATGAATCGATGATCACAAAACTGTCAGATGCTTTGTTCTTCATGACTATCCTCAATCTGTCTACTAGTAGGAGTGAATGATGACATGTGGATCCAATTACCTACTAAGGTTGCCATAAATGAAAACACCTAAAAATATTTTCAGTGTCTCTTGCCAACAATCTCCCCCTTTGGCATTGATGGGAACACTTAGTGAAAAATGACTAAGTGTCGAATCAATGCCACCAGGAACTACACTACCACTTCAAGACTCCAAAAAGAAACTTCAACCTCAGCTTAGAAATACAACTCCCCCTAAGATTAATACACATTTTTCACTATATAACTCTCCCCCTTTGACATCAATGGAAAAAATTGGGGAATCCAAAAGACAAAATTTCATAATTGTAAAGGCATAACCTATGACTTACACAAATTTGAAGACATTTGTAATATCATTCTTCAACACACTTAAATTTTGTGTCCCAAACATTTTTGACTCTCCAGAATTTTTTTGTGACCACAAAGTAAATAAGATAGTTTTTTGTAGTTTCAAGATTTATTGGGTCACAAGCTTCCATAGCATCTTTGGCCTATTTTAATGCATTTATCATTATTTCAATCTTTAGACCAATTAGTCCTCTGATTTTGCATGATCTTCCTACAATATTTTTATTTTCATGCTTCAAGCTCCTTATTTTTTTAAGCAAAGATATTACCTGACCTTCTTGCTCACCAACATTACCAACTAATGGATCAAAAGCATTAGAAATAATGGCCAATAGTTTTTCAATATCCTTCACCTTCTTCTCATTGGCTTTAGTGAATTTGGATAAAACTAAACATGACTTATACACTTTTACACCTTTAGATAGAGCATCTTGAATATTTCTCATATAGGTGGCTAACAAAGTTTTATCTTTTGCAATCAGTTCTTTCAATCCACCAAATCTCTTTTCCTTAAACTCCATCTGCACTTTAATCATGGCTGATTTTTCAAAAGATTCAAAGTGAGTACTTATAGAATTTATGAGCTTCTTTAGCTCATCGGAAGAGGAACCAGATGGATCCTTAACATGAGTAGGCACTAATTTCTACAGAACTCTAGATGCAAGACTTAGTAATTCACTAGATCCTTTATGTGACTCATATTCTTCTCACTAGCCTTAACTTGTGCAATTGTTTTAACCTTCATCATCTAAATTGGGGACAAAGTGGATAGATTAATTGAGCCTCTAGCCAATTCAGGATCAAATTATTCATGTTGTTCCATCAAATATTTCTTCACTGCCTCGGCAGTGTCTCTTGCCTCCACTCTGATTTCCTTGACTTGAACATTTTCTACTTCAACCTTGGGTTCTTCAGAGACTGTTTCCAGATTTCCTTTAGGCACTTCATCCTTTTCCTTTTGCATTTCCTTCTCCTCAGCTAATACCACCTTCGGAACTTCAGTTTCCATAGGTATTTTTGTATTTTCCATATTAGGAGGACTCTAAAAATCCTCAACATCTGCATTCACTTCCTCATTTTCCAGAACATTTTTCGTATTCACTTCTTCAACATTAATCTTATTCTTTGAAAAAAATGCTTCCAAAATTTTCTTGGTTTCATTAACAACATTAGTTTCACCAATCATTAGTTTATTCACCCTTGTTTTTCTTTTGAACTCCGTCTTGGCATTTTCCAGGAGAAAATTCATCTCCTTGATTGACATTTCTAGACATAAGTCCGTAAGAATTCTCTTTCTCAAATTCTCTTCTTTTGTTCTAGCACTTAATCTTCTCTATTCCAAATCTTCATACAAACTCTCCAACAAACCAGATATAATTTCAATAAGATATTTATTGAAAATATTCATATGTTTAATTGTGGCTTGTTTAAGAACTCTTTGATTGGATTTATCAAACATTCCATACCATTTGCAGAGGGGCTTGAGGTTTCCATCTTTGACAACAACATCCTCAACTTCCTCAATTGACATACTAGGTTTGACAACTTTTTATTTCTTCTTAGCCTCTTCTTCTTTACCAAAATATTTTCTCTTAGATATATTTGCAGCCTAAGTTTTGGTAGCTTTCATTTCTTTCACAACTTCCTCTAATTTAGTCTCCTCATCTTCTGAAATGGCTTCATATATTATTGTACTTTTATTCTTTTTCCTTTTACATGAAGCCTTTTCCTAAGTTGGCTTGGCTACAGGACTGGACAAGGATGGGGAACTCCTAGTAGATGTAGTGTGGGAAAAATATTCTCTCAGACTAGTAGATATTGTTTTTGCTGACTCTTTTGCTGCTTCAGCCTCTTCTCTTTTCCTTATTGCTTCTCTCAAAGCTTCTATAGGTAAGCCCATGCTTTTTACAAATAATTCTACTTCTTTCCTTACTCTTCTAACTATCTTAGGATTCTATACTTGATCATGGACTTGCATGCTCTTTTTTGCATAAGTTCCAAACCTATCATCTGTCAAATCCATAGGCATGTTCAACAAGTGTTCTACATACATCTTCAAGATTTTTTCCTCTACTTCATATCCCATGGGCATTATCCATATTGTTCTAAGATCAATAGCTTCCATATGGCATTGATCAGTGTCTACCATGACAAACATTTTTTTTTTGTACTTTTCCACAATTAAGGTAGGAATTCTTTCTCTAGCATGCATCATATTCTGAAAACTTTCAAAATACCCCTAGAGGGAAATATTCCTAGACTGACGATCACTGCTTCCAAACAACATCTCTTATTTGCACAACTACAGGCTGATTATTTTGGCAATGAAATTTTCCAACACCTAGAACCTCATTCATGAAATAGAAGAACAAACATAATAGTAGATTACCATATTTAAAAGTGTTCTTCTTGTCCTTCTTGATCTTCCCTAGATTCTCCATTAACTGACTTCTGAGCAACTCACACAAGTCATAATCTACATTCAGTTTTACCATCCCATAAGCTACATAAATGGTCATAGCAGATATTGAATTATCCCAGATAGAGTGGTAGATCTTGTAGCCAATGACCATTGATGCAAATTTTACATCCACTTCAACAATATCTTCTATTGTCATTGCCCTTCTATCCCATTGTGCACTTGTTGCATCAGTAACTTTCTCATTCTTCACATATTTAAAAACTAGAAGTCTACCAGTGGAATTCAGACCCGTGACCACACTTATAGTATCTTTCATAATCTTAAAAGGCACATTTAACAACATGAACTTGGCATGAACACATCTTAAAATATATCGCACCCATTGATTTTCCTCAAATATGGGAAATTTTACAAATTGTGTAAACTTCTTCTCGACCTAGGGTTTTGAATTCTATATTTATAGTGAAATCCTCTCCAATTATATGACGGGAGTATAAATTCATCATTTTAGAGCTTCCTAATTCTTCAATATTGGAATGTATGTAAGCCCCAATATCTTCAGTGTGCAATACTCTGTACGGTACAAATGAAAATGCACGTAGTGGATCGGTCTCAATAGACTTATAAGGATGTCATTTGAACTTTGGATGGGGTCTATCCTTGACTTCAACTACTAGAGGAGTGGACATGGTTGAAAATTCAAAAATTCATAGGCTTTTCAATAAATACCCTTCTATCGAATAGAAGTTTGATCACAAAACCTTCTTCTTTCTTGAATCTCTCCACAATTCGGTAAAGTTAACTCCAAGGTTCTCCAAACTAATTTCCTCCAAAATGAAAAGTGAAAAATGAAGGATAAAATATGAACTTTTATCATTCACACACCTAACCCTTTTGTCGCAATAAATTATTTTACCCTAATTCATTTGGTTACCCTATTTTCGTGTACTGAGATAGATGATTCCTCTACAGATCTTCAAAACTTTACAATACTGACTCCTCTTGGTTGAAAAACATCTCAAAAGTATCAATCCACTTATTGGACTTGTCCACATTCTAGTATCAATTTCTTGTAGGGGGTTATAATATTTTCTTGACAACTCCCCCTAGGCCAAAGGCCTAAAACTAATTCCTAGAGGGATTACTAGAAGCAGATTTTGGTGCTAGAGTATTTACTTCAACAGAGGGATTCTTCTTCAACCATTTCTTCTGCATTTTCCTTCTAATCAAATTAGTAGTGACTTTACCTTTTTCCCTTAACATCTTGTTGCATGTTCTATTTTACCAGACCTCTTCTATTCCAGCAAAATCTAGCAATGTGGCCAAATTTTTTGCAGTTGTAACACACAACACTTCTCTATCTAGGCCAATTCTTCCACTAATTTTTTCTTGATCTGCATTGGTTATCAATATGCCCAAATCTATTGCGTGCATAGCATCTAACATCTCTATGAAAGTTATTCATCACAACTCTGCATTCCCTTGACTTATGTCCATACTTATAGCAATTAAAGCACTGGCCTAAGAATGATGGTCCACTTGTGTTCATCCTGCTCCTACACTAAGAAGCCATATGACCAAATTTGTTGCAAGAAAAATAGTAGCCATTGAATCTTTGAGCATTTGGTTGTCTTACTAGATTCCTTTTAGTTCCATTCATCTGATTTCCTTGCCTAAATCTCCCTTGTCCGAATTTATTTTGTCTAGATCTAGAAATTTCTCCTCCTTCATATCCAAGACCTCGCATGTCACCATTAGTCCTTTGTCCTTTAATGAGTTCATCAAGTTTGGCCAAGATTACTTTGAATTTCTCCTTGTACTCATTTGCAACAGTAAGTTCACTTCTGAGATCATCAAGTTGCTTTTCAAGCACTTCCTCATTGTTTTTAGATTGTTCCAGTTCATTGTCCAATCGAATGCATTGATCTGATTTTTCTTTCAAGGATTGTGCAAGGTTTTATTCATTCTTCTTTCTATCTTCAATCTCCTTGGTCATTTTCATCATGATAGATTCCATTTCATGCTTCAGAAAAATATTTTCTCTAGAATACTTTTCACATTCTTCTATTTTCTCCTTCAAGGCATGACTGAGTTGTTCATCTTCCATGCTTCTATTCTTCCTATTAAGTTGATCATACAATTCCTTTCTTTTCTCCCTTGATTCATTGATTTTGTCTTTCAATGGCTGAATGAATTTATCTACACTCTTTTCTTGCAATTCCTGATTCTCAGACTTTGATTGGTTAAGATCATCTAGGGCCACCATAAGTTGTTTTTGAGGACTACTTGTATCCATTTAAAAAAAACAATCTCCCCATGTTGTTAGAATTCTTTCGAGGAACTAGCTCTAATACCAATTGTTGGAAACAAGCAACACTGAGAGGGGGGGTGAATTAGTGTTGTGCAAGAATTAAATTTATTATTCTCATCTTTAACTCACTTAAGTATTACAAAATGGGAATGCACTTGCATTCAGGCACACTACTCAAAATAGAAAGGCTCATTGCCTTACAAAATTTTGGATTAAATCCAAGAGAATGAACTGAGAAAATAGCACCTACAAATGCTTGATTATAGTTCCAGTTAAGCTCAGTAGTTGATCTTCTATCCTTCTGACTAGTTTTGCACTTCTGCTCTGCTCTACACAAAATCACACTACAAAATTTGTAATGCACAAGTGAAACTATGCATAATTTCTCATTCGCTCTTCTGTTGATTGCAACACATATCGACACACCTTCCTTACACACCAAAATGATGTAACTGATCACCTATATATATCTATAACAAAAGATTTCGCCGCAACAAGTCAGATTCAATCAAACTTAGAAGTATTCATAACTGTTAGCTTAGATCATAAATAATATTTTATGCACATCCACAATCATTATCCATAACTTAGCTTGGACCCAAAAAAAAATGATCAAACACTAGAATATTCAAATAAACATTCCTTGAATATCGTAAACATGATATATCAACTGAGTTGGCCACAAAACACTGATGAACAAAAAGATATCAACCAGATCACAAAACTTATATATGACTTGGTACAAGGTGTTGAGATTTTTGGATAACACGATAAATACATTAATAAACCTTTCATGATATCCACAACACAAAATAATAACCAAAATTTTGCATGTGAATCGATTATCACAAAACTGTCAGATGCTTTGTTCTTCTTGACTATCCTCAATTTGTCTACCACTAGGAGTGAATGATGACATGTAGATCCAATTACGAACTAGGGTTTCCATCAATGAAAACACCTAAAAATATTTTTTGTGTCTCTTGCCAACATAATTCACCATGGGATAAAGTCACAAAACTATTTAGTCTTGCTAAGTTGTTTGAACTGTTACATACCAATGAGAAAGCAAATCATTTTTACAAGCTAGTATTGTTCAAAGTTTCTTATCTTAAAGGATGCATATATAGCTGCAATCACTCTGAAGGCATTAGTTCTAGAGTAGAACAAATGAATGACATTCTTGATAACCATGGCATTGATCTCCCCCTTCTCTTCTTTGATTAGCAAGAAGATTGAAGATTGGTTTGGGTTCAATAACATCCTTTTTGAGGGAAAGCTACCATCATTGACTGCTCCTATATATGTGGCTTAATCAAGATTATTTAAGTATCATATTATTCATAGAAATGTGTAGGTTTCACCTATAGCAAATCAATTTCACCATCATTCTATGGAGGGGCAATGGCTGCCACACATGTGTAGAGCTTATTTGGTGTAGTTTCCTCTAGCTTCTTAGTTGATTTGCATGGGGGGGTTCAATGGTTGTTTTAGTTTGGTTTCTTATGTATTACATAGTGGCATTTAGGGATATCATGGAGTTAAAGCATATGGCTTCTACTAGGTGTTAGCTTAATGGCTTGCAAGAACATGGCCCATGACCACAAACCCCTAGCGCATGTACAGTAGAGATCCAAGGTTTGGAGTAATGATCTTGGCCAACTTCTATGCAAAGCTAGGTTTGGCTATTCTATATGTGTAGATGGATACTTGGGTAGAGATGCTACTTCTCACCCCTTATGATGAGCTAGTGGTGACTTCAATAGAGAAAGATAATGAGGAGGTTGTCCATGGAGGCATGGGATCTATTTATTTGGAAGGTGATTTTCAAAAATTATATATGCAAGTAGATATATTTAGAAATTGAAAGAAGAATATTTGAAATATTGGCAAAGATCAGGAAACATATATTATGCACCATCAAGCCTACCGAAAGGGGCCAAGATTCTTACACAACTTGAACACATAGTGAAGCAAATATGGTGAATTTTTATGTTGAATTTACTTGGAAATTAGAATTGTCTACAATTATTTTGCATTGAGAGGCAAGACCCAAGGAATGTAGTGGTGTATCTTGGGAAGCTTCATGGATTATCAATTAGGTGTTGGAACCAATACCTATAAAGGAGTTCATCTAAATGGAAAGGCCATTGTGTTGGCTGAATGAGTCAATTTCATATTCCAAAGGAAATTTGACATAGGTATATGAAGTTGATGTGAAAAACCTTTTTGCTCAAATTGCTTGATGCAAGCATATGTTTGTCTTGCACAATAAATGGTTTGAGCTTGCTATGACTATGTATCGAATTGATTGGAGGACTCTTATATTGGCACTGAATCCCTATTTATACTACATTTTCCTCTAACTTATTATGTAGTGGGAACATCATGAAAGGCGGCACAACAAGTTGTAAAGGGCATTGAGAGAAGATTTGGCACTCTCTAATTTTCATGCATTGCTTCGATGGAGGAGGTTCTAGTTTTATGTTGACACTATAAACATTTGCAGGATAGCGCCATATTCAAAGTATTACAGAGGCATGTTTCCTCACTAGCACGTGAGGAGAAGGGATGATGTCAGCATAAGGGTGTGAGGAAGCATGGAGGAGAGGTGTATGGATTTTAATAAATCCATCTTTGACAATTATAAAGTTGTATTTTAAAATTTTAAATCATGTTTTCCTATGAGCTTGTGTGTTTTGTTGCTTCCATTAGAGGAGAGGAATAGGCGAGTGGGGATTGGAAGGAAGGACTTGGTGCACCCGTGAGGTAGATTTTAGAGGACATATTTGAAGAAATATAAATGTTGTTGATGGTAAAATATTTAAAAGCATCCATTTAACTATTTAAAAGGAAATATTTTAATTATAAGGTGAAAAATAAAAGGACATGGGTAAAAGGTTTTGTGTAGGCCGATTTCAAGTAAATTACAATGTAAATAAAAACTTTTGTTTTGGGGATTAAAAAGTGAGATAAAGGTAAAATTTTAAATATTAAATGCAAGGCCCACGGGTAAATGATTTTAAAACCTAATTAAGTGAATTAATTATTCAATTTATGAGCAAAGGTCTTCTTTGATGGGGGTGAATGAGTTTCCATTGATAAAATAAATTTACTTTGCTAGGAAAATATTAAAAGGAGAAAATATTTTTTACAGGTAAGGCTCATTTTCTATTGTGAAAAGATAAAAAGAGCAGAGTAAAAGTTTGTACAGAGGAACAAAATATTTGTAGCCAGGGTAAAATGGAGAATTTTTTCACAAACAAGGAGTAATCTTCTATTTGCAATCCAAGTGATTGGTAAACTGTGTGAAGTGTTAAAAGGTAAAAGGAGAAGACCAGACTATCATCATTGTGTGGAATATGTTTTGTTACAAGGAAAGTGAATAAAAGATGCATGAATCAAGGAGCAGATTGAAGATTCTTCATGAGTTGGAGGTAGTTATAGATCAATGGGTGTTGAAGGATCCAGATGTTAGTTGCAGATGTAGTTTTAGAGCTTCTTCTGCTTCTATATCTATTCTTTCTTCTTCTCATTTGTAAGGGGTATAAACTTTTGGTTTAGGGGAAGGAAGTAGAGGATGCTTAGTTGGGAGTTGGGATTTTACTTGCAGTAAATGAATGTACGAAATTTTATAATAGTGTCAATTAGTTTGAGAAAATCAACGAAAATATTGTAGAAGTTATCTCTATTTTGTGTTCTCAAATTGCATATGGATTAAATATACCAAGGATATGTTGATTTGTCATTGCAATCTCTTTGTAGTTGTGTGATTTGTGTATGGGTTTCTTCAAGTTAAGAATTAAATTTTCTATGCAAATTACTATGGGTTTGAGGAATGAAAAGGATCTTTAAGTATGATTATGTAGTAATATGAAAGGTTACATTAATATAAGGCATTAATTGTTAAAGGGACACTAATTTGAAATAATTTATTGTTTAAATTTTCATTCATGGCCTTATATTTGACTCCATGCCTTAGGATTAGGCACTGATCTATGATAGTACCCATATCATTTTTAGAAACAATATAAATCATATTAAATCTCTATTACTTTGGTCATTTTTCTTTGTTGTTTAAGTTATATATGTTCATTATATATTCATGGTACTTGAAAGAGTATAAAGGCTGAATTTGAGAGAATTTGACCTAGTAACCCTCTATGTGTTTAAGATGAAGATATCTCTATTATGTTTTCTCAACAATGTTCAATGAAAATGAGATTATGCTTGAACCTAGTAGAATATAAAATACCCATCACTCATATACATGAGAATTATCCCCTTTCATAGGTCTAGAGTTTGTTGCTTGGCATAAGTTTATCACATATTCAGGCCTACAATCAGGAACACCCTCCTAAGTTTTCTGGGGCTCAAAGTGCAGAAGGCTTTCATAGCCTTGTTCATTGGATTTTCTTGTCTTTAATCTCTTAATAGTGTAGATTCCTTGTCCTAAACACTTAATCCCCTAGTTTAGGAGCTATGTTTCTCATTAGGATTGAAGGTTGCAAGAAAATAGCCAATAGTGTACTAGTCACTAAAAGTGCCTTTTTGAAGCTCACTAAGGACTCATTTTCCCTATGGCGAAGGGGTCCTAGCTAGGGATCTGCAAAAAAAATTTATGGGTTCTTTGCTCCCATATTTTTACTCGCAATTTTTTGAGTTTCACAATCAAAGAGCCAAAATTAAATCTTGTAGAAGAGTTTCCATGAGATGAAAAATTTCCTTTGAACTTTGACAACTTTGCAACTTCCTTCAATTTTTCTATTTAAATTATCTTCCACCTAAAACCTACAAATAAAAACACAAGAGAAAAATGTTGTTTTTTGTGATGGGGGGTTTTCCTTGGTCAAACTTTGTTTGATTGTTTAAACTTTGAAATGAAATAAAATGGCATGAAGGAAATGATGAATGAAAAATGAAATGTCACCATTCACCAAATCCTCGATTAAACCTTGGAATGAAAATCTCCAACTAGCATGAAGTGGTCTTAATGGATGTGAATCTTGATCTTTAAACTTGATTTGAAAGGTTTTCTTTGAATTCTTGGAAGGATCGTGAACTCTACATGACCATATTAGCTCTAAAAAAATGCATGATGCAAGAAAGCTTTTACATGACAATGGAATCTTGATTTTTGCAATAATCTTCAATAAATCCTCTCTCAAATTCTTTGATATTCTCTTGAATTTCCCATGACCATCCTCACTTGAATTCTCTAAAATGAATTAATTCCATCTTAATCAATGAGGTCCTAAGCCTAATAAGAATATGTAAAATACATATTACAACACTAATTTAAGGTATAATTAAGTTTATTTTAATAAATTCCAAATTAAGTGTGATAAAGGCATACTTTTTCCTACACTGCACCTTCATTCCTCATTTCTAATGGCTTACCTACCTAAAAACTATTGGAGGAATGAAGAAGGTGCCCTCTAGATTTGTTGCCATTGATGCCAATATTGGTTGGTAACTGACTATGTAATCAATACATCCATACTAATTTGGTATCTTGATCTGGAAATATTTATAGTAAAAGGGAATCTAACAAGTCTTTGATATATTGATTAGGAATGTCATTTACAAGTATAAATTATTTTTCAATATGCTTTTGTGATCCAGTTGAACTATCCTAATGATAGAAATTTAGTATTCTTTTGGCTGACAAGGTTTATATTTTTTGTGTTCCTCTTTAGGTTTGGGCTGACCTAACGCTTGGATAACACATCTTGTTTTTGTATGTCAAAAGGAATTTTGTATTAAGAAAACAAGACCTTTTGTATTTTGAGTGTTCCCTCATTTAGGTTGACCTAATTGATAAAGGAATTTATTCCTGTGTATATATTTATGATGCTCAAAGCGATGAAAGGAAGAATAGATGATATGCAAGTAATGTGACAAGTGTAATAGTGAAAATTTACTTATAGTGTTTGTATACTGGAAACTAGAGCTAAGATTTGATAATCCCAAACAATAATTGGAACTACTTTTAGCACTTTGAAGGTGCACTTCCTTAGTTTATTTATTTAGTGAGCCACATCTTATGTATTTTGGAAATAAGCCACAATTTTGTATTGAGGTTGTGAGGATTTTTAAGGATAGTGAGTTCTAGAAGTGAGCCTTGTAATATATTATAATGAATTATAATATATTGTGAGCTAATTCTCACCATGGTTTTTCCCATTTTTGGTTTTCCACTTAAAAATCCAGCTATCAATGTGTTATGATCTCTTTTATGTTTTGGTTCACTATTGCTATTAGATGTGGATTGATAATTGGATGGTTAATAATTAACTTGGCCAATGGAATACTAATTCACCCCCCCTCTTAGTATTTATTATATTCAACAATTGGAATCAGAGCTTGGTTCCTCAGAAGAAGTATTATAGCTTGAGGAAGGTCCTGGAAATTGAATACATGTCTCGAAAACACCATTTTGTTTCTCTAGAAGAAGAATATATATCTGAAGAGATCAATGCTACCCTTGAGAAATTGAATAAAAGTGAGGATGAGAAGGAAACTCTAAAATTAAATCTAAAGGAAGCAAATTATTGCATCAAGAAGTTGAGAGAGAAATTTAAAAAATTTGAGGATAGACATAGAGAAGTCAGTGATTAGTCAAAGAAGGATAATGGAATTATTACTGGACTAAAAGTGGAAATAGAAGAAAAGAAGAAAATTGAGGAATTTTAAAAAGTTGAATCCAAAATAAAATTAATGATTGTACAAAACTTGAACAAGAAGTGGTAACCTAAAGAGTTGATCTAGAAAAAGAGAAAGTTCATTAAGAAAGGTTTAAGAAAAGTTTTATAATGCTTGATGACTTGATTACATCTCATAAACCTACTGAAGAAAAAAGTGTTCTAGGACTTGAAGAAGGACAAAGCTCAAATACTAAACCAATTCTCAAAAAAGTGGAAAATCAAAGGAAATATCAAAGGAATGTAAGTATCAAAGCAAGGACTGAAGGATCAATACCAAAAGGATTCCAATCCGACAACCTAATGCTCAAAGGTACCCAATTTTTAATGGTTTTTGTTTCTCATGCAATAAATTAGGTCATAGACCAACATAATGTAGAAGTAGGATGAACTAGAATAGAATAAGTTAGAATGTTGGATTCTTTGTTGGACAATGCTATGTTTGTAACAAGTTTGGACATAGAACTACCAAATCTAGAAGTAAGATGATGATGAAAAGGTTTAATACCCATAGAAGAATTCAATATTTTCAAGGCTACTATTACACCTGCAATATCTTTTGACACAAGGCTACTCAGTGTGGGTTAAGGATGAATAGAAACTCTCTTGATCAAGGATGTGTTATGTGCTACTCTTGCAACAAACCATGACATATCTCAAGATTTTGTAGGAGAAAATTTGGGAAGAAATCAAATCCAAAACAAAAGAATAATCCTATGAACAAGGTAGATCCTAAAGATGTAAGGAAAGAAATGGTTAAAATTTGGAGAAAAAAGGAAGAACCTAAGAATAAGGATAAATCAAATCATCATGTATCAGAATCCGATGTAGATTCCTCTTCTATGAATTGAACATAATAATGACTTTAGGGGGAGTAGTCACAAAAAAATATAAATAGCCCCTGATATATGAGGTGTCATGCGATCACACAATGATAAGTATTATGAATTTCTATTTAAATGGCTTTAAATGAAATTCTGGAAAAAATCAATCAAATCATAAGAATGGAGGCGATCTTATTGGTTTATAGTGTATTTTACAAAGTGGTTGACAACTTTAAAGCGAAAAACCAATATATGCAAAATTAGGGAAAAACAAGAAATAATAAAGGAAGTGACTAAGTTGAAGAAAAGAACATTTGTGCAAATTGGGAGAAGAAGTGAACGTTGAAGAGAGAAAGTGAGTCAGAGTACCATACTTGAAGCCATAGTTCTTGACAAGAAAAAAGGTATTCTCTATTATCTGAATTATGTTTTTTTCAAAGTTGAAGGAACTCTTTGATAAGATCATTCAAGTTTGTTTGGGAAATATCGCCACTCCTACTATTGTGCAAATTTTTGAGAGGCCCCAACCAAAGTTCAAAAGATGTTCATGGAAAGTATATAAAAATGATCCAATGGGTACATTCTAGAACATTTTGAGTCATGTGCTACCCATCAAAGATCGAAAAATATACATTTGTGGGAAGCTCAAAGAATTTGATCACTAGGAGCTGAAGGATTTGTGGGACAATGAGATAACTAATGACCTACTACTAAAGACATAATATGAAAACCTAATTTGAATGAAGCTAAATTCTTGGAGCTTGTTTTCAAAATTTTCTAGTGAGAGTGAGGAAAATTTGGTCAGGATGGACCTTAGTAGGGTTCACAACAATCTTGTGTGTGTAAATGAACCAAGGATTATCAATAATGATGCAATTCATGAAGTTAATGGTCTTTGTGACACTGGTGCCATTCCAGTTCTAAAAGAAGTGAAAAATGATGAGGTTACAAGGTTAACTAGTGCCAAGTTTGATGGAAGATCCCTAACCACGAAGTCTATCACAAACCCCACCATCAAGTATGCTACCATTATGATTGGGAAAAAATTATACTTCACGAACAAAGTGAACATTCTATCGACCATGCAAATTCACACAACTTATCAAATGGTGGTGAATGGAAAGGATTTTGATCTTTGTGAGTTGTTGAGGTTGCAACTTATGGAGATTTTTAGTATGAAAAAGGTGAAGAGACATGTCTTTAAATTTTACACTCTTGTTTTTTGTTATTCTATTTTCAAAGGGAGTTACCTAGAAGAAAGAACATAATATGGGATAACACTAGACTAGTTACTCATCATATTAGTGATTATCTACACAGACTATGGTATTTTAGGGTACAAAACAATGCCCTAACTACATTCTTTGTAGTCTCTCAGAATGAAATTCATGAAAGAGAAAGGACTCCAAGGAGTTTGATGAAAAAGTATGAAAAGGAGATAACATTTCTTGTATCTATTGATGAATGCATCATTGAGGCAATAAAACCTAAAATTCATTAGATTGAACCTTTGGGATATGAGATTGAAGAGAAAATGGTAGAAAATTACATTTAGATTCTGTTGGCTAGTCCTAAGCACCCCTCTCTACCTAGATTAGGTACATATGAGGAGAAATTTGTTGAAATTCATTTGGAAGTTGCAACACCTAAATGAAGAAATAAAATTGAAACTTTCTTCGAAGATGTAGCATACACTAAGGAAGACATTGTACAATTGAAGGAGGTCCTTGATGAAACAAAAGCCAAAAATGTTGAACAATCCTCTAGACCCAGAAAATCAAGAAGGCTATCTTTTGGTGCTACACCAATACCTATTTTGAGCTCTATTGCACCTAGCATGCTGCTAATATTGTGAAAGGGAAAAGGAGAGAACAAACTATTCCTACATCTGTTGATATTGCTGCCCCTATTGGTCCTAGTACCACGTCATCTAAGAAGGACATTCTTGTTGCTGCACCATCTATTGCATTAGGAGGAAGAAGAGTGAAAGAAAAAGCTCACAGGAAAAGGAATTTGAGTGATGTTGTTGAAGAAGAAATTGAGTTTGGTCTAGAAGGGGAGCATCAGTTGAAGAGAAACATAAGAGGTGGTACCTCCGATGAAGAAGCCAAAACCAGTATTTTGTCTCTATAGATGAAGAGTTAAAGGAAGAAAAGGATACTTACCAAATTTTTGTACATGCAAAGAAGAATGAAGAAGGCTCATCTTACCCCATGGAGAACATGCCAGATTCTCCTTTGCTAAGAAATCATCCACCCTTGGTTCTCAGAACATTAGTGAACAATATGATTGACAATGATCTTATGTCAACTGCTGAGTTATATGATGAAGTTAATGATGAAGGAAAAGAAACTTTCAGAAATGCTTTTTCTCAATACATAGTTATCTTTAACATAAACATGGATAGCATACATTCAAATGTTACTAAAAATTTGAGGAAAGAGTTAGTTCTTAGAAGGAAGGAAGCATTCAATGTTGAAAACAAGATGAAAAGCGAAGCCGTAAAATCTATTAGTTCAACCTAGTCATAGATAGAAGCTACAAATATGTTGAAAGAATGTTCTAGATTGTTTAGAGTCAAGCAGAGAGTCAATATGTTAATTACTAAGGAAGAAGAATATGTTGAAAAAGTAAGGAAAGAAACTCATGATGTAATTAGGAAATTAGCAAGGAACCTTGGGACAAGAACAAGTTCTTTGTCTCATATTGCTTGGACTCAAGAACATGCTACTATTGAAAAAGTTATGAATAACCCAGTCTTGGAGACTATTGATGAGACACTTGGAGCTTTAGAGACCCCTGATCCTAAAATTTAAATAGAAGAAATTACAAGTAATAGGTTTGATGATCATCATAAGGATCAATCTAGTGAAAAGAGAGAAGAACATCAAGAACCCACTGGGAATAGAGAAGAGGAAAACAAAGATGAAAATGAAGGAAGTAAAGACAAAGAGAATGATAAAGAAAAGGATGGTGAGGATAGAAGGAAGGAATAAAACAAAAATCCATCTAGTGATGAAAATAAATCAGAAAAAGGAAAAGAAGAAGGAAAAGAAGAGGAAGAAGAAAAGTAGAAAGAGGAATGTAAGGAAGTTATTCCAGTTGAAAGCGAAATTCCAAAAGGCCCTAAACAATAAAAGCAATCAAAAGATTCATTCAGAAGTACTCTTAAAGGTCTTCTTTCAAGAAAAGTTGTAATCCAACATGTGCTTCCACCTCAGCTAGTCAAGCTGCCATCTCACTCAGGTTATGTGCATTTGACAAAGATTACACCAAGTGACAAAATGAAGCTAAGTAAAAATTTCATCTAATTTGTCACATAGAAGGCTTTAGAGTCATATCAAAGAGGCAATGAGTTTATAAATGAAGCTATCAAATCTTTACAAGAGACATCCCCTAGTGTTAATCAAGAAAACTCTTTAGCTCTGATTGAAGATTTGAGCGTTATGTTGACTTTGTTAAAGAGTACACATCCAATCTTAAGATGCAGACCATAAGAGAAGCATAGTTGAATTTTCTAGAGAAAAGGTTGTTTTTGCAAGATAAGTGTGCTATTGCATGCGACAAAGCTTTAGAAATTTTGAAAGAGGTAAGAGAATGTGATGAAGAAGCCTAGTTGCTATTTGTTTACTGCATGAAATGGCTAGAAGCCACTTGAGGTATCAAGGATCTAATGGATTGAATTGATTCTCAAATTTTTGATGCCTCTAGAAATTATAATATTTTTAGTGATAGAAACCGTGTTAGGTTAGTTTCTATTGAAGATCTTCAAAATAAGTTTTTCATCCTACAGAGGTAGAAGGAAGAGGCTATGAGGTGGTATGCCCATCTTGGAAATCTGGTGATGTCCAGACATGTTACTATATCAAATACATTGATGGAGGTAAAAAAACTTGAGAAAATGAGCATTTCCCCATCCACTTTGGAAGGAGAAGAATGCCTGGAAAAAATATAATATTTGCATAAAACACTTTACAGGGTAAAAGTTGTCTAGGATGATGGAAAGCCTTCTTGGGAAGTGATTCTCAAAAAGCTAAAAGGTTCCCCCAATTCTTGAATTTGAAATGTTTCTCCATCCATTTTCCTTGATTTCAAAGGGGGTCAGGAGAAGAGGAGATAAAATATGTTTGTTTCAATACATATGTTAGAGGGAGTTTAGCATATTTTCTATTTTGGAGCAAGTGTCATTTTTTTTTTCACATATTGCCATAAATGAAAAAGGGGGAGATTGTTGGAAGAATGAAGAAGGTGCCATCTGGATTTGTTTTCATTGATGCCAACATTGGTTGGTAACTGACTATGTAATCAGCGCATCCATACTAATCTAGTATCTTGATTAGAATATCTTCACAATAAAAGGGAATTCAATGAGTCTTTGATATGTTGACTAGGAATGTCAGTTACAAGTATAAACAAGTTTTCAACATGTTTTTGTCATCCAGTTGAACTATCCTGATGATAGAACTTCAATGTTCTTTTGGGCAACAAGGTTTATCTTTTGTGTATTCCTCTTTAGGTTCGGTCTAACCTAACGCCTGGATAACACATCTTGTTTTATGTGTCAAAATGAATTTTATATTAAGCTAACAAGACCTTTTGTATTTTGATTGTTCCCTCATTTAGTTTGGCCTAATTGATAAAGGAAGTTATATCTGTGTATATATTTATGATGGTCAAAGTGATGAAAGACATAATAGATGATATACAAGTAATGTGGCAAGTGTAATAGTGCAAAGTTATTGATAGTGTTTGTATACCAAAAACCAGAGCTGAGTTTTGATATTACTAAAGCATAATTGGAACTACTTTCAAAATTTTGAAGGTGCACTTATTTAGTTTATTTTGGTAGTGAGCCACATATTTTGTATTTTGGCAATAAGCCACATTTTTGTATTCAGGCCATGAGCCTTTTTAATGGAAATGAGTCCTGACAGTGAGCCCTGTAATATCTTATAACCGGTTATAATATATTGTGAGTTAATCCTCACCATGGTTTTTCCCATTTTGGGTTTTCCACATAAAAAATCCTAGTTTCCATGTATTATGATCTCTTTTATGTTTTTGTTCACTATTGCTATTAGATGTGGACTAATAATTAGATGGTTAATAATTAATTTGGCCAGCGAAATATTGATTCATACCCCCTCTCAGTATTCGATATATTCAATAGAAACAATTTTCATTATGTTGAAACAATGATTGCTAATATCCCACAAGAAAAAATAAGGATATATGAATAAATAGAACAATTGCAAGATCTTTTGAGTCTTGATGTGGTTCCTATACTAGCTAAGATAAGAAAGATACTTAGGAATGAACAAGGAATAAAAAAACTTTGTCACCTCAATTACATCCTTAATAAGAACTTCCAAAATAAAGAGAATGATAATAAACATACCACAATAAACTTTATTGATGCTCAATGTCGTAAGGGCCTAACTAAAATGGTGGTTGATATTGCTTTCTCACAACAATACATACTTAAAACATGCACTTGAAATTCCTCTTTACATAGCTAGAAGAATCAATGACAAGCCTACTAATGAGATATTAATTGATCCTATCTGTGTACAGAACATGATGACTAAAGAATTCTTATTTGTGCATGAACTCTATAAAGATGCATAGAAAAAACTGAAAGCATGGATCAAAATGCATAATAGTTTTTCTTGCCCTATGATTGGCTCAATAAATATTCCTTTAAAGGTTGGATAGAAAACATTAAATGTACTATTCACCATCATCCCATTGTTGGACCAATTTCATGTGAAATTAGGCTCTCGATGGCTTTGCTCCATGAATATCATCCCTTTGATTGTGCATAAGTGTTTAAAGTTTCCATATGGAAATGGAATCTTTATTGTGCATAATAGTGGCTTTAATCCTATGTCTTCTCATGAGAACTTTTCATTGGATTTGTTTAGGCTTGAGCCTATTGAACATATTAGACCCTTTGAAGACTTCTTTTTCAAATCCTATGGAAAGTTTAAGGAAAAAAATATATTAGAATTGTCCCTTAGCAATATGCCTCAACCCATGATTGATCCACCTATCCTTGAAAAACCCATTAATGAACCAAAATCCCTTTCAAATACCTAAGATCAACTTATAACAACTCCTTTACCCATTTCATATAAGAGACCATAAGACAATTAAAAAAATTCCATTGTGCCTCCTAAAGTTAAACAAGTTTACAAAGCTAAAGAGAAAGTGGTTGAACAACCTCCTATGGTTCCATTTGTTCCTCCCTCAAGGGAAGAAAATAAAACTATGGTTGATAAACCCACTCCTACACAAACACAATTTGAAAACCACATGAAAATAAATTGAAATGCTAGAGAGCGTCAGCATAGATGTTGTGCCATTCTTCATTCATTACAAGTGAAAGAAGAAATGAACAACATAGAAAATAAAAACCCAAACTTTTCTCTGGCAAGGCATGGTGCCTCTCCTCCATCGCTACAACATAAACAAACTCCTATGGATATTGTCATTAGACCTCCCATTGTGATTAATCTGGATGATGACAATGAAATTGTTAAGATTGATGAGGAAGTGCATAATGAGCTAAATCGGTTTTTTTCCTCTTTTATGAACTTAAATAATTATTCTACTAATAAGAGTTTGAATTTGGTTCATGTCTTATTTCAACCCTTGATTTTGTCTCTTCGACAATTTTTCCTCCTTCCATATATACTAAACAAGATTGGGATGCAAATGACCTTCTTTAGGTTGAATTGCATGTCCCTTACTAGTATTTTTTTTTTCTTTGCATGTTTATTTGTGTGATTGCATGTGCATTTAATGTGATCTCCCATAATTTTTCATTTTATGTATCTCTCTCTTCATGTGCATTCCTCTATTTGTATCTACATTATTCTATATTTCATTAAAATTTATCTTTTCATTTGTCTTGTGTTTTCCTTTTGTGGATGATGCAAGGCATCAACACATTTAGGTCTCTTACATGTTGAACACAAATATTTTTATTTGTTTTCTTTCTCTATCTATCATTCTTCATGTCTTATGAGTATTTGGAGAATGATGGTTTTTTTGAGATCTATAATCACATTATAGCAAAGATATACTAACCCTGAATCCATAGATCCCTTAAGTTTTTTGGGGGAAAAACCTTCGTCCTTTTCATGATGTAGTTTCATTTGTGAACAAATGACTTGGCATAGGTATTTTCAAATAGGTTATCATGTCTTCCTTATGGTTAGCCCTGAATATTTTCTATTTGTAAGCTATTTCTCACAACAATGGTGTTAGCAATTGCTTTAAAATGGGAAAATACATCAACACTCATATTTGTTTGTAAAATTTTATTTCTTCTTGTGATGTTTCCTTCTCTTAGTGGTGTCATTGGGTTTGATTTCCTTTGAGAGTGTGATATTTCTTAACGTATGACTTTCCTCTTAGTGGTGATGCTACGCATTACATTCCCTGAGTTGTGAATCTCTTATTCTAGAATTGTCCTCTCTTGGATACATTAGGAATGATGATCCTTAAGAAGAGATCTTACATGAACTAAGTGAAGTCCCTTTGAAAAAACCTATATAAATATAAACATAATGTTCATAAGTGTTTAACATAATACAACTTGTTAACCTTGTGAAGATCAAAACTCTAAATCCAAGGCCACCAAGTATAACACACCTTGCTTGCTAGTAGAGATTTTCCCATGTTCATCATTGGTTAGCATAATGCAACTTGTTAGGCCTTATGAAGCTCAAAACCAAAATGTCTATGGCACCCTATTAGAGTTATTAGAGGGATAGATTTTGTATGGTAAGTATAGTGAGAGCATGTAGACCTAGCATGACTTTCTCACTAAGCCAATTTCCTGGGGGCTCACCTAGTGGATAGGCTGAGGTTCCATTAACCCATATGAGCCTATTTGTTGTTTGCATAGTGGACATCAAGTTTTTCTTGTGAATGTATTGGAAAAATAGCCTAGAATTGATGCACATCAAGTTGGTCAAATAATTGAAGCTTGATCTACCTCCCTTTCTCCTAGACTTTGATGTTGTATGATTGAGTATCTTTGTCATTGTTGTATGCATATGTGTCTTGAATGTATACTTTAGTGTGATTTTGACATGGTGTCATACTATCACTAAAGTGGAGGCTAAATGTAGTGTAGAAAAATTATCCTATTTCACACTTTATTTGGGAAATAATAATAATAAAATGAGTTAAACGGTACCTTAATTTAGTGTTGCAATGTATATTTTACATATTCACATTAATTTTAGGCCCCTATTAAATAAAATGGACTTAATTTTTCCTTAATATGGAATTTTAGAGTGTACCTTTACACTTTTACACTTATTTAGGGCTTCATTTATTAATTGAGGTTAATTTTCCTTAATTGGACCTTTTAATTAAAATTCAAACCTAATTAATTGTAATTTCATAAGAGTGAAATGCAACATTCATTATTTCCATGACACAACATTTATAATTGGAGAATGTGTGTCCTAGGTAGGTGACCTAAGACCCAATTGACCAAGGGTGAATGGGTCCTCACTTAGAGCAAGGACCTAAATGTATGTATTTCAAGGACCTAATTTTTTTGGTGGTATTTCAATGATTTCAAATGTATGTTCACATATAGGCTTGTGTTATTCAAATTTCAAGAATTAATGTTAACATATGTATAAATAAGAGGTAATTTCACTATGTTTCACCTAAGAATTTCAATAATCCTAGAAGATTTTCGTGAGATCAAGAGAGAAAGTTTATTAGTTCAAAAGTATTTCAAGGGATTCGGGGGTAGATTTATAGAAGAAGTATTGCAGCAATAAAGATCCATTATGTCAAATTATTCTTGCATCATGCATGTTATTTGAGCTAATATGTTGATGTAGTGTTCAAGATCCAATCAATCATTCAAGGGAATTTTTTCCAATCAAGTTTTAAGATCAAGATCGGCATCCATTGAAGCCATTTCATGCAAGTTTCAGATCTACATTCCAAGGTTCAAACAAGGGTTTTGTGAGTTGTGACATAGGCTTGTTCATTCACCATTCCTTTCATGATATTTAATTACAAGGTTTAATTACCAAAATGGGGTTCTACCAAGGCAAACCCCCATTCACCATAAACAAAACATTTTTCCCTCTTGTTTTGTGTTTGCAAATTTTAGATGGAAGATCTATTGAAGGGAAAAATTGCAAAGTTTTCAAAGTTTCATTTGCTGTCATCATTGTTGGAATTGCATGGAAATTCATCTATAGGATTTATTTTTGGTTGTCCAATTGTGAAAATTGAGGATTTGAGAGTGTATAAAGAGTAGAAGAGAACCCATAAACCATTTTTATAGAGCCCTAGCTAGGACCCATTCCCTGTAAGGAAAATGAGTCCTTGGTTAGCTTTGAAACACATCATTTTCCCTTTCTAAAATCTACATTTTTATTTTTGGTTCCATCAAAATTGAGTTCAATCTTCCAAATTCAAATTATAGATTTTATTTTGGAGTTAGTTTGTTATTTTTAATCCTTCTCCCCAAAGAGTTGTTTAATCAGGACTCCAATCCTTGCAAAAAAAGGAAATTTTTAGATTCACACCTTGACTTGACTCACCTTAAGGTTGATAGTCCTTTCATTGTGTGGATCTCATTTCCTAATGAAATAGAGGAAGATAGGTTCCTCATAACCTCATTTTCCCCATTTCCCATCAATCAAAAAAATTATTTCCCATTATTTTATTTTGATAAGCATATTTTCCTTTATTTCAGGACTCAAGAAGATAGTTTAGTCTGACCTGTTCAGGACCCAAATTCAGTCAATTCACTAGAGGTTTATCACTTGGTTATATCGCTCTTTTTGTTTCCTTTCAATCATAAGTAAAATTTAAATTAAATTCTCCACCATGCACTCCTTTTGGCTCTTATTCTCCCATAAATCATGAGTCTACTCTCAAGGTTCCATTTGAGTAGATTGAATCTTTCAATGATAAATTTAAAGAGTTTGAATATTTTTTACAAAAAGATAATACATACACTCAAATTGCTCCTATTTTTTCTGGTCTAAAATATTTTCTTATCTTACACCATAGAGGTCTAGAGTTACTCCAAGGGATAATTAACAAATTAGAGGCCAATTTCTCCTTATACACTTCAATCTTAGGTAATCATCAAGATATCCAATCAAATATCACTAGCACATGGTTGTATATTCTGATGTTAGAAGCGTTTGTGCATATGGTAGACACTAGTCCTTTTGTACCCTCTTTCACCACTATCGATAATACCAACACCGTATCTTTGGATTTTGTTGGAGTTAGAGTGAATGACATTCCTTTGGGGTACAAGATCCATGTATCCAAAGACTAAACCTCCACCACCTCAACCAATCAAACCCTACCATCTGATCCCATCATGAATATAATTTATTACAAAATATTAGATGGATGCAATCATAATTGGCTAACCTTACCAACTCTACCTCTCAATACGAATTGCAAGCATGCTATCACCACAATCTATAGCCCACACCATTCTAAATATCCCCATCCCTTAAGGGTTGCGAATCCCAAATTTTGATAAGTATAGTGGATGAGGTGACCCACACATCCATGTCTCATCAATATATACGAAAGGTGGGAAACTAGCCAAAGGGACAACAACAAGTGCCAAACTAGGACACATGCCAAGTTCAACACTTTTATCATTATTTAAGTTCATGGAAGAAGAGAAAAATGAATTCAACTCATTATGAACTTGTTTATCAATCTTTGCAATATCAATGTCATCATATAAATTAATCACAATAGGAGGTCGAATGATAATGTCTCTGGAAGGTTCTTGTTTATGTTGTGGAAAGGGTATAGAGTTATCATGAATTTCTTCAAGAAAGCTCATATTTTAATTTTCTATGTTTCTCTTTTCTTTTTTAGTTTGTAACATACAAGCAATATCACAATGTCTATGCCTACACTCTCTAGCATTTTGATTTTGTTTCAATCTATTGTCAATTTTTGATTGTGTAGCAGTAGGTTTTTCAATCATAGTTTTCTTTTCTACACCTAGGGGAGGAACAAAAGGAACCATAGGAGGTTGTTCAACCACTTTCACTTTAGCTTTGTAAACTTGTTTGATCTTAGGAGTCACAATGGGATTGTTTTGGTTGTCTCATGGTCTCTTATATGAAATGGTAGGCTACTTTTGGATTTTTGGAAGGGATTTTGGCTCAATAATTGGTTCATCAAGGATAGGTGGCTCAATCATGGGATGAGGAATTTTTCTAAGAGATAATTTTTCTATGTGATTTTTCTTAAAATTTTGATATGATTTGAAAAATTAGTCCTCACGAGGTCTAATAGGTTCAATAGGCTTGGACCAAAAGAAATCCAATGAAAAGTTCCCACAAGAAGACATAGGATTAAAGCCACTATGATGTATAGTAAAGATTTGATTGCTAAAGGGAAAATGTAAACACTCATGCACAACTGATGGGAAAACATTCATGGAGAAAATCCATCAATAGCCTGACTTCACACAAAATTGGTCCAACAATAGGATGATGGTGAATGAGACACTTAATGTTTTAGTTCCAACTTTTAGGGGGAGATTTATTGATCCAATCACATGGAAAGAAAATAAATTATGAGTTTTTCTCCATGCTTTTGATTTGTCACATGTATCTTTATATATTTCATACAAAAATAGGAATTATTCAGTGATCACATTCTCTACACAGATGAGATTAATTAATATCCCATTAGTAGGCTTATCATTGATTCTTTCAGCTATGTAAAGATGGTCATTTGGTGCGTGCTTAATTATGTCTTTTTATGAGAAAGAAATATCAAGGAGCATTTAGGTTTGGCCCTTAATAAGGTTTAGATTCAATAAATGACACTACTTTAACTACTACTTCCATATTTTCACCTTTCTTAGTTTCATCATCTGTGTCCACATTCATCACATCATTCTTTGTTTCACCAATGTTGACAAATGAAATAGTATGTTTTGGCATGGGATGTCTAAATATTTATAAATTTTGGTTAGGAGAAGCTATAGACTTATTACCTTGATCATTCACACCTCCAATTATAATATGATTAAAATTAATGAGGTCTTGCAAAAGATGTTTAAGATGCTTACAATGTTATATATCATGTCCATTTTTTCGGTGGTAATGGCAATAAGAATTTGGTTTGTAGTTTGCAGATAAGGGTTTATTAGGATTATGATCTCTGACAAGAGCTAAGAAAGGCATATTCTTTTCCCTGAGATGTAGCATGATATTATGAAGGGTTTCTGGTAAAGGGGTAAATTTTCTATTCCTATCCCTAAAGGAAAAATGATTTTTCATCTTTATAAAAGCCACATGGCTATCAACTTGTTGATTTTGTTGAGGGGAATTAATATGTAAAAATACCCTATTCTATTTCTTCAAAGGTTAGTAGCTATTTTGAGGTGCAAATTCAAACTTTGTAGGATAGCTAGGAGGTTTTTTCACATCATGACTATAAGTCAAATTCTGATAATCATGAGGGCTGAACATACATTTGTGAAGGATGGGAATTTCAACATCTCAAGTTTGGTTTGGATTTTATTTTCTAAATTGGAAATAAACATTTGTTGAATGTTGGAATCAAGAATCTTAATGTTTATTTTTGAATAAAGCATTTGATATCTTGCTATGAAATATGTCCCTTTTGCTTGCATGTCATTAAATTAGCTAGGGTCATCTTGGTACCCATGTGAATGTGGGATTGGTTGTCAAAGGCATCAACAAGCTCATTGAATGAACCAATTGAATTATTAGTAAGGAAGAAAACTATTCTAAAGTAGTGTCTTTTAAGGATATAGGGAATAATTTAGCCAAGAGCTCATCTTAAAAGATGAAATCACTACATAGGGTTGTGTAAGTAGAAACATGGCTAACAAGATCTCCTTTCCCACCATATTTCTCAATTCTAGGAACCCCTATACCTTGTGCAATTTGTGTTCTCAATATCTCTAGGGCTAATGGGTTGGTTTTGATGTATTATGAAGGTTGACCATTTTTGTTTTTATTTAGGGTTGCAACCTGTTGTTGAAGGGATGTCGTGGTTTTCAAAAGTGTGTTAAGGATGGCATCATTGTTATTATTGTAAGGTGAAGGGGAGTAAGGTGGAGTGGTGTATGTATGCTGAGGGCAAGTGAATTGTAAAATTTTGAGGGAGGATGGTTAACGAGATATGGTATGTGAATGTAAAAATTTAGAAGGATTCCTTGTGCAAATACCTAAGTGTTGAAATTTCTAGTAGGTTGAATCGTTATGGCAACTTGAGTACTAGTGTATGTAGGGACGCAAATGGGTATTGTAGGAGGAATTGAAATTCCACCTTGGCCTTGGGTATATCCTAAAGCTTGAGTATAAGTAGTCATGGTATGGATGGTGTTCTTAACACCATGTAGATTTGTTGTAGGTAGGGAAGTCATGGGAAATGAAGTATGCATGTTATAATCCATAGGGGGTCGATTATAAATACTATTAGAAAGAGAGTTAGAAATCCCAAGATCCATGATGAATGGTGTATCACAGGATGACATGAGTCTCAAACTACGTATCACAATAGTATTGCTAATAGGACACCAAGTTGTAAAGATGATACAAGTTTCACAAACTCAATGCCAATGCAAAATGGAAAGAGGCTTAAAATGCAATGCAATGACCTAGAATGCAATGTGTAAATGCAATTTTTAGATTCTAAATAGGGTAACTTTCTAATCATACTACAAAAATATATAAAAATGAAGTCTTCTAAATGCAATTTTGAAATCATATATGCACTAAATGCAATAGATGAAGCTAAATATGATTAAATTAATGAAACATAATTTTTGCAAACAGTAAAAAAAAACTTAAAATGACAAGAAAAAGTGCAGGAATGAAGATTTTAATACCTAGAAATTAAAATTATGACCTAATTAGGGACTCATTCACCCTAGGGCGAATGGGTCCTATATGAGGTTTTTGAAACAAATTTTTATGGATTTTTATGCCTTTTATCCAATGGTTTTAAGATTCTATTTTGCTACAACATGTTTTAGTTTGATTTTCTATAGAATGCAATGTTAAATTTAAGTGTAGAAAGTGCCAAAATGATAACCTAGATGAGCTAGTTTCATATGCAATTTTGTTTCAATTTTCAAATGCCAGTTGATATGATGTATATGATATGCAAAATGACTAATTTTTTTTGTGTTTTTCATATTTAAAGAATTCAAAAGGTACAATCCCAAAACCTTTAATGATATATAATGCAAAGTTGAATGCAAATTAGACACCCTAATTGAGACCTAATCCAATGCAAATGAATGCAAGATTTAAATATAGGATGAAAATGGACTAAAAAATTAGCAAAATATAATGCTCAAAAGGTTGGGTTCACCAAGATGAAATGAAGGAAAATAGATTCACCATAATGAAACATATGATTCACCTATTTTTCTCTTAACTTCACTCAATATGTGGCCTATATTATGCAAATGAGGAGCATAAATTAAATATAACCCAACTACTAATCAAAAGGAAGATCTGGAAAGGGTCAAATGATATGTAGCTTTCACCAAAAGTTCTTTTTCAAACCTCACTAAGGACTCATTCGCCCTATGCTGAATGGGTCCTGGCTAGGGCTCTGAAAAATTAGTTTTTTAGATTTTGTTCTTCAATGTCTACACTCCCATATTCTAGTTAGACATTGTCAAAAAACCAAAAGTAAAACTTGTAGCTCAATTTTTATGATTTGAAAAATTTTCTTACATCTTTGACAACTTTGCAACTTTTTTCAAATTTTTTCTCTAAATAATCTTCCACCTGAACCTAATATCACACATCAAAGAGAGAAAAATGTTGTTTATTAGGTAATAGGGGTTTTCCTTGGTCAAACCCCATTTTGGTAATTAAACCTTGAAATAAATAAAAGCGTAAAGGAATTATGAATGAACAACAATATGTAACAACTCACCAAACCTTAATTGAAACCTTGGATAATTCTACAATCTAGCATGAAGTAGCCTCAATGAATGTGGATCTTGATCATGAAAATTGATTAGAATAATGCTTTGAATATGCTTGAATTGATCTTGAATGCTACACCAACGCATTGGCTCAAACAACATGCATCATACAATACACCTTCAACATGACAATTGGAATCTTGATCGCTGCAATAATCTTCAATAATATGCCCTTGAATGCATTGAAAATTCTCTTGATCTCATAAAAATGCCATTATGGCTTTCTCATAAAATTTTCAATGTGATACTAGGTGGAATACCCTTGTATTTATACATATCTTAACATAAATTATCAAAATTCAAATATCACAAGCCAACATTGAATTATGGATTTGAAATCATTACAATACCACCAAAAACTTATCCAAAAGAGGGGTTCTAGGTCCAAGTCCTAGGCCACTCACCTAGGACACACATCAAACAAGGTAAAATGTTAAGTAAAAATAGGGTCCTAGGACCTAGTGAGGACCCATTCTCCATGAGACGAATGGGTCCTAGGTCACCCACCTAAGACACACACCTTGTAAAACTAAGTGTTGTGAAATGGAATTTATGGATGTTAGGTTTTATCCCTTAGAATTTGCATTTAATTAGGCTTGGATTTGAATTAAAGGGGCCAATTAAGTAAAATTTAACTCAATCAATTAATAAAGCCCTCAATTAGTGTGAAAGTGTAAAGATACACCTTACAACAACTTAAATAAGGTGCAATTAAGTCCATTTAGTATAAAAGGGCCCTAAATTTAATGTGAATATGTCAAATACATTAGAAAACTAAATTAAGGCAACATTAGGCTCACTCTAATATTATTTATTTCCAAAATTAAGTGTAAAAATGATACTTTTTATGTTACTACACTAGATATAAAGCACTTGTGTCACATGGACCATTTTATATAGATCATTTTTTGCCCACCCCTATTGGACCTTTACTACCCCATGGAGACTTATTCTACAAGTCCTATTATAGGTCCAACACCTTCTTCCTTTTATGCGCCTTCACAACCCTTAGTAGTGTCCTCAATTCCTTATATTGTTCCTAGTATAGAAAAAGGAAAGGTACTTGGGTATATGCAGGATCATCATGGAAAAAATAGGCCCTTAAGTGGCAAAAAATTCAGAAAAATCAGAGTTAGGCAACTTGATGTAAAAATTTCAATAAGTTATCTATATTATTTCAAAAATATGTAAGAATAGAATTTGTAGCAAATTGAATGTAGTTTTTGAAATACTAGGTTTAGTGTTAAAAAAAAAAATCTATTTGGTGGAAATTTGAAATTTCAATGTAGTAGTACTTGAATTTCAGGGAAAAAATAAGAAGTAGGTGTCTATCTGACCACACTAACCACAATAAAATGATAATATTTTTTTTATAAAATTTTAGACATAAGTAGAGGACTCGTGTCCAGATGTGATGCATATTTTTTTGTAATTTTTTTCCAAGTAAATAATTAAATATGAATTTTTTATTACAAATTTTTAAAAATATAAAAAAATCGTATGTCTAACCACCTTAACTTGGTCAAAACTTCATGAAATTCATTTTTTTGTTTTTCTAATACTATAGTATGCGAAGCACAAAATGTGATGCATGTTTTGGATTCCAAAAATGTGATACCGTTTTAAAGCTATAGATGTTTTTCAATTAGCCTATCAATCAGGACTTTAGTCATAATTCAAATAGAAAATGAATAATAATTATTTATTAAACTCAAAGTAAAGCATAATTTATATTGGTGGAAAGCTGAGAATCTCCTTTAAAAATCCTTTTCATTTCATCAAATTTTAGTTAAAAAACAGTCGTCAGCCACATACCCTACAAATACCCATCATATCGCCACTTTTTGGCCAATCATGATCCTGCACATACGCACCTAGATATTGATGATTTTTAAACCCCAAATCTTCCAAATCTCAGTCTCACCCACAATTTCTCAAAACAATCTCTATTGTAATTGAAAGTAGGTGTCCAAAGTTGGATCATCTTCTGTTATTCTAGAATCTCATTCTTTGAGGCCTCCTCCCATTCCTCCATCTTCTCCCAAGGGAGCAAAAGGAAAGGAGCTTGTGGAAAAGACCTCATCTCTATTTCTATAGCTCCCCCCTATTCCTCTTCTTGTTCCTCCTTAGGATCTTGCTCTTTCATTGGAAACAATTGCAAAGACTACTCCTCTAGTGGAATAGGATTCCTTGATATCTTTTCAGTCTATTATTCTTGGTGTCCATAGATATTACAATAAACTTGCACTCAAGTGTAAAATTTCTTGATGGGAATTGGCCCAAGAATGTGAGGTCTTGTAAAAGACTTAGGAAAAATGTTTTTTCTATACTTCCACTTATGTCTTTGTTTCTAGTTTTGTATCTACTTTTGTGTCTATTTTGTTGGAAAATGTGCAGATGTATGTGTGTGTACAAAAACCAGAACTTGAGATAGAGGTAAAAAAATTATTGAAATATTACAATACTATGTGGAGGTTGGAACCTCTTGTGTAAGTATTGTAGTTTACAAGGAGTTTTACAATTAATTTGGTTGAAGCCATAAAATATATTATAAACTCTATTTTCATTCATTAGGCTAGATTTCAATAGTAGATCCAAATATTTTTCTCACCCTGGTTTTTCACTTGTAGGGTTTTCCATATAAATGTGGTGTTATTTTTTCATTCTTATGTGCTTTCCTTCTTGTAATTAGTTTCATTTAATTAATTTTCTATGGTTGAAAATAATTTGATTAAGCATTGATTCACCCCTTTCTCAGTACTTTTGTGTCTTCAAAAATTAGTATTAGATCCAAGTTCCTTTTTACATCCTAACAGCTAGGGTAGATCTTGGAGTGGAACACATGGGAACTGAAGCACTAACAAATGATAAGAATCTTCCAGAAGATGATTAACATAAAGAAATGGCAGTCTTTAATGAAGAATATTTTGAGGTTGATTTTGAAGAACTTATTTCAACACTAGAGGATAGCAATGCAACAATAAAATAAAATGAAGAGTTTAAGATCAAACTTAAAAAATTAAAGTTAACAATCATCAATTTGAAAGTTCAAGTTGAAGAAGGTAAGAGAGTTGTAGATTTCCTAAATACTAAGCTCAATGAAAAATTAGTTGAATACTCCAAGCTTAAAGAAGAAATTTTCTCCCTAAGGAAAGAATTGGAGAAATAAAAGGACCAGATAGACACATTCCTAAAACTCAAGAAGAGTAAAAATATCCTTGATGAAATAATTAACAGTCAAATACTTCTAAATAATACAGGTAGCATTGGATTTGAAAAAGGTTATAAGTCAAAGTAAAATATTCCTAAACCTTTGCTTGAAATGAAAAAGGAAAATAACTATGTTGAAGACTCTAAGAAGACTAAATATTTGAAGCAAAAATGGGATGATGATTTCATAAAGGTCAACAATGAGAAGAAGGGCTTTAAAATATCTCTTCTACAGGCTGCTATGCCTATGTTCTCTCAATCCATTCATGGTAACTATTACCCTTGCAAAAAATTTGGTTGATGAAGAGAGACCTTCACTCTTTTGATTTCTCACCCAATTTCACAAAGGCATAGATTGAAAAAGACTTCATAGATGATTAACTCTAAAATTGACAATTATATATGTTGATTTAAATAGATTCATGATTGAACAATTTACATTCATATTTGAAAATAAATCAAATATATTATTTCATTCATATTTCATGAAAGAATACCAACAATTATTTGGAAACTCCATCACCCCTCTACTCTATTCAAACTTTCATCATCCCTACGCACTGGTCTGGTCTCAATTCCATGATTGTGAACACCTTCAACATAGTCCCAGTTTTTGTCTCCCCACATGGCTTGACTCCAAATTTCCGCCACTATTATCTACTACTTTCATATCCATTTCTCATTTAGATTGAATTCTTCTTACCTATGAAAATTCCTATGTTGCTTCTCTTCTCATGCTTCAACCATGTAGCCATATTATTCTCCCTACACATCTATTAGAGGTCAAACATGCTAACACTTGATCTTTTTTATTTGAGTTTTCATTTAATCTAAACCCATTCATATTCATGGTTTCTTTGATGAGATCAAAAATTCAAAGAAAAAAAATTATATCCATCATTTGTAGTGGTTTATTTACCCACAGTTTCTTCATTCCAGTGGTACAAGCTTTATTCATTGTCATTTTGGTTGCATAGAAGTGTTTTTGTCCCCCACTATTTTGTAGTCATGCTATACTCCATTCTACCACACCTCATCTCCTTCAACTGTTGTATCTCTTCCTCTTACTCTATTTTTTATCAAACCTCTCCATAGGAATTTGTGGTGGCTTTGAAATTTTTAAGAAAAACATCTTCATAATTTTCCTTCTTCCCATTTCCTTGGTCTCATTTTTTTATGTTGAATGCAACATCTCTCCTTTGTTGCTAATGGATTTCACTTTCTACACCTATCCTTGATGTAACCTCTCCCCACTATGCTACTACCCCTATGTAGAGGCCCGCCCTAAATTACCGTCCCTTTGTGGTGCCAATAACTCTTATTAAGATATTCCACTTTCATTTCATATGCCTCTTATCTTTTTATCTGCCCACACCCATTCATTTATCCTTCAGATTATTTTTAAACTCATTTTTAAAAATTTTCTCTCTCATCTTCAATAAAATCATTATTATCTTTTATTGATGAAGTAAGCAAGGTAAAAAATTCAATTTGGAGGGAGTCATATGTGAGGATCACATCAAAAAATATTATCATCTTGTCACCAATAAAATTTTGATGTAACTACTTACCAATAGCTTAGATAATTGCAAAAATTTGTAGAGGAAAGCATATCAACATTATCAAACTTCCCACCAAGCCACTCTATCCCAAACATCATGGATTGTGAAATTTTAAAACTTCACCAAGTCACTAGCCAAATTTGGAAAACACTTAGTTCTTCATAAACATTAACAATTTGACTTCAAAATATCTACCATTAAATAAAAAATGGAGTATAATGTATGCCTTTAAGAAGTTTCTTATGGAATCTTACCAATATCCTGAAACAATATTTTTGGTGATGTTGATTGCATGATCACCCAAATGCTCCTTCATGAGACACATCAAGTAAGAAATTTGTGAGCATGGGCTCACAAAGATGGAGTAAGGTGATAGAATCACCCTTCAATATTGTAAACAATATACAACAAAATCCATCACTGATAGCCTGATCTCCTCTTCCAAATACATCCTCTTCTTCTCTCCATGCCTTCCTCTTGGCATTTCTTCTCAATAACTCAACCCTTGGAATCTATCTCTCTTTCATACCTTGATCCTCATGAAGGTCCCACTTCATCTATTGTAATCACTCACTACCAAATTAGTTTCCTTGCACTTTCCATCTCTCAATCACTCAGGACTTTGCACACTTGCAATAATACTTTTGAGCTCTTTGATCACACTTCCTCTATTAACAAGTTCTATCATAAGCTTCCTCATGTTTGATGATCTGCTTATGCACTCAGAACTCTAGCCTCTGGTACCAATTGATGAAGAGAGACCTTCACTCTTTTAATTTCTCACCTAATTTCACAAAACATAAATTAAAAAAAAATTCATAAACAATTAAATATAAAATTGATAATTATACATGTCCATTTAAATCAGTTCATGATTGCACAATTTACATTTAGATTTTTAAAAAATCCAATAGATTATTTCATTAATATTTCATGAAAGAATATTTATAATTTATGGGTAAGTCCATCATCCCTCCACTCTATTCAACCTTTCATCGTCCCTACACATTGGTCTAGTCTCACTTCCATCTTCACAAACACCTTCAATGCAGTCCAAGTTTTTGTGTCTCCTCACATGGCTCAACTCAAGCTTTCTACCACTATTATCTTTTTCTTTCATATACATTTCTCATTGTCACACTAACTTCTTCCTACCTATGTGGCCTCTTGTGTTTCTTTTCTTTTCATGCTTCTTTAATATGTGGTGTTATTATTCTCACTATGTATATATTGGAGGTAAAACATGCTAACATTTAATATCTCTATTTGAGTTTACATTTAATCTAAACCCATTCATATTCAGGGTTTTTGTGGTGATATTGAAAATTAAAAGAAAAAAAAACATTATATCCCTTGACTTTAATAGTTTGTTTACCAACAATTTCTTACTTCCAATGATGGGGGTTTTATTCCTTATCATTTTGGCTATGTAGAAGTATTTTCCTCCCTCACTATTCTATTGTCATATTATACTCCATTCTAGCGCACCATGTACCTTCAACTACTGCATCTCTTCCTCTTAGTTTTATTTTGATTGGCATAATCTGTAGGAATTTGTGGTGGCTTTTAAATTTTTAAGAAAAACATCTTCATAATATGCCATCTTCTCATTTCCTCAATTTTCATTTTTTATGCTAAATGCAACCACTCTCCTTGGCTACACAGGGGCTTCACGTTTTGCACTTATCCTTGGTATAGCCTTTCTCCACCATGCTACTACCCATAGATGTAGAGCCTCACCTAAAAATTCCTCTCCTTTTATGGTGCCAATTCCTATTATTAAGATATTTCACTTTCACTTCATATCCCTCTTGTCTTTTTATCTTCCCACTCTCATTCATTTCTCCTTCGTGATATTTTTAAAATAAAAACTTTTAAATTTTTTGTTATTTTCCATAAAACCATTATTATCTTTTATTGATGAAGTAAGCAAGGTAATTACTTCAATTTTGATGGAGTCATACTTGAGGATCTCATCCAAATATGTTATCATCTTGTCGCCAATGAAATGAACACATGGAACAAAATTGAATTTTTATGTAACTACTTACTAGTAGCTCAATTTTTTCCATAAATTTGTAGAGGTGAATGTATCAATGTCATCAAACTTCCCTCTAAGACAATCTATCTAAAAATTCATGGTTTATGAAATTTTAAAACTTCACCAACTCACAAGAAAAAGTTAGAAAACACTTAGTTCTTCACAACCATTGACAATTTGACTTTGAAATATCTATCATTAAACCTATAATGGACTCTAAATTCTTCCTTTAAGAAGGTAATTCTTGAAATCTTTCCAATATACCAAAACAATAATTTTTTTGGTGATGTTGGTTATGCATTCGCCCAGATGCTCTGTATTATTTTTCATAAGGCTATCAATTGTAGATCTAATGGAAGAAGAAATGATTATATGAGTAGGAACCCATCTATTCCTCAAAGAAATAATTCCATGATCTCTCACTCCTTTTATAATTGCTTCTATGCATGCAATAAGTTTGGTCAAAAGGCTATTGATTGTAGAACTAAAGCAAGGAAAAATTATTTGGCCCCTAAACATAACATTGTTTGTTGTACAAGTGCAATAACTTTGGGTAGAGAGAAATATTCTATAAGTTTTTTTATGTGAAACCACACATTCAACATAAGAAGATAGAGAAAAAGAAGGAAGCTACAAAAGTTTACAGTGAGAAAAATGGGTAATATAATGAAATGAAGGATTACACTATTCTTGCATGTGCATTGTGCACAAGGTATCATCATTGATTGAGAAAGAGCATTGGCTTAGGGAGATCTATCATTTGTAAAGTCTCTTTGTCCCTTGGAAAGGATAAGATGTTAAACATTACAACATGTAAGTTGATTTGTAATAAATGGTCTAAATAATTTGATTATTGAGTAAATTAGAATCTAGAGTTCAAATTTCCAAAGAAAAAAATCATTTTTCGAAGACTATGGAATGAATTTGGATCTTTGTGAAGGCACATAGAACTCTAGCAGCTACTCACCTAACAAGGACAATGTGCATTAATTGTGAAAATTTAGGTTGAATACAAGTTACTTATACTTCATTTATATAATCTAGGCTCATTAAAAACCAAAGGATTTATATTTAGAGCTAAGAAGAGAAGAATTCTTTCAAAGGTTCTTGTGCATTTTTGAGTAATTATGTTGATGATGGAACCCTAGCAACAAAACACAAAGTTATTCTTCAAAATTACTCATAAAACCCTACTTTTTGAAGGTTTAAAAAGGATTATAATGGGGACTCCTCAGTTGGCTGATATTTTAGAGAAACCAAGGAAAAAATACAAGAAGTATCCTTTCAAAGCAACAAAGGTGGATAATGATGGTGCATTTTCTAAGGTACCTATTGATGTGGCTTATATATAGGATGCGATAATCTATATTCATTTCACCATCAATGAAATTACTCACATTAAGTTTGAAGAGTTGTGACAAATCCTACTAGATGATACACAATACAAAACATAATTTGAAAACATGCTAGCCAAAGGGATGTATGGGTGGAAGGATTTCCTAGAATTTTGTGATAATCATGAATGGGTAAGAGTCATTTTAAGCTAGATCTATAGTGAATATATTTACTTAGATAAACTATACTACATAACAAAAGATGTAAATTAAGGCTATTACTCAGTTATGTTCTATAAAACCAAATTTGGTGATGAAAGTAATTAAGATTCATAGGGTTACAAAATTAACTTAGGAAAAGTTTGACAAGAGAACCCTAATTATTAATGAAAAATAGGTTCGGGGGTTAAGTATGCCTCCAAGGGAATTTCATACAAAGTATATTACATAAATAGAGAGGGTTCAACAACTAGTACCACAATCCATATTTTGTACCAAATGATTAAATAAGGAATGGAATTTTATTTGTGTGAGCTACTAAGGGAACAATCAATTCACAATCTCAAGAGAACTAAGGAGACTGGATATAACTTCAAGTTTGGGCCCTTAATCATTTTTCTAGGATTTTATTCATCAACTGAATTCCTTGGATTTAATTGAAAAGTTTGGAAACAACACATTTTTGTTTCTTCCCAAATCAAATATCACATGAGAAATTTAGTGATAGACAATATTGTAATAAAATTTACTGGAGATTCTTTAAAAACTTGCAATAAAAGATTCAAGATAGGGAGAGAATTCCCTATAATTTGGTAATAAAGTACATAGATGAAATTTCCTTTCTTTTTGACAAATATTATTGCTATATAGAAGTTGTGGAACCAAGAACTTCTTAGATTCCAAAGTTTCCTTATCAGGTTTCACCTAAAAAAAATTAGGATTATGTTAAAATCTTGTTGAAAAATCCAAAAGATCCATATACAAAGAGATTTGGTAGCTATAGGGAGGATCATGGAAAAGATAATCCAAGAAAGGTGGAAGAAACTCATGAAAAGAGAATAGAAAACATGTTTTAGAAAGTGGGTATTCCATAGTAACCAAAAAGGGACCTGAAACCTCTACCAAGGATCCAAAAAAAATTCCCTAAGACCTTGAGGAGACTATCCTAGATTAAATGACAAGAATGTCTAGCTAATAAGCTTCTACCACTGTCAATGTTCCACAAACCACAACATCATCTCATACTGGTTCCACTAGAAGAAGAGTTGCATCAAAAACATTGGCTCACATGAAGTCTATAGAGAAGAAGCATGCAAGGTCTAAGGAGCCTTCCAAAAGAAAGAAGATTCAAAAGGAATAAATTGAAGAGGAAGGAGAAGAAGGAGATGGAGGTAACTCTAAGCTGAAAATGAAAAAAAGAAAGTCCAAAGAAACTTCTCTAGTGGCACCTCTGCATGATCCTTTCCAATTAGAGGCAATCTTCAAAGGGATTATAAGTCATGGCATGCTTAGGATACAATAGAACTACATCCAAATGTTCCTCCTATGGATCAAAAGACTATTGAGAAGGCGATAGTCATACATGATCAAGTACATTGTGCCTCTTGTTAACATCATTAAAAAAGTTCTAGAAATCCTTACTCAATTTTTTAGGTAGAGAAGAGAGAAAGTTATAGAAATGGATGAAGAATTGAGACAAAAAGCTCTTGACAAAGCCAAATTCTCCATTTCCCAAGAAGAAAAAGATTAAATATCTCATAAGAAAGCTTAAGAACTAAGGAAAAAATATAGGTTGTGTTAGAAATAATTAAATTAGCCTCAACTTCCCACAAAACATCCATTGTCCCATCAAATATCCAATCACCTAATATTTCATTTAAGACTTTATCATTCAAATAATTCTTTTACCCACCCAATAGTTATCATCTTAACAAATTCGCATTCAACATCATATCCATAAGTGAAGGAAATTACATCGGGAAGACTACAATATATCAATGGGAATCAATTTAGGTTCCCTCTGAGGGGATGATGAAGTAAAACAATGTGAACATTATTGAGGAGACATTTTTTAGTGTCCCTTCGTCAATCTTATGGAAACCTTATTGAAGACAGCTTGACATATCAACAGGGAATGTTTTGGGGTCTCCTTGATAACTTGAGACATAGACCACCAAGGAACATAATATTTTCATTGTGTCAAAATACTATTACTCTAGCATGAATTTCATGATAATTACACCTCAACATTCAGGAAACAAAAAAACATCTCTCAGACATGATGCAACAATATATCATAGTGACAAAGGACTATCAAAGATACTACTTGAAAGAATGAGTTTGAGAGGATATTGTGTTATTAGAGTAGAGTTATTTGAAGTCCCTTTGAAATATCGAAAGAAAACAAAGGCACATTATTGACAATTTTATCGAAGGGAAAGACAAATATTGACAGGAGTTAATTTAAAGTCCCCCAAACAAAGTAATATGCACAAAATGGCATTATTGATAAGGTTGTCAAGGCAACAAGGAGGAAGACCACCATACCTACTATAGTGTAGAAAAACATGTCCCTTGCTTGATATGGGAATGACTAATGATAAATTGGACCTAATGCTACCTTGATCTAGTGTTGTGTGGTGTTTTTCACATCTGCATTAGGTCTTGGCCCCTTTTTAAACTAAATTAACTTAACTTTGTCCTAATTTAATGTTGTAAAATGTATTTATTTACATCTTCGCATTAAATTTGGGAGGCTTATAAATCAGTTGGACCTAACCTAGTGTTGTAATGTGTTCTACACATTCACATGGGATTTATGGCCCTTCTAAGCTAAATAGACCCAATTTTTCCTTAATTTAGTGTTGTAAAGTGTGTCTATTTACACTTTCACATTGGATTTTGGGTTCCATTACATTTATGAGCTTTGGATCATCATTAATAGGCCCCTATGACCCCTTATTTTTGCATCTTGGGGCATATTTTGACTAATATCCTGACAAAAACACTTTAAAACCCCAAAATATTGAAGACCCACCTCAAAAACCTCAAGGTGGGACCCATTCACCACTGTTGGTGATTGAGTCCCTTTTGGGGACTTTTTCAAAATTCAGCAAGAAAATTGCAATTCTAACTTGAATTTTGATGAATGTCGGCCTTAGGGATCAAAATAATGGTCATTTGAGTGTGTTGCCTATATAAACAAGAAACATCATACATTCATATTATCAAGTCAAGCACTCAAGGGTTAGGCATTTTCAAGCATTCAAGATCATTTCTAAGGCAGTCAAGGGAAGAGTTATTTACCAATTGTTGCAACAATTCAAGATCCATTATCATGTCAAGCATATCAAGCATCAAGCATGTTAGTGAGCTAGTGTTGTGATGTGGCATTGAAGGTCCAAGATCAAGCATTGCTCCATTCCTATTGCCAAAGATCAAGATCTACATCCTTTATGGGCATCTCATGTTATGTTGCCGATTTGTAAGACATCATTTATAAGACATCATTCAAGGTAACATTGTTCATGTCTCATATCCCATGTTTCATGTTTCATGTCCTTGTTTCATTCTTACACCATTTAGATTAATTACCTAAAAGGGGTTTTCACAAGGAAAACCCCTATTCCCTAGCAATCCACATTTTCTCTCTCTGTCTTTGTGTGATTGTAGGTTTAGGTGCTTTGAAGACTTGAGGATCATTGAAGATTAGGTTGCAAGTTTATTGAAGTTTTATTCCTATTTACAAGGTCAAAATATTCACTAAAAGGTCATCTACACCCTCGAAATTAAGATTTTGGATATGGGAATCCAACAAAGCAGAATTGGCATACTAAGAAGTGTAGATGAAAAATTTAAATTTATAGAAAAGCCAAATAGGACTCATTCACCACAAGTGGCGAATGAGTCCCATTGTACATTTTTTTAGAGATCTTTGCAGATTTGGATACCCATTTTCCTAAAGCCTACTCTTGCACAGTTTTCTAGAACTGAGACTGATTCGCCCAGAGTAGCAAATAAGTCCCACTAGGCTTAAAAATCAGCAATTTCAAGATTTCAGAGCTCCATTCCATCTCTCTCTAGTTTCCAAGTGTGCACTTTCAATTTTATATTTTATGTTTTGTTTCGTTTACATTTCTAGGTCATTTAGAGTTATTTTTCATTTCACACTGTGGGTATGTGTAGGATCATCATGGAAAAAATAGGCCCTTAAGTGGCAAAAAATTTAGAAAAAATTGGAGTTAGGCAATGTGACATAAAATTTGAATTAGTTATCTATATTGTTTCAAAATATGTAAGAATATAATCTGTAGAAAATTGAATGTAGTTTCTAAAGTACTAGGTTTATTATATATATATATTCACCTATATTTGGTGAAAATTTGAAATTTCAATGTAGTAGTGCTTAAATTTGAGGGAAAAAATAAGAGGTAGGTGTCTTTTTGACCAACCTAACCATAATAAAATGATAATATTTTTTAATAATATTTGAGATATAAGTAGAGGACACATGTCCCGATGTGATGCATATTTTTTTGTAATTTTTTTCCAAGTAAATAATTAATTATGGTTTTTTTATTACAAATTTTAAAAAATATAAAACAATTTATTTCTAACCACCTTAACTTGGTCAAAAATTCATGAAATTCATTGTTTTTTAATGCTATAGTATGCGAAGCATTGAAGGTGACACATGTTTCAAATTCAAAAAATGTGAAACTGTTTGAAAGCTATAGGTGTTTTTCAATTAGCCTATCAATCAAGACTTTAGTCATAATTCAAATAGAAAATGAATAATAATTATTTATTAAATTCAAAGTAAAGAATAATTTATATTGGTGGAAAGTTGATAATCTCCTTTAAAATCCCGTTTTGTTTCATCAATTTTGGGTAAAAAAAGTCGTCAGCCACATACCCTACACATACCCATCATATCGCCACTTTTTGGCCCATCATGATCTTACACATATCCCTATGTTCTCCATTTCATCGTCTTTTCCAAGTTTACATTTGGTGGTGAACTCCTCTTGTAATTTGAAACAATACCCTAGGATACCCTATTATCAGATATCTTGCCTCTATTCCACTCTTGAGGTGAGATCTCTAGGGTCATCCTTGAATGTGAAGTATAGAAGATTATTTCCCTAGGTCCTAAACCCTAGTGGAGACAAAATTCTATCTTACACCTACAATGCACAAAAGATAACTTGCACCCCTGCAAGAGCCAAATGAACAGGTTGTGGTATGGTTGTGACATTCCCACATCACCACAAAAGGACCCTAGAGCCGGTGTGGTATCATGGTGGGAGCAACAAAAAGGAAAATTATTACATTAAAATGTGATGAGTGTTTAAGAAAAATTTATTAAATCACAATAATTAATTATTTTGGGAAAGTATATTTTACCACAAGCTTAAATTAAAATATGTGTGAGAGAGCAATTAACTAAGAACCATCTCCGCATCCCTACAAAGTAAAAGATAAAAATATCAAATTGTATGTGGTGTTGCACTTGGGACATAATAGGAGATGATAAAAGGATATACAAATTTAAAATATTCACAACAGAAGTAATATTATTAAGTACAATTATAAATATTTTCACTAGGGAGTGAAATTTTTTCACCAAATAAGTTAAGAGAAAATGAAGTTCCAAGGTGGGTAATTATTTTACTCAAATGATATATTTAATGGGTAAAAGAGCAGATGTGAAATTGTCAGCAAGAAGAATAATGTATTATTGGAAAAATTATTCAAATTATTCACAAGAATCAAAGAGGTTAAATTAAATATTTTATTTTTGATGAAGATAATCAAGATAATGGAAGGTTGCACCAAATGAAATGTGAAGGGTCATAACCCTTGAAAATACAGAGTATATATGTAAAGATAAAATAAAAATAAAAATCATGTTAGATATAAGATATTGTATAGTAGGAGATACATCAGTAGGAATAGATAAATGATATATAGAAAAAGAAAGAAGACTTTTGATATGAATAGTAAAAACCTTTGAAGTAATCAATGGAGAAGAAAATTTAAACTAGTGGCTGAAATTTTGATGTTCAATTGTTTGTTGATATTAATTCATACATGTTATCTTGTTGTCTCCAGAGTGGTCTTTCCTTATTTTACAAAATTTAATGTATCAAGCATATATTTAATTTGTCAAGACACATTTGTTGCCTCTGTGTGATTCATTTTGATTGGTTTTTGTAAGAAATAATTAATTTTTTTTTAAGTGATTCCTTTTGATTGGTTTCTACCAAGAATTAAAATCCTTTTAAATTGGTCACCTTAGTTGGTTTCCTTCAAGCAAGAATTAAAATCCTTTTAAATATCATAGTAACCTATAGAGATATCATTGTGACTAGTAAGAAGAGCTTGGTAACTGATAACCTTCCATGTTTATGCCAGTCATAAAATTCTAAAAGTGCCAAAAAATTCAAGTTAAGCCATAATTGGGAAACATACATCATATACATCTTGAATCCATTATATGATAGGATAAGACACTGATCAATTTCATTTAGAATTATATTCTATAAAATCTTTATTCACACCTTCCAAGTTTTCAATTATAGGAGTAGCACTTAGAAACAACAAGTATTTTAGTATTCAAGTTATCTATTTCAAATCTCTATTCCATATTGAAGTAAATAGACAAAACTCTCATAAATTTTTTCAATCTACTTAATATCAATTCATAGGAAATAATATTTATAAGGGTACACCCACCTAGGTCTAGCAAAACCTAAAGTGTAGGGAATTCTAACAACCATTGGTCAATTTTATTCATTTGCCAAAACATTGTTAACCTAACCATAGAGCATGGCATACTCTTAGGATTTGGAATTTGCAATTTTAGGAACCAATAGATTTGCGACTCTTCTAGGGAGTAATTCAAAATCTTGGTTGAAAATCATTTCATCATAGAGTCATTAAAGTATTGCATTTTGTAATTACACCTTCATATAACTTAGTAGGGGATTCTATCGAGGATGAACCAAAAATAATCTTATTCAAACTTGGACACCAAAATAATACCAATTTTCTCACATTTTAGAAAAGTGGGTGGCAAGTCTAGTACATCATTGTAATATTATTGTATGAGTGGACAATTAAAATATATATCAGAGAGGTTGAATCCTAGACTTCGAAGAATTATAGACTCCCACAACATGGATGGTAGAAGGTCATTACATCAGAACAACCAATTAGATAAAGATAAAAAATGGACAAATGTAAAAAGGGATAGTTTGAGGTCCCTTCTTATTTCAAGGACAAAGGCTAAAGGGCCCTATGCAAAATGGAGTCACAAAATAATTAATATAATGAGAAAAAAGTTATTGTGGAACAAAACATTAATACATACAACTCACCTGATGATAAAGTACATAACGGGGAAAAAAAAAATTTGAGAGCCTCAAAGTCATATTGATCATGGTACTCCATACAACACTTTCCCCTCTTTTAAAACTAGCCCACAAAAGATGAGTGATTTTGAGGCATAGCTTGAACCAAAAAGAAAATACAAACAAGCAAAAAGGGATTATGAAGAAAGGATATAGCTTAACAATATAAAGAAAATCTAGGAGATGGCATACCATGAATGGTGTGTTTCACAGAAGCCCAAGATAATCTTACTACAAAATGGGAATCAACTACTCAAGAGTTAGAATAGGAAGTAGAAAAAATGAGAGAGGAACTTAAGAGGAAGAAATTGTTAACACTTAAATAGGAATTGGCTCAACAGTTGTTCCAAGTCAATGCTCAACTTAAAACAAATGGGTCATGATATGTACCTCCCCATATAAATAATGGGTATGCAAACACAATTTATTCATAGGCATCACACCAAAACACTAGTGGTCCTAAGATTTCAAAAGCATCTCACAATGTAGTAGGAAATCCAAGCAACACTAATTATGTGTAACAAAATAATCCAACACAAATCCCAAACCACAAAATGTTCCTACAACTTCCCAACCCATGACTAATACCTACCCACCTCCTAGTAAAAATTATGTCACTCATCATCAATGTCACATACCTCAACAAAATGTGTAGGGTAATGTATACTCTCACAAAAATATACAAAAAAAATATGGCTCACCATCAATACCAACAAGGCCCTCAGTATCAACAATACCAACCTTTAAACCAAAACCCTTTTTTGAAAGGACCCATAAATATAGATAGATATAGGAAACTAAACTTATCTAGATTTCAAATCTATCTAGATCCAACTAGTAATGATCTAAGAAATGCAATCCCAAAATTCTTTGGGAATCATGCTATTTCAATAGAAGAACATATAAGAAATTTTGAAACAGTCATAGATAGCTTTGATGTACAATATGAATATGTCCTCATGAATTTATTTATGAAATCCTTGATTGAGGATGCAAGGGATTGGTATAAGAACCTACTTGACACTTTAATCAGTTCTTGGGAAGATTTCAAAGATCAATTTAAGGAATAGAATGGAAATCATTATGACCCAAATTTTTCCTTCCAAGAAATAAACATTTGAAAGAACTACAATAAATCAATGGCTAATTTCAACATGAGGTTGACAAAAGTATACAATAAAATCTCATTTGATTTGAAGCCTCTAGATGCTATATGCCTAGTCCTTTACTTAAATTCTTTTGATCCTAAGAATGGGTATGAACTCAAAAATAGAAGTCTCCTTACCCTTGCAGACCCTCATATAGAACATTGAAAATAATAGAAGGGCTATATAGAAGATTGGCAGGCGGGATGATGTCAGAGTTCCACAAAATCTCACCAACCATCAAACCAAGCAAGCCAATCATTATAAAAATGAAAGGCCTAGACTACACGATATTCTATACAAAAAAAATTAGAAGGATGGAAGGCCAATAATCAATGATCAAACGAAAAAAATGGGTAAAGAAACCCTAGATCCATTAAGGAGGCATGGGACCAATATGGTGGGGAATACTCCATGGTGAATAGCATGTAATCTACCCCATGCTCCTGAATAATACATTGTTTCACAATAAATTCAGGGAGATGAAATCAATTATGAGAAAGAAAAGGAGGATCACATGGTAAATATGATGGCCCTTAGGCCTTATATAATCCAAGAAGAATATTCTTGTTCAAAAGAAGATGGATTTGAATATGATGTGAACAATCAAAAATAGAATATTCACATGGGCCAACAAGAAGTATTTTTAGATCAAGAAGATGACAACATAGAAGGACATCAATTTAGTGCTACTAGACAACAAGCAAACCAAACCCAGTTAAGGAATCCAAAATAGGAGGAAATGAAAACTCTTACAATGGTTATTGTAGCATAGGTTAAAAGTAATTATAACTAGAGGAATAAAACCATAAATCTAGATCAAGGAACACCAAGGGGATTATTCATGAAAGATCAAAAAAAGGATAAGGACACCCCAAATAAAAAAAAGAGAGGTGAAAAGGAAAAAAAAAATAGAAAAATACACCAAAGGAAGTGACAAAAAGTGATTAGGATAAAACAGGGGACAATACTAGGTGGCAAATTGAGGAGAAAAGTGGCACTAAGATAGAAAAAGTAGAACAATTGGTGACTACCCCTTCATTGACATGGCACAAGCATTGTCTCATATCAAGATGTCAGTGCCCTTGCAGGAAATGATGAAAGTGGATGAATATAGAGGGTATGTGCAAGATCATCATGGAAAAAACAAACTCTTAAGTGGGAATTTTTTTAGAAAAATCAGAGTTAGGAAATTTGACATAAAAATTTGAATAAGTTATCTATATTGTTTCAAAAATATGTAAGAATAGAATCTGTAGCAAATTGAATGTAGTTTCTAAACTACTAGGTTTATTTATTTATTTTAAATATTTGGTGAAAATTTGAAATTTCAATGCAACAGTACTTAAATTTCAAGGAAAAATAAGTAGGTATTTGTCTAACCACCCTAACCACAATAAAATAATAATATTTTGTTATAAGATTTTAGATAGAAGTAGAGGACTCTTGTCCTGATGTGATTCATTTTTTTTGTAATTTTTTTCCATGTAAATAATTAATTATGAATTTTTTATTACAAATTTTAATAAATATAAAAAGCTCATATGTTTGACCCTCTTAACTTGGTCAAAACTTCATGAAATTATTATTATTATTTTTAATCCTATAGTATGCGAAGCATAGAATGTGACACATGTTTTGGATTTAAAAAATGTGATACCATTTGAAAGCTATAGATATTTTTCAATCAGTACCATCAAGACTTTAGTCATAATTCAAATAGAAAATTAATAATAATTATTTATTAAATTCAAAGTGAAGCATAATTATATTGTTGGAAAGCTAATAATTTCCTTTAAAACCATTTTTGTTTCATCAATTTTGGGTAAAAAAAGATTCGTCAGCCACATACCCTACACATGCCCATCATATCGCCACTTTTTGGCCCATTATGATCCCACACATACCCTAGAGATAGTGCCCTCAAACTAATCTCAAATATTCCCAACAAGTAGAAAGACTAGAAAAAAAATAAAGATAAATTAGAGAAAGGTGAAACCAAGGTAAATAATGTTGGACAAAAGATCATAAAGACACTTGAGATTTATCTTGGTGATACCTTGACAAAGAATCCTTCTAAAGTAGACCCAATCTACACTACTATGAGATAAGAGGGATTCACTGCACACGAGTCTCTTCATTCTCAAGAGATCGCCAAGGAACACACTTCCCTTATCCACCACAACATAAACTAAATAAAGAAATTGCATGAGAAATGTATACAAGCTAACTTTTAGAGAAGACTACTTCATATCACAAGAGAGTGAAACTTCAAGATTTCATCCTCCAATGGAGGAGCTCTCGGCCAATGGACGTTAGCGTAAATTCAAGACACCAGAGCAATGCACTATCATCCAAATGGCATTCTGGAATCCTAAGCTCAAGAGCTTAGATGGGAAGTATAAAGCCTCACTTCCTAACTCAGATTTAAGGTCTTCTAAACAAAATAATCAAATAGAGAAAAAAAACTATGAGAAAAACACAAGGAGAACTCAAAGAAAAATTACCAACACTAGAATGTCTAAGTCTTCACTCCAAGCTTCACTTTACAACCCACACAGAAGCATAAGGAGAAAATGTTGGGGTTGTATAGGGGTCTTCCTTAGTCAAAGCCCCATTTTGATGTTCCCACCTCCAGAGACGGTTAGATAGAAAAGGAGTGTAATAGAAATGGAAAAAGCATGTGGTGAAAGAAAAACCTACTTTAGGGGTAGAACCTGCACCACTAAGTATTAAATGAGTAGGCAAGTGGAGAAGAGTGAGAGAGACTGTGTGTTACCCATGGACCTAGGCCCTCTTTAAAGCACACAAACACACTGTTGAATTCTTGCTAGAGAGTTGTAGTTGTGGAAAGGACCTCGATCAAGCAGAGCTTCACTTGTAGAAGTGTTGCTTGTCAAAGATGAGAGAAATATGAGAGTACTATTGAAGATTTCTTGAGTGAATGAAGTTGGAACTAGAAAAAGAGAGAGAATGAGGGGTTTTCTTGCATGCAAGGGTGATAGAGAGCCATTACACCTGAAATCCTAACTACCAAGACACACATGTTAGGAGTCAAGATTCAAGATTCCTTGTTTAAAACTCAGAAAACTAATAGGATGCTAGTGTTTTTTGTAGATTTGTGCACACAACACATAGGCATCCAAGACATCAATTTTTAAGAAACATTTCATTAGGTTGATGTTGCTTCACCACTGGTCCACATGGAGCTGAAATTATAAAATTTTTACCCATGGGATTTTTTTCATTGATGCACTAGGCATCATAAATGCTAGGAAAAGTGCTAAAATGTTGAATTTCCCCTAGGTGCAATTCTATGACTTTACATTTTTCCCCAACCTTAGTGGGCTTGATTTTGGAAAAAATCAGCCACACTAAAGTAGAGAAGAAAAATTTTACCCAAATTTGAAATTTTATGAATTTGCGTGCCAAGAATAAGGTGCCTTAGAGGAAACCCAGGTCGAGCTAGTTGGTATCGAAGGTTCTCCCCAGTAGTTGAGTTCGACAAGCAGTGTGGGATTGGTTGGGAAAATCCGTACAAAATTATATGCAAAATTATGATCTCCAAACTCAATTTAAGTCAGTTTCGAAAATTAAAAAAAGCTAAAACGACAAGAAAAATGGTCAAGAAAAATTTGATGATTCAAAAGAAAATTTTGGTAAAGAGGTGACTATATACCCCCTCCTGAGTTTTCCCCTAGTTAGGTGGGGTAAATTCAAGAGAAAATGGGGAGCTGCAAACTCTAGGAAAAATGGGCCCTGGGGGACCTATATATACCTAGGTGGGCCTCGAGAAGGGTCATTTTCAGTATTCAATACAAGGAAATTGTTGACTTTGGTGAGATAAAATTCAGAAAAATGTTGAGCAGGAGAGAGCACAAGGCACTGAGGGTCGTGAGGTGGACCAAGTAGGTCTCGAAACCTCATTTTTAGTGCATTTTAGTATTTTTTAAGCATTTTTCTTTTTTGTAGTTGTGCATTCTTCTTTCTTTTGCACTGACATCTAGAAAATGCATTGGCATCCTACTTATATGCTGTCATCTTGAGTATGCACTGGAATCCTCAGGGCATCAATGGTGGAAAGGAGACATATGAGTGACACACAAATGTCTATGTGACATGCAATATTTTGTAATAATTATTTTTTTTCATATTTTTTCAAGGACACATGTTCTAACTTAGACTTTTCTTCATTTCTTGTAGGACTATCTTGAGATCTGGGAGCATCCTGGTGGGTGACCATACCAACTAGTTTGTGAGAAGAGGGATCATCTTAGTGATGATGAGGTCACACATCTACAGTAGGTCGGTCTCTGGCATGTGTTAACTATTCCAGAGATGCACTAGCATAAGTGGATGCTAATGGCCCTGATGGAGTGGTGGGATGCCACCACATGATCTTTCTAGTTTCCTACTCGAGAGATAACGATTACTCTGGAGGATGTCTATTAGATTCTTAGACTCTCCATCTGAAGATGGTGGGTGGTGATCGATGAGACCTAGTTAGCATGAGAGTGATCAAAGGGTTTCCTCTACTGCTTGGGGTGGACTGACAATGACAATGGCATGGGTTACATCTGCATGCACTAGTACAATCAGGTGAGGACCACTGCACCCTTGTTACACTGAGTGATGGTCATGACTATGGCCTTCTGTGTCACTATAGATTGGTGAGGCTCTCACATGCGTGGGGGCCTCATCCATACTATTCATGAGATGGTGGAGCAGAGGACAGTCTTTCCCTAGGTGCAGAGCATGCTAGCACACCTATACTAAGATTTGGCATTGTACATACACTATGAGTACCACAACCTCACAACACACACATTGTTTTAGGTGTGGGATTTTACCCACATCATGTGCATGATGCTGGTAGATTTTCCATAGAGGTGACTATACCATGTCCCCATGGCCCATTCGTATGAGGTAGATTACAATTTGATACCCTTATACCTGATCAAGTGAGATGGAGACCCTATCATTTTTTCAGGTGGGTAGATGACATTAGGTACCTTAGGAACCTATAGTGGGGCCATTTTCTCATAGCTCATCGTTACCGTATCATTATGCCATATTATTAGAGATAGGTCATGTGACAGCATGGCCATGTACATAATACTCCTCCTCAGGTGATATCATGGCATTGTGTATTTTGATGTATATGCTCATTTATTTTCATGTAGGTTGATGTTATGGATGTTACATGTATATATGGATGTATGTTTACATTAGATGCTATCATAATTTAATAAACACACATGAATGTATTTTAATTAAATATAATGATGATATAACTGCCTTAAAATATGTAATGTAATGCATGGATACACAACATAGCAAGACACAGATATCTATATTGCACACACACACACACATGCTAACATCATAAAACAAAAAAAATTGTAATGTATTAATGAATAGTGTCAACATGTGTAGTGCTGCTACATCTAAAGAGTGAACACCACACACATGAAACATTAGACACTTCACATAGTATCGACAGAGATGCATCACATTAATGGTCTCTTTTAGAGGAATTCCATCCATAGATGATAATCCATAGGCACCTAAACCATACACAAAGACAACAATATAAGGCCCTAACTAGTTAGAACTGAATTTCAATATTTGATTAGGCAATGCATTTACATTTCTCTGATTCTCACAAAGAACTAGGTCTCTTAACTTAAAATTTATAGGAAGCACACTTTGATTATATTGTCTTGATAATGATCATTGATAACCTTTAAGATGATTGAGGGACTATAATCAATGCTCGTCGAGCATCTCTAGCTGATGCAAACTATTAGCTTGATAATTTTTTTCATCAATTAACCCTTTAAGGGAAACTCACAAAGATAGAATCTCCAACTCCAAAGGCATGATAGCTTCAACACCATACATGAGGTTATAAGGAATTTTTCTCATTTTTGTACGAACACTCGTACGATAGGCCCACAAAGCATATGTTAATTGAATATGCTAATCCCTACCATGCTTAGTAACATTTTTTCAAAGAATGAGCTTAAGAGTCTTATTACATGCTTCTGCTTGACCATTAGATTGAGGATAGTAAGGTGTAGAAAATCTATGTTGAATGTGGAGCTTTTCTAGGAATTGCTTCACTTCCTTATTCTTAAATGGAGTACCATTGTTAGAAATAAGTGTAGCAGGCAATCCAAAATGAGAGATAATGTTATTCAGAAGAAAAATACAAATAAATTTATCATTTGTAGATGGAAGTGGAATAGCTTTGACCCACTTTGTGAAGTAATCTATAGTAGTGATGATAAAGGTGTGTCCCTTAGAAGGAGGTTTTACTTTTCCAATATAATCAACCCCCATTTTTTGAATGTCCAAGGAGAGGTATAGTTTTGTAACTCTTGTGCAGGTGCATGAATAAGACCATTATGCTACTGACATTGTAGACACTTTTTAGTAGAATCAAATGATTCTTGTACCATCATTTGCTAAAAGTATTCCATGTGTATCAATTTCCTCACTAGGGATTTACCACCAATGTGTCCACCCCTAGATCCTGAATGGGCTTCTTTAAGGGAAAGGGGTATTTTTTGCTCTAGTGAGACATCAGAGAAGGAAGCCATTATAGGATTTTCAATAGAGAACATCAGACAAAATAACATAATGGGCTGAAATATTTCACATACGAGTGTGATCAATTTTCATCACATCATTAGGAAAGTTTCTAGTCTTCAAGTAGTTATAAATATTAGAAAAACATTATCCTGAGTCCAAGTGAGAACACATAAGGGCATCAAATTTAGGTTGATAAAAAACAACTAGGGTCTAGAGGACCTAAACCACGAAGTGGTATTCTTTCATATCCTCATCTGAAGGTACCAGGGAAGCAATGCTTTCCATGGCATCTGCATGTTTATTCTCACTCCTAGGGATACGGTCTATCATGAAAGAGGAGAACTGTTTAAGCAAGGAAAAAGTGAGGCCTTGATACCAGGACAACTTACTTTGCTTAGCTTGATATGATCATGTAATATGACTCACAATAAGCTCATAATCAACTAATATGTGGAGATGTCTTATTTTTAGTGCAATTGTGACAGGCTAGCCAACAATGAGGGCTTCATACTTAGTGATGTTATTAGTGCAAGGAAAGTCCAATCGAAAGGAGAGAGGGACTAGCTTACCTTTAGGTGACATTAGGACTACATCCGCTCTAGAGCCAATCTGACATCTCATCCCATCGAAGTACATTTTCCATTCAAGATCATAATTGATCACAAAAATGTTATCATCAGGAAACAAATCTAAGCCTAGGAAGGAGTGAGATGAGGGAGCATCTACCAATTGATCAAAAATCACCTAACCCTTTATCAACTTTTGAGTAATGAACTTTATGTCAAACTCAAAGAGTAACATTTCCCATTTCGGTAACCTCCTGGCAACAAGGTCGGTATTGGAGAACAAATTCTTTAAAAGGTCACTTTTTACAAGGACATATGTTTTGACATGGAAAAGGTATTGCCTTAACTTCTATGTAGCAAAGACAAGAGTGAGGTATTGCTTCTCCATGGAGGACTAATGGGTCTCATAATCAACCAAGACATGACTAATGTAGTAGACCACTTAGTCTTTCCTGATATCATCATATTGAGCAAGCAAGGCAGCCAAGGCATATGGTGATGTTGTGAGGTAAAGAAAAAAGGGTCTATCCTACATAGCTGGCATTAATATAGGAGGATTTTCCAAGTAGGCTTTGATTGACTCAAAAGAATTTTGGCACTCTTCATCCCATATGAAACAAACATCTTTCCTTAATAGGCGAGTGAAAGGAAGGGTGTGATAAGCTGTTTGAGATATGAATCTATGAATTTCCTGAATCTTCCCTTGTGAAATTTGTAACTCAGTGATTTTCAAGTAGGTGGAGGCATGTTAACAATAGCATTGATCTTATTTGTGTCAACCTCGATTCCATGGTGAGAGACTATAAATCCCAAAAAAAATCCTGTGTCTATGGAAAAGACACACTTAAGAGGATTGAGTCTCATTTTATAGAGTCGAAGCCTCTAAAAAGTAAGATGAAAGTTCTTCACATGATCCCAATGGGTTATAGGTTTTTCCAAGATGTCATCAACATAATCTTCTAAAATATTATGAATAAAATTGTGGAATATTAGGGTCATTTCCCATTGGAAAGTATCTCTCACATTCTTTAACCCAAAGGGCATAACCACATAACAGAAAGTACCCCAAGGGGGTAGTGGATTTTTTCTTGTAAGAATCTTCTAGATTAATAAGGATTTGATTCTAACCCAAGAAACAATCCATGAAAGAAACCAAGGCATGGCCTACAGTTGAATCCGCAATCATATCTATATTAGGTAATGGAAAATCATCGTTAAGAGAAGCCTTATTAAGATCACAAAAGTCAATGCATATATGGATACAACCATCAAGTTTATTGGCAGTGACAATATTCAAGACCCAAGGGGAGTATTTGATTGAATGGATAAAGCCTACTTTCAACAACTTCCCAATCTTAATTACCTATTTTGAAGACCTAGGGTCCATAGAGATTTCGGTAGTGTCTCCTTTGACAAGGGAACTACGATATCCAAGATGAGATATTGGAACATTATCACTAACATTATATAGAGGATAGTCCTCATCAACACTGAATATAGATTCTCTAAAATATGCTTGATCATGCAAGCAAGAAGGGAACTGCCTTTTGTGATGAAAGGGAGGCAAAGGGGAGTAGGAACCTAGGAATTCCTCAAGTGCTTAATATGAAGAGAAGACATCTAAAGGGGATTTCTTGGCCTGACCCTATCCTCTATTAATTTAGGATGGACCAAACTTAATGGTTCAATTGAAATCATATTAACACTCCACTAAGCTTTTTGCTTAGACTATTCAATAGATCACCCTAAACTCATATAGCTCTTTCATGGATTCAACTAAATGGGGACTTGAATTCCTCCCTCAATACACCTTAGGCCTTTCTGTCCATATCCATATTGAGAAGTGAGTTGATATCCAAAACCATAACAAGTTTGTAAAACCTCAAGAGGTAGTGGCTCTACATAGAGGGCTTCCTTCCACCAATGAACATCAAACACATCTATGAGAGAAAAATCATCTCCTTTACTTGATTCACAAATATTAACCTCTTTTGTAGAACTAGGACTACTCTCCTTAGTAGGGGAAGGACTAGTCTCCTAGATAGGATCATAGTTTTCTTCCTCAATAGGAGCATTGTCCCCTTGTTCATCAGAGGAATTTGAAAACCCTAGATGAGTGGGTCTCACTTTGTATTCTCTAACAAAGAACTCAAAGAACACCAAGGAAAGCATTTGATTTAGAAGAAGAGGCAAATAGGGAGGACTTAGGAATTTCTACTTTAGGTGACTCAATTTTAATGGCATTCGATTCGAGAAGAACTAACATGAAGGGTATTGTTGAGGAACATGGCATAGCATTAGCAGTTAAAGATGTATTACAATTGTTAATCATGGAGACAACTGAAGCCTGACCAACAGCCACTAACTGACAGAGGTGAATAGCTTATGGGTCAGCTTTAATTGTGACCACCTGATTATTTGCAACAAACATTAAGGAATGCTGTAAAGTAGAAGTTATGACACCCATAACATGAATCCAAGGTCTCCCCAAAATAATATTGTAAGGGGGTGATCCCACAATGCTGGTTTATAAATTTTGGGAGATCCTATTTTTTATTGAAATCACATATTTTTAGAAAATATAATTATTTAAGCCTTGGAAATTTCCATTTAAAGGATTCTAATTGAAGAGGTTTTGATCAAACCCCCTTGGATAGAACTCCACTAGTTTTAAACCATACCTATAGCGGAGTCTCTTTTACACCAATCAAAATGCTGATAAAAAACCACTTTTTATTTACCTTTTGGGGGATCAAATGAATTCATTTAATTTTATTTTTTTGTATGTAGTCCTTATTATAAGCTTCCCAAAAAATAATAATTTTAAATAAATTTAATTTTATTATTATAATATTTATTTTGTATTTCTTGTGAATGTAGGTTTTTCACCGAAAATCAAGCTCTCTATTCTGCACATGTGGAAAAATCACAGATTATCAATTTTATTTTTTGAAAAATTAGTGCACTAGATATTGAAGTCCTTCATCCAACAAAAAAAATTTGAATTTTGATACATAAAAAAAAGTTATATTGTATATTTTCCACCTGTCTGAATTGTAATTGGTTTGACTTTGAAACTTGATTAAGGAAAAAATATTTAATAAAACACTATGAAACCAAATGCAAGCACTAGATATCATAGTTACAAATCTAAATTTGAAAAAAATAGAATTTTATCCCTCATGGAAAAGAAGTTATGTTCTATATGGTGAGCATCACTCCTTAAAAATGGTGTTTACGAAAAAAAAGTAGCTTTTGAAGGACATGGAAAAAAAGTACAATCTGATTCCAAAAATTTTGAAAAAAATATATTTAGAATCTACATACAAAATTTCACAAACCACTAGTTTGTATCATCTTCAAATTCCTCACAGTTTATCCACTATAGGTGCCCGAAAGTGAAGATTTAGTTAGAAAAAATCAGTTTAGTGTCCAGTTTGACCAAAAACCATTAACTAGTATTGTGGGATCACCCAAGGTAAAGGGACATGCATCAAATAAACCAAAGTAGGTAATGTAATGAGGCCTATATGTATAGGTAGTATTATTGTGCCTAGAGCTTGGCAATCAACATTGTCAAACCCATGAATGTAAAAATAAGAAGCAGCTAGAGAAGATGAATCAACTTTAATCTTAGGTAGGAGGTCAATGCCACAAATGTTGAGAGTTGAACCAATGTCAATGAGAGTACACCTAATGCCAATGTTATTAACATTAATTATAATCATCAAGGGGTCCTCTTGCTTCTAAACATATGGAGGTGGGAGTTCATGTGGATGGAACGTAATATTCGAAGAATCCGCACAAATATGAGCCAACAACTTATTAACATCCATCGGCCTAGTAGAGGTAGGCAAGAGTATTTTCTACAAGGCTTCCTGAAGCATCTCCTAATAAACCAAAGTGGCCTAAAGAAAATCCAAAAGTGAGATCGTAGCTGGAGTAACCCAATGTTGCTTGACAAGATCATAATCACTTGGTGCTTTAGTCATAGGTTTAGGGGTTGAAGGAATACTTGGTTTAGAAGGCTGTAATGAAGTAGGAACTTGAATAGGTTGAGATGTAGGAACAAAAGGTTGTTGATCAAAGTTTTGTTTGTTTCTTCTTAGATATTATATGTGTTACAAACAACATTATAAGAAGTAGAGTCCATGGATTTTAAGAACCTTGAGTATAAATTTGTTGAATCATCTTGATACGAGATTCTGTAGCCATAATGACCCTCCCTTGGAGAAGGGCTATCTAGGTTCAAATAAATGACAAGCTTCTTAGGGCTTAGAGGAGCCACAGAGACCACCACTAAGTTTATGAAATCCTTAGCTTGTGTAGGAGTTTGCTTGGAAGATTTATGGATAGGGGAAGATGCTTGTAAGAAATAATCTAGAGCATCATCCAACATGTTGAAATCTTCCATAGAGAAAGCACTATTGTAGACATGAAAAAAAAAAGATCTGATATGTTTCATGTTGGGTTGACCAAAATGTGAGATAAGAGGGATTCACTGCACATGGGTGTCTTCATTCTCAAGAGATCACCAAGGAATGAATTCCCCTTATCCACCTCAACATAAACTAAATGAATAAATTGCAAGAGAAATGTATACAAGCTAACTTTTAAAGAAGACTACTTCAGATCATGAGAGAGTGAAACTTCCAGATTTCTTTCTCTAATGGAGGAGCTCTCAGCCAAAGGTTGTTTGTGTAGATGTAGGACACCAATGTAGAGAACTGTCATCCAAATGGTGTGTTAGTGTCTTACACAACAAAAATCTTAGGAGCTAAGATGGGAAGAATAAATCCTCACTTCCTAACTTGGATTTAAGGTCTTCTAAAGATAATAATCAAATAGAGAACATAAACTATGAGAAATTAAAAAGGAGAACTTGGAGAAAACTTACCAACAGTCACACATTTGAGTCTTCACTCCAAGCTCTGCTTTACAGCCTACACATAGAAGAAGGAGGGGAAAATTTTGGGGCTATATATGGGTCTACCTTAGTGAGACCCTTGTTTTGGTGTTCCCACCTCCACAAATAGCGAGATAGAAAAGGAGTGTAACTGAAATGGAAAAAGTGTGTGGTGAAAGAAAAACTCACTTCAGGAGTAGAACCCACACCACTAAGTAGTAAATGAGCAAGTAAGTGGAAAAGAGTGAGAGAGAGTGTGTGTTACCCATGGGCCTAGTCCCTCTCTAGAGCACATAGACACACCGTTAAATGCTTGCTAGAGATTTTTAGCTATTGGAAGGACCTCAGTCTAGCAGAGCTTCACGTCTAGAAGTGTTTCTTGTCAGAGATGAGAGAAATATGAGAGTGAGATTGAATAGTGCTTTAGTGAATGAAGTTGGACCCCCAAAATGAGAAAAAATGAGGGGTTTTGTTGTATGCAAGGGTGGCAGAGAGTCATTACACCTGAAATCCTAATTGCCTAGGCCTATGTTAGGAATCAAGATTTGAGATTCCTTGTTTCAAACTCAAAAAACTGAGAGGATGCTAGTGTGCCACACAGATGTCCACGCGTGCAACATCATTTTTTGGGAAAAGTGTCATTAGGCTATTGTTTCTTTGCCACTACTCCACATGGAGCTAGAATTATGAAATTCTAACCCATTAGATTTTTTCCATTAATAAGCTTAGGCATCATAAATTCTAGGAAAAGTGCTAAAATTTAGAATTTCCCTTAGGTGGAATTTTGTGACATTACAACTACATTATTGATCAATAATAAACCAGTGAAAAATTGTATGATTGACTCAAGAGCAGCAATAAATATCATGCTAATGGCTGTTATGAAAGAATCAGGCCTATGGGTGGATACTAAAAATGGGAAGTGTCATGCAATGGATAATTGATATGTCCCTGTTGTTGGAGTCATATGGGATGTAGAGTTGATGTTTGCTTCATACCTTGAAGCCACTTACAAAATTTAGATCACTATAGTAGACACCCCTCCATATTATGGCATGTGGTTATCTAGGTAGTGGAATGTTGTAGTCGAGGGAAAATTTCAATTAGACTTATCATATGCAACAATACTAGTTAATGGAAGAGAGTTTAAGTTGTAAAGGGAACCTTGATTTGATCATTTCATAGAACATCTTGACCCAAATCAGATGAACTATTTTTGTGATATAGATATTGGAAGTTTTAGAATTAAGCATTCATGACCTGAGTTACAAAATACATATCCAATTAATAAGGAAGCTCAACTTGATGAACATGGTGTCTGGAAAATGTATTTCGATGGTAATTTTAGCAAGGGTGGAAATGGACCAGGAATAGTGTTTATCTCACCAATGGTTAAAAAAATTCAAATATTCATTCTTGCTAACATTTGAATGCACAAATAACATAGTTGAATATGAGGTGTTGTTATTGGGCTTGAACATTTCCACAAGGTATGAAATAAAATTGCTAGCAGTATATGGAGACTCTAAATTAGTTGTCTCATAAGTTAGAGCAAAGTATTCATCAAAGAATAAAATACTTAATCAATACAAACATGTTGTTTGAGATGCCATATAAATTTATGATGTATTCTCAATAGATTCAGTGGAGAACTCTAAAAATATAATGGAAATTTTCTTGGCAAATGTAGCATTGAAAATGGATGATATTAAGTTGATGGGTTTAACACATGTAGAATTTAAGGGTAGACCTACAATCCCAGATAACATTTACAATTGGAAATTATTCAACAATGATAAGGACTTAATTAAGTTTCTCCACAATATATATCAATATGGATCTCAAGAAATAGATTTTAATGCATTTTTTGAGGTGGTAGATGGTAAGGAAATTGTCTTTGGGAAAGAAGTAGTACAACTTACAACAAATAAAATACCAAAGGGTTTGGTGGCTCTAGAAAGAGTATTTGATGGCAATGATAGATCTCTTTTGAAGTAAAGACTAGTGAAACAAGAATATATTGAGGACATCAATCTTGGGATTGAAATGGTGCCTAAAAGGGTGTATATCAGAAAAAGGATTAGCCCCAAGGTCAGAGAAATGCTTATAGCCTTGCTCAAGAAGTATAGGCATGTTTTTTCTTGGACATATGATGACCTAAAAGCATATAGAGAGGACCTCTTCTAGTATGAAATTTTATTGAGACTAGATGCCAAAACTTCTAGGTAGAAATAGAGGCCCATAACCCCAATGCTAGCACCAAGGACGTAAGAAGAGCTTATGAAACATAGAGATAGTGGTATTATCAAACCAATCAGACAGTCTTCTTGGGTCTCAAATTTAGTACCTGTAAGGAAGAAAAATGGAGACATAAGATTGTGTGTGGATTTCAGAAATTTGAATGTCTCATCACTCAAAGATAATTATCCCCTTCCTAACATGGAGGAAATGCTACAAAGAGTGAAATGGTGTGAATTGTTGTTTATGATGGATGGGTTCTTAGGCTATAACCAAGTGAAGGTTAAGGAAATAGAACAATAAAAAACTAATTTTACCATACCTTGGGGTACATATGTTTATTTAAGAATTCCTTTTGGCCCCACTAATGCAAGAGAAAAATTTCAAAGGGCTATGAATGTAGCATTTTCAGATTTGGTCAATGCCATAATGGTTGTTTACTAGGATGAACTGACTGTGTATTCAAAAAGGGCAAAAGACCACTGTATACGCCTAGAAAATATCTTTATCAAAGAACTAGAGTGTGAGATATCCTTGAATCCAAAGAAGTACCATTTTTCTATGATAGCAAGAAAGTTGTTGAGGCATATAGTCTTAAAAGATGGAGTAAGGGGGTATGTGCAAGATCATCATGGAAAAAACAAGCCCTTAAGTGGCAATTTTTTTAGAAAAATCAGACTTATGCAACTTGAGGTAAAAATTTGAATAAGTTATCTATATTATTTCAAAAATATGTAAGAATAGAATATGTAGCAAATTGAATTTAGTTTCTAAACTACTAGGTTCATTTTAGAAAAAATCTATTTGGTGAAAATTTAAAATTTCAATGTAAAAGCACTTAAATTTTAGGGAAAAAATCAGAAGTAGGTGTCTATCTAACCACCCTAACAACAATAAAATGATAATGTTTTTTTATAATATTTTAGATATAAGTAGAGGAATCATGTCCGGATGTGATGCATATTTTTTTGTAAATTTTTTCTAAGTAAATAATTAATTATGAATTTTTTATTACAACTTTTAAAAAATAAAATAAAAATTATGTCTAACCACCTTAACTTAGTGAAAACTTCATCAAATTCATTTTTTTTAATCCTATAGTATGTGAAGCATAAAATGTGATGCATTTTTCAAATTCAAAAAATGTGATACCGTTTGAAAGCTATAGATGTTTTTCAATCAACCTATCAATCAGGACTTTAGTTGTAATTCAAATAGAAAATGAATAATAATTATTTATTAAATTCATAGTAAAGTATAATTTATATTCCAGTGGAGATCTTAGAATCTCCTTTAAAAACCCTTTTTGTTTCATCAATTTTGGGTAAAAAAAATCCTCAACCACATACCCTACACATACCCATCATATCACCACTTTTTGGCCCATCATGATCCAGCACATACCCAAGGGTTGATCTTGAAAGAGTAAAAGCTATTGATAAGATTCTCATCCCAAAAATTGTAAAGGTCATCCAGACTTTCCTTGGGAAAATAATTTTTTCCAAGAGGTTCTTTAAATTTTTTTTTAAATTGTAAAACCAATTTCAAGGATGTTAAAGAAGGGATCAATGGCTGACTAGATAGAAGAAGCCACTGATGCAGTTAAGAAAGCTTCTTTATTGAAATCCCCATACTTTGATAAACCATTGCAGATCTTCTCCTCTGCATTATTTCATATAGTGTTGAACAAGACAAATAAGAAGTGGGGTGAATCAATTGTCACAAATATAAAATTTAATTTATTCACCGAAACTAAACCTAAACACTACTTAATAGATTAAATAATGAATACTTGTGTAGAAACTAAAAACCATCACATAAAAAAATTAACACCAGATTTATGTGGAAAACCAAATAATGGAGAAACCATGATGATGATCAAGTCATACTACGGGTATGTGCAAGATCATGATGGGCCAAAAAGTGGCAATATGATGGGTATGTGGCTGATGACTATACTTTTACCCAAAATTGATGAAATGAAAAGGGTTTTTAAAGGAGATTCTCAACTTTCCACCGATATAAATTATGCTTTACTTTGAATTCAATAAGTAATTATTATTCATTTTCTATTCAAATTACGACTAAAGTCCTGATTGATAGGCTGATTGAAAAATATCTATAGCTTTCAAATGCTATCACATTTTTTGAATCCAAAACATGTGTCACATTCTATGTTTTGCATACTATAGGATTAAAAAAAGAAAAATTGAATTTCATGAAGTTTTCACCAAGTTAAGGTGGTCAGACATATGAGTTTTTATATTTTTTAAAAAGTTGTAATAACAAATTCATACTTAATTATTTATTGGAAAAAAATTACAAAAAAATATGCATCACATCGGGGCATGAGTCCTCTACTTATAGCTAAAATCTTATAAAAAAATATTTTCATTTTATTGTGGTTAGGGTGGTCAGACAGACACCTACTTCTTATTTTTCCCTGAAAGTTAAGTACCATTGCATTGAAATTTCAAAATTTCACCAAATATATATATTTTTATTTAAAAAAACCTAGTAGTTTAGAAAATACATTCAATTTGCTATAGATTCTATTCTTACATATTTTTGAAATAATATAAATAACTTATTCAAATTTATGTCAAGTTGCCTAACTCTAATTTTTCTAATTTTTTTGCCACTTAAGGGCCCATTTTTTCCATGATGATCCTGCACATACCCCTACCAAGAATATCAAAATTGATTACAAGAGGCTCACCACACGTGAAACAAGGCTCACTACTAAAAACAAGGATGCACTATCTAATAGGGCTGACAACCTGGAGGGATCACCACCACAAAGACACAAAGAAGATAAAGAGGACTTGTTAGAAAGAGAGTAAAATCTCAATGCAACAAAGGATTCCACCACAATATGCTCAATCCACTTGTAGACATGCACAAAATATAGAGTCCACCCTCAACTCACTGCTTCCAAAAACTCATCATTTAGGCTTCACATTTATCTACCATACTCACACCATACACACACATTGATTCAAACTTATCTCTATTTTCTTTGCACGCATGTCTCTATTTCCTTTGATCTCCTCTTCACTTCTTCTTCCCTAACTCATTCTACATTTATACCAACTTCAACTTTGAAACATATCCAAAGTCAGCCATCCAAATTCAAATTCAAATTAGGTCGGCACCAAAACATCCTAGGGTGGAATTAGAATGAGGGTGACCCAAACACACACTACATTAGGACCCAAATAGATCTAACACACTTCACTAACTCTGAAAGTAGTATTCAACACAAGGTCAGCTAAACCAGTCCAAAACATATAGAACAATTAAGCAGCTATTTCCAGATACAAAAATTATCTTTAATATAATAAAAAAACTCAACTCTAGAACAGCAAGTCATAAGACTTTATCAAAGAGAAGTCTGGACCAAAAAAATTTCTCCCAGACCTCAACTAAAAACACAAAAAACCATAGTTCACAACTAGTGAACACAATCTCACTGTACAATGAATCAATAGCCAAAAATCAAGATATAACAGCTTCCAACAACCAAGATCAACATATCTAAACCATACAAATATGGGATAAAATTTTGAGAAAAACTCGGAGCACCTACTATACACTTGCAACATTTCTTCATTACAATTTTCTCAATATCCTCGACATATACAACCAAAAACATGTATCCATGGAACTAATGACAACAACAATCACTTGATAACCAATTGACCAACCTAAATCAATGAAAATACCTTCAATCTTTCCATTCTTGCAACAATGTCCCCCTTTGTCATTGATAGCAACACATTATGTGAAAAACCATCAAAGACACCATACAACTCTAAATACACTATTCAATAATTTTCCTTTTTGTTCCTTTTCATTTCTCCCATTTAATAGATAGTATTTTATATTCTTCCTCTTTCCTTCACATGATTCCTCTTCTTTTTTAAATTATTCCTCTCCCCTTTAACATCAATTGCAAAGGAAAAGAGATATTTTACATAGATTTCCCCTTTGACATAGAAAACATAATACTCATAATGATAATACTTGAGAGGTAGCCACCAAAACATCGATCCAAATTAAAGATAGATCCATAGATCTACTAGATTGTTGCATCTTCATATGAATCTAGTTCAAGAAAGGAGGGAAAGTGACCCCTAACTTCTCCTAAAGATACTCAAAAGTATCTTTACGAAGAGCCTTAATGAATATATGAACAATTTAATCCTTCATCAGAACATAGTCAAGCTTTACTTCATTCTCCATGACCTTCTCTCTTGATAATCGATACTTGATAGATATATGCTTCATGATTGAGTGCATCATAGGATTATTTGAAATGTTAATTGCACTTTTATTATCACAGAACATAGAAATAGGATCATCATACACCACTGTGATATCTTTCAATGTCTATTCCATCCTTAAAACTTGTGTACAGTAAGATGCAACAACAATATATTCAGCTTTAGAAGTAGACAAGGAGACTGAATCTTTCTTTTTATCAAACATGCCACAAATTTCCAAACAATAATGCACCACCACTTGTACTCTTTATTTCATCTACACATCCATCCAAATTTGCATCTGTGGGTGATCCCACAATATTGGTTTACAATTTTTTTGGAAATCCTATTGTTTGCTGAAATCACATATTTTTAGAAAATATAATGATTTGAGCCTCAAAAAGTTCCATTTAAAGGATTCCAATTGAAGAGGGTTTCATCACACCACCTTAGATCAAACCCCCTTGGATAGAATCCCACTAGTTTTAAACCTTACCTATAACATTATCTCCTCTACACCTATCAAAATGTTGATAAAAAACAACTTTTGATATACCTTTTGGGGGATCAAATGAATTCATTTAAAATTTATTTTTTTAAGTATGTAGTCCTTATTATAAGCTTCCAGGTATGTGCAAGATCATCATGGAAAAAAAACCCCTTAAGTGGCAAAAAATTTAGAAAAATCAAAGCTAGGCAAATTGATGTAAAATTTTGAATAAGTTATCTATATTATTTCAAAAATATGTAAGAATACAGTCTATAGCAAATTGAATGTAGTTTCTAAACTACTAAGTTTATTTAAAAATAAATGAAATATATTTGGTGAAAATTTAAAATTTCAATGTAGTAGTACTTAAATTTCAGGGAAAACATAAGAAGTGGGTGTCTGTCTGACCACCCTAACCACAATAAAATGATAATATTTTTTATAAGTTTTTTAGACATAAGTAGAGAACTCATGTCCTAATGTGATGCATATTTTTTTGTAATTGTTTTCCATGTAAATAATTAATTATGATTTTTTTATTACAACTTTTAAAAAATATGAAAAATCGTATGTCTGACTACCTTAACTTGGTCAAAACTTCATGAAATTCAATTTTTTCTTTTTTAATCCTATAGTATGCGAAGCATAGAATGTGACACATGTTTTGGATTAAAAAAATGTGTTACCATTTGAAAGCTATAGATGTTTTTCAATCAGCCTATCAATAAGGACTTTAGTCTTAATTTAAATAGAAAATAACTAATAATTATTTATTAAATTAAAAGTAAAGAATAATTCATATTGGTGGAAAGATGAGAATCTCCTTTAAAAACCCTTTTCGTTTCATTAATTTCTGGTAAGAAAAAAGTTGTTAGCCACATACCCTACACATACCCATCATATCACCCCTATTTGGCTCATCATGATCTTGTACATACCCTTCCCAAAAAGTATAATTTTAAATAAATTTAATTTTATTATTACATTTATTTTTTATATCTTGTGAATGTAGGTTTTTCATCGAAAATCAAGCTCTCTGTTTTGCACATATGGAAAAATAGTAGATTATCAAAAAAAAATTAAAAATATTAGTTCACTATATATTGATGTCCCTGATCCAACAAAAAAAATAAAATTGAATTTTGATACATACAAAAATGTTATGTTTTAGCTAGTAAATCATGTCTAAATTTTAACTGGTTTGACTTTGAAACTTACTTAAGAACACAATATTACATGAAATGCTATGACACAAATTCCATGCACTAGATATCATAGTTACAAATTTTAATTTTAAAAAATTATACTTTTATCCTTCATAGAAAAGAAGTTATTTGTTAGCCAACAACTATTGGATGTTGTGTTTGTGTTGCTTATATGTGGTTGTCATTGATGTCGACACTATTAGAATTATTGTATTAAAGGTTGTACATGTCAAGGATATTGAGAAAATTGTTAAAGAAAGAGTTCCAGGTTCCCAGTGGAACTGTGAAGGTCATGAAGGTTTCTTGTTCTGTACATTGAAGACCAACTGTTGTGGAATAAAGGGTTTATTTCTAAGTGTATCTAGTCCATTCATTAGAAGCTTCAGAGGTCTGCATAAATATTTGTTTGTGTTATGAAGATCTATGTTCTGATAGTGTTTCTATGGGTTATGTCATTGTTCTTGATTAAAGTTGGTGTAATTCTAGTAATTCTAGTTGTTGTGGATGTTTCTCTATTGTTTCTTGGTGCTTGTGGATGTTTCTAGATCATGGTCTATCTTTTTTGCACGTCTGTGTTGATTAGTGTGCTCATGGTAGAAGATTTTTCTTGATATGTTCAGGTTTTCATGTTCTTGGTTGACATACTGGTTGTGGCATGTTGCAGATACTTGAAGATTTAAAATTGAAATTTTGGGGTGCTCGAGGGTATTTTTTTGGGTCACATCATGATATTAGATGACAGTGTTTGATCCACATTGAAAATTTATTTGTAAATTTGGGCCAACATTGGAAATATGTTTTATATTTCTGGCGGACTATGTTGTTGATGTAATTTCATGTTACGGATATATAAGAGTGATTGTTTGAGTGAAGTTAGTGTGTGCATAAGAGTGAATGTATGCTAGAGAAAGTGCAGATGTGCGAATAGTGTCGAAATCATTTGATTACAAAGTAGAGTGAGAAGAAGTTTGAGTGAAGTGTGAAGAAGGTTTTTTGTGCTTAATTGAATCTGTAATCAATCTTGTGAAGAAGCTATTTCCTCAATTTATACCTTGCGGATCTAATTTGTATTGATGTGTATTGTTGGGTAGTGAGCCCTCTTGTATTTGAGCAGTGAGCTCTAGGCAGTGTCTGTGAATGCATGTGCATTCCCATTATTATTCATTATACTTTTAACAGGGTATAATATTGTGGACAAACATCCATCATGGTTTTTACCCTAATAGGGCGTCCAATTAAAAAATCTTGGTGTTCTCTATGGTTCTGATGTGTTGTTTATTCATGGTTTACTGCTCATTCAATAGATCTAAGATTAACTTAAGTAAAGTTTGATAAGGTTTAAATATTTTGTGACAACTGATTCACCCCCTGCTCTCAATTGTTCATCCTTCTTTTTCCAAAAGTTGCTATCAGAGCAGGTTCCTTAAAGAAGTTTAAAAGCTTGAGGTGATCTAAGATAGTAGCATACAAGAAGGACAGTCCTAGATTTGATGGAACAAACTACTCATTGTAGAAAATTAAGATGGAGTGTCATTTGAGATGTATTGGTGAACCCTTATGGAAGATTACAAAGAATAGATATGTTATTCCTTAGAATGGTCCTTCCAATATTGATGAGATTAAAGAGGCTAGGAATAATATCAGGGCTACAGAAGCTTTATTGAGTTCTCTAACAGATTCAGAAATGACAAATGTGATATTTCTGAAGACAACTCATGAGATGTGGATGAAGCTGGAAACTTTGTATGAAGGAGATGTACATTTGAAGATGGCTAAGCTACAGAGTTTGAAAGGAAACTATGAAAATTTGAAGATGGGTGAAGATGAAAATATTTCTTCTTTTATGTAAAGAGTAAATGAAATAGTGATGGGTATTATATGTTTCAATTGCACCCTAGAAGAGGAAGAAATTGTGGCTAAAGTGCTCAGATCATTTCCTCCATCCTACAAAGTAAAGGCTCATGCTATTGAAGAAACCAGATCATTGACGAATGTGACAAGAGATACACTAATTGGTAAACTTGCTTCCTTTGAGTTGAGAAATTTTGGTGAATTTTCTCCTAAGACTGAAACTGCATTCAAGGCTACTATATCCAGAAGAAACAAGAAAAGATATGATCTAGGAGAGAGTTCTAGAAAAACGTTCAAGTATGAGGAAGAAATGAAACAAATTGAAGATGAAGAGAGGTAGTAGAGTTGGAAGCACTGATTGTGAAGAAATAAGGTCGAGGACAAGGTAAGTATAAAGGAAGGTAATGTATCAAATGTTTTTCTTGTAGTAAAATAGTTCATTTTGCATGAAGGTGTCCTGAAAGAGTTTCTAGATCTAAGCCTTACAAATCTAGATACCAAAAGAAATGTTATTTTGCTAAAGAAGGTGTGACTGATGAAGATTCAATTAAAGAAAATCGAAATGAAAATTATTGGGTTTTCACTGCTATAAAGGAAACTAGTCCTATGGCTATTGAATATGCTAAAGTTGAGAAAGGTCTTGCAGCCCAAATTGAAGAAAGGGATGAGTGGGTCATTGATAGAAGATGCTCACATCATATGACTAGTGACAAAAGAAAATTTGTAAATCTAGAGAAGTATGACGGTGGGATTGTAAGATTTGGAGATAACAATGCTTGTGTGATTTGTGGTAGAGGATCTATTTTTCTTGGTGGTAAGCATAACAATGATGATGTTCTTTATGTTGAAGGATTGAAGCACAACCTATTGAGTGTTGGAAAAATGATGGACAAGGGTTATGATCTTCAATTCAAAAATGGAAGATGTAGGATATATGGAAGTTCTGGAAATATAATTGCTTGAGGTAAATAGACAAAAGGTAATTTTTTCACTTGAATGTTGCCAGTGAAAGTTGTTTAATTTCTCAAGTAGATGAAAGTTGGTTATGGAATAGAAGGTTGTGTCATGTGAATTTTGATAACATATTCAAAGTAAGTTCCACTCAAGTAGTAAGAGATTTACCTAAGCTAGTGAAGCTTGCTAGCACAATTTGCAAGGAGTGTCAGATGGAAAAATAGACTAGAGTCTCTTTTCGAAGAAAAAGACATCATTCAAATGGATTATTGGAGCTAGTGCATACTAATCTATGTGGTCCTTCCAAATTCAGAAGTCTCCATGGTGAAAGGTACTTTATACTACTTATTGATGATTATTCTAGAATGATATGGGTTGCCTTCTTAAGAGAAAAATGTGAAACATTAGAGAAGTTCAAAAGTTTCAAAGCTATGGGAGAAAATGAGAAATATCTGAAAATAAAATTCCTAAGGTTAGAAAGAGGTGGTGAGTTCACCTCTAAGGAGTTTAATTCTTTCTGTGAAGAGCATGGAATCAAAAGGTAGTTATCTGCTCCTTAAACCCCTAAAAAAATGGTGTTGCAGAGAGGAAGAACATAACAGTTCTAGATGTTGCTAGAACAATGATGATTGAAGGAAATGTGCCTGACATCTACTGGAGTGAAGTTGTAAGCATTGTCGTGTACACTTTGAACTGGGTAAATGTAAATTGTAATTATGGTAAGACTCCTTTTGAACTATGGTTTGGTTATAAGCCTACTATTAAATACTTCAAGATATTTGGAAGCAAGTGTTACATCAAGAGAGATGATGATATAGGAAAGTTTGATGCAAGAAGCAATGAAGGAATCTTTCTAGGTTACTCTACTAGAAGCAAGTCCTACCGGTGTTATAATAGAAGACTGAGAAAAATGATTGAGAGTGCAAATGTCATAGTTGATGAGGATTCTGCAAGATCATCTAGATATTGTGGATATGATTCAGATGAAGACAATACAAAAAAAGGGAAGAATGTTCAGAAAAACAATCAACTTAAAATTGTGCCATATGTTCTAGTAAGAAAACTGTAATTTGTTCCAATAAATCAATATAGTTAGGAAGCAAAGACAAGTGCAAGTGCAGAAGAAAGAACAAAAGAATTAGAAGTTCGAGAGAATATTAAAACTATGAGGTATGTAAAGATAAATCATTCTAAAAATAAAATTATAGGAGACAAGAATAAAGGAGTACAAACTAGAAGAAAGATTGTAGAGGAGTATTTCCTAAATTCCAAGATTGAGATTAAAAAAGTCAATGAAGCTTGCAATGATGAACATTGGATGGAAGCTATGAAGGAAGAATTGATGCAAATTGGGAAGAATGATACATGGGTACTTTTTCCAAGACCTAAAGATAAAAATGTGATTGGTACTAAATGAGTATTTTGGAATAAGCTGAATGAACAAGGTGAAGTCTGGAATAAACAAAGACTAGTATGTAAAGGGTATTCACAAATGGAAGGTATTGATTTTGAAGAAACCTTTTCCCCCGTTGCCATAATTGAAGCTGTAAGGTTATTTCTTTCTTATGCTACATATAAAAATTATAAAGTCTATCAAATGGATGTGAACTCAGCTTTTCTGAATGGTTAGTTAGAAGAATTATATATTGATAATCTTGATGGATTTCAACTGATTGAAAAAGAAGACATGGTTTTTCAATTGAAGAAAGCTCTATATGGACTCAAGCAAGCCCCCAGAGCCTGGTATGCTAGATTGGAAAAATACTTACTAAATATTGGATTCAATAAAGCTACTACTGACAACAACTTATATTTCAAATTAGATCATCATAAAGAATTAATTATTGAGGTCTTTGTTGATGACATTATTTTTGGAGGAGATGAAAATCTATATATGAGGTTTGCTGATGAAATGAAGAGTGAATTTGAGATGAGTATGATTGGAGAGATGAAGTTTTTTCTGGGATTACAAGTTACTTAGTTAGAAAAGGGTATCTCTATATCTTAGTCCAAATATGTGAGAGAACTATTGAAGAAGTTTGGCATGGATGACTCAAAACCTATTGGTACTCCCATGGTAACCGGATGTAGGTTGACACAAAATGATGATTCCCCTAAGGAAAATCAAATAAGATGTAGGTCAATGATTGGTGGATTGCTCTATTTAAATGAGACTAGACCAGATATTATGAATGTTGTATGCATGGTTGCTAGATTTTAGGCTGATCCAAAAGAGTCTCATGTGACTATTGTAAAGAGAATCTTCAGGTATCTGAAAGGAACAATTGATTTTGGGCTTTGGCATCCTAAGGATGATGATCTTACTTTGAATGCATAAACTGATGGATATTGTTGGCAAATTTTCTGATGATGTGATGTGGTTCTAATATGTTGTTGTCATTGATGTCACCACTATTAGCATTTGATGTTCTAAGTGTTGTATATGTCAAGGATATTGAGAAAATTATAAGTGAATGTGTTCCAAGTTCCTAGTGGAACTGTGTTGAATCATGCAAGTCATGAAGGCATTACGTTATGCATGTAAAAGGTTAGTTAAATTTTGGATCAAAGGTTTTAATGTTGAGTATGTCTAGATCATCTACCAAAAGTTTTAGAGGTCTGCATGAATTTGTGTGCAAGTTATGGTCTGACAGTGTTTCGCTGGTCTCTGTTAGAGTTTCTGAATAAAGATTGTATGTTCCTAGTTATCTCATTTGTTGTGGATGTCTCTCTACTATTTCTTGGTGCTTTTAGATGTCTTTAGTTCATCCTCTATCCTTTTGGTATGACCACATCATCCGGTGAAGTTCGCGATTGAAAATATTTTCTTGTCCATGTTCGGTTTTTCTTGTTCTTGGATGACATGTCGATGCTAGCATGTTGTGGATGTTCAAGGCATGATTAATCAAAGTATTATTGTTTTGGAAAAATGAATTTGGGTCCCCACTATGTCGTGGTCGACCTTAGTAAGTGCACATTGAAAATTTAATTGTGAATTTGAGTCGACATTGAAAATATATTATTTTCCTTTGGCCGACTTTGTCATGAAATCTTTGTGGTGGATATATAAGAAGAAATTGTGTGGATAGTATGGAAGGATGTGAAGTTTGGTTAGTGTGCTAGGTATGCATTGTGTGCTCTTGTGTTCATAAGTGTGAATATAACTGAAGAGCAAGTGTGTAGAAGGTTGAGTGAAGTATGCAAAAGTATTGTGCCTAATTGGAACTGTAATCATGCTTGGATAGAAGCCATTCTCTCAGTTCAAATTCTAGATGGTTTTAATCCAAATATTTTTGTAAGATAGTGAGTCTTCTATTTGTAATTGAGCAGTAGGTTATAGGTAGTGAACCTGAATGCATGTGTATTCTCCTTATTATTTTCCTTTATACTTTTAACAGAGTATAATCTTGTGGACTAACATGCACCGTGGTTTCCCCTAATAGATTTTCCACGTAAAAAAAATCTTGGTGTTGTTTGTTTCTCTAATCTATTAATTGATTATGGTTAATTGTTTATTCATCATATCTGAGATTAAGGTTAAGTTAAGTTTGTAAAGATTAAATTTTTGTGACAACTGATTCAGCCCCCTCTCAGTTGTCTATCCTTGCTTTTTCCAACACTGATTGGGAAGGAGATGTAGATGACAGGAAGAATACTAGTGGTGGTGCTTTCTTCCTAGGGAAGAAACTGGTATCTTGGTTGAGCAAAAAGTAGAATTCCATTTCTCTATCTACTGTTGAGGTAGAGTATATTGTTGCTGCAAACAACTACACTCAAGTGATGTGGATGAAATAGATGTTGAAAGATATCAAAGTAGTATATGATGAACCTATTGCCATATATTGTGACAACTCAAGTGCAATTAACATATCAAAGAATATGGTGCTACACTCTAAGACCAATCATATATAAATCAAATTCATTTCTTGAGGGAAAAATTAAGTGAGAAGAAGTCAGATTGGAGTATGTACCTACCAAAGAGAAGATTGTAGACATTTTCACCAAGTTGTTGCCAAAGGATAATTTTGAGTATCTTAGAGGGATGCTAGTGGTGATTACTCCTCTTGATATAAAATAAAGATGCATTTTCTTGCATCAATCGGTGTGCTTCATAGATATTTCCTGATCCAAATTGATGTTTATGTGGCTTCTACTAAATGGGGAGTAGTTAGATGTACAAATATGCGGTTTAGAGCTTGTATGTGGGAAGATAATGCTTCTCTTTGCCATTGATGTCAAAGGGGGAGAAGAGTCATGTGAAATTTTTTTTCTTATCTAGAGTAAAAAGTCTTGTGGGGAGAAGATCATGCAGAAGAATTCAAGGAAGAAGAGTCAAAATCTAAGGAGCAGTGTTGATTGAGAGTTGGGTTGATGGTGTTTTTCACATCATGTGTTGCCATCAATCTGAAACGGGGAGATTATTGGATGATATGATTGTGTTGCTGATATGTGGTTGCCATTGATGTCAACACTATTAGCATTATTGTATTCAAGGTTGTATATGTTGAGTACATTGAGAAAGTTTTTAAAGAAAGAGTCTAGGTTCCCAATGGAACTGTGAAGGTCAGAAAGGTGTCTTCTTCTGTACATTGAAGATTAACTACTATGGACTAAAGGTTTTACTATTGAGTGTATCTAGTCCATCCACCGAAAGTTTCAAAGGTCTGCATAAAGATTTGTTTGAGTTATGAAGTTCTATGTTTTGACAATGTTTTTGTGGGTTCTGTCAGTGTTCTTGATTAAAGTTGGTATAATTCTAGCAATTCTATTTGTTGCAGATATTTCTCTATTATTTCTTGGTGCTCATGGATGTTTCTAGATCGTGGTCTATCTTTATTGCACATCTGCATTTATTGGTGTGCTCATGGTCGAATATTTTTCTCAGTATGTTTAGGTTTTCATGTTCTTGGTTGACATGATAGTTGTAGTGTCCAAATCATTCGATTGCAAAGTAGAGTGAGAAGAATTTTGAGCGAAGTGTGAAGAAGATTTTTTGTGCTTAACTAGAACTATAATCAGTCTTGTGAAGAATCTATTTCCTCAGTTCACACCCTATGGGTCTAATCTGTATTGTTGTGTATTGTTGGACAGTGAGCTCTAGGCAGTGTGCTTGAATGCATGTGCATTCCCATTATTTTTCATTAGACTTTTAACAAGGTATAATATTGTGGACTAACATCCACCGTGGTTTTTCCCCTAACAGGGTTTCCACATAAAAAATCTTGGTGTTCTCTGTACTTTTAATGTGTTGTTTTTTCACGGTTTACTATTCATTCATCATATTTGAGATTAAGTTAAGTAAAGTTTGAAAAAGTTTAAATATTTTGTGACAAGTGATTCACCCCCCCCTCTCAATTATTTTTCCTTGTTTTTCCAACAGTAACATCACTCTTTAAAAAATGTGTTTACTAGTAAAAACTAGTTTTAGAAGGAGATGAAAAAAGAAGTGCAATCCTTTTCAAAAAAAATTGAAAAAAAAAAAAATAGTATCTACAGACAAAATGTCACAAATCACTAGTTTCCATCATCTTCAAATTCCTCACATTTTAGCCGTTATAGGTGCTTGAAAGTGAAGATTTAGTTTTTAAAAATCAATTCAATGTCTAGTTTGACCAAAAATTGTAAACCAGTATTTTGGGATCGCCCCTATATAAGCACTTAGAGTAAAGTTAGTATCTGTAGGATACCATAATCCATAATCCAGAGTGCCATTCAAATATCTAAATATTCTTTTAATAGTAACATGTGTTTCCTTAGGATCTTCTTGAATTCTAGCCACAAGATAAACAACATGTATAATATCTAGTCTAGTAGCAGTAAAATACAATAATCCACCAACCATAGATCTATACTTTCTCTTATCAACATTAGGTGAATCATCATATTTACCCAATCTACAACTAGTCACCATAGGAGTACATATTGGTTTGGAACCATCCATCCTAAACTTCTTCAACATCTCTTTCACATACTCAAACTATGAAATAAAACCTCCTTTTGTTTGACTGATCTATAGTCCAAGAAAAAAATCATCTCTCCAAACATAGACATTTCAAATTCCTTTTGAATCTTGTCATCAACATATACAACTACAATCAATATTTTGTCATTTTTAGTCTTAAAATGTAGCTTACTATCCATCGTACCTTTCTTGAAACCTCATTGAATCAAATATCTATCCAACCTTACATACCAAGCTCTAGGAGCTTGCTTCAATCCATAGAAATCTTTCTTCAATCTACGCACTATATCCAGTTTCTCTAACAACCAAAATCCTTCTGGTTGTTCCATGTAGACTTATTCTAGCTCACAATTCAAAAATGTTGACTTGACATCCATGTGATAGACCTTAAATTCCTTATCAGTAGAAAATGCTAAGAACATCCTTATAGATTCCATTCTTGCTACTTGAGAAAAAAATTCCTAAAAAATTAATTCCTTATACTTGTGAGTAACCTTTACACACAAGCCTTACTTTGTTTGAACCATTTCTCCATTCTCATTCAACTTATTTATGAATACCCACTTTGATCCAATAATGTTTATATCTGCCAATTTGGGGACCAATTCCCAAGTTTGATTCTTCTCAATTTACATAAGTTATTCTTTCATGGCTCCCATCCAATGTTCATCTTGACATGTTTCACTTATAGCATTCGGCTCAATCTCAAAAAGTAAACAAAGATTAACTTTAGTAGAAACTCTGCATCTAGTTAATACTCCTTTAGTCTTATCTCCAATAATTTGAATTTTTGAATGACTCTCATGTACATATGTATGTGTCTTAAGTGACATAACTAGAGCATATTCTTTTCTTTCATTTCGTTCATTCTTCTTCTCTTGCTCATACTTTCCTATTCTTCCACAATCTTTTCAATTCTTACACAATCAGGTTCATCAGATTCATATCCATCAATGTTAATTGAATTATTGTATATCTCATCAACCTTGAAATTTGCACTTTCTAAAATCTTTTTCAGTCTTTTACTGAAACATTTGTATGCTTTTCTTTTAGTAGAATACCCAAGAAAAATTCCTTCATCACTTTTTGCATCAAACTTACCTAAAGTTTCTTTATCTCTTTTGATATAATATTTTCTTCCAAATACCTTGAAATACTTAACGGTAGGAAATCTTCCAAACCATATTTCATAGGGGGCCTTTGTACTATTTTCTCTTGATTGAACTCGATTGTATACATAAAAAATAGTATGAATAGCTTCTTTCAGCAAACTTTCAATAAACAAGCCTCAGTAATCATTGATCTAGCAACCTCTTGAATTGTTCTATTTTTCATTTCAACAACTCCATTTTGTTGAGGAGTTCTCAAAGTAGATAGCTATCTCTTTATTCCATGCACTTCAAAAAAAATATTAAACTCATGTGATGGGAATTCTCCACCTCTGTCAGACCTTAAGAACTTTATCTTCAAGTTTACTTCATTTTCAACCATAGCTTTGATTTTTTTTAATATGTCCAATGTATCTTATTTCTATCTAGAATAATCATCAATCAAAAGCATAAAGTACCTTTCACCTTGTAGACTTCTCACTCTTGTAGGACTATAGAGACCTGTATTAACTAAATCCAATAGAGCAATAGTATACTATTCCTTTGATCTGTAGTGACTTCTTGCTTGCTTTCTAGGTAGACAATTCCTATAGATGGCATTGATAGGCTTTGTAATTCTTGGTAAATCTCTCATGGCCTAAATTGCACTAATCCTTTCCAAGTTATCAAAATTCATGTGATACATTCTTTTATGTCATAAAAAACTATCATTAATCAGAGTCATAAAGCATCATCCATCAACACCTTTAAGTTAATAGATATTTCCTTTATATTTCTTTCCTGTGGCAATTAATGTTCTAGATCCTTTTTGGATCTCACACTCTCATCATTAAAAAAAAATCATATCCTTTACTACACATCTTACCAACACTCAATATATTAATCCCTTAACATAATAGACATCATCAATATTATGCTTGCCATCAAAACTTATTGAACCTATCCTACAAATTTTAGCACCAGTATCATCTCCAAACATAACCAATCCTCCGTCATATTTTTCAAGCTTAAAAACCTCTTTTATCACTAGTCATGTCATGTGAACAACCACTATCAACAACCCAATAGTTCTTTTCTTTTTTATCATGTAGGCCAATGATAACAATACCTTTATCTTTCTCCTTCTCCAGAGGGCTTTCCTTCACCTCTTTTTCAGAATTAGTAGAAGTAGGCTCAGCCTTTATAGCCAGGAACAAGCATTCAATGTCATCAAGATATTCATACTCAGAATCTTCATTAGCTATAATAGCATTCTTATTCACATAATATGATCTCTTAATTTTATTTCCTTCCTTTTATTTTTGATATCTTTGTTTATTCCTCTAAGCTCTTTCCTGACACTTTGTAGTAGAATGACCTATTTCTCCACAACTAAAGCATTTAAAGGGTAACTTACCTCCATACTTACCATAGGATTTTCTCATCCTTCTCACAAGGTTAGCTTCTATTTTATCAAAGTTTTCTTCATCTGGATCTTCAGCTTTTGTAGCCTTAAAATTAGTTTCTTATTTGCATACATTCATCAGACCCAACTTCCTCATCTCATAAGATGTAAAAAATCCCAAAAAAAAACTTTAATGTAGATCTTATAATCTATACTCTGTTCAATAGCACACACGTTCTCACTATAAGCATTAGGTAGAGTTCTAAGAATCTTCTTTACAATTTTGGTTTCACCTATAGTAGCACCAAGTCCTCACATTTTGACCACTATCTCATCTAATCTCTGTACATAAGCTTTAACATTCTCATCTTCGGGCATAGGTAGAAGCTCAAATTGTGTCTCCAAATTCTATAATTTTCCTCTTTAACTCTCTAGTCACCTTCATGCACCATTTCCAAAGCATCCCAAACTTCCTTAGTAGTCTTTAGATTTTTCATATGCCTAAGAATGTACCGGATTGTTCTTCAAAATGTACCTCACCTAATTTCTCACTTCATGTTCTTTGATCTCATCAGTTGTGCTTGTACTATTAGCAGGAGGAGTACAAAGATTCTTGTAAGATTTCTCCACATTATATCTGCAAAACTCCAAATATTCTTCCATCAATATTTTACAAATAACATAGTTAGTTCCATTGAACCTTAGATAATCATAATTCATCTTCCTAGCAATCGTATATCTTCCTAAAGAGGTTAATCTCTTCACCAAGGAACCAATCTCTGATACCAATTATTTAACAAGACAACTAAGAGAGGGGGTGAATCCATTGTCATAGATTTAAACTTTAATTCATTCACCAAAACTAAAGCTTAACACTGCTTAAAAAATTAAATGATGAATACTAGAGAAAAAACTGAAAAACCATCACATAAGCACAATAACACTAGATTTACATGGAAAACCCAATAAGGGAAAAACCATGATGAGGAATAACTTACACTATAGAGAATAAAAAAATTAATTACAAGAGGATCACTACTTGAGAAACAAGGCTCACTACCAAAACAAGGACTCACTATCCAACATGGATAACAACATGTAGGGCTCATTGCCACAAAGATACAAAGAAGATAAAGACTTGTTACAGAGAGAAGACAATCTCAATGCAACAAAGGATTCCACAACAATTTTCTCAATCCACTTGCAAACATGCATGAATAATAGAGTGCACCTTCATCTCACTACTTTCAAAAACTCAACATTTAGGCTTTGCATTGATCTACCATACATCCTACACATGCATTGATTCACACTTATCTCTATTCTCTTTGCACTATTGTCTCTCTTCCCTTTGATCTCCTCTTAGCTTCTTTTTTCCTATCTCATTCTGCATTTATACCAACTTCAACTTTGAAACATATCAAAAATCAGTCATCCAAATTCAAATTCAAATTAGGTCAGCACCAAAATTTCCCAGGGTGGAATTAGAATGAGGGAAACCCAAACACGTGCTACATCAAGACCCAAATAGATCCAACATGCTTCACTAACTCTAGTATTTCGCACATGGTTGACCAAACCAGTGCAAAACACATAGAAAAAATTAAGCATGAACTTTCCAGACACCAAAATTATCTTCAATACAATCAAAACAACTCAACTCTAGAATTGCAAGTCATAAGACTTCATCAAAGAGAAATTTGGACCAACAACATTTCTCCTAGACCTCAACCAAAAACAAAAAAACCACAGTTCACAATTGGTGAACACAACTCACACTGTATAATGAATCAACAACCAAAAATCAAGATATGGTAGCTTCCAACAATCAAGATCAACATATCTGAACCATACATTTATAGGATAAAATACAAAGCAAAACCCAGAGCACCCACTGAATACTCGCAACATGTCTTCAATACAATTTTCTCAATATCTTTAACATATACAACCAATAACCTATATCCATGACACCAATGACAATAGAAATTAGTTGATAACCAATTGACCAATTGACATCAATGGCAACACCTTCAATCTTTCCATTCTTTCAACATACAATTGCAGCTATAATGTTACAAAAGAATAAAGAAGGGTATGAGCAACCTATCTCAATTTTTAGTAAATTACTTCAAGGGGCAGAATTGTAATTTGATGTCACTGACAAGCAAGCCTATGCATTGGTAAAGGCAGTCAAGTTATTTAGGCCTTACTTGGTAGGGGGAGAAGTAATTGTATATGTACCAAATGTTGCAGTTAAGGATGTTTTGTCACAAACAAAAGTCACAAGGAGAAGATGTAGATGGATAAACCGAATCTAGGAATTCAATATTGATATTCAAATTACAAATTATTGAAAGGACAAGGATTAGCAAAATTGATGGCTGAGTCAAATTTAGAAGTGTAGACATGTAAAAATTAACTAAAACTTATCACACATCCTAATATACATTTTATCATCATTGACATCATTATCGCTAAATATCATTGCATTCCATGTCAATTGCATCAAAAACACTAATTTCCTCTATTAATTGAATCATATCGTATTATTTAATTAATTAACTTTTTCACCATTTTTGACCAATTAAATAAATTTCATTTATTTAATAAAGTCCTAATCTAACTTTGTTCCTCTTGATTAATTAACGCCAATTATTTAAATATGTCACTAATTCACTTTATTCCTCTAAATAAATTGAATTATTACATCATAATAATTTAATTATATCATTTTCCCCTAAACATGAATAATTAAATAAACTATTCAATAAAAGCATCATCCAAAAGGTCAAAACAAACAAATACCACTTTGTTTGCAAAAGTTAAACTTGAATTGTACGTTCAAATCGAAAAGATTAATTATCCTCACCCACTTTTATGATTGAGTAAATTATGATCCATTGATTGCTCACTCTATTCCTAATAGATCAATCTATTCTTCAATCCCATTGAAGGATCAAATTGATTTCATCAATTTCACAGATTGGTCCGCATGATTTCTTCAAATTCTATAGATTATTCAATCTATTCCCTCAATCCCATTGAACACTCAACAAGATTTCTTCAATCACGCTAATTAAATAATCAATTTGGAAAGATTATTCCTTTCCATTTCCTCTAAAAATATTTTGATCATTGATCAAGATATTCTACTATGCGATCTCAAGCGTTCATTTTGAATCAAAAATTCTATATAACAAACCTCTTTCCTCTCAAAAAAGGATCAGAGAATCAACACATTTTACACAAAAAAGTAGTTCCAAGATCTTAATCAACATTGAACAAAGCTTCAACACACACATGTTCTTCAATCTTTCACATGCACAATGGAGGCTTCACATTGATACAAACAACCCAACATTTTTGCAAACACACTACAACATGTGATGGTAATGCTACATTTCTTGAGTTCATTTTATATATCTCTCTTTTGATTGCTTTTATTAATTCATTATTTTTGTAGTTACATTTTGTGAGAAATGGGCATGAACCATTACCATTTTGTTGTTTAGATTAGTTTCTATTGACTCAATTTGATTACATTTGCATGATCTCGATTTTCCCCTTACACATTCTAGCATGCCTGGTGGGACCATGGTCCTTAGTGCTAATTATTTTCTGACATAAATTTGAAGTTTTAGGTCCTAGAAGTGCACTCAAGAAATCTTCAGGCATAAGTTCCAATAAAATTTTGCAATTGACTTACGATTTTCGCACACTTGACATTTTTTTGGTGTTCTAAATTTTTGTGGTGCTTTTACTAAAATACAAGGGCACAATTGAATTTTTAGGCTGCTTCTGCTTTAAAAAAATGCTCCTTTTCCTTTTTTACTTTTTTTTTCTTTTTAATAAAGGTCGCTTTTGACCTTTTTTCTTTCGCTTTTGTGCTATCAAGTTTTATCTGAACATTGAAAGTCAAATTTTAATTTCTAACACTAATGGGTACTTATTTTATTTGAAAGATCCCAATTTTGTTTTATATAGGATTTGAAGAGGTATGAAAAGAACAATTAGCACATTTATTGTAGAGAAGGAAAATGGTCAAAGATTTTAAATTTTCAAAGTTGTCAAAGTTAGAAAACTTTCAATTTGGTGCATAAAAAGAACCTTACAAATTGACATTTCAATTGGTGGTTGAAAATAAATTTCTCAAAGCTTTCTACAATAGATAATACTTTGAATTGATGCATAAAAAGAACCCAAACAAATGAACATTTCAATTGGTTCTCTCAAAAAAAATTCATAAAGGTTTCTAGTATATGAAATTCTTTCAAATGGTGTATAAAAATAACCCCACAAATGAAAATTTAAATTGGTGCTCGAAAATCAATTTCTCAAAGCTTTCTAAAATAGACAATGCTTTCAATTGGTGCATAGAAAGAACCCCATAAATGAAAATTTCATTTTGGTGCTCTAAAAAGGATTTTCTAAAAGTTTTTTTAGTTTAGAAGAAATGATTCCTTTTGGTTCTCTAAAAACATGTTTGATTTTTGTTGACGAACACACGATTTATTTTGTTGACTGTTAAGAAAAGGTTTGAACAAAAAATTTGGTTGTTGCTTAAAAATGAATAAATCAAATTCTTGTTTTGTACACTATGATCTTCTTGTCTAAAATCTAGAACATTTCAATTTGATGAACACAAAAAGAACCACTACTATCTTGTACACACCTTATTTCATTTTTATTTTTATTTTTAAATTTTTTTTGGATAGCATCAGTTGAGGGACTTAAAAATAAAATTGCAATGAAGTGTATACTATGTATTCTATGTTTGGAAAGCTTGGTTTCTATCCTCTCTACTTGTGTCTTTCAATGATCTTGAGTGACAAAAAACATCTTTATTTTTGCACGTGTGTTTAATTTTCAAAGCATACCTTTAGAGGGCCAACCTTTTAAGACACATCCTGTGTTGGAGAACTCAAAGGCGACTCAAGTGGTAATTTTTTTTTGGTCCACCATATAAATTATTATGGGTGTGAGGAAATTTCATCACCCACCTGGTGTGGATACTCTATATCAAAGAATTTCCCCCTCGGTATCTTTATGATATGTAAAGACCTACAAGGGTTGGGAGGCCTCTTAATTGTGTGAATTACCAAATCTATAGACATCAATTATCCTAAAACATGACCAAGAACCAATGTTTGTAGAAGCCACCCCTTTTATCCAAAGCATTCATTGAAGTAGTCCATCAAAACTTTAATTTCAAGAAGTTACTTACCAAGTCTTATTTATAGTTGAGCTTAAAAACCTATCCATTCATTGTATGTAAAATCATCCCTTCGAGGCATGAGGTAACCCCATCTAGGAGGAAGTGTCTATCCCTAGGGTTTACTTTGTCTTATGAAATTTTCAAAGATCTATTCGGTTACTTGGAAACATCAAACTTTGTGCTTGAATTTGAAAAGAGCCATCTATTTGCACTCCTAAAAGATATCTTAAAACAATATCTTCAAAGGTTTTCAAATAGTTAGGCTCATATTTAGAGTTGCATTAAGAAAAAAGTAAACATTGGAAACTATAACTTTGGCATTTTTACCTCTATGAAATTTGAGCTTTCATGGAGGAAAACATGCTAAAATTATAGACATTTAGGTCACACAAGGTTTTGTTGTGGTGTTGCATGATATCACTTGCCAAATATCAAGACAAATCAAACCAAGTCATCCAAAACTACAAAAAATATCCAAGCTACTGCCAAATACTAAAAATAAGAAACAAATCTACATAAAATACCACTTTCACTTCTGTTCCTACAACACTTGACCAAAAAGTAGCTACACTTGCAAAAAATCTCACTTTTGCTAAAAAAATCACTGCTAAAAATATATTACTTTTGACAATCTGAGTGCACTTGACTACGAATTAGTTGCACTTGCTCTTTATTTTTCACATTTTACAAAATTTTCCAAATGCACTTGCCTAAAAACTAGCCACTTTTGCGAAAAAAGTTCGCTTTTTCCTATGCAGCTCATCTAGTTGAAAGGAAATTGACAACAGAGGTTGCACTTACAAAAACTAAATTCATTTTCTTCAAAAACCTAAGCACACTTGGCAAAAGTTAGACTGTAGACACTTTTACCTTAAGTATGACCATTAGCATCTAGTTGTTCTAGTTCAACAATCAGACCTTACACTAGCTATCATACAACCAAAATTTGAGCTAATTGAAGGAGAAAAAATAGATATAATCAGTAGTTTGAGGAGCTTCATAGTCAAGAAAAAGGAAACACCAAACCAGTGGAGAATCACAACAAACATCCTAGATAAAGAGGAAGAGAAAGTAGATCTCACATCTAGAAGGACCATATTACCACCTCTTGTGTGGCAATAAGTATCCTTCCTTCATGATCTTTGGAAAGAACAAAATCCTTAAAGAAAAATCTAGATCCTTCCTTTCAAAAGAGAAGCATCGTAGTCCAAATTTTATCAAGGGACACATCTTGAAATCTTACCACAACCGGGACCTCTTGCTAAGAAATTTTTATACATGATTTTTAATGAGAAAACTGGACTTGTATACTTAATATAAAATACCAAAAACAAATCCAATTTCATTTTCCTTAAAACAAAAAGTAAAAATACAAAAGCATTATTTTGTATATTTAGGAGTCACATAACATTCACAAAGGATTGGAATTTGTTTATGACAATTACGAGATCATAACATAGAAAGAACATGGAAGAAAATGAAAGAAATAATATCATACCGCCAACAAAAAAAAACAAACACCAAAAGTGTCCCATGGGGCTATAGGCCTAGTGACCTTGAAACACCTCAAAAGATACCTACATTCAATACAATAACAAACCAATCACCTAGTGAGGAAGAAGTGATATATAGACAACAAGAAGTAATGCAGAGAGAAAACAAGAACCCAAGGGATATTCTCATAGAGGAGGTGGATAATGAAGAGGAAATAAATGATGAATAATTATTTCAACATTCTAACAATCCCAAAGTGCTCAAATTGATGGGAAAAATACTAAGAAAGGATCCAAACACTTACTTCTTCAAGTGAGGACAAAGTGGTGCTAAATTTCCAATAGACTTTAATGTGGAGGCTATTAAAGATCCTCATCTCATTCCCTTAGGAGATAACTCGGTCATGAGAGAAATACCTAAGCCATTGGAAATTCAAAACATGCCATCGATCTTCTCAAAAGGAAATGATCAACCAGTGGAAAACCCTTTGTATAGAAGCCAACTCAAATCAAACAAGCGATAGTGGCCCAATAGTACCAAGGAGGTCCATCCCAATATGTACCGCAAGGAAACAATCCACCAACAGAACAATACATGCATCAAAACACTTTGTACATTGACCCTTTTCAAAATGCATAAAACAAACAAGGGAAATTTCTACCTCAATACCAACAACAAGATGAATGACATGGTCCCCTTCGAACTCAGTACCAACAACAAGATGGGCCACATGATCCCCTTCCACCTTAGTACCAACAAAAAATTTGACCACATGGTCCCTTTCCACCTCAGTACCGATAATAAGGTGGACCAGACGGTTCCATTCAACCTCGGTACCAACAATAAGGTTGACCACATGGTCCCCTTCCTAATTAAAAATATCAACAACAAGGTGTGCCATAGGGTACCCATTCCAATAAATAGTTCCAAGAACAAGGTATCCCACTAACACACTATCAGGGTAACCTTCAAAAAATTTCATCCCAACAACAAGGTGTAACATAGGGTACCCTTCCCAATTCATCTCATCAATAAGGTAACCTGCCAATGCACCAATAGGAAAGCCTTCAATATAGTTTTCCCCAACAACAAGGTAACCAGCCAACGTACCACTAGGGAAACCTTCAATATAGTTCATCCCAACAACAAGGTAACCCACTAGCACACCACTAGGGAAACCTTCAGTACAACTCATCCCAACAACAAGATGTACCACTAATGTGCTACCAAGATACCCCTCCTCAACAAAAACAATAATAAGGACCTAACCATCCTTATATTCAATAAGGAGCTAACCCTCCTTTCATTCAACAAGGAGCTAACCCTCCTTATGTTCAACAAGGAGTTAATCCTCCTTCCATCCAGCAAGGAGCTAACCCTCCTTATGTTTAACAAGAAGCTAATTATGTTACATTCAACAAGGAGCTAACCCTCCTTATTTCAAAAAAGAAGCTAACTCTCCTTCCACCTAACATGGTTAACAAGGTCCCATAGCTTCATAATACCCAATCTATGACTAAAAAATGGTAGCACAACAAGGTTACTATGCACAAGATTCCCAAACAAATGTACTAGAAATAGAAATGGAAATGAAATTACATTCCATGAATCAAAGAATATCAGAGGTGCATATAGGGAAACCCAAGAAGACTTGTACCCTTTAGGATATATGTCCATTTCCTTTTGGTCATTCATTACAATGCTTCCTCTCCCAAAGAACTTTGAAATACCAAAGTTTGAAAAATACAAAGGAAAGGGAGATCTCGTAGAACATGTGATAGATTTCTTGGTAACGTGCATGGAAGTCCAAAACAATGACTCTTATCTCATGAGGATCTTTCCACATAGTCTTACTGGTCACACCATGGAGTGGTTTGCCCATCTACCACCATGAATTAAAATATTTTGTGAATTGTCTACCAAATTCATAACCCACTTCTCATTCAATAAAGAAAAAGATATCACCATCATAGATTTATACAAGTTTAAGCAAAGTCAAGGAGAATCCTTCACCTCATACCTACAAAGATGCCAACATAAGGCTAGTCCATTCAAATGGACTATTCCCAACAAGGAACTAGTAGACATATTTCTTTTACAATGTCCAAGTATAAGTCAACTAACAACTTACCATGTTGTGCCCTGCCAACTTTGAAGAGATCACTGAGAAGGGACTGCACATAGAAAGAGCCCTCATAGCAATAGGAGTGATCAAGCTAAACAACCTAATAGATAGTTCTTATAGCTAAAATAAGAAACATAAAATTTGGACCAAGAACAAAAAGATTACAAATGATGGGGTAGTGGATACTAGAACAACATGGAATGTACAAAATACTAATGTACCTCACAACAAACCTCAAGTTGCACAATTAATCTATACTCCTAATAATACACAAAACAATTAAAATACTTATCCTCAAAACACCAAGTAGTCAACCAATAGACAAATCAGGGAGGGAAACAGAGGCAATACAATCAACCAATAAGGAAGTTCATGGTATTAGGAGAGTCACTTGAGACAATCATGAATAAACTAGTGCAAAAAGACCTCATCAAGGTCAATGATCACCCTAACTATGAGCCAAGCTTCAAAATAACATGGTACAATGAGAAGGATTTATACGAGTTCCACAAAATTAGAGGACATACAACAAACAACTACATGAGACTCAAGCACATCATACAAGACTTGATAGAAAAAGGATAATTTGATGTCAATCATCATTTGAGAAACAAAGATCTGTAGATATACACAAATCCAATTCCAAACCATGCTAAGAGGAATGAAAAAGGAAAAGATGAAGACTATCAGAATGCTAACTAGACTTATGGTGACACAATTCTAGGTACCCTCTCTCAAGAAAATGACACTAGAGTGGATGTAGCAAGTATATGAGGTGGAGACAATGACTATAATGTAACTACCTATCAAGGGAGAGTTATAATACAAGGAGGGCCACCTAAGCCCACAACTAAGTCATCAAATGACTATAGGATTGTGGAATAGCTGATGAAGAATCATGCCTTGATCTCAATCCTAGAACTACTAAAACCACCACCTACACATAGGGAGATACTAGAAAAAGCACTAGAAGCATCGATTTCTAATGACCTCAATCTTGATTAGTTCCAAGCCATGGTTGAAAAAATCATGGCCAATCACCATTTAGTATTTTCTAAGAAATCCCTTCCAAAAAAGTCATTTCACAACCAAGCTCTCTACATATAAGTTGGTGTCCACAAAAACATGGTCAAATGAGTGTTGATAGATAACAGTGAAGGTCTAAACATCTGTACCTTTAAATTCATGAAATAGCTGGGGTATTCTGATGATGTGATTGAAAAAGAAAAGAGAATTACTATAAGGGTCTATGATGACCTCAAAAGGAATTCAAAAGGGACAATCCAGCTACCAGTGCAGATAGGGCCGACCACCACAAAAACCACATGTCAGTTAGTGTACTTGGAATTACCATATAACCTACTCCTAGGTTTTCCTTGGATTCATTCATTACAAGTAGTTCCTTCAACCTTTCAATAGTGTCTAAATTTTCCTCATGAAGGGAAGGAGGTGACACTATATGCTAATCTTGAACCCTTCCACTTTTGTACAAAATTGGATAAGTATAACAAGATCTAGCATATACCCAACAATGACATATCTTTTCATTCATTTTCATACATTGGCTCTTCCACACTACCATCATCCTTAATCAAACCAACATCAAGTGAGTAACCAAAAATGGAAACCAAGGTTCAAGTACTTGAAAGGGGTAATGGAAATTATCATTTCAACCAAGAATTTTGCATTGGCATGCTTCCACCAACACGCAAGGTTTACGGAGGTCCTAAGGAGATCAAATATGTTCAAGTAGTGACAATTGTAGCCAAACCCACCATTTTCACCAAATGAGAAGATATGAAGGATGAAGATATTAAAAGAATACTTTTCATCCATGATCTACGAAGAGGAACAAAAGGAACTAGAACAACCACAACCCCTTCTAATTGACCCTAGTAGTAAAGGCTATCAATTAGTTAAAAAAAAAGGGGATATAGTGGAATAGGTGGCCTTGGACTACACAAACAAGGAAGATGGGAGCTTGTCATAGTCGAATAGAGAAATAAAAACATGTGACTAAGTTATGATTCAAAAGACATGGTGACTCAAAAAATAGACTTATCTCTTTTAAGAAATGAGCATCTTCTACTAGCATTAAGACATTAGATACATACCATCATAAGGATAATGATTTAACCATTGAGGAATTATTTGAGAACCTTAACATAAGCATAGCCCATATCCAACTTATCAAAACTATTCCTAATGACTATTATTACTCTGGAATAGAATCTAATGAGTATGAATGGGATTCTCCTAAATTTGTCACCTCAAGTGATGATGACCTAGACACCTAATGTAAGAATGATACTAGAGCCATAATGACCATCTCCACAACTTTTCTAAGCTTTATTGATGATGATGATATCCTACCCCTCTGTTACTGACAATTGATAGATTGGGACCAACAACAACATACACATGTTCTGGATCAATTATAGAATGATGAAGCAATCAAAGAGTTCACGGGACTTCGAATGGACATACCAACAAGAGATCAAAAAGAAGGATTCATCATGGAACTTGAATAGGAAATTTACTTCAATGGGGAGATTGTATCTTCTATTTGCAAAAAAGAAAAATAAAATATAAAAATAAAAAATGCAACCCACTAGAGAAAACCACAATGTGGCTCTGTCAAATCCTGAAAAGAAGAAAATAAAGGATGCATCCAAAGGTGAAAAACTCTAAGAGGCACCTGAGGATGGAGGATTCAATCTCCCCATATTTGAATATCAAGAAAATTCAATGCTTCTAGTGGAAGGAGAAGAATCCATCGATGCTAGCACAATATAGAACCCAAAGATCACATACCATGTGATATCACTTGATCCTAAAGAGAAAGAAAACATCATGGAAATCATCAACCAAAAAAAGATAAACTTTGCATGGAATTATGCTAACATGCCTGGACTAGATCTGACATTAGTTGTACATCATTTGGTTGTAGTCCCTAGAGCAAAACCTATCAAATAGAAACTAAGGAAAATGCATTCTCAAATAGCACTATTGGTAAAGGTAGAAGTAGAAAAATTACTAGATGTAGGTTTTATCATACCCATCAATTATTTGTAATGGATATCAAATCTAGTACCAGTGTCAAAACCCACTAGGGGCATAAGGATCCGCATAGACTTCTAAGACCTAAACAAAGTCTACCTAAAGGATGAATTCCCACTTCCAAGTATTGACATGATTGTAGATCTAACAACAGGACTTGAGACACTATCATTAATGGATGGTTTCTCCATATATAATTACATTAAAATATACCTTGATGACCAACACAAAATGGCATTCACTTGTGCTTGGGGGACCTTCTGCTAGAATGTCATGCCCTTTGGTCTAAAAACATAGGAGTGACCTATCAAAGAGCAATGACAAAAATCTTCCATGATATGCTATATACAATCACGGAAGACTATGTAGATGATATTCTAGAAAAGTCCATCATAAGGGAAGATCACTTGACCAATCTAGAAGAGGTGTTTGATAGGCTAGAATAGTAGTGTTATCAACCTGGATTTTCACCCTATAGAATATAAACTCAACAATCGAGTGTAACATGGGAAGACCTCTAAAGATGTGGGTTTCTTGTAATAGAGGTCAACCTTCAGAGAAGGCCGGCTTCCTTTGGTGTCAACTAACTACTGATCTTAGAAGGAAAAGGGAGAAGGATAATGCATAAAAATAAAAATTAAATCCTATGGTGATGCACCAAAATGACAGGAACAATGAGATACTTTGATTACACTTGAATACTGATGATGAAAATAAGATTACACATCAAATATGTATAAGCTATGCATTAATATATCACAATAGGTTTGATTCACACACATTTTCCAGAGAGGAAAATAATTTTTATAGACTAGAATCCATATGTGATTATGTAAACACAGTTTGTGATTTGTATAATGATGCTTTTGCAAAGGAAGGCATGAAAGCACAAGATAAAGTCATGAAGGAATAAAAGAAATTCACAAAATAACTTGATTATGAACCTGAAATGCACAACTCTCTGCAAGAACAAGATGGAAATCTGAACATCAATAGTCACCAAGGAAAACTTTATATATCATGCTCCAAAATGAGTTACAAAATTTTGCTAATCTGAGAGAGGACTGTAGAAGTCACATACTTTCAATGCTGGGTTCAATTGAATCCTTGCTATCCATGTTGGTGTGAAAGATCACCCCTAGGAGAAGCTTTTCGATCTTTTGTAGCATTAACCTCTAGTCCTTGTGTCCCTCTCAAACCTCCTTGCCGAGTTGCATTCAAAGCCTCTGAGCTCATAGCCGACTCCACGTCGTTTTCACTCTGTTGATCTCGTTCACGAGGGTCAAACTGCAACGACTCTCCTATATCCTCCACTGATTGGTTGAACTCGTGCTGGATATGAGATCACCAGATGGTCAAAGGTCGTTCAAATTGGATTGCATGTTAGTGAGACACTAATCGTGTCTCCCCGATGCAATTAGACCTTGCAGTAGCATTCGGCAAGACACACGATGGTTGGAAAGAGCTCATATCGAGATTCAAAAGTCATACTGATATCCTTTTTCCATTGGTGGGTCCATTGCTATTGGTAGGACCAACATCAGTCGAGGAGATGTCACAGCGAGCCACCCTGAGTTCATTTTGTATCGGCAAGACCCTATCGGGTCGGCAGGACGTCATGGTGAGGCTCAAAATCCTTTGGCGAGCTCATTCTTTATGTCGGGAAGACCTTGTGGCGATATCACTCTATTCTCCCTGGGATTCTTTCCTTTCGGTGAGACCTCTTCGTTTTGGGGAGACCTTACCCTGAACTCACCCCTTGTTGCCGAGACATCATTGGGTTAGTGAGACCTTTCATCGAAGACTCCCTCTTTCGCCAGGACATTTCAGAGTCACCCAGACATTGCGCTAAATGTATTCATTCTCCCTGAAGGAACATCCTATTGGTGAGACATCTCCTAATCGCCGAGACCTCATGGTGATGAAAACTTGCTTTTTCAATGCCGTTTATTTTGGCAAGAGTTTACCTTGTCGATGAGACCTTTTCCGAAGCCATCCTTCTCTGAGCGAGATCCTTCTGATGATGCCTCTGTTTCGCTGAGACTTTGATGGATTGGTGAGACATTACGTCAATATTACCTCATGCCGGTGAGACATCTTCCCTTCACCAAGACATTTCGCCGAAGTCTCTTCTTTTCGTTGAGAGCTCATTTTACTTCGGGATATTCATTGGGTCAGCAGGACATCACTCTGACAGCCAGACATTATGGCGATGTCATCTATGTCGGGGAGACCCTTCGTTATCGGTGAGACCTCTTGCTTAAGGAAAAACACATATTGGGACCCCTCCATTATTGGCAGGACCTTCTACTTTCCCTTGCCCCAAGCTCACATACTTTGGCAAGACCCTATTAGGTTGGCAAGACTTCTCAATGAGGCCCTTCATCTCCTGTCAAGCTCGGACCCTCATTTGGGGCGACCACCAACTATTGGTGAGACCTCTCGTCGAGCTCCTCTCCTATTGCCCAGACCCTATGCTTGTCAGCCAGACCTCACACCGAGCTTGTCTTCTTCACCAAGACCTCATTTTTGTTAGCCAAACCTCATGTCGAGCTTGTCTTCTTCATCGAGACCTCATGCTTGTAAGCCAGACCTCACGCCGAGCTTGTCTACTTCACCGAGACCTCATGCTTGTCAGCCAGACCTCACGCCAAGCTTGTCTTCTTTGCTGAGACCTCATTTTGTTGTCGAGACTTCATTTTGTCACCGAGACTTCACCCCGACAGTGAGACCTTATAGTGAAGCCCCCCATCCCATCGCTGAGACCTTGGCCTATTGGCCAGACCCTTTGCCGAAGATCATTCCATCTCGCTGAGACTTGTGCTTGGTCGCCAAGACATCACTACGAACACAAACATCTCCCCGACACCAACCTTGTGAGCTTACCTTCGGTGAGATATCCCATGCAAAGAGACACATAAAGAGTCATGGCAAACTGAATGCCTTGATGACTGGTGCATTTGAATAAATAGAGGGCACTACTAGTTGGCAAGACAACAAGAGGGTCTTTCTGACTCTCTTCTCTAATAAGTTTTGTGCCAAAACTGATTGAGGCATGCTTTTCAACTGAGTTCCCTGTGACTTGGCATTAGATGTATGATTTAATCCTGCACAACAATGTCCCCATTTGGCCTTTATGAAAACTTGAAGCATAGATTTCCCAACTAATTTAGCCCGTGGGTTAAAATTGGGCAACATTTTTGGCGACCTCAGCTAGATTTTTTCCTGCTAAACATGAGAATCAGTAGTGTAGGCCTATCCATTGGGCACAAAGTCATTGGGAAAACTCATGAACTGACTTGTAGCAGCTTTTCACATGAATATAACACATTGTAACTTGAGAAACAGATCACTTAGATAATTTATTGAAAATAGGAAAAATTGCTGAATGGAAACTACTTATTTGTGTTGGAACAACACTTAGGGAATTGAAACAACAACTAAACCTATTCTAACCTAAACTAACTAGCAAAGATGTTGGTCAAACAAAACCATTCACTGGCTCTGTGAAATAACTACCCCTCCTAACTAATAAAATATGAATTGTAAGTTGATGACTTGCAGACAAAACATGAAAAAAGAGAGAAAATGCCCATACTAATTGTAGAACACTTGGAAAGACAAGGATAAATCCACTTACCATTTCAAATTAATCACAAAAAATGATTTCTGCAAATGGATAAGTGGATATATCCTGTTGTTCCAATGTTGTAACTGCATCAAACTTTTCTGGAACAATAGCACACTCTGCTCTGCTTGGAAATTTATTGAACTCCATCTAGGCTAAATCTCTAATCGAACAGCCCCTTGTAAAGACAAAATTTGAGCTCTCCTTGTTGGTCTCTTGCCCATTCACTACTATTTTATAGCCTAGGCTAGAAAAATCTAACCCTTGTGACTGAATTAGTGAGGAAAAAGAAGCTTCTTCAGTAAGCTCGAGTTGTTCATGATTAGCTTCATCAAGAGGTAATAGTTCAACACCCAAAATAGTATAGAAATTTTCTAAATCGTTCCAAAACATATCCTCTTCAATGTCTTCTTTACTCTTCTAAACAGAGAGACCAAATTCAGGACTACTGCAACTCTCATCTAGCTTTGACAAAGCATCAAAATCACCCTCTTTGTAAAACAACAACTCCAATTCAAGGACTTGTTCAACTTGATAGGTATTTTCATGCACATCAAAATGTGGCTTTCCCTGAACAGTGCTATTTAAACCTCCTTGTTTGTGAGTAAAGACTTCAAACTCACCTTCACCTTTATGCAACAACAAATCAGAATTACCTCCATCAACCTCATGTTGGTCCAATTCTTCATCCATGTCAATGAAGTAAGGCAGATCATCAAATCAGAAGATTAACTCTGTCTTTTGATTCTCAGCTATGTCCATGATAGAAAGTTGCTCACCCTGATTCTCCTCACCTTCTTGCAAAAGCTTAGACTCGTCATTTTCTAGTATTGAGTAAAACTTGGCAATAACCTACTCTTCATCAAGCTGAGACAATAGAGATAGTCCCTTATTCAAAGCTGTAAATTGACCTTTCTCAATAGCTACTTTTGCTTTGCTTTCCTGCTACTTAATCATTTGCTACTGCAATTGAGAACACCTTATAGCTAGATGCAAATGATTCGCATTCTTAATCTTTTCCTAGAGGATTAACCTATCTTGATCAATAAGTTGCTCCTCCTCTACCTTCTGAACATTAGAGCTTAGTTCCATTTGAATATTTGGCAATGGAGTCTCACAGGGTTGATCGTATGTTCCCTTCCAACTTGGAATTTTAAAACTAGAAGGCTGACTTGGAAACTCAGAAAGTAAGTTTTGCTTAAATCTTGAAAATTTGAACCTAGGAATCTCCTCTTGGACAGGTTGTTCAAGAACATGGGAGGCTAATTGAAACTCTTGCTCTCTTTTTTGTGCAAGTAAGCTTTTTATTTGCTCTTCTTCAGCTACAACTTGTCTAGCAGAAACCTCCTATTCATACTCTTGGACCTCCATATCTTGTTGATGCTGAATATAAGCTTGATAGGCAAGCTCCTCCTACTGCCTATTAACATCCTGCTGATTTTCAATTTCTTCAAACTACTTTTGGAAATATAAAGACATATTCTCTATATTCATTTCATCTAAATTTTGAGGCTCATGTGAAGAATAAATTTGCTGATTGGAGATAAAATAACCCTCTTGGGGTTGTTGATGAGCACAAGCATGCCACTGTTGAACTTGTGTAGGGGTGGGTGGGTGGTAGGCCAATTGAGCTTGCTGGTAACCCACTACTACATAGCTATTTTGAGTAAAACTAGCGGTATCTTCAATAGGGTATGATTGATAAAAATATGCAGGCACCATACCTTCATGAAATGGTGAATGGTAAGACATACTATAATGAAACCAACACTTAGAGTGCTGAAACCAAATACTTCAGGCTTAGAGTCACCAGGTATGTTAAAAACTTGCCTCCAAAGGTAGAAAATATTGTTGTACACACCAAACTACAGTAATACATGGTACAAAAGGGATTGACACAGTCAATTCTCTATCCCACCGGGCGTGCCAAAACTGTTATCAACCTGGATTTGCACCTTGCAGAATATAAACTCAACAATCGAGTGTAACATGGGAAGACCTCTAAAGATGTGGGTTTCTTGTAACAGAGGTCAACATCTGAAGAAGGCCAACTTCCTTTGGTGTCACCTAACTACTGATCTTAGAAGGAAAAGGGAGAAGGATAATGAATAAAAATGAAAATTAAATCCTATGGTGATGCACCAAAATTACAGGAACAATGAGATACTTTGATTACACTTGAATACTGATGATGAACATAATATTACACATCAAATCTATATAAGCTATGCATTAATATGTCACAATAGGTTTGATTCACACACGTTTTCCAGAGAGGAAAATAATTTTACATACTAGAATCCATATGTGAATATGTAAACACAGTTTGCGATTTGTATAATGATGCTTTTGCAAAGGAAGGCATGAAAACACAAGATAAAGTCATGAAGGAATAAAAGAAATTCACAAAATAACTTGATTATGAACCTGAAATGCACAACTCTCTACAAGAATAAGATGGAAATCTGAACATCAATAGTCACCAAGGAAAACTTTATATATCATGCTCCAAAATGAGTTACATAATTTTGCTAATCTTAGAGAGGACTGTAGAAGTCACAGACTTTCGAAAAGCATCCAGGAGAACTGTCTACAAAGAGGAAAAAATGCCTAATATTAAAAAGTGTGTTAGCCTCTAGGGCTTACAAAATATTAGTCTTCAAAAAAATCTTCCTTTAGATCTTTTCATGTAGTTAATGTTGTGTTCGATTGAATCCTTTCTATCCATGTCGGTGTGAAAGATCACCCCTAGGAGAAGCTTTTAGATCTTTTGCAACATTAACCTCTATTCCTCATGTCCCTCTCAAACCTCCTTGCAGAGCTGCCTTGAAAGCCTCTGAACTCAGAGCCAACTCCAAGTCATTTTCACTCTGATGATCTCGGTCATGGGGGTCAAACTGCCATGGCTCTCCTGTAGCCTGCGATGATTGTTTGAACTCATGCCATATGAGATTACCAAATGGTCAAAGGTCATTCAAACTAGATCGCATGTCGGTGAGACACTAATCATGTCTCCCTGATGTGATTAGATCTTGTAGTAGCATTCGACAAGACACACGATGGTCGGAAAGAGCTCATATCGAGCTTCAAAAGTCATACCGATATCCTTTTTCCATTGGTGGGTCCATCGCTATCAGCAAGACCAACATTAGTCGGGGAGACATCACAACAAGCCACCCTAAGTTCATTTTGTATTGGCAAGACCCTATCGGGTTGGTAGGACATTATAATGAGGCTCAGAGTCCTTTGGCGTGCTCATTCTTTATGTCGGGGAGACCTCCGTCAGTCAGGAAGACCTTGTGGCAATATCACTCTACTCTCCCTGGGCTTATTTCCTTTCAGTGAGACCTCTTCGTTTCGGGAAGACCTTACCCCGAACTCACCCCCTATTGCTGAGACATCACTGGGTCAATGAGACCTTTCATCGAAGACTCCCTCTTTCATCGGGACATTTCAGAGTCACCCAGACATTGTGCTAAATGTATTCATCCCCCCCGAAGGCACATCCTATTGGTGATACATCTCCTAATCGCCGAGACCTCATGGCAATGAAAACTTGCTTTGCCGATGCCATTTATTTTGGCAAGAGTTTACATTATCGGTGAGACCTTTGCCGAAGCCATCCTTCTCTCAGTGAGATCCTTTTGATGGCGCCTCTATTTTTCTGAGACTCTAATGGATTGGTGAGACCTTACATTGATATTACCTCATGTCGGTGAGACATCTTCCCTTTGCCAAGACATTTTTCCGAAGTCTCTTCTTTTCACCGAGAGCTCATTTTACTTCAGGATATTCATTGGGTCAACAGGACATCACTTCGATGCCCAAATGTTATGGCGATGTCATCTATGTTGGGGAGACCCTTTGTTATCGGCGAGACCTCTTGTCGAAGGAAAAACACATATCGAGACCCCTCCATTATCGGTAGGTTCTTCTGCTTTCACCGAGACATCATGGCTACTCTACTTTCCCTTGCCCCAAGCTCACATTCTTTGCCAAGACCCTATTGGGTCAGCAAGACTTCACAGCAAGGCCCTTCATCTCTTGTCGAGCTTGGACCCTCATTCAGGGAGACCACCAACGGTCGGCGAGACCTCTTGCCGAGCTTCTCTCTTGTCGCCAAGACCCTATGCTTGTTGGCCAGACCTCACGCCCAGCTTGTCTTCTTCACCGAGACCTCATTTTTGTCAGCCAGACCTCATGCCGAGCTTTTCTTTTTCACCGAGACCTCATGCTTGTTAGCTAGACCTCACATTGAGCTTGTCTTCTTCACCGAGACCTCATGCTTGTCGGCAAGACCTCACGCCGAGCTTGTCTTCTTTGTCGAGACCTCATTTTGTCATTGAGACTTCATTTTGTCACCAAGACTTCACCTTGACGGTGAGACCTTATAGCGAATCCCCCCATCCTGTCGCTGAGACCTTGGCTTGTCAACCAGACCCTTTGTCAAAGATCATTCCATCTCGCCGAGACTTGTGCTTGGTCACCGAGACATCACTGTGAACACAAACATCTCCCCGACGCCAACCTTGTGAGCTACCTTCGACGAGACATCCCACATGGAGAGACACATAAACATTCATGGTGACTTGAATTACCTAACAACCGATGCATTTGAACAAATAGAGGGCACTGCTAGTTGGCAAGACAACAAGAGGGTCTTGCCGACTCTCTTCTTTGATAAGTTTTGTGCCAAAACTAATTGAGGCATGCTTTTCAACTGAGTTCCTTGTGACTTGGCATTAGATGTATGATTTAATCCTGCACAACAATGTCCCCATTTGGCCTTGATGAACACTTGAAGCATATATTTCCCAATTGATTTATCCCATGGGTAAAAATTGAGCAACAAGTATAACTTGAGACTTAACCCGAAAAACTGTGTGTTTGGAGTAACATCCAGAAAACTACTAGGGTGCATAGTGTCAAGAAGGGAGATTGAATTAGATCGTATAGAAGTAAAAACAATATTAGAAATGGTTCCTCCAAAGATATTGAAGCAATTGAGAAGTTTACAAGGGAAGCTACAATCCATCAAGAAATTTATCAAGAAACTAGCAGAAAAATTTCACCCTTTCACTCATCTCCTACACAAGGATCTCACCTTCAATTGGGATGTAACATGTGACCAAGCATTCTAGTAGGTCAAGTAGTTCGTACTCACTCCTCCAGTCTTGATTCCACCCATTCCAGACAAAGAAACGATACTCTATGTTTCTACAACACAAGTAGTGTTAGGAGCTCTCCTAGCATAGCTAGATGACAATAACAAAGAAAAAGCGGTTTATTACATCAGTTGAACACTGTAGGGCTACAAGTTTAACTACTCAACCATATAAAGAATGCATATCCTTGTTGTTGATGCAATGGCAAGGATGACATCAATCATCTTGTAACATGAATCCACAATTTGATCTTCAAAAAGGTCTCTTAAAGCACCAATTTGTCTCCTTAGTGAACTAGACATCTAAAGGCTCCAAAACACTCTTATTGCTTCAAATATTTTCCAAGACACCAAGAGGCATATAAAAAGATTAAATTTCCCAATCCAACAAGGATAACTCACTTTCAAAGCCTCAAGAACTCCTGTTTGCACTTTCACCATTCAAGCTTCCATTCACCTAATAGGATTCCAAAACCTATTTTTGGATTTTTCCTCATAATCAACCAACCAAACTCACAAATGGCTCACTTTTAGGGATCCATTATCCTGCTACAAATAATATCTCAAATCCACCATAGGGTTCTTTAGACCATCAATACCCAAATTGACTTTCTAGGCTAAAACGAGCTCCAATTAGCCCCATTTTCCAAAGGACCTTGTCTCTAAACTTATCACAAACTCCCAAAACCACACAAATTCCTTAGTCTAACTACCCTAAAAATATGTGATTCATCAACTTTCAAGGCACCATATGCATACTAAGGCCTATTTCTTCAAAACCCTCACCTTTCACCATTCCAACTAGGGCTTATTGAAAGTCCTGTGTCTAGATGACTCTCAAGCCTAAAACCAATTTAATCCTCCATAATTTTACCTACACATGATAAAAAAAAAATTACATTATGCTTCCCTCTTGATTCATACACACTTCCTTCACAAAATGACTCTTTTTCACTTGTTTTCACCCTTTTCCAACTAGGGTTTCTACCTTACTCACACAACTGACCACTTCTACTCACTCAGACCTTCTATAAATCTTCAAACACACATTATCAATATTCTTATAACAAGTTAGAACCTGTTCTCACTCAACTTCACAAAAACTCACCCTCTAGCCTTACTCAAAAGGTAGAAAATAACATTTTTGCAACAATGCAGCAATGAAATCTCTCTCAAATCCTCCACCAGACCAATAGCTTTATTCCTATACCTACCCCTACATTGTATAGGCCCATTCCACCAAGAAACATTATTTACAGAAAGGTGGAATGCCCTTTTCACATCATTTTGAGACTCAACCCTACACCCTTGTTTTCAGACCTATTTTCAAATATCAACCTCTAAATTTCTTTAAACACAAAGAAACTCCTCAATAATGGATTATAAACAATTCCAACTCCATTCTAAAAAAAAAATCAAAACATTTAAGAATAAATCTCGGCTGTACAGAACCATACAGAAGCATAAAATGAATAAAAACTCAGAAAATTGACTGAAATTTGTATTCTTTGATTGAATTCTTCCCCAAAAATTTTCAACAACCTTTCCTCAAGCCTTTAAGAGGAAATTTATACATATTGAAATCATGAAACACCTATAACTAACCATACAACAACCTAGACCCTTCACATTCTTCAATTTTTCACTTTCAACCATTTGTTGACAACAATTACATCATTATGCAATTTTTTGCATTTTTAAACTAAACTAACACTAAAACTCCCAATTACATCAATGATGGTCTTAAAAGACCTTATTTAACATAAAATGACTCAAATTACCCCTAATTCTTAGTCCTTGCTATAAGAAACATTCAAATGATGATTTTTTGCAAATACATGCTTTAGGTGCTCCTACACTAGTTGTATTTGCGACACAAAATCTAAGCCACTATATCTTAAACAGACAAGCAAAGTTGATTTGAAAGGTAGAACCACTAAAATACCTACTAGCAAAAGCAACCTTATTCGGTAGAATTTCTAAATGGGTAATGATTCTAAATGAGTTTGACATAGAGTATTTGGATAAAATATCTATCAAGGGACAAATCATAGCACACTAGCTAGAAGAGGCACCAATGGAGGAGCATAAGCCTCTCATTGTAGAATTCCCATATGAGAGTATAATGTTGATAGAACAGATAGGACATTGGACCTTGTATTTTTGATAGGTCCCACACTGAACATGGTTCTAGAGAAAGTATCCTATTTATCACACTCTAGGGAAATAGTATACCCAAGGCACACAAAATCTATTCCCCATGCACAAACAATATCTCAAAGTATGAAGTCATAGGGCTCAAGATGGCTATTGAATTGAGGATAAAAGAACTACAGGTCTTTGAAGACTCTCAACTGGTGATTAGGCAAGTGAATGATGAGTACCAAATAAAAGACGAAAATCTTATGTTGGATAAAAGAATGGTGGATATCTTTAAGAAATATTTGGTCACAATAACCTTTGAATAGATTCCTAGGATAAAAAAAAAGAGTAGTTAATGCCATGGAAACAATAGGTTCACTTCTTGATATTCTACAAAACATACCACAGTATGAGTTCCTTGTGGAGTAACTACTCATACCAACATTCGACATCCTAGAATCAAAACTAGTGTGTGTTATTGTTGGCCCTAATTCACAATGGTACCAAGACACATTTGATTACATCCAGCATGGTATCATTCCACTTGACTTAAATACAACCTAAGAGATGACCTTTAACCATAGGACTTCTCGATTTATGATCCTAGGACATACTCTATATCATTGTAGTTTAGATGGTATGTTACTCCAATTTCTTAACACAAAAAAAGTGCAAAATGCTTTTCAAGAGGTACACGAAGATGTTTGTGGGCCCCTCTCTAGGGGACCTATACTAGTACAAAAGTTGCTAAGAATGGGATATGATTGGACCTCCATGAAACAAGATTGTATTCAATATTCCCGTTCCATCAACGCCAACAACATAGTGACCTTGTTCATGCACCAACATAGTAATTAAGAATCGTCATAACACCATGGCCTTTTTATCAATGGAGATTAGACTTTGTAGGTAATATTTCTCCCACTTCCTCTAATAGGCATAATTTCATTGTTAAGTTGCAACTAAATACTCCACCAAATGGATAGAGGCAATTCCATTGACCTACATCACTCTAAAACAGATATCAAAGTTTAATCTGATTTATCTTACTTGTAGGTATGGAATTCCCCAAATGATTATAATAGACAATGAAACCCCATTGAAGAATCAAGACATCCAAGAGATTTTCTACAAATTCTCTATCCAACATAGATTTTCTACACCCTATTATCCCCTAGAAAACAATCAGGCCAAAGCATCTAACAAAACCATACTAAAGAAAACTATTAATGAAGTTGTCTACGATTGGCATTTGCAATTGAACCTAGCCCTATGAGCTTATCAAACCAGCATCTAAACACCTATAGGTATAACACCTTTCTCCTTGGTCTATGGGTTAGAAGTTGTCTTACTGTAGACATGCAAAATCAACATCATGCATCTAAATCTAACCGATTAATGCCAAATTCTTCTGTTAATCAAATAAAGCAATTTATTCGATTAAATTCCCCCTTTAATTAAATAAATCAACTTTACTTAATTTGATCCTCACATACCTCTTTGATTAAATAAATCAAATTTATTTAATCAAATCCTAACGTCCCTCTTTTAATTAAATAATTCACTTTATTCAATTAATCTCTAAAGTCATCCATTTAAATTAAATAAATTTATCTTTATTTGATTTAAAACTAACATCATCCTCTTTGATTAAATAAGACAAACCTTTATTTAATTAAATCTAAAATAATTTTCTTCTCATTTTGATCCTAAAATCTAAGTCAAAATTCAAAATCACCTAATCTTCACTTAAAATTAATCAAATCATTATTAATGCTAATTATCTAATCATCTAATTCCTCTAGATTTTGCCACTTGCACATGAAAATACATTTAATTGATTTATTAAGTCCCTATTTTCTGTCAACATTGCATAAAAGGAGAATATTCTTCCAAATCTGAAAATCCCTCCAAATGGGATTTGTCCATCCAGCAAAGCATTTAACTCCTCTCTTACATGTCTCCAACTTTGCCTTTAAGACTCCTTTTTCTCCCTCCAACAAGCCAATTTTCAAATTTCAAATCCACCTAATAGCATTTATAATGCACAATAACCAAAATGTGCTCACCCTTCAGCCTCTCACATCTTGACAAGTGGCATTTGGCCATTCGTTGAAGATTAGTCCCACATTCGGGTATGTGTAGGATCATGATGGGCCAAAAATTGACAATATGATGGGTATATGGCTGACAACTATTTTTTTACCCAAAATTGATGAAATGAAAAGGGTTTTTAAAGGAGATTCTCAGCTTTCCACCGATATAAATTATGCTTTATTTTAAATCTAATAAGTAATTATTATTCATTTTCTATTCAAATTACAACTAAAGTCCTAATTGATAGGCTAATTGAAAAACGTCTATAGCCTTTAAACGGTATTACATTTTTTGATCCCAAAACATACATCACATTCTATGGTTCACATACTATAGGATTGAAAAAAGAAAATTTGAATTCCATGAAGTTTTGACCAAGTTAAGGTGGTCAGACATACGAGTTTTTATATTTTTAAAAAAGTTGTAATGAAAAATTCATAATTAATTATTTACTTGAAAAAAAATTACAAAAAAATATGCATCACATATGGGCATGAGTCCTCTACTTATATCTAAAATATTATAAAAAAATATTATCATTTTATTGTGGTTAGGGTGGTCAGATAGACACCTACTTAGTTTTTTCCTGAAATTTAAGTACCACTGCATTGAAATTTCAAATTTTCACCAAATAGATTTTTTTTTTTAAGCAAACCTAGTAGTTTAGAAGCTACATTCAATTTGCTACAGATTCTATTCTTACATATTTTTGAAATAATATAGATAACTTATTCAAATTTTTACTTTAAGTTTCCTAACTCTGATTTTTCTGAATTTTTTGCCACTTAAGGGCCTATTTTTTTTATGATGATCCTACACATACCCATTCATCTATTTTTCCTCTTCTTATCTCAATCTCATCTATGAATAAGAGGCTTTTCTTCTCATTTTGGATCCACAAGTTATGCATTTTGAATCCACAATCTTATACACAACTCCATTATTGTCATTCAAATGTATAGAATTTTCATAGCGTTTTCATCATTTACCTTGTCAAAGGGTTGGGAAAGGGCTTCTTTTCATATCAAAGTGGCACTAATCCACTACAGGATTGGTATGCACCATTTTTTCATGCTCTCAATTAGTTTATTTTGTTATTTTCTTTGCAATGTGAAATATGTTGGATTATTTCATAGTGATGTTGTTTGCTTTGTTTTAAATAACTAGCCATGTTAAGAGTGTGTGTTGGAATTTTTAGGCAATTTTCAAATTTCACCATCTAAATTATGGCGCTATAAGGAGGGAATTTTAAACAATTCTCTATATACATTTGTTTCATGTTTGCTAGATTTTATGCATAAATAGCTCACTAGTTTGTCACCTTTATCTATTCATATTGGATAGTTGAATAATAAATGTGGGTAGATTGTTAAGTGTTCTAGTCTATCTGTCATTTATCATAGCACTAATAAACCCTTAACATATTATCAAGTAAAAAGCATAGTTTTATACAACACGGTAGATAAGTCTGGTTTCTGTTAGAATATCTGTAGCTTGATTTGTAACAACAAAGCTATAAAATATCATTTGATTAGATTAAACTGTACCTTGGAAAGAATTTTAGAGAGAGTTTTACACATTTGGTTAGAGAGTAATATTTAGTTTATCTTTGACTTTACATTAGTAAATCTTTACTAACCAGCATCACTTTCCTTCTGTGAAGCCAACTTTAACTTTTCTTTGTGTAGATGGTAGATAAGTTTACAGTGATTCAAATTTGTGGTCGACTAGTTGAGTTGATGTTTCTTCCTTCTGAAGCTTAGGTTGAGCATGACTACAGTAATTTGATACATCACAATGGGGAAAGTGCTTCCTTTGATTTCATCTAAATATTTGATGAATGATATTTTACTTCATCTTAATGTTTCGCTTGATGATGCTGGATAGTACGCTTTTTTTTTAGTCCCCAAAAGCATGCAATATAACAAATATGTAGACGTGTTTGGAGTATGATCATAACACTTGAACCTTTTTTTTTTCATTAATAATTGTGTATGCTCAAATCTAGTTTGGCTTTACACTTGCAAATTACATTGAAAATTTCTCAAAAAGAAACTTAGGTGTGGCTAATAGCATTTGTTGGCAAGTTTCTTATGCATTTTCAACAAATATGCACTGCACATATCCTGCAATCAATACATTTCATGAATGAAATCTCTTTGAGGTTTTAAGCTGGCAAAGGCTCATATGCTTGCAAGTTTAACACCACCTACTAATAGCATCTTCTTGAAAGTTTCATACAAATATGCTTTGCGCATATCCTACAATCAACGCATTCCATGAGATAATGTCCATTTAAAGCGTCATGACAAACATTGAAGAAACATCATTGGCTCATTACCATTAATCTGTCTTACATTTTTTGTTTCCTTAAAACCATTCTAAAAAATAAGCCATGTCTTCCAATTTTGCGCAAGCAAGGAAGATGTTGGAAAAATACCAAATACATTTTTTCTTGAAAATTTCTGAAGCTTGGCATTTTGTTGAACAATTGATGTGCTAGTACAAACATGCATTATTCTGACCATATTGTTGAGTAAATGCTAGCAGATAGGTAACTCATTAATTCGATGAAGGTGCTCCACAATAATATTTGTGGTTGTTGATTTAATTAAGTGTCTACAATTGTTAGTAATTATCAAATCAAGGAAGATTTGATGCGCATGAAGGAAATCAAAGTAAAAAACATTGAATGTAGGCCCTACCAAAAGGAAAAAAAAAACATTATAATAAACAAGTTGGGGACAATGCATCGATCAAAGTTAGAGATATCTCATCTTCATAGTTGTCAAAACAAGATTGCAATCCAGATAGGCACACTTGAAAAGATTGTGATCCATGTGGAGAATCCATTCATTTTTAATTATTAAAGGTTACTATTTTTTTTTTTTTAGTTTATAGGAAGTAGGTCATGTGAAAGGCTATGGTGCCCAAGTCAAGTTTTGGTACTTAAAATGAAGGATACGTGCCATCTAGTGTTTCTTTACCTTTTGTGCAAAGTCTTTTTGTACTATTGAAAATTGCATTCAAAGAAAACTATTTTAAAAAGGCTCCCTTTATAAGATTGTTCAATCATATTTGATATTTATCTTCTTGGGAGAATGGGGTATGTGTAGGATCATGATGGGCCAAAAAGTGGCAATATGATGGGTATGTGGTTGATGACTTTTTTTTACCCAAAATTGATGAAACGAAAAGGGTTTTTAAAGGAGATTATCAACTTTCCACCAATATAAATTATGCTTTACTTTGAATTTAATAAGTAATTATTATTCATTTTCTATTTCAATTATGACTAAAGTCCTAATTGATAGGCTAATTGAAAAACATCTATAGCTTTCAAATGGTATCACATTTTTTGAATCCAAAACTTGTGTCACATTCTATACTTTGCATACTATAGGATTAAAAAAAAAAGATAAAATGAAGTTCATAGAGTTTTGACAAAGTTAAGGTGGTCAGGCATACAAGTTTTTATTTTTTTTAAAGTTGTAATAAAAATTCATAATTAATTATTTACTTGGAAAAAAACAAAAAAATATGCATCACATCGAGACATGAGTCCTCTACTTATATTTAAAATCTTATAAACAAATATTATCATTTTATTATGCTTAGGGTGGTTAGATAGAAACCTACTTATTTTTTCCCTGAAATTTAAGTACTGCTACATTAAAATTTTAAATTTTCAGCAAGTAGATTTTTTTTTTAAACAAACCTAGTAGTTTAGAAACTACATTCAATTTTCTATATATTCTATTCTTGCATATTTTTGAAATAATATAGATAACTTATTCAAAGTTTTATATCAAGTTGCCTAACTCTAATTTTTCTGAATTTTTTGCCACATAAGGGCCTATTTTTTCCATGATGATCCTACACATACCCAATACGTTTGGATCAAGAAGATAAAGGGGATCAATATATTAATATCATAGATATTGCATTAAATACTAAGACATTTATATCTTGAAGTCACTCATTTATGGTTTTGTAGGCATCTTCATTGATTGACATTTCTCATTTATGATTTCCTACAAGACTAAGTGGAATTAGTGATTAAAACAAACATAATTAAATAATTTGATCCTCACATAATTGTCATTTTTTTATAGGAAGGGGGAGTGATTTTTTTTTCACAAGGGACTTTCAACATTGAAAAATAAGAAGCAATCTTTGAAGAATCTTGGAGTTAAAGAGAAATGAGCATTGAATTTGAAGTTGACAAAGAATTTTTAAATTCTTAGAGCTTCCATTTTATGCTTTCATTTTCTATTTTAGGCTAACTCACATCTTTTTGGATTCTAAAAAACACTACAAAAGCTTTCATTTTTGCTACAAAGGGTTAAAAAGAACTTTAGGAAAGCTTACTAGATTTTTTTTAAGGTTAACAATTGAACAAACAACTTTCATCTTTCATTTTGGTGCTTTAAAAAGAATCAAATCATTGCTTTGAGGATTTAAAATGAACATGTGCATCTTTGTTTTTGTAATCACTTACCCAAAATAATATCATCAAAAGGATGTATGCGCTTCTCTCGTGCCTCATGGTGATCTTGAGAATCAAATTTTTTGGTGATATTAAGTTGTGTAAGTGATTTCCTACACACTTCAATTTAGATCCTAAAATTGAACAAATCTTGCGAGTGTGAGTGAAACATATCACATGTGTTCTCTCTTTGTTTCTCAACAAAAATTGATCGAAATACTAATCTATTTCCTCTCTTTTGTGTTATCATAGAGGGCCTGCCTTGTGGAAAAAATTAATCACCCAAGGGAATGACCCAATTGGGAACACGCTAAATCCAAGCAACTTCCAACCAGTATATAAGTGTGGGTACTTGAGGAAAGGCAAGTATCACGGGGATTATTTCTACTAGAAGGCCAACAATGGTCTCTTTCCGTATGGATGGTCCCCCATGAACGAAATTCCTACATTAAAACCCCTTGTTTAAAAAGGCCAAAAATATTATCTATTTTTTGGTGCAAGAATGGTCGTTCTGAAGCTGCCCCACAATTTTATGAATTTTAGTAGAAATGGAAAGTATGCCATGGGAGATTCACAAGTATTGATGCTTGGCTGACCCAAGAAGCGAGTGCACTATAAGGGGGAGCATGTGTGGTCAAGAATCTAACCATTAACTAAAAGTAGGTGTAGCTATACTTGTCCAAGTCGGGACTCAACAAATATTGTCTCAAATATCCATAGGGTTGTGCATGTTCTTAGAGACAAAACAATTTGCTTGATTGTAAACATTTGAAAAATAAACATTCAACATTGTCATCAAATTTCAAATGCTTTAGGAAGCAAATATCCTTTACAAAATTTAATTGTTATTTCTTTCCCGAGGGATTCTATGCTTATAGGTTTCTAATCATTTAAATTTACATCTCAATTTTCTTGCTAAAGTCAACAATAGGAAACCTTTGGCTTGATTTCTTTAACCTCCACACAATACAATTTGTGGGATTATAAGAAGTTGAGACATTGGACACTTATTTTGAATGTCTAATCATGAGTGTGTTTGTGGTAAAAGGAAGTCACTAAGAAAAATTAAGAACAATTGAACCCCACACATGTGTTTCAAATGATTTTGCATAAAATCAAAATCCAGAAACCAAATTCAAAAGCTCTTAGTCCAAAATATCATCTAAAGTGTCTCTCAATACTCTACGAATTCATACAAAGATTTATTTTCAAATTTTACAGACGTACTTCAAGAAACAATCCCAATTTGTATGAATTCTTTTATCAACAAAATACAATTTTTTTTGGTAATTTGAGCGTCTTGTTTAGAGTAAAGCGTGTTCTTCAAAACCGACGACTTGTAAATGACAGTATTTTTTAGGTACAGATAGGATCAAATTCAACCTTCATCCATTCCTCAAACATCAAACCAAAATCATCTCACCAATGACTTTTGAAAATATTGAAACCATCCTTTATGCTAGACTTTTTGGAAAATCCATGAATCAAAATCCTTGAATCAAAGTCCTAGAATCAAAACATTTTGTTTTGATAAGTATGTGTAGATGTATCCTTCTCCATATGCTTAGTTGAATTATCATCAAATCATCTTGTTTGGTTAGGTGTGGGTTGGTGCATCCTTCTCCCTACACTTAATCAAATTGTCATATTGTGAGCATGTCCATCCCATAGATCACATCCAACATCTTCGGATCTATTTGTGCATTATCCAAAATAAAAACAATCCAAAACCAAATCAAGGTCAAAATGAAAATCCAAGAATCTAAGAATCCAAAAAGTCCCAATATTTTAGCATCCCCCTCAAGATTTTCTAAGAGTTCAATAATCCTTATCATCCACCTTTTGTACATTTCACCATCACAATTTGATCCTTAATCATCCTAGATCTTCTCTTTTGAGCCTCATTTAATGGTTCAAACAAGATCACAACACAAGAAGAACATGGAGGCCAACAAAGAAACATCAACTTCAAGTGACCTAAGTCAAACCAACTCTAAAATTAATCTCGTTGGATCAAGCAATCCCCTAAGTAATCTTCCTTCATCATCACAAAATCCTCAAGAAAAAGGTCAAAGAGGGGATATCACCAATAATGCCATTGGGATGACACAAGATGAGATCATCGAAATGGTCCAAAATCCAAAAAATCAGAGGATTGTCAATATCATGATGAAGCTCCATCCCTAACAATATATGCTTGAATTAGAAAAACAAGGGGCTTTAAACTCCCTTCTAATTACAATGTGAGCACCATTTTGGAACAAACTCTTGGGATCATGCCCTAGATTTCATCCACACCTCCAATTTTATCCACACTCCCAATTTCATCCACACCTCCATTTCAAAGCATCACCCAAAACATCCCCCAACTTACATCATCCATTGCTCCAACTCAACCCATTGTTAAGAAAGGGAGCACATTTCTCAATGCACTACAAACACACCCCCTTGTCAAGAATCAATATTTGGGCACAAACACTATCTTGGGGCAACTCATCCCTCAAAATACATTACATCCATATGTATCCCTCACATTTCATGATCCCAATGACCCATCGTCATCATTTGAAGCAACACCTCAAACCTCTCTCCTTATGACCTTTCAAGGAGAAGGTGACTTATTTGGACTAGGGGGAATCTTTGACCCTTCATCTTCATCATTTCCCCAATGAAGTATGCCTCACTTTTCCACCACTTCCACCCTTTCCGTAAACATCAACATCACCTCTCAGTTTGGAGTTACCTCTATTGTTGCCACTCATTCAGAGAAACCCTGAAATCATCAATCAAAGCATCATATTGAATCCTCCCATCTTTCCATCGATATGGCAACAATAGATTGCAACCATCCCAATAACACAAGAAACCATCACATAATCAACCATTCCCAAAATACCTTAAAACATGGTCTCTCAAGGACCAAGCATATCAATCACACCATCCACTACACAAATCCCAATCATCAATACAACAATGCCCCTCATCATAGCAACAAACACCATTCTGAATCCACCAACACCACTGCCACCAAACTCAAACATTTCAAACCAATATAGCATCGTGTTACAAGCCACTTGAGAAGCTTCCCATAAAAAGGAACTCCAACAAATCCAAAATTGGAAATCAACACAATTAGCCACTTAACAAGCTGCACAAGCAACACAAGCTGCCCAAGCCGCATAGGCTATGCAAGATGCTCAAGCTGCATAGGCTATGAAAGCTGCACAAGTTGCATAGATTGCAAAAGCTACCCAACAATCCCAATACGAAGTGCAATCACAAGCACAAGCACAAGCTCAAGCACAAGTGCAAGCATAGGTGAAGGCATAAGCACAATACCTTACACAACAAAAAGTAGCCCAACAATAAGCATACCAACAAGCATTGAAGCAATACCAAGAACAACAAGAAGCAGCCCAACAACAAGCCCAGCAACAAGTTTTGTTGGTACAACAACAACAACAAGCTCAACAACATGCATTATTAGTGCAACAACAACAAGAATCTCAACAACAGGAATTATTAGTGGAACAACAATAGGACCAACAACAAGTTTTGTTGATACAACAATAATTACAAGCATACTTGGCATAACAAAACATGCAAACACCATCCACCAACAAATCAACCAATCCACCCATCCATCCATCGATTGAACTGCCACATAACACCTTCATTCCACCCCCTGATCCACAAGATGATTTAACAACACAAATCAAGTTGCTCTCACAACAAGTGCTTAATCTTCAATCAGGGAAAACCACAAAGACACCCAAGAACTTGTGGCCCTATCCATTTGATAAGAGTCTTGCAATGAAACCATTCCCAAAGGGATTTGAGATCCCCAATTTTGATAAATATCGTGGGATGGGAAACCCTAAAGATCACATTAGGGAATTCCAAGTACATTGCATGGAAGTCACATATGACGATACCTATTTGATGCAACTATTTTCTAGAATTTTGGTTGGCCAAGCCATGGAGTGGTTCTCTTGCCTTCTTCTTGGCATCAAAAATTTCAAAGAGATAGTAGACATTCATAAAAATTTATGCCTTCAATATCGGTATGGATGTTAGTCTAGAGGAACTATTGGCTCTTAAACAAGGTAAAAATGAATCATTTGCTTCCTTCCTACAATGATGGCGATCCAAGGCCAATAGGAGAAAATGGATCATGCTAGAAGAACAAAAAGTTTTCACCATCATTTCCAATCTCAAAGGAGCCTTAGTATTCCATATCAAGGTGCAAGGTATCACCACATATGACCAATTGATCTCCAAGGCACTTAACATTGAATGGGAACTTATTGCATGAGGGACACCCACATATCCTAAATAGCAAAACAATCACCCATCTACCAATTATAATGACAAACATCACACATGGGAAAACAATAGAAAAATTACCAATGATGGTGTGGTCAACACTAAATTTATCATCAACGCTCCTCGACAAAACACACCAGCACCTTAGCAACAACCCCAAAACAACAATTAGAACAATCGACAAGCTAACATTGTGACTCAATAGTTGAGCAATCAAATAGTCAAAAATGTGAACAATCAAAGGGGGCCACCCCAACAAAACAAAAACTCCCCCAAGAAGAAGTACACATCCCTTGGGGAATCTGAATCCATCATGAAGAGACTAGTGGATGAAAAACTCATCACAATCCCCACCTATGAAAACTATCAAGAACCCTTGGTGAAGCCATTGTGGTACAATGAAAATCACCTTTGTGATTTCCACAAAATCAAGGGCCACACAATAGCCAGTTGTATGAGGTTGAAAAACTTGATTCAAGATCTCATTGATGATAAAATCATAAATGTGGAACAACCAACAAGAAATCAAAACCTCAAGATCTACACAAATATGATGCTCAATCATAACAACAAAGGGAACAATAACAATAATAAGGGAAAAGGTGCATTTAAAAGTTTCAATCATGTATACGACCATGTCGTGAAATTTGTAGATGAGTATTGCACTATTATCACCATCAAAGGAGTCCAAATTGATTGTGGAGTCACCACAAGAGGTGGAAAAGTCACTGTCATAAGGTCATCTTAGCCTCCTAGAGCATCCACTTCCAATCAAAGATCTATTCCTAGTGGCTATAATTTCCTCGACCAATTAAAAAGAACCCCAACACAAATCTGCATCATGGACTTGTTGAAGATCTCACCATCCCACAAGAAGATCCTTGAAGAAGCCTTGGCCTCATCTTCTATCCCCACTGATCTTGATGCAGATCAATTCCAAGCTATGGTTGCACACCTGACAATGCCTCACCTTCTAACATTTTCAAAACAAGATCTTCCAACACAAGCATCTCACAACCGTGTGCTTCATCTTGAGGCTTACATCCATAAAAACAAGGTCAAGAGGGTTCTGGTAGATGGAGGTGTAGGGTTGAACATATGCACCCTTAAATTAATAAAAGCTTGAGCTTCTCTGAAGATGCTATTGAAAAAGGAAAATACATAACCATCAAAGCCTATGATGACCAAGAAAGAGTGTCTCAAGGCACAATCCAACTCCCTATTCAAGTAGGTTTGACCATCATGGAAACATGTCAAGTTATGGACCTAGAGTTGCCTTATAATATCCTCCTAGGGCATCCCTAGATTCATGGGATGCAATATGTTGCCTCCACCTTCCATTAGTGTGTGAAATTTATGTACCAAGGCCAAGAGGTCACTGTCCATGGGGATCTTGAATACTTTTACTATTGCAAAAATCTAGAAGCCAAATATTACAAAATCCCCCAAGTGCCTAAAAATGATGAGGGCCCCTCAACTCCATACATCAACCTAGCTACTCTCACTTCCACTTCTACGACAGAGACACCCACCATCCCTGCCATCTTCGACATCAAGGTCATTTTCCAAGACAATGGGTGTGGGGATTATAAAATGAAGAAAAGTGCTTTTGTGGTAGGAGAGTTACCACAATCTCCTAGGTCCCATGGCCAACCCCAACTAGCTAGAACATCATCCCAAAATTTTAGAGCTAACCCCTCTAGGTTCAGGAGTTGGGGAGACCTAGGTTGGGAATTAATAGAAGAGGACCCATCAACCATCCTATACCAAGACAATTGACCTGTAGTTGATCTACCTATGGATGATAGTAGTAAAGGTTTACAAATGATGCTTGCCATGGGCTATTACAGAAACAAGAGGATTGGATAGAATGACAATGGACTCCTAGTACCCATCATTCTTGAGACACGAATGAGAAAACTTTGCCTTAAATGTACCCCTCTGATTATAACCATATGTGGCCAAAATCACTCAGTTAAGAAGGTCAAAAATCCTCAGCAATCTACAATTGCCCTCCAATTACTCGTATCCATAGGTCTTCCTTTAGAAAACTTCACCTTTGACATAATCGATGTTTGTAGTAGTAGTGATGATGAAGAAGATGCCATAACTGACTTACCTATTCTTTCTAAGAATTCCTTTCTCCTCATGATTAGTACCATGTCATTTGAGTCAACTAGTCAAACCCATGAAATCAACCTAGCCTACCCCTAGCTCATCGATTACAACCAACGAGGACCACCAATTTTGGACACTTTCAAAAATAATGAGGTGCTCTCAAAATTCATGGGATTGTGGAACATGGTACCATACAGAGATCGCAAGGCTAGGTTTGATATCATTTTGGACACACAAGCTTACTACAGAGAAACGATTGAATCATTTAGTCACAATAGCGAAAATTTGAGAATAATCTCAAGGTCTTTGAGTGAAAACCACACTAGAGCACTCTCTAACCCTAAAATAGTAAAAATAAAGGATGTATCAAATGGTGAAAACCTCTCTGAGGTGCTCAAGGATGAAGGATTCAATCTTCCTTTTAGTTCTCTACATCATGAAAAGTCAACAATTCTAGTAAAGAGGTGCAACCTAGTCAACTTGGGAATAAAGGTAACTCCGCATATCACATTTTGTGTTGAATCATTGATGTCAAAAGAACATGAGCTCGTAGCTGCCTTCTTAAGGGAGAAAAAGGTCAAATTTGCATGGAGCTATACCAACATGCCCTAGCTTGATCTAAAGATTGTTGTCCACCATCTAGAAATTTACCTTGAAGCAAAGCCTAGCAAAAAAAAACTCATAAAATGCATCCTCAAATTTCCTTGTTAGTCAAAATGGAATTGAAGAAGATATTTGATGTAGAGTTCATATGACCAATCGACTATTCGAAGTGGGTATCAAATATGGTACCTATTTCAAAGCCCGATAGGGGCATCCGTATATACACATATTTTAAAGATCTAAACAAGCCATCTCCCAAAGATGACTTCCCACTTCCCAACATTGATGTGATTATAGATATGAACATGGGACACGATATGCTCTCACTAATGGATGGATTCTTTGAGTATAGCCAAATATGATAGCCAAAAAATATCAACATAAAATGGCTTTTACTTATCCATGGGGGACATATTACTAGAACATGATTCCGTTTGGCGTAAAGAATGCTAGAGAAACATATCAAAGGGCCATGACCTTAATCTTTCATGAGATGATCCATAAGACTATGAAAGATTATGTCGATGACATGTTGGAAAAATCTAGAAAGAGAAGGAACCACATAGCAGCATTAAGTGCCATCTTTGATAGACTTGATGAATAAAAGGTCTACCTTAATCTAAAGTGTGCCTATGTCAAATGTGGAGAGTATTCTAATGTAAACAAAAACATTAATGAGATGGTTTACATTCAAAGTTTGAAGCAAGTAACACTATTCTATTTGTAATACAATCAAATCTTTAAAATATGTATCATTGTTTTCTATTTCTTTGGATTTATTAAACCATTTGGCCCTCAAATTTCTATGGGAAAAAAGGTTGTTAAAATGACTACGTAGAAAATGAGATGTGATACTTAATATGCAAGCTAAGATGATTTCTAAGTGAAAATGTGTGATGAAAGGATTAGTGGTGTGCTTCTAAATGAAACGAGATGATGGAATTGATGATGAATACAATGACAAATGAAGGATGACGTTGATGATAGATGAACAAGTGGATATGAGTGAGATGATATGAAACTATAGTGAACTATCCATAATTATGGAGACTATCAAATGAAAACATAAAACAAACTAACCTAAAATGTAACTATGATGCAATGGGGATGATAAAATGTAACTCTGAAGCAATTAATTAATCTAAGATGAGAATGCAAAGTAACACATGATATAAAAACTAAGTATAAGGCTCCATGAAAGCTCCAAGATCCTAAGAGAAACCTACATAGTAACTTTACTCAAATTGTGGATGATAAATGCTAAGGCAAGAGGGTGTATTTATAGGATTTCTCAAGCATTTTTGTGAGGTGGCAACTATCAATGGTCTAGATTCGAAGGAGAAATAATAGATAGTGGAGATGATAGGAATCAGGATGTTGTCCCCTTGACCAAAGACAACATGCCATGTGTGTGGAGATAATCATTTGACCAATTGGAAACATGCCAAATGTATGGGATTCCCAAGTGTGTGAAACAAAGACCCATGTGCTCCAAATTTGTTGGAAGTGTGGGGGAATAAAGCCATGTGCTTTTTCTCATTGGTGGAAGTGTGTGAGGATAATTCTAATTAATAATTAGGCTTATTTATTTTCATGTGACCTTTATGAGGTTGCACACAAAAATTTGTAGAAATGTGCTCTAATTCTTAATCAGGATTAAGGAAGGTTAAATAAATAAACACATTTAGGATATTTTGTTTATTTAATTATTTAGAAGAATGTGATTTTGGAGAATTTAAAGAAGAGTGAACAATATAAATAAAGTAAGACCTTATTTAGATGTAGTTGAAGCATTAATCAAATAGGTTCTATTTAATTAACTGAATATGATGATTGTTTTTAGGTGTATAAATTTTTCCCCTCTTTGAAGTAATGTGTTTACATGTTGCTTCAAAGAAAATTTTGATGTCGATGCCCCAGGTTATTCCCAAAACTTTTGAATTTCAGGTATTGACGGATATATGCCCCCTCAAGAGATAAATCGATGAATGTGGGGATGTTAAAATGAAATATTGGAATGAGGTGATGGTGTTGTGATGATTATGATGATGATCCAACATTGATTCAGTGAGATTTGGATGTTGGAGATGATTTATCTCTCAAAAGTTCATTGCAAGCTCTTGCTTTGAATAGTGTTGATTAATTACAAGTCCTTTGTGGTAAAAATGGGAAATAAATCCCACCATAATTCCCTCCATTTTACCTTTGAAAAGGTAAAAAGCAGTAAAATGGGATTTATTTGCACATTTTGAGTTTGCAGAAGTTGAAGAGTAGAGAGCTTTGAGGAAGATGGTGGTCACATACCACAAACATCATTTCAAGAATCTTCACCAACTTGATCAACATGCTACCTCTAGACCTATGATATGCTTTACGAGAAACCTCTTTGTTAGTCATTTTCTTTCCTTTTAATGGTATTTTGAATGTCATGGACAGATGTAGCTTATCAGATGTCATTTATGCACTTTCGGGTGATGTTTTTATCTTTTTTGAGTGTTTTTGAGCATGTTTAAGAGTTTTGGTGCCTTTGGGATCCCAAATGGCACCTCTTGCAAGGTTGAAAATGCTTTTTTTTGGGTTTTTTTTAGAGTTTCTGCACCTTTGGGGTCCCAAATGGCGCCTCTTGTAAGCTTGAAATTCAAGTTTTTGGGCTCCAATACTGTTTTGGTGCCTTTGGGGTCCCAACTGGCATCTCTTGTAAGGGAAAAATTCATGTTTTGAGATGCCACACACTGTTTTCGTGCCTTTGGGGTACCAAATGGTGCCTCTTGTAAGCCTCAAAAACCCTGTTTTGAGTTGAAAACTTTGTTTTGGGACCTTTGGGATCCCAAATGGCACCTCTTGTTGCCTTGGAAAGTTTTCATCTTTGTTGATTTGAGGTGGCTTAGCTTTTCTTTTCACCAATTTTATAGGGTGTGATTGCAGAAATCCCTCAAGATGATGTTTGCAAGATGTCCTTGAAGCCTAGGAGTCATCGGTTTGTCATGTTTTGGATTGATTTTAGTCAGATTGTGGTATGTACAGTGTTTGATTGATGTTTTATGTGATGATTTGATCTCATGATAGGTGAGAATCAAATGATAGAACTAGTGTTGTATCAACCTCATGATAGGTGAGGAATGATAGTAGGATTGATAGAATATCATCCTCATGATATGCGAGGAACGATGGTAGGATTGATAGAAAATCATCCTCTTGTTAGGAGAGGAATGATGGTTTGATTGATAGTAGATTGTCCTCATGATAGGTGAGGAGTGATGGTAGGATTGATAACAGATCATCCTCATGATAGGCAAGGAATGATGGGAAGATTAATAGTAGATCATCCTCATGATAGTCAAGGAATGATGGTAGGATTGATAGCAAATCATCCTCATGATAGGAAAGGAATGATGGGTTGATTGATTGAAATGTTGATTGTTCTGATTGATTTGATTTTAATGACTACACATTAGCTTGATTGATTGATAATCTTGATTGAAAATGAAATTGATTGACTAATTTGTGTTCATTATTAGGGAGATGGAGATGTACTCTAGTCTAGGGAGCGATTCCCGAAGGCCTGGAACATGGTTTGTCGGTTGTCCATAGCCGACTTAGAGATTATCTCTAGTTGTGGGTTGACTTCCTTGTTAGATATTCTACAATATAGAATCAACAAAGGTTTACTGACAACATTGGTGGAGATATGGCATAGTGAACATAACACGTTTCATTTACCAACTGGAAAGATGACCATGACTCCAGAGGATGTCTATCATATTCTATGGATCCCAGTAATGGGAGAGATAGTGGTGTATGATAAGATAGAGCAAGGTGGGATAGCTACATTGTGGAGGTTATGTTGAGATGATCATGTTATGAGCCGGTGGATTCCTTGGACAAAGATGGTTAGCAGATATGATCCTTTGCCTTGTGTGCTTTCTAGATTCATTGGTGGATTCCTTTGTCCTGATCGTAGGTCAAAGGGATTTTTAGTAGGTTGGGGTCATATGTTATCACAGATTAGACTTGATGGTACTAGATATGCATGGGGTTCATGCATGTTATCCCACTTATACCGAGATTTACATGAGGTTGTTTATTATGGTGCGATGAGCCTATCATGCAGCATCACATTACTACAGACCTAGGCATGGGAGCATATAGTCATCACTCAGCCCATGGGAGAGAGACATCGACCACTAGGGAGACCCTATGTTTTTAGTTATAGCAGTCCACATGTCCAATATAAGCTAGGAAATTTTGCCTATTGGAGGTGTGCTCTGGATGATTTGGAGAATGTCACATGGTGCTTATACTTGGATTGCGAGCAGTGGCCAGAGGATCATTTGGAGATGCTGTATATGTTGTTATCCAGCTATCTGATTGGGCGGACACATGTTGTGCTTGAGTGATACTTGTATATGTGAGCATGTCGACAGTTTGGATAGGTTTAGCGGATTCCCTTGGGAGTTGTCCATTGCGCATGGTGATGACAGGATGTTTTAGAGTGGGTCCCCTATGTATCATATGAGGTAACTTGTACAGAGCAGTATACCTTTTCACTAGATTTATGGGATTATGTTCTATATATTATAGATAATAGGATGACCGAGGATTATTTAGAGTTCTTCAACACACATCCCTTTCCTATATTTACTCATCGAGAGGAGCCAGTACCACCAATTGATGGAGATGGAGGAGATGACAAGGGTGGTGATGATGGTGGGGAGGGTGTTTGTAGAGGTGATGATGGTGGTGCAAAGGGTGGTTGCAAAGGTGACGGTGGTACATAGGGTGGTGGGGAGGGTGATGATGGTGCAGTGGGTTGTGGGGAGAGTGATGATGGTGCAAATAATAGTCATCCATTTGATTTTGCAGTTTTGAGGTGCAGGAGGAGTGTTACCATAGCTCAAGTGGTGCTTCCCAGAATTAGGATTGGGATACCCTATCATTAGGAGTCATCACAGATAGCGGTTTTGTAGGTAGAGGTTCTGTCATTTCAGAGCAAGATAGCACAGGCTCAAGCATAGATTGTGTCTCTTCAGGATTAGTTAGGGCAGTGTCGGGCACATATTGATATTTTGACAACTAATAGAGGGAAATATAGGAAGCAAATACAACAATTATAGGCATAGATGATTATACTTAATTTAGGGAGGGATTCTTTTAAACACCAGATAGAGCAGGTTGAGGCCATTTCTGAGAGGATACAACAGAAGCCACCATCTTGCAAGTACAATGGATTTCTTCAGAGAGATCCAACACATTTCTCAGAAGTTGCAGTTTTATAGAGGTAAATATCATGAATTGGTTCCTCCTGAGTGACGAGAGAGTTTTGTATAGTCTCATTATGGAAAATCTCATTCTCAGACTATCAGCATGGGTGTCACACAACCATTGCCTAGAGATAGGAGAGATCTAGGTGCATGTTTGTTGGGTAGAGGAGGTACTAGTTTCATGAGAGTAGCAACATCTAGTGGGAGCTCAACATAGCATTTTGTGATGTTCCTTGGACATTGTCTATATACCGTTTGTGAGATTGAGGATGTATTTCCCATGATACAATGTCATGTTGGATTTTGATGTATCTCATCCTACTTTTGGATATCATTGTACACATAGACATTATGACATTTTTGATGATATATGATATGTAACAGTGATTATGATCTAAATGTTGATATGCATTTGATTTCTGTATTATGATATGCAATGTTGTAAATTTATTTAATTTTTATGCGATGATAATGATTAGGCAATGTGATGTGATTTATTATGATTCTGCAATGTGATTTATTATAAGTGAGTTTGTCCAACCTCCAAAAGTTGTGGGAAGACTATAGTAGATTGATCTTTTAAGCTTCATAACTCTGACATATTTCCCAACTTTCTTGGAAATCTAAAGAGACTCACTTATTCATGTGTAGTGGATGACATGAATTTGATGTTGGAAATGATATGCAATGTATGTCCTTTATTATTTTCTTTTGTATTTTCTGAGACAAATATTATGATGGAATGTATGAATGTAAATGATGTGAAAATGTTTTCTAAGATGTGAAAATGATGATGCAACTAATTTGCAACTAAATGAGAATGATGTGTTTTTGGTTAAAGTCCATTTTACTCAATCCATTAATAATAGAGATGACACCATTGTGAAATTGTTTCAGCATTGAAAAACCCCATAAATACACATGCAATACTAACATGAATGCAGTCTAACTTAGCTATGCAAATCGCATATTCAAAAATTGTCATTTATATTAACCAGTTTTTCATGCTCTTTATCATCATTGGTCCTTTAAAATGTTGAAAGTGAGTACAAGCATCAATGGCATAGTTTAGACGGAGATAACCTGAGTACTACTTTCATGATCTTTTAAAATTGCAAGTTAACATAAGCATCTAAGTATAACTAAACCTAGATGACTTGAGCATTACTTGCATAAACAGACAAGAGTTAATATTTTTCCTATGAAAATTTGGAATGCCATCAGTGATACTTTATAGCACACGTCTCGCGACAACTTGCATACTAATAATGATAAAACTCACAAACAACAGACAAAGAAAAATCATACTCCTTCCTTGCTCCTCTAGTCTGATACATCATCGAGGACTCGCGAGATATGATAACAAAAATGAAAGTAGAACAATTTGAAATTTCATGTTTAACGTGATAAACCCTTGATTTAGAAAGATCATCATCCATTTGAAGTTTGCATTTGTAATGCTAGTCTGATGACTGTTTTCCTATTGATTCCAGCTCAGAGTTTATTTGCCCCTAGTGAGTGCAGAATTTTTCCCCCAGTCCAGGGTGAGACACGACTATAAGGACCAAGACCTAACCTAAAGACCTATCTTAGGGGACTCTAGGGCTGATCAACAGATTAGCCTTGCCTACGTTATACACATAAAGACCACATAGTTCGACTGACGAAATGACCAATATTACAAGACAAAAATATGAACATAGCAGACACCCAAAAGACCAACCTAACTATCTTAGGGGACAATCAAAGATCACCCTTTCCTATGTTCAAATCTCAGAGATGACGTAGTTCAAATGAAGACTATGTTTTTGACCTTTTGACTTTTTGACCTGTTTTTGGATTTTGACATATTTTGAATGCTTTTGGGATTTTGATATGTTTTGAATGTTTTTGGTATTTTCAATTTGTTTTGAATTTTTTTGGGATTTTGATATGTTTTGAAATTTTTTGGGATTTTAAATTTTCTGACATTAAGAATGTACAAGAATCCAATCCAATGTAGGACATGCCCCCTGATATGATAAGACAAACTAATTTTTAGAATGGGTTGAGTAATGCCAGGGGATACCATGATACAAACACTAGATCAAGCTATGGTGTGAACATGGAAGTGTGCCAAATGCCGAGATGAAAGCATGATGGATGAATGATGTAGAGAAAGTCACGTAGCCCAAGATAGATGGAGAGTGCTTATTTTACATAAGGTGCCTGTTTGCTAGGTTTTCACTAAGGTACTTGCCCAAAGCACCACCGAAGTGGTTTTCACTAGAGGATGATTCTTTTTCTTTACTATTTTCAATCCTTTTTCTAATTTTTTTTTTAGATTTTTTTTTTATGTTTTTGTATTTTGCATTTTTTGATTTTTTTGGTATTTTTCTAGGACCTTTACCAATGCACTGGATGAGATAGGTGTAAAACCTTTTGAGATGCAAGTTGTTAAGGGGTTTGTCAAATAGATCCCCTTTTGGTGTGGATAACTGATATGCTCCTGTTCCAAAGACTGATACTATAACAAAGGGACCCAACCAGTTAGGTTCAAATTTCCCCTTCTCTCGATCTTGTTGGTTACGGGGATTTTCTTTTAAGACTAATTCACCCAACTGAAATGCTCTAGGTATTACTCTGTGATTATAGCTCCTAGATATCCTTTGTTGATAAGCTTTTAGGTGATCAACTACATTCTATCAGTGTTCATCCAACAATTCTAATTCTTGTAGCCTAGATACTTTATAATCCTCATTTGAAATCATCCCTTTAAGCGAGACACGTAGGGATGGTATCTCAACCTCAATAGGTAGAATAGCTTCTGATCTATAGACAAGAGAATAGGGTGTTGCTCTTGTCGAGGTATAGATACTAGTTTTGTAAGCCCACAATTTCAAGTTTAGTTGAGCATGCCAATCATGTCCAGCTTCATTGACAGTTTTCTTCGAAATCTTTAGGATAGTCTTGTTTGAGACCTCTGCTTGGCCATTCCCTTAGGGATAGTAAGGTGTAGAAAACTAATGTTGGATATGGAATCTTTCATAGAGCTCTTGAACATCTTGATTCTTAAAGGGTCGGCCATTATCTATAATGATAGACTGAAGAACACCATACCGACAAATGAGATAATTTAGGATGAATGATGAGTTTTGTTTCCTGGTGATGGTGATTAGTGGAACAACTTCAATCCACTTGGTGAAGTATTATGTGGCTATGATTATAAACTTATGTCTATTGAAGGAAGAGGGGTGAATCTTACCTACAAGGTCCAATCCCCACTAACAAAAATGCCATGTAGTTGTGAAAGGATGCAACTCTTGTGCTGGTGCATGTATCAAGTTTCCATGAATTTGACATTTGGAACACCTTTTGACATATTGAGATGACTCTTTCTCCATATTCGGCTAGCAATATCCCAATTGTAATAATTTATTAGCTAAGGTTAATCCACTTGAATGTGTGCCATAGATACCTTCATGAACCTCTTGTAAAGTGGTTTCATCTTCGCTACATTCTAGACACCGAAGAAGAGTACCATCCAAACCTCATCTATAAAGCACATTAGCTATTAGGGTGTGGAAAGCCACTTGTCGAATGAAGTTTCATTTTTGGTTTCGAGATAAGTTAATTGGAAGGGTATTGTCTTGCAAGTAGGTATGGATCTCTCCATAGAGGGCAATTTGAGGGTTGACAATATGGAATATCACTTGGGATTTTGGATCTTCATAGGCTAGGTTGGACACTTATTCTACCATGAATTCATAATGTCTTTGTTGTTTAGGTATATGTAAGAGAGAAGAAATGGTGGCTATTGCATCTACAACTTTGTTTTCTATTTTGGGAACTTGTGCAAACTTCATCTCAACAAAATACTTTTTGAAATCATCCACCATCTTCTTGTAGGGCAGTAACTTGTCATCCTTTGTTTGATAATCATCGTTAACTTGGTTGATGACCAGTTGTGAGTCACCATAGACTAGAAATTCTGTGATTTTCTATTCAACAACTATCTTGATTCCAATGATCAATGCTTCATATTCAACTGTGTTGTTGGTGTAGGGGAACATTAATCTGTATGATTTAGGAATTGTGTATCCTTGCAGTGAGACAAACAAGATTCCTATGCTTGATCCATGTTGTGTATAAGATCCATCAAAGTATAGCAGCCATTGTTGTGTAGATATGGTTAGGATATCCTTATCAAGGAATTCAATGTTCATTGGATTGTTATCTGACAATAGTGCTTTAGCTAGTTGATCTGCTATGGTTTGACCTTTAATTGCTTTCCTATCCATGTATTGGATGTTTAACTCACTCAATATCATGACCCACTTGGTTAACCTCCCTGTTAAAGTAGCTTTGTTGAGTAAGTACTTTAATGGGTAAATTTTGGTAATGAATTTGATGGTGTGAGTCAGCATGTAGTGCCTCAATTGTTGTGTAGAAAATACAACCAATAAGTAGGATTTCTCAATAAAGGTGTAATTGATCTCATAACCATTTAAGGTCCTGCTAATATAATAGATGGCTCTCTCCTTTCCTATAGAATCTTCCTATGCTAATAAGGCTCCCAAAGATATCTTGGTTGTTGCAATGTATAGCAATAATGGTTTTCCATTAACTAGTGGTATCAACATAGGAAGTGCCATCAGGTACTGCCTTAGTTGACTGAAGGTAGGTTCACATTTGTCATCCCACTTGAAAGAGACATTCTTGTCTAATAAGTGGTTGAAAGGATGAGTTTTATCAGTTAGCTGAGCAATGAATCTTTTGATGGACTGGAACCTTCCTTGTAATGATCTGAGTTGACTGATGCTTTTAGGAGGAGGTATTTCCATGATGGCTTTGACCTTTGTAGGATCCACCTCAATGCCTTTAGCTGAGACAATGTATCCCAAAATTTTAGCTGATGTTACACTGAACACACATTTCTTGGGATTTAACCTCACCTTGAATTTCTCCAATCTTGTGAAAATTTTGTCTAGAATTTCTAAGTTTCCTTCTCTAGTGTAGGATTTTGACAACAGATCATCTACATAGTCTTCCATAAAAATATGCATCATGTCATGGAAGATGGTTGTCATAGCTCTCTGATATGTAGCTCCAAAAGGTATCAAATTATAGAAAAAAGTGCCCTAAGGACATGTGAAGGCCATTTTATCTTGGTCTTCAGGTGCAATCTTTATTTGGTTATATCCTGAAAATTCATCCATAAGTGATAAAATTTTGTGCCCAGCAGTCAAGTCTAAAATTAGATCAATGTTTGGTAGAGGAAAATCATCATTTGGACAGGCTTTGTTAAGATCTCTGAAGTTCGTGCATATCTTGATGCTCTTATCTAGTTTGGATATTGAAACAATGTTTGATATACACTTGACATAGTCAATAGATATTATAAATCCTACATCTAATAGCTTTTTCAACTCAGCTTTCACCAGAAGGGCGATATGGGGATGCATTTTTCTCAATTTTTTCTTTACCAGTTTTACGCCATGTCGTAATGATAAATGATGCATAATAAGTTCTGGATCTATTCCTAGCATGTCAACATATGACCAATCAAAGTTGATTTTCCTCTATTCAAATAATTTGGTGAAATGAGGTTTCTCCTCTTCTGTCATGGATTCCGCTAAACATAGGGTCTTCACTATTTTAGTTGTACCAACATTGATGGATTGTGTAGGTTCTATTAGTACTGAAGATCTCTCTTGATAGTGTTCTAGGAGAGTGTCAGACCTTCCATCTCTTGGTGCCTTAGGGAGGTTTTCACCTTGAGATACACTCTTTTTTTTTACTTGTTCTTGATTTAATAGTGCCATCAGATGGTTTTCACTATTAGACTCATTTCTTATATTTTTTATTTTGCAATTGAAAGGTTTGATAGTCCCTTCATCAGGAGCTTTGTTCTAAGATTCAATGGTAGAACATGTGTTAGGATTATCAGAACATAGGAATTTCATGAGGGAATCATCATTTGAAAAGGTGGGTATGTCAAGTGGCTCATTTTGATCCCAATCAATTAGTTCATGATGCATTAAAGACAAGGAATCATTAGATTGGCCAAGGTCATAAGGTGTAAGTATGAAGATAGCCATGTTGTCAAATTGTCCAATGAATTCTAGGATGTTACTCTCTTCCAACGTGTTCACTTGATTCAACGACATACTATGATCCATATTCAAGGTGTCCAGAACCAAAACTTTGTCCTTTCATACATATTGGTGTACACTTTTGGATTACATCGATCTCTTTGTCATGGAAAGATTCCTCAAAGAGGAAGTCCCATTCATATTCATTGGAATCTATTTCATGACCCTCAGTAGCCTGTAGCTGTAAGATTCTTTCGACAACTCTTTGAGTAGCTTCCTCTTTTGAGTCTTCCCTATATCCTAGTGTTGTTTTGTTTTTGGGATTCATTGTGATGAGTTGTATTGGTTCATTGATGCCTTCTTTTCTTTTACCCAAAGGACCATTTCCCTATATCCCATTCTTTTAAGGATTGTCTGACCTTTTGCATACTTATTTGTGCATATATTGGACATTGATACCTATGAAGGTTCTTCATCTTTGTATAAACAGTTTAGCACATCCATGTGTTATGATTCCTCTACTTGAGTGCTTGCTTTTATAAACTTCCCATCAAAGAGCATGATGGGTTGTAAATATTGTTGTCTTGAGGTGGATGGTTGTCCATATGACTTAGGAGAAGATGAAAGTTGTGATAAGTATGAAGATTTTTCAAATGAGTATTCCCCCATGCCTTTGTCTTTTATTTGGATATTTTCTAATTTTTTTGATAAGGCATCAAGCTGACTTCCATTGTTTCATGAAATAGAGTCAATGACCCCTTTGTATTTTGATTGAACCTTTTCCTCATAATGTCAACGAAGAACCCACTGGACTTTCTTTGTTTGATAGATCATAGTTGACGACTTCTCTATTATGTGGTACAAAGGTATCTTGACTTGTTCTAAGTGCATTGCAATATTGGGGATTTTTAGAATCTGCAGCAATGGTGACCTCTTGTCCATTGAAAGGAAATTTCAAGCATTGATGATAGGTTGATGGTACCCCTTGCATTTCATGAATCCATGGTCATCCCAAGAGTATGTTATATGTCAATTCTTTGTCTAACACTTGACACACTATGTATTTGATGAGTGGTCCCACTTGAATGGGTAAAATGATCAATCCTTGGGAGGATCTATCTTCATCATCATATGATTTTATGGTGATTTTCCTTCTAGGATCAATATCATTTTTAGAATATCCTAATGCAAAAAATGCTTGAGAGTGCAAATATTTAGGCCTGCTCCTCCATCTATAAATTTGACGTGATGTTTATGGATTAGGAATTCGATTTGGAGAGCAGCATTATGTGGATGGTTGGTGGATGCATCGTGATGTTCAGAGAATGATAAGAAATGAAGTGCAGTAAAATTTCCCACCATATCTTGAAATGTAGAGACTTGCAGATTGTTTGGTACTGTGGTGGCAACTAAAGCTTGTTCCAAGATTTCTTTATGTGCTGATGAAATCTTGAGAAGTTCCAATATGGATATTTGAGTGGGTATCTTCTGTAACTAGTCAAAGATGTTATATTGAGTTACAAGAAAAATAGTCATTTTGGACATGGAAGGGGTGGCTCCTTTCAATGTTACCTTGGCTTGTCCTCTTGTAATCACATTGATAGGTGTTTGTCTTGATCATTTGTGATTTTGATGATGTTAATTCAATTTTCATTCATGTCAATGTTAGTGCTCAAATTTATAGGTACAAGGTCATTGATTTGATGTGAGATGGTATCATCATTGTGCTAGGTTTCAGTAGTGGCATCCTTCCCTTGGCTTCCAATTTCACTGTCTTGGATGGAATTCTCAACCATCTCAATACAATGAATGGTAGAATCATAAACATATTTTATATTCTTTCCTTTGGTATTCGATGTAGAGGACTCTCCCTTTTCATAATTGGGTAAAGGGTTTTTGAACACTCCCTGATCACTATTTGTTTGGGGTCCTTCAATGTGTACCTTTTTTTATCAATGAGATCTTGGATTATTTGTTTTAATTTCCAACAATCTTTCATCATATAACTCTTGTTTTGATGATAATCATAGTAATGGGAATCGTTCCACAAAAGAGTTTGACTTGTGGATCCCAATTTCATGCTTCTAGCACTGTGGTAAGCTTAGCCTCAGTAAGTTCCTTAAGGAAAAATCTAAGGATTGTCCTAATGATGTGAATTTTCGTCGATTGGAAGGTTTTGGAAATGGTGTTGCTTTAGTCCCTAGATTAGTTTCATTGTTGTTTTGGCTAACATTTGGAGTGTTGGGAGGATTGTTGGTTTGATTAGTCTTTGTGGCAACTGTTGTTAGGTTGAATATTGGTTTTGTATTTTGATTTTCAGCTATGACCTCATTGGTACCCATGTTATTGTTTCATTTCAAAAATTTAGGTTTTTCCCCACTATTGTAGTTGTTAGAGGAAGTGGATGAGTTGTTTTCATTTTATACTTTAATGACCCCTCTTTTGACTAAGGATTCTTCAATTTTAATTTTGTTTTCATTTAATTTTTTGAAGGTAGGGGGAGATTGTAAATCAAATCTATAACTCATCTCATCATTTAGGTTGTTAATGGAAATATCTATCTTTTCCTTTCCAGGCATGGGACAAGAATACCTTGCAAATAATCTCTTCCATTTTTGCAAGAAAATGAGGAAGGACTCACCCTTTTTTTGTTTCAATTTGCAAAGGTCTTTCATGGTGACATCATGTTGGATATTGTAAGAGTATTGAGTGAGAGATCTATTGACCAACTATTCAAATGTGTTGATGGGGGGTGTAATCTTTGAAAACCATTCAAGGCATGTCCCTCCTAGACTTCGGGGAAACAGTCTCATCAAATAAGTTTTCTCATGTGCAAATTCTAGACTCATAGTTCAGAATTCCCTTACATGATCTAATGGATCAATTGTACCATTGTATTTTTCATACTTTGGAAATTCTCTATGTTTAGGGAAAGGAATCATGTTGATGGATTGATTAAAGGGATAAGGAAAATTTTCCTCAATCAATTATCATTTTGAAGTTCCCCTTTGCATATCTAGAACTTGTTGTTGAAGGTTCTTCATTTGGTGAGTTAAAGCAACCATTTGTTCTATTTCCTTTTCAAGATTTTGGAGAGGTGCTTTTAAGATGTTGATATCAAAATCAGGGGGAAGTTTGAATCCTTGATTGGCTAACATTAATAGGTATTTTTCCCCATCTCTTTCAAAAATCTTTTCCAAAAACTTATGGAAATTGGGGTCTTGTGAAGATTCAGATATCCTTATCATTTATTTCTTCCCCTTGAGTGTTGTTGAGTCCAGGAATAGGGATTTCTTCTACATCAACCATGTTTCTAGGGATCTCACTATTTTGAGTTTCAATGTTGGAAGTTTTGATATCGAAAGTTTCACTACTTGGACTTCCTATTTTTTTTGTTTCAAAGTTGGGTGTCCCAAGTTCCTTGTCCTTGAGTCTTCTCTTTTGTGATCTTGTTTGGACATGCATACAAGTGTTTTGATTTAGAGTAAGCTTTGATCTAAGTTTGAAATAGTTCCAAGGATTACAACTAAGTCAAATAGAATGAAAAATTCTTTTGATTAGACTAAGTTTGATTTGATTGCATGACATAGTTTCGTGATTAAAGGATGAAAAATCCCAAAGATGAAACTAGGTTGTACAAGTAAAAATGTGATGGATATTGATGATTTAGGCACCTTGAAATGTTTAGATCTAGGTTTAGTTTGAAAATTTCCACTCGTATAAGTCCATTTTGACACGTTTAGACTTCTAAGGTATCTAAGGAATGATCTTTGAATTAGAGTTTTGACTCAAGAGGTGTAATTAAGGTATTCAAAATGTTGGAAAAGTCTTGTATTTCAACAATAGTACATAATGCATAAATCTAGATTATTTTTGCAAGCTCTCTTGTAAAAATTGAAGGTTAACCTTTCTCTAAAGTCGTAGAGCATAGACACATTTTTTATGTTGTTTTGGACTAAGAGGTTTGATCTTTGGTTTTCTAATCTTGACCTTTCATGAAATCATCATGTAAACCACATATTCTGGCTCTATTTTTCCTAAGGAAAGGTTGAACACTACTGAAAGGACTAATTTTTTGAAGATGGATGGATCTAATTTATTGACTTGTCTACCTCAATGAATGTAGTTCTAAATCAAGGTTTTCAATTTCAAAATGTAACATTTTTGGATGGTGTTTTGTTTTAGTTTAATTTTGAAGACACATCAAGTAGAATATACACTCCTAAGGCTGTGTAAGACTGTATTCTTTTAGATTCCACATGGGTTTTACCCCAACCACACTATCTTTAGCAGACGAATTCAGAAGCTTGGTGGTACAAGCTCCCCCTTATAGTGCACTCTCTTCTTAGGCGAACTAAGCTTCCTGTCCCCATGAAAGTCCCATTAAAAACTTATCACCTCTACTAAAAACTATGAGAATTTGGATGCCTTGGCAATGGCCATTGTTGCACCAAAGAATAGATAAAGGATTTTGGAAAATATACAACAAGGGTTTTAATTCAGACATTTCATTTGTAGGGAGTAGCCCATGCAGTGAGAGTCACTTTTGATCCATCTCATTGGATCCACCCATGTGATACTTGAACTTTCCTCAAGTATCCACATTTATATCCTAGTTGGAAGTCGCTTAGCTTTAGCGTGTTACTAGTTGGGTCATTCCCTGGGGTGATTACTTTTTCCCACAAGGCAGGCCCTCTAGAATAAACAAAAGCAAGCAAGTATACCCATAGTTCGATCAATCTTTATTTCACATGAATAAAGAGAGAACTCATGCCATATACTCCACTTCACTCGCACATAAACAAGAATGAGTCTAGCTTTTTGGATCACCCAGTTAAGGGGAGAGCATATGCCTACCATCCATCAAATACAAAAGACATGGTGTTCAATAACTCATTAATTAAGTTGTGTTCCTAAATTAACCAAAATGAAAACAAGTGAATAACGTCCAACTCCTGCAATATGTTAGTAGTTTATGTTTTGAGTCTTTGACAGTGAATTATAGGAAAACTTGCAAATGCACAACATAGAATGTGAGTTTTTGATTTGGTGACAAACTGCAAGAGGCACCAAAACAAAGACAAGAGGTGCCAAAACAAAGACAAAAAGCTCAAAAATAGAGTTTGACATGCCAGAACTCCCTGAAACCATTTGCAAGAGGTGCCAAAATAGGTACATTAAGAGGCACCAAAGTAGGTACAAGGGGTGCCAAAACTCCAAAAATAGTGCAAAAGGGTCCTAGAATAGGTGAAAATGGTCTCAGAACAAGTTGCAAGAGGCACCAAAACTCTAAAAGTGGCCAATAATGGTCCCGAAACAGGAGAAAACGGTCTTAGAACAGCTTGCAAGAGGTGCCAAAACTCAAGCAAGAGGCACCAAAACAGGTGCAGGAGGTGCCAAAACTCTAAAAGTGGCCTAGAATGGTCCTATAATAGGTGAAAATAGTCTTGGAACAACATGCAAGAGGTGCCAAAACTCAAGCAAGAGGTGAAAGAACTCCATAAACAACCCAAAATTGCCTCAAAACAGGTGCAAAAGGCTCCCAAGTCTTCAATTTGAACCTACAATCACAAAATTTCTAAAAAAGTTAGCAACAAGTGAGGCAAAGGCCCCACAGTGGGCACCATTTTTTGCATGTTTCAAATGTGGAGAGTATTATAGTGTCAAAAAAAACCTTAATGAGAAGGTTTACATTCAAAGTTTGAAGCAAGTAAAACTACTCTATTCATAATACAATCAAATCTTTCAAATACGTATCATTGTCCTCTATTTCTAGGGATTTATTAAACTATTTGGTCCTCATATTTCTATGGGCACAAAGGTTGTTAAAATTACTACCTATAAAATGATATTTGATGCTTAATATGCAAGCTAAGATGATTTCTACGTGCAAATGTGTACGGAAAGGATTAGTGGTGTGCTTCTAAATGAAACAAGATGATGGAATTGATGATGAATACAATGATAAATGAAGGATGGTGTTGATGATTGATGAAGAAGTGGAGATGAGTGAGATGATATGAAACTATAGTGAACTATCCATGATTATGTGTACTATCAAATACAAACATAAAATAAACTAACCTAAAACTATGTAACTATGATGCAATGGGGATGATAAAATGTAACTATGAAGCAATTAATTAATCTAAGATGAGAATGCAAAGTAACACATGATATGAAAACTAAGTATAAGACTCCATGAAAGCTCCAAGCTCCTAAGATAAACGTGCATAGTAACTTTACTCAAATTGTGGATGATAAATGCGAAGGAAAGATGGTATATTTTTAGGGTTTCTCAAGCATTTTGTGAGGTGGCACCTATCAATGGTCTAGTTTCGAAGGAGAAATAATACATGGTGGAGATGAAAGGAATCAAGATGTTGTCCCCTTGACCAAAGACAACATGCCATGTGTGTGGAGAGAATCCTTTGACCAATTGGAAACATGCCAAATGTATGGGATTCCCAAGTGTGAAAAAAGGACCCATGTGCTCCAAATTTGTTGGAAGTGTGTGGGAATAAAGACATGTTATTTTTCTCATTGGTGGAAGCATGTGAAGATAATTCTATTTAATAATTAGGATTATTTATTTTCATGTGACCTTTATGAGGTGGCACACAAAAAGTTGTAGAAATGTGCTCTAATTCTTAATCAGGATTAAGGAAGGTTAATTAAATAAACACGTTTAGGGTAATTTGTTTATTTAATTATTTAGAAGAATGTGATTTTGGAGAATTAAAAGAAGAGTGTGTAATATAAATAAAGTAAGACCTTATTTATATGTAGTTGAAGCATTAATCAAATAGGTTGTATTTAATTAATTGAATGTGATGACCATTTTTTGGTCTATACACAAAGAAGTGCATCTTCGGCATATAGTCAGAGAAGTTGTTGGGATACATTGTGTCTATAAGATGAATTGAAATAGCTCCTACTAAAGTAAATGAAATCGTCGAGATGAAGGCTCCTAAGACATTGATATATTTGAGAGGCCTGGAAGGAAGGCTCTAGTCCATCTGCCAATTCATAGCTCAAGTAACAAACAAATTCAAACCCATATTCTCACCTAATCCTCAAGGGGGTAGCGTACAAATGGGATGACAAGTGCAATCAGTCCTTTAACAAGATAAAAGATTATTTTCTCACACCTCTAGTGCTTATGCCACCAATCCCAGGAAAGCCTCTAATCCTCTACATATCAACAACAACAACTCTTGGTGCTCTCCTAGCCCAGCATGATGAAAACAAAACAAAGAGGGCCATCTACTACATTAGCTAAACCATGGTAGGCCTAGCATGAGTTAAATTATTCCTTCATCAAAAAAGCTTGTCTAGCAGTGGTTTTTTCCTCACAGAAGTTCAGACACTACATGTTTGCACATAAAATCAAGCTCATTGCTAAGATCGACCCACTCAAGTACCTAGTTTCCAAAGAATTTCTCACAAGAAGGATGGTCAAGTGGCTCATGATCCTATTAGAATATGATATCAAGTATGTAGAGAAAAATGGTATCAAAGGGAAAGCTATTGTAGACCAACCATTAGAAGCACCAATATATTTAGAGCATCCACTAATTTCAAAATTCCCCAATGATTCCATCTTCAACTTAAGCATAGAAGACCACTAGAGGTTGTACTTTGATGGTTCCTACACACAACACGAATCAGGAGTTGGGGTCTTTTTCCTAACTCCATGGGGAGACTGCATACCAAGATCCTACAAATTGGCATTTCTCTACACAAACAATATTGAAAAATATGAGGCTCTAACAATAGGACTCAAAATAGAAATGTAGTGGCACATCATTTCTCTCGAGGTATATGGGGATTCACAGCTAATAATCAATCAAGTAAATCATGAGTATCAGACTAAAGATGACAAGCTAACTCCATACAAGAAATTGGTGGAAAGTTTTAAGGAGTCCTTCATTGAGATCACATTCGAGTAGATACCTAGAGCAAACAATAGAGTGACAAACACCATGCTAATAATTGGATCCCTATTGGACATCCCTTGCAATGTCCCAAAGCATGAATTCCTAGTAGAGCAACTTCCCATTCCTACATTTGAGGTATTGGAGTCTAAATTTGTGTGTGAAATCATTGGTCCTGGTGATCCCTGGTATCATGATCTATACACCTACTAGAAAATAGGGGTCCTACTTGCCGACTTACCCTCGAGCCTGAAAAGAACCTTTTATCAAAAATTATTCTCACTTTGTTATCCTAGGAGATACCCTTTATTGTAGGAGCATAGAAGGAACCCTATTACTATGTCTGAATGCTGAGGAGGCATTAACTTCCCTAATCAAAATACATAATGGCATATGTGGTTCGCATTTGAGCGGTATGATCTTGGCCAAGAAATTACTAATGACGGGGTATTATTGGCCTACAATGTAAAGAGAAACACATGAATATATTAGGAAATTCCTACAATGTCAACAACATGGGGACCTCATCCATGCTCCAGCTCAAGAACTTCATCCCATCATCACACCATGGCCCTTTTTTGTAGTGGGGGCTTGACCTCATTGCAAAAATTGCCCCCACCTCATCTAGTCGCCACAAGTTGATCATTACCACCACTAAGTACTTCACAAAGTGGTTGGAAGCTATACCAATGACCTACATAACTAGAAAGCAGATATCTATGTTCATCCTAAACTACCTAATATGTCGCTACAGTGTCCCACAAGCCATTATCTCAGATAATGGTACACCATTCAAAAATCAAGATGTTTGTGATCTATGCGACAAATTCAAAATCCAATATGGCTTTTCCACCCCATATTATTCCCAAGGAAATGACCAAGTTGAGGCTACAAACAAGACCATTCTAAAAATCCTCAAAAAAATGATCAATGAAGCTAGTCGTGATTGGCATCTCCAACAAAATCCTACCCTCTAGGCCTATCAAACCAACTTCCACACACCAACAGGTGCCACCCCCTTCTCCCTAGTCTAGGAATTAGAAGCCATAATGCCCATCGAGATCGAGCTCTTATCACTAAGAATATCATTGTAGAATCTCATCATGGATGAGGAATATCGGGTGTCAACACTGAACGAGCTGGAACTACTATGATGAATGAAGGCCTTGAACCACTTATAGGTGTATTAGAATCGACTCAAGAAGAACTATAACAAGAAGATGAGGAGCAGGACCTCCCAGGTCAGAGAACCTGTGGTAAAGTAGAACCAGAATAACATCCCAAGACCAAATTGCAAAGGGAAATTTCAACTCAACTGGTTGGGAACATTTGTCATCATAGCAAGTTATAAGTCAGGGGCATATCAATTATCAACACTGGAAGGCGAGCCTCTGTAGGAGCCCATAAACAGCTCCCATCTTAAAAAAATTTATGCCTAAATCTTTCAAGGTATAAAACCAAAAATACAAAAAACATTAGAAAATGTCCTAAAAGAATGGTCACCTAATGAAAACCTAGAAAACAAGCATCTTGGTGACAACAAAAAATCAAAAATAAAAAAATCCAAAAAAAAAAAGAAAAAGAAAAAAAGATCAAAAATAGTAAAGAGAAAAATCATCCTTTAGTGAAAACCACTTTGATGGCACTTTGGGCAAGTACCTTGGTGAAAACAAGGAAAACAGGTGCCTTATGTAAATAAGCACTTTTCATCCACCAGGATCTCCACAGCTTGTTCTACATCATCCATCAATTACACTTTTATCATCCATCTATCTCCATCCATCACCCATCCATGTCTACATCATAGCTTGGTCCTGTGTTTATTTCATGATCCCTCCTAGTACTACTCAACCCATTCTTAAGGTCAGTTTTTCCTTCCTTTATTAGAGTATTCTATTGCTTCGTGCTAGGGACATGTTCTCATAAGATTCGATTCATGTATTCTTGAAATCCCAAAATCATAAAATCCAAGAACATTAGAAAATAAAAGAATCCAAAAACATTCAGAAAACCAAGAAAATAAAAAAAATCCCAAAGCATATCAAAAATTAAAAAAATAGTTCAAAATTTAGTCAAAAAGTCAAAATAAGAGTCATCTTGTCAAACTACATCATCTCTGAGCTTTGAACGTATACAAGGTTGATCTTTGATCATCCCCTGAGACACTTAGGTTAGTCCTTTAGGAGTCTGTCATAATGAACTAGCAGTCCATTTTTTGATATTTCATCAATAATCGAGTCTGTTTCAATCAAACTACATGGTCTTTGTGTGTATAATGCAGGAAAGGCTAATCTGCTGATCAACCCCTAAGGCCCCTAGGATAGGTCTTTAGGTTAGTCTCTTGGTAAAAATCTCGAAAAACCCCAAAACATTTGAAAATCAAAACATTTGTAAAATCCTAAAAATACCAAAAACAGCCTCAAAACATTTCAAAAACATCAAAAACATCAAAATATTTGAAAAAATCCATTTGTATTCTCACTTTCACTTGCAATAAACATCTACTCATAATAAAGCAATCATTACCCTCAACCTTTAGTGAAACAGTCAGAAACAAGTCTAGCAGGTTAAAAGTGAAAACTCAAACATCAGGATCTCAAGTCTAGGTTAGTATGTAAACAAGCTAGTCGACTCTTTGTGTCAACAGCTTATCATCCAATCAGTCCCAAATCAATTATCTGATATCATCATGTCCTAGGATGCATCCTTCCTACAATGGACATCCACATCATGAATCACCATAGTTTAGTCTTGGCTAGCAGTATTGAAGAACATTAACTTGTTTGTTTACTTTATCTTTGTTTTTTGACTTATCCTTTTGCACTCATTTCATTGACCTCTTGATGATGTCCCAAATGAAGGGATTTAGAGAGAAAGAAATGGGGCAATGATCATTACCTTTTATCTATTGTGCTTGTTGGATATTTTGTAATATAACCTTGGTCATGCATGTTTTGTTTAGGTGTAGGGAACGTGTTTTAGATATCTTGTTGACCACATAGGAAGGCTTGCCTTTCTATGTTTTGGTTTGAGATGTTTGGAATATCTGAACTGAATTATGAATAAGGTTTTGTATTTTAGGTGTGAACAGGAGTAATCCTATCTGAATGTCGATTCAAAGTCCATCACACTAGGTGCAATGCCATCCTAGTTCTTTATACCTTGATGCATCATGCCTATGTGTGTTATCAAACATAAGGTAAGTAGCCGTTTTAAAGTCTGAATTCCTGATAATAAAATCATCCATCTCTCATCATCATCTCTAATAAAGTTGTCTTATTGAATCTTCTTTTCATCATCTCATTTCATCTTTCTTCGCTCCATGCTAACATCTAATCATCATCACTAATGCATCCATCCTGCATCCACAAATCATTAGCATACATGAATCTCATAATCATAGCATATCACATCATCTATCTCATCCATCTCACATGAATTGTATTATCATTTAAGTTGTTTAGGATAATATAGATTGGTTATTCTAAGCATCTTAAAAAAACATCACCATACTACATATCATATCATATCATCTAAGAAACACTGATCATCTCACACAATATAGATCTGTTAGTCTAAGCATCTTAAAACCATCTCATTTGCATCATCATCATAACCATCCATACATCCATCTTGAACCTTTTTGTCATGAGATCAACCTTCAAATCAAACTTTTTGCTCGATCTCTCGAGGGGCAATGTACCAGTATACTTCTTTTCACTGGGGCATCCGAAAAAAATTAGAAATTTTTTGAATTTTGATCTTGGAAGTTTATTCTTTGAACCAATGTGGCATGTACATTGCTTCAAAGAGGGAAAAATGTAGACATGCAAAATCAACATCATGCATCTAAATCTAACTAATTAATATCAAATTCTTCTGTTAATCAAATAAAGTAATTTATTCAATCAAATTCCTCCTTTAATTAAATAAGTCAACTTTATTTAATTTTATCCTCACATACCTCTTTGATTAAATAAATCGGTTTTATTTAATCAAATCCTAATGTCCCTCTTTTAATGAAATAATTCACTTTATTTAATTAATCTCTAACTTGTCATCCATTTAAATTAAGTAAATTTATCTTTATTTGATTTAACACTAACATCATCCTCTTTGATTAAATAAATCAAATCTTTATTTAATTAAATCTAAAATCATTTTCTTCTCATTTTGATTTATTTTAATCCTAAAATCTAAGTCAAAGGTCAAAATCATCTAATCTTCACTTAAAATTAATCAAATCATGATTAATGCTAATCTAATCATCCAATTCCTCTAGATTTTTCCTTTTTCACATGAAAATACATTTAATTGATTTATTAAATCCCTATTTTCTCTCAACATGGCATAAAAGAAAAATATTCGTCCAAATTTGAAAATCCCTCCAAATGGGATTTGTCCTTCCAACAAAGCATTTAACTCCTCTCTTACATGTCTCCAACTTGGCATTTAAGACTCTTTTTTCTCCCTCCATCAAGCCAACTTTTAAATTTCAAATCCACATAATAGCATTTATCATGCACAATGACCAAAATGTAGTCACCCATCATCCTCTTACATCTTGAAAAGTGGCATTTGGCCATTGGTTGAAGATTAGTCCCACATTCATCCATTTTTCCTCTTCTTCTCTCAATCTCATTTGTAAATAAGAGGCTTTTCTTTTCATTTTGGATCCAGAAGTTATGCACTTTGAATCCAAAATCTTATGAACAACTCCATTATTTTCATTTAAATCATAGCATTTTCATCATTTAACATGTCAAAGGTTTGAGAAAGGGCTACTTTTCATATCAAAGTGGCACCAATCCACTATGGAATAGGTATGCACCATTTTTGCATGCTCTCAATTAGTTTATTTTGTTATTTTGTTTGCAATGTGAAATATGTTGGATTATTTCATAGAGATGTTGTTTGCTTTTTTTTAAATAACTAACCATGTGAATAGTGTGTGTTGGAGTTTTTAAGCAATTTGCAAATTTCACCATCTACACTTACCTATTGAGGTTGAAATCCCCTCATTGTGAGTCTCACTAAAAGGCATGGTCAATAATGAAGAGTATCAGGTATCCAGATTAAATGAGTTGGAGCTCCTAGACAAAAGGCATTTGGTTGTATTAAACCATCTACAAGTTTATCAAAATCAGGTCAAATGAAGCTATGACAAAAGAATGAAGGACAATTTTTTTTAGGTTGGTGACTTAGTACTCAAAGAGAATTAGAACGTACAATTGAATCAAGATGGCAAAGGAAAATTTGAACCCAATTGGTTAGGCCCATTTATTATCACAGCAAGCTATGGCTTTGGAGCTTGTCAATTGGCTACTCGTGAAGGAGAACCCTTAGTTGAACCAATGAATAGCAGCCACCTCCAAAGATTCTACACTTGAAGCACGTCAAGAATATCCCAGGGAAAAGGGTAAAAAATCAAACAATAAAAAAGATAAAAAATTAAAAAATAAATAAAAAATCACAAAGTAAGAAAAATAGTAAAGAGAAATAAAACATTATTTTTAGTGAAAACCATTTTTTGGTGCTTCTAGAATAGGTATCATAGTGAAAACCTAGAAAATAGGTGTTATGTTTTAATAAGACTTGCATCGTTATCTATTGGTACTATCCATAGCATCACCCATTCATTCCGTAATAAAGCATGTGTCCAAGAATGACTCACTACTGATTTAGGAAAGTAGTCTGGTCTCCAACTGGGGGAAACTTCTTGAAGTTGTTCATGGATCAGATCTTTATGTGTCCTATCATGGTTAAAACTATCAAAAATTAAAAAAAATATAGAAAAAAAAAATCAAAACAACAACTTTGGATTATTCCTTCAATTAAAAATATAAGATATGAACATTTTCTTGAACATTGTAGCTAGTTCAAGTAGATTTCCTACAACATATCCTCTAGGAAATAGAAGTGGAATATCAATCCAAGTTATCAATGTTGTTTGAATCCTAAAAACATGTTATGCTTTGAGTCACACCAGGTAGAACTATCTGGTCTATTCATGTACAACATAGGAAAGGCTTATCCAACCCTAAGGCTTTATGTCATTGATGTTAGCACTATTGGCATTAATGTCTTTAAGGTTGTATATGTCAAGGATATTGAGAAAATTGTAATAAAATAAGTTGCAGGATGTCAGTGATGCTATGAAGTTCAACATGGTGGCTAGCTTAGTATATTGATGATAAGAGGTTGTGGATTAAAGGGTTTGTTTTCAAGTACATATAGTTTATCCACATGAAGTTTCAGAGGTTCGCATGAAGATTTGATTGAGTTATGAGTATTTGTGTTCTAGTAGTTGTTGTGTTGCTTCTGTTGATGTTCCTGAAAGAAGATAATGCGATTCTAGTAATTTGAATTGTTGCAGATGCTTCTATAGTGATTCATGATACTTGTGGATGTTTTTAGATCATGCTCTATCTATGTTGTTGATCTGAATTGATCGTTGTGCTCATGATTGGTGTTTTTCTTTTGTGTGTTCATGTTTTTCATGATCATGGCTGATAGGGTGATTGTAGCATGTTGTGGATCTTTGAGGCATAATTGTTTAACTTGTATCATGCTCAAGGATGTTGTTTTGGGTCCTTACTATTGTTTATTGATTTGGGCCAATAGTTTGTACTCATTTTATATTTTGTTGGGCTGACATGTAGTTTTTCTAATCTCCAGTTGCCGATATATATGATTGATTGTATATATAATTTGATGGTCTGAGTGGTGTGTGAAGTGTGTGAGTGTTGTGTGTGAATAATGATATGATCTTTTGAAGGAAGAAGTAAAGTGTGAAGAAGAGTGAGCAGGTGTTTATGTGCTTAACCAGAATTATAATCTAGCATTAGCAGATGTTATTTTCTCTGTTCAAAATATTTTAGATGTAATCCAAATGTTTCTATAAGACAGTGAGTCTTCCTTTGGGTAGTAATAATTTTGTATTTGAGCAGTGAGCTCTAGGAAGTGCGCCTGAATGCATGTGCATTCCCCATTTATAATTATTTTCTACTTTTAACAAATTATAATCTTGTGGATTAACCTCCACTGTGTTTTTTCCCCTAATGGGGTTTCCACGTAAAAAATATTGGTGTTATGTGTGTTTCTGATGTGGTGATGGTTCATGCTTTCATGTTTATTTATCAAATTTGAGAATAAGTTTAATAAGTATAATTTTTGTGACAACTGATTCATACCCCCCTCTCAGTTTTTTTCCCTTGTGTTGCTAACAATTGGTATCAAAGTAGGTTCTTTGAAAGAAGTTTAATATCTTGAGGTGATCCAAGATGGCAACATATAAGAAGGATAGTCTGAAATTTGATAGAACTAATTATTCTCTATGGAAGATTTGAATACAGTGTCATCTGAGATGCATTGGTGAAGCTTACTAGATAATTACAAAGAATAGGTATATCATCCCACAAAATGGTCCTATTGTAGGTGAGATTAAGGAAGCCAAGTGTAATATCAGGGCTAAGGTAGCATTATTGAGTACTCTGACTAATTATGAGATGACAAATGTAATGGAACTGAAGATCACTTATGAGATCTGGAAAAAGTTGGAAACTTTGTATGAAGGTGATACCCATGTGAAGATTTCTAAGCTACAAAGTTTGGAAGGGAAATATGAAATGTTTAGAATGGGTGAAGATGAGAACATCACTTCTTTTATGCAGAGAGTGAATGAACTTGTGTGTAGTATCAGATGTGTTGGTGGAACATTGGATGAATCAAATATTTTTAATAAAGTGCTCAGATCCTTGCTTGTTGCATAAAAAGGCAAGGCTACTACTATTGAGGAGATCCAGACTGTGACAAATGTAACTAGAGACATGTTTATTAGTCATCTTACTACATTTGAGTTAAGTGAGTTTGGTGATTCTCTTCCTAAGATAGAATTTGTATTTAAAGTTACTATCTCTGAAAAACATAAGCAAAGATATGATCTTGGAGAAATTTCTTCTAGAAAAATGTCCAAGTATGAGCAAGAAATGAGAGAGATTGAAGAAGAGAGAAAACTAGACGAGCTTGAAGCACTTATTATTATGAGAGAAGCTAGAGAAGGTAAGTATAAAGGAATATTCCCTATTGAATTTTTTTCTTGTAATAAGATAGGTCTTTTTTCCTCAAGGTGTCTAGAAAGAGTTCCTAAGCCAAGATCTAACAAGCCTAAATTCCAAAGAAAGTGTTATTTTTCTATTGGTGAAGGTGTGAGAGATGATGAATCTGATAAAGGGAATTTAAGTGAGCATGAACAGATATTTATTGCTATCAAGGAAAATGATCTAGTACCTACTAAATCTACTAGTTGTACAAATGTGGAGAAAGCTCTAGCTACCAGAGTTGAAGAAAAAGATGAATGGGTGATTGATAATGGATGCTCTCATCACATGATAGGTGATAAAAGTAAATTTATGAGCTTGGAAAAGTATCATGGTGGTGTTGTTGTAATCTATGGCAGAGGATCCATTTATCTTAATGGTAAGCATAATACTTATGATGTTCTATATGTGGAAGGTTTGAAGCATAATCTCTTAAGTGTTGGATAGATGGTTGAAAAGGGATACAATCCTCAATTCAAGGAAGGAAAATGTAGAATATTGGAGAGTTCCGAAAATGTAATTACATTTGGTACAAAAACAAAAGGTAATATCTTTCACCTGAGTGCTACTAGTAAAAGTTGTTTGATTGCTCAAGTTGATGAAAGTTGGTTGTGGCATAGGAGAATGTGTCATGTAAAATTTGATAATGTTGATTGTCAAAGCTTGTGCTTCTTCGATAGTCTTATGGGAAATTCAGTGAGTGGGGGACAAAATGCATCGCATTGAATACCTCTGGGTTTTTTTATGGAAAGTCAGTTCTTCTATTGGGGTTTTGAGATAAAGGGAGAAGGAAATGTAAACATAAAACATAAAAGGTGATGCACCAAATGTTTTACAACATTTCAAACTCAAATTATTCCTATGATTGATATAAATAGACATAGAATGCCACAACCCCTCATTGTTGGAAAGAGAATGAACAAAGGCTAACTTCAAGCATAGTGCAAAGTTTCAGATCTTTCCACAAGAAGTGTTCATCAAGGTCCGATCAAACATAAAGATTTCTTATGAGTAAAAGAAAAATATTTCAGAAATCACAAGAACTCTATCTCCCAGTACAACATAGCACAACAAAATAACAACTTTCATAAAAAACAAAAAAGTCCAATGACATAGTCCAATTTTCCTAAGCCACTATTTTATGATACAAGCATAAAGCATAGAAATATGCTATTTAAACTATCTGGATACAACTTGCAAGACACAGTGTTCCATTCGAAATGACAATATAAAGAAAGAAAACTTGAAAAAGGCCATACATGCACAATCTCAACAAATTCTTCTCAATAGTTCGAGCTTTAATTATGAAATGAACTTTGAAACAATGGTTGGATGCTAATATGGAAATATTTTAAACCTTAATAGATATAACATTCCATAATAAAGTAGTTTTTGTAACTTTTTTATGAAAAATAATCTTAAAATCATAAGAAAACTGAAGAAACACTACTTCTGACAAATAAATTGTTGATTAGAATCCAACCCTTCATTGTGTTCTTTCTCTCCTCTTATAGCCGCCAAAAGAAAGGAACACCACCTTAGTACAAAGGTTATTATTTCTAGATGGTGATATTTGATAGCTCATAATTTGATCATAAACCCTCGGTTAGGCTGCAAAAGATCTTTGCTCATTAACTCCCAATGATTACATGAATGTCTTTTAGATATTTTAAATATAGAAGTTCATATATGATCAAATCCTAAAAACAACATCCTAGAAAAGGATTCCACTGACCAATCACATCATCTTGAAGCACCGACTTGAAGCTTCCATCCCAAAAATCAAAAAAAGAAAAACTGGCAATTTCTGATAGTATCCAAAAGATAATACCTCATAAGAGGCATAATCTTCCATTGATATAAAGATAAAATTTTGCACGGTCGGAAACCTTATGTTTCCAAAAAAACATTTTTTTATTAAATTTTTTCCATTTTGAGACGTGTCTTAGGTGCTCCTCCACAAAGAAAATGATGAGGGAAAGTCGTGCAGCCACCACGTGGTGCATTTCCCATCTTTCTTATTAGCCCTTCATTAACCTGAGCACTTTCGTAGTCAAAATGAAAGGAGGAAAAATATTGAAAGAATAAGGCAAAGAAAAAACACTTCACAGTTCTGGCAGCTCACAGGGGCCTTCGCTTGCGAAGGTATGAACCCAACTCTCTGGAAATTCCTGAAGTTTGAGGAAGGAGGAGTGTTGCACCTACCATTCTTCTTTAGCTGGTAAAGACATATTATGGATGAACCTATAGGCTTGATCAAGCTAGAAAACTTCTTTGAATTACATGACCCCCCACCCTGCAGTGACCACTCCAAGGTAATGGTAAAGGCGATAAAGGAAAAAAATATCAAGCTCAACCTCATCAACTGCATGCATTGTACTTGAACTTGGGAGTTCTACAAAAGTTTGATCCTTCTATTTGATAGCTTCTGTAATTTACTCTACTATCTACACACCTCTACCTAGGGAGAAAAGGGGAGGTAACTTGTAGTTGACCAAAAAGTTGAAGTCCTTTTTGTTCTTGTCAACTCTCCTTGCCAACACCAACTGGAAATCTTTACACCTTTTCATAATTTTTTGGGAGTTGACAATTTCGATGGACTTGATGTAAGTGGTTCGTCAGTCAATAATCCCAACATTTTTTAGGACCTCATCAAAAGCCACACAAAATCTAGAAATAAAAATTTGTGATTCTGCCACTTGAGAGTCACATGCTTGCAGAATGTGATCGACCATTAAGCCAATTTTTCCATTTATTTCTTGAACATCTCTCAAGAATTGAAAGACAAGCCTAAGAACAAGAATTGTAGCCGAGATCCACTCCCAATGTGAAGATACTAATCTTTTCAGTAGTGAGAGGGACCCGGTCTTTTGAGCGATGGACAACTCCTAATTGAGCTGAGTCTCCTTGGTCCTTGCATTTTCCTCTATCTAACCCTTTTCCTTGAGAGCATCTTCCAGCTCAGAGCTTATTCTTTGTATCTCTAAATCACGGATCTGCAATGCGGACACAGTCTCTTATTTTTCTAGCTTCAATTTTTCCATCTCTGCCTATGCCTTCTTAGTGTTGTCAGAAAACTAAGATCAGTCATTGCCCAACTCTTTCTATAAGTTTTCGTGAGTACTTTTGTACTCCATGGTGGTTTGATGCTAGGTGGTGAGATCAAATTTTAATTTCTCAATTTTGGCATGTAGTCAAACTTGTTGGCCCTACACTTCTTCAAGAAACCTTGAGTTTTCCCCTTGCTTACCCTGGATCTACATTATGTAGGTTAATTAATCATCCTCAACCTTCAGCTCAGTCTACAACCTACCCACTATTTTCCTTACATTCACCAAAGTTTTGTCTCACACTTTTTCAACTTTCGACCTAGTTTTTCATTTTCTAAATATACCACCTACTCAGTGGTCATATCCAAGACCACCTTGTCATGTGGATGAGTTTCAATTAGATCTAGGCCCATTGTCTAGATATCGTAATCCTCCAACTACATCTATCCCTCAGGTTTAACCCCAAGCAGTGTCATGGTCCTGATCAAAAGAGAATTATACTCCTCATTGCAACATGACTTGATTTTCTTAGTAACCAACAACTCAAAAAATTTCATGAGCTGTCTCTATTTAGCATTTCGTCAAGCTATATTTGTTGCATTGAAATCATCTTTGAGGGTTTGCAAGATGTCAACATTTTTTGTTGCAATAGGGGCATTGGGAGGGAAACAAAAAAAGGTAACAAAAGGGGAGACCTCAGATGTATGAGCATAGGGACAGGCGAAAGGGAGTGTTCTCATGGAAAAGGGGGGCACACCTAGTTGAGACTGAACAGGGGGTTTTCCAGTAGGAGTGAACAGAGACATAGTTGGGCGGAAAGGTATTTTCTTAGAAGTTGATAGGTCAGGAGTGGGGGTTAGTACATATTCTTTAGCTATTTCAAAAGGTGCCATTGATAGTGCAAACAAAGAGTCGACAGCGATCGAAAAGGATGCTACGCACTCAACATGTGGGGTCATCTCATAAATTTCATTCTGAACATGAAGGAGTGTATTTAGGACTATTAAGTTAGGACCCAAGGACGGAGAATTCATTTCCAAGAGACGAGGAGAGGGGGTAACCAATGATGTGGAAATAGGAAGAAAAGAGAGATCACGACTTACTTAAACCATGATGGTTGGCACTTCCTGCAAGGAAGACTCCACCTCTTCTTCACCTCGAGCTGATGTATCAGATATGCCTAGATCTTTGACCCACCTTCTCTTTTTGTGACCAAAAATGACATGTTCTAAGTTCTTGGACATCGATCCCACCAAAATTTTTCCATCAAAGACCATAGTGGATGACGCTTTTGTGGAATGTCGGGGTCCTTTTCCCTTACTCCTGACACTAGAGGAGGATGGGGCTTGTGAATCCTTTTACTTTGAATCTCTTTGACTATCAGGTTCTCGAGGTCAGGAGGTTTGATGCGAAACTTGTTCCACATCGATTTCATGGTTGGTTTCTAGATTACTATCATTGAAATTGGCCTCCTTATCGTAAATATACTTGAATTATTTTTCTCATGGGAACTCTCTGACAAGAAGGTTGGGGCAACACAACTCCTATCGAAACCTCCAAAAATTTTCCTTCTTTCTTTCTGACCAACCCCTTTTCTTCAGATGTGTGTTAATGGACTTATTTATTGAAAGATTCCTATCATACAACACCTTTGGTGTGTAGAAACTCAACAATTATGGTCATTTAAGAGGAATATGCTTCAAATCAATGTATACTTACGTGCTTTCTTGAGTCATGTTCTTCCTCCTCTCGAAGTATTCCCGCTCTTCATGCTTCAAACTATAAATTCCCCACATGTTGTAGTCCCACTTATCACAAATGATGACTAGACCCAAAGCCACCAATATATCCTTGAGCTCTTCACAAAATCACTTTGTAAGAGATGCCCAATTGTTAGCAATACTATGAGGGAGTGGATACAACCTTGTCTTGTTCCTTCTCACGTCATAGATCTTGTCAACAATGGTCAACTAGTAGAATGCTTCTAGTGTGAAAACTCTATCTGTTACAAACCTGGGGAGTCTAAAAGACTCAATTGGAAAACTAAGGAATTTGATAAATGTGAAATTCGCACCAAGGAAATAATCAACTAGGTTCAGCGAGATCCTCATCCATTGTAGAACCTTAGGAGAGAAATGGCCTGAAGGGCAAGGTAATAATTCTTTGAGCACGAGCCTCAAAAAGTAATCCATAAACCCATAATAATCCCCTATTTTGGAAAGCATATGAGTCCACATAGAAATTGGCTGAAGACAACCCATTTCATCTAGCCTAGACACTGGCACATTTTTCCCAAAATATTCAAAATTTTGATGTAAAACCAAATGAGACAAGAAGGAAAGATACTTGAACTTAGAATTAGTCCCACAATTTTTTAGTTGGTTCAATATGTTCCCAAATATCACCTTGGGGTATATGCAAGATCATCATGGAAAAAACAGGCCCTTAAGTGGCAAAAAATTTAGAAAAATTAGAGTTAGGCAACTTCATGTAAAAGTTTCAATAAGTTATCTATATTATTTCAAAAATGTGTAAGAAAAGAATCTATAGAAAATTGAATGTAGTTTCTAAACCACGAAGGGTTGGTTTTAAAAAAGAAAAATCTATTTAAGGAAATTTGAAATTTTAATGCAAGTAGGTAATTTCAAATTCCTCTCAGGGAAAAATAAGAAGTAGGTGTCTGTCTGACCACCCTAACCACAATAAAATGATAATTTTTTTATAAGATTTTAGACATAAGTAGAGGACTCATGTCCAGATGTGAAGAATATTTTTTTATAATTTTTTTCCAAGTAAATAATTATTTATGATTTTTTTATTACAACTTTAAAAAAATATAAAAACTCATATGTCTGACCACCTTAACTAGTTCAAAACTTCAGGAAATTCAATTTTTCTTTTTTTAATCTAATAGTATGCAAAGCATAGAATGTGATGCATGTTTTTAATTCCAAAAATGTGATATTGTTTGAAAGCTATAGATGTTTTTTGATCAGCCTATCAATCAAGACTTTAGTCATAATTCAAATAGAAAATGAATAATAATTATTTATTAAATTAAAAATAAAGTATAATTTATATTGGTGGAAAGCTAAGAATATATTTTAAAAACCCTTTTCATTTCATCAATTTTGTGTAAAAAAAGGGTCGTCAGCCACATACCCTACAAATACCCATCATATCGCCACTTTTTGGCCCATCATGATCCTGCACACACCCCTTGGAAAAATCATAGTGTCTTTATATTTTTTCCTTCTTTAGCTCAAAAGGCAAGCCAAACTGAAAAGGAAGAGCCTGGGTATCATCATCAAGACCAAATACCCATGCCAACATCGAGAATACTGGCTATGTGTCTCTCTTGAATATATCATATGATAGAGGGAAGAGAACATGACCTCTATCTGGCCATTCCCTCGTTTCTTCTTCGTAAATGTTTGTTCTTCTCACCTTTTCTTCATCGAAAAGATCCATTTTTTCCTCATTGAACAACTTTGAATCCCAGGTTGTAGGGATACACAACATATCCCATATGGCTTGAGTAGAAATAGTAACCCTAATCCTGCCATTTTGGATAACCCCTATTACCTCATTGAATCTCCTAGAACATGCATTGACTAATTCCGAGCATGGATGCATACCAGGAAACATGAACTACAGAAAGCCACAATCCCATAGTCGATGTGCAAGATCCTTAGCTATCCCATACTTTTCCTTTCTTTGAAACAAACCTTCTTTGAGGCTTTTAGGGTTAACTGATAACTTGGAGTTAAAAATGTTATCGGCGATATCTTACACTACTTCTCTACTCATAGGATTATCAATTGAAATCTTCTTGCAGTATTCAAAAGGTCGCTCCTCCACCATTGGGGCATTAGTGAATGACTTCCGCCCAAAAAAATTGACGTAACCAGGTCATTGACTTGAAGTAGTAGCCTATCTTCCTAAGGTTGAGGGTTTTTCCATGACTATATCAACAGTTGCAGAGAGCTTCTTGGGGATAATGGCCACTTGCCCTTTCTCTCAAAGGAAAAATCTACTTTTGAACATAATTAATTTGCTTTCTAGTACATGCACTTAAGACTACGCTAGTACTATTGGGCCATTAAATGATGCTACCAAGATAATATGTGTAGACTAGAGATCTGTATCTCTCGGGAATGCCAAAAATTCCATGAGGATGGAATTAGTACATTGCTTCCACCACCTCTTAATCAAAAGAAAATATTGCCTTGAGAAGCCTTCTTTCCTTCATACCAAACATGCCAAGGTGGTGCAAAGTACCCATTGAAAAATGTAACCATTAATTTGTCAAAGTTTTAGCATGTTAACCCCCATCTTTTCTGATTAATAGATAGTTGGCACTAGTGGCGGTGAAGGACACATGTCAACAATTGACACATGAGAGCATTTACTCCCAACATCTTAAATTTATTTCTTAAGCCATTCTATGGGATCCTTTGTATGATTTATCTACCTTAGTCTGTTCTACCTCAAATTTTCCCATTATCATATGGCCAAAAATAGGCATTCTGTTGGTTGAGATTTTTGGTTGGCCTTTCCTATATACAGCCATGCCACCTCTTCCATCATTCATGTGAACATAAAGTCCCTTAAGTTAGCCATTCTTCCGCTTATTTCCATTTTGGAATAATTCACAACATTTCAAAATCTTTGTTGGCTTAGGGACCCCTATTCTGCTCCTTCCATAGAGGCTACAATACAACTTCATGGGAGAGATTACTAGAAACCAAATCAAACTCCTGGTAAACAAATGTGACCCACTTATCATGACTACATTCAAATGGGTGTTGGGTGCTAACTTCATTACTGATGAGAACCAACTTTGGAGCAACTATAATGTGCTTGCCCAATTCATGGCCTCATTATTGGATCTAAATGTGTCCAAGCTTATGATAATCGTGTTGTGCCATGAGATGATTGACACCTCATTGATGGAAGGGTTTGGAAAAGTAGTCCAAGTGGCCATTCCAAGCATTGGTATCTTGAGCACTATGATCTTTGTAGGCATGTGAAATTTGTCATAGACATGCCCTCATTGCCCTTCCTCTCTGACTTCTACACTATGGACATTGCAACACACCACTATTCTTCATAGCCAACAGCCAATTTTTTCTATGTGAGTATGGTGTGGAGTAGGTTACAGGACTAGCCTAGAGGAAAAACTTTAATTTCCTTGTGCAAAGTACAAATGAGCAGGCCTTGAGGTTGTGATCGTGTTCGATGTGCTTTCGACCCTCCTTTTGCAACCAAACAAAGAAGAAGAGAAATAAAGAAAAGAAATAAAATCTGATGATGAGCCTTTTCTACTTCCCAGGTAATGACCAAAGGCACTTCCTAACTGCTTTTGCGTCGTAACCCCCATCTTTGAATCTTTTTCTTTGTAACTCTTTTCGAGTTCACTCGAGAGAGCCTTATGGTTGGATATAAGCCTTGGGCTTGTATGTATGTAGAATTCTCAATATATATAATACAAGATACTTGTCTCTTTAGTGTCCTTAGTTGTCTTATTCTCAAAATTTTGAAATATTTACAAAATTTTACATATGATACATAACTGTTAAAATTCAAAGAACTATGCATTTTAATGGAAAATATTTAGATAAATACCATTCACTAGTATACCTAAAGCATTTTCTTCCATATCTTCAATTTCATATGTGTTTTTTTCTCTACATGCACTGATTTGGAAAGGTCCCTTCCATAGTGCTTCAAATTTAGTGTGTTGTCTTGGTTTCATAGTAAACTCATTATATTTCAGTACTAAACTCCCTTCTTTGAATTTTGGACTAGAAGTCTTTTTGTCAAAACCATCGCTTGAATGTCTATTGTTGGTTGATCATGGCTCCATGGGACTTCTCTCTATCTTCCTCTAGGTTGAGGATCTCTGCTAGTTGTACCTCCACTCCACCATTTTCCTCAATTTCTAGGTCTTTTAGTAGTTGTAGAGCAGGAATTTCTATGGAAATGGGTATCAGTACCTCTTTTTCATACACCAACTCATAAGGAGAGGTCTTCAGAATCTAATTGGGGGTAATTTGGTCTTCGCATTGAGCTTCTCACAAATGTTTGTGCTAGTCCCTTTGCTATTCTAACCGAATGTGTTTAATTAATTGTTACCCAATTTTCACTTGCGGGCTCAATAAGAGGAAAATTATGTTTTAAATTCGGCACGTGGATTAAATGTGGCTCCCATAAGGGTTGATCCGAGCATGCAGGTGTTCGGTTTTCATTGGGAAGAAGTTCTTCTTATGCTATTTCACAAGGAAGTCTATTGGAAAGCATGCCTTGATCAGATTTGGCACAAAACTCCTTAGAGAAGAAAGTCACAAAGACCCTCCTATTGTCTTGCCGACTAGTAGTGTGGTTCTATTCATTTGAAATATACTGGTCAACCATAAATTTTAACCACCATGGGTTTTTATATGTCTCCCTGACATGCTAAAGTCTCTCCGACCGTTGTGCACAAGGCTAGCATAGCCGAAAGAATTTGGGTTCGGGGAGAAGTCTTCCAGACTAATAGAAGTCTCGATGAAAGGGGGTAGCATCAGTGTGATGTCTAGCCAACTGCTAAGGTCTCTTCGAAGTGGGATGGTTTCGAGGAGATGTCCTACAGACACGGGGGAGTCTCTTCAAAAGGTTTTCCTTTGGGGTAATGTCTAGCTAAAAGAATGAGGTCTCATTGAAAGGAGTTGGCATCAGGGAGAAGGATTGCACTCGGAGAGAGGTCCTGCCGACCGATGAAGGGTCTCGCCGAAAGGAGGTGTAATCGGTATGATGTCTCACCGACTTGTTGTGGTCTCACCAAAAGATGAAGGATTTGGCATGATGTCTTGCCGACCCAATGAAGTCTCACCAATGGATTGTGCCTTCGAGGTAATGTTTTGAGCTCGAGGAGACGTCTGGCTGAAAGAATGAGGTCTTGCCAAAATGAAAGGATTTGAGCTTGGGGAAATAGAATGGCTTTAGGGTGATGTCATCCTGACTAAAGGGAGTCTCGCTAACAATTTAAATCTTCGGTGTAACTGATGGGAACCCGTTGTGACCTCCTGCCAACTAAACGATGTCTTGCCAAATGCAAATGTTTTACCAATGGAGGAGCATAGTAATATGACCCTTGAGGACTTGCTATGAGTTCTGGCCGATAGTGATGGTCTGGGTGACAATTTTGGATATTGATATGGCTTTGGCCGCTCACTATGAACAATTGTCGATAGTTGTATGCTATGCCAACTATTGTTGTGAACTCTAATCACTTCGGGGAGACACAACTAGTGTCTCACTGCATGCGATTCTGTTTGAGTAACCTTTGACCACCTGGAAAGCCTAAGTGGCATGTGTTCAACCAATTAGAAAAAGCTAAGGGTGAACCATTGACTATTTGACTGTTGTGACTGCCCCTGTGGAAGATCAACAGAATGGGAGTGGTATGGATCTGCTCTATGATCAAAGGATGATGGATCGGTTCAATGTCTAGTGGTTTCATCTATAAAGAGATCTAACAGGAGAAGTCGGATGTTGCTTCTCAAAGACGGTCAACTTGCAGAAAGATCTTGACCAAGAAAAAGGTAGAAAGGAAAAAACCTCAAGTCATAATGATAGTTGTGGCATCTACTAGCGAGGGGTAGATTGACATTTATGATTATCATAACATTCAAGGTGGCTCTAATGGAAGTTCGAGGATGGACATAGAGGCTAGAGGTTAATGCAATTATTCAAAAAGATTTGGAGGCCATTTCTGGAGCAATCCTTCACTGACATGGACACGGGGGAGGAACATTGAATGCAACATTAACTTTAGTCCAAAAGATATGAGGGGAACGTGTTTAGGAATTGACTCATTTTTGTAAACCTTAGGGCAGAGGCCGACACTTTGGGTTTTTTTGGTTGTATATATGGCATTTTTGCCTCTCTTTGAAGGGAGTTCTTCTTATGCTTTTCAGGAGTTTGTGACTTTTGCACTCCTCTCTCAGATTAGAAATTTTTTTTAACTCATTTGGAGCATGATATAAATAATTTACCTTGGTTACCATTGATGGTTCAATTTTCCTTCTGGTTCTTGCAAAATATTGTGCATTTTCAAGTGATTGATCAAGCTACTTCATGAAAATTTTCTATTTCCTTATAGCTTTGTCTCATGTTAGCATGCCTTTCTTTGCAAAGGTAGTATTATGTAGGTTACAAATTGTGAACATTTACTGAATTGCACATGAACTTTTAATTTGTGAAAAATTGCTTTTCCTTCTTAAAAGTGTGTGCATGCCAAACCTATTTGTGAAATACTTATGCATAATCTACAAAAACTCATTGTGCAGTCCCATATCCATGATCAATATTCAAGTGTAACCTGAGCATCTCATTGCTCTTGTCAATTTGGTGTATCACCATAGGATTTAATTTTAATTTTTATGCACTCCTTCTCCCTTTTCCTTACAAAGATCAGTAGTTAGGTGATAACACAAAGGAAGTCGGCCTTCTCCAGAGGTTCTTTTCCATTTTTAGGTGACCCACAATTTGGAAAAGTTCCCATGTTTCTCTAGAAAGCTCAGTTTTCATAACTTTGCATAGGGTACATTTCTAAAAGATAATAATTTTGGCACACCCGGTGGGACTGACGAATAGATAGTTTGAAAATTACATGTCTATTATTGGTTTTTGATATGTAACCAATAAGATTCAGGCCTTTCAGAGGTTAACATCAGCATATCATGGCGACTTCGTATACTAGTGTATCATTGAGGAATTCAAAATATTGAGAAATCTATTGTTTTTCTCAATAATATCAGCCTTTGGAGGCAACGCGAATAGCACCATGGCAACTCCAATTTAATATCAGTTAGTTTTAGTAGCCCAGGTACCTACAGTTAAGGATGTTTTCTATCTAGACTTGCTTATGCTTCATATTTTACCTTGCAATGTCTATTTATCAGCAATATAGTGATTATTCTCCTCCATTTCATGAAATTTTAAGTTTTGGGTCTAAAAATAGTCTTTCTCCTCATTACAACCAGCATTATTAGCAATCCTATCATGCTTTCCACCCTCCCACCCCTACTCAATTCCCCTCGCAACATATTAATTCCACTTTGAGCTAGCCTTGTAGCCTCCTGATTCAGTCCCAAAATTCTAACAATGTGAATACCGAGTTGGGTAGCATCAAGGAGATGTTGCTGTAGTTTCAAAGGTGGATGTTAGAAATAGAAAGGGAAAATGAGTATAATATGCAACAAGAGGAGCTTGCTTATCAATTTTATATTCATCAGCAGGAGGTTGAGACACAAAGAGGATCCTATTTAGTACAAGAATTTAAACAAAGTTAGTCTAACTCTCCTGAAGAACAACTTTCTCAAATGTCCTGGCAGTCAATTGCTTCCTTTTCAAATCCTTTCTTTGAAGAAGGACTTCACTACCCGAGATTCAATGTTCCAAGCTCTGAATAGAATGAAACTTCTGTTGAAAAGAAAGTGGAGGAAGAGCAGCCCATTGATCCAGACAACTTACTCCTTTGGGAGATGATTAAAGAGGAAAATCCTTTACATCTAGCTATAAGGTGTTAACAATTGCAATAGCAAAGGATTGAGCAGTAGGAGGACATCAGATAGTGTGGTGAGTTGCTGACCAATGGTCATCAACAAGACACTAGAGCATTGGACTTGGAAGAATAGCAGGAAGACAAAGTGGAAGTAGCTATTGAGAAAGGTCAATTTACAACTTGGAATAAGGGATTATCTCTATTCTCTCAGCTTGATGGAGAGGAGGTAATTGTCGATTTTTGCTCAATACTGGAAAATGAGGAATCTAAACTTTTGCAAGAAGGTGATGAGAATCAAGTTGAGTAGCTTGCTATAATGAATATAGCTGAGAATCAAAAGGAAGTGTTAATCTTCTCATTTGATGATCTCCCTTACTTCATTGACAAGGATGAAGAATTTGACCAACATGAGGTTGATGGAGGTAATGTTGACTTATTGTTGCATAAAGGTGAAGGTGAGTTTGAATTCTTTACTCGTGAACAAGGAGGTTTAAGTAGCATTGTTCAAGGAGAGCCACATTTTGATGTGCATGAAAATACACATCAAGTTGAACAAGTCCCTGAACCAGACTTACTGTTTTACAAAGAGGGTGATTTTGATGCTTTATCAAAGCTAGATGAGAATTGCATTAGGCTTGAAATTAGTTTTTTTGTTGAGAAAAGTAAAGAAGACGTTGAAGAGGATATGTTTTGGAACGATTTAGAAGCTTTATATACTAATTTTGGTGTTGAACTATTACCTCTTTATGAAGTTAATCATGAACAACTCGAGCTTACTGAAGAAGCTTCCTTTTTCTCACTAAGTCAGTCACAGGGGTTAGACTTTTATAGCCAAGGCTATAAAACAATAGTGAATGGGCAAGAGACTAGCAAGGAGAGCTCAATTTTTGTCTTTACAAGGGGTTGTCTGATCAAAGATCTAGCCCAGATGGAGTTTAATAAAGCACTAATGGTTAATCAAGCACTCACACATGGAGCCAAAACTAAAAGTGGCATAAAGGATGTACTTACAGTTGAAAAAGAGTGTGTTCAATTTACTTATCCTTCTTTGAATAAAAATGCATATGATCAGTTTAAAGAGGTAAGTGAACTTGCTACCCTCTTTCATGAGGTAGTGCATTGCATTTTTAAACATTTTCTAGTGTACCATCTTTATTCAGTTGTCGTTAAGCTTGAGAGTCATTGAATATTTAGGAGAAAGGTACCTAGTTATTTCAATCATCCTATGAATGGTTTTGTTTGACCAATTTCTTACTGGTTAGTGTAGGGTAAGGTAGAATTTTTGGTTTTTAATTTCAATAAGTGCCCCGTGGCACATTTTTGTTCTAGTATTGTTTCGCTTTCAATAAAGTGCAATTGAGTTGCAACTAGTTTTTCAGATTCTATCTTCAACAAAGTTGTAGTAGTTTCTTTTCAATTTGTTTGTTTGGAAGCTGAGTTACAATTTTCTAAGTTAAAGCAAAACACAAAAATGGACTCCATGCCCAATGGAAAAGTTTAGGCTACTAGTTTTCATGTTTAGCAGGAAAACATCTAGTTGAGGTCGCCAGAAATGTTACCCAATTTTCACCTGTAGGCTCAATTAGGGGAAAATTATGTTTTAAATTTGGCATGTGGATTAAATGTGGCTCCCATAAGGGTTGAGCTCAGTGTGCAGGTGTTCAGTTTTCATTGGGAAGGAGTTCTTCTTATGCTATTTCACAAGGAAGTCTATTGAAAAGCATGCCTCGATCAGATTTGGCACAAAAATCCTCAGAGAAGAAAGTCATTGAGACCCTCCTATTGTCTTGCTGACTAGGAGTGTGTTCTATTCATTTGAAATATACCAGTCGGCCAGAAATTTTAATCATCATGGGTATTTTCATGTCTCCCTGACATGCTAAAGTCTCGCCAACCGTTGTGCGTAAGGCTAGCATCACCGAAATAATTTGGGTTTGGGAAGAAGTCTTCTCGAATGATAGAAGTCTCGGCGAAAGGGGGTGGCATCGGCGTGATGTCCTACAGACAAGGGGGAGTCTCAGCGAAAGGTTTTCCTTCGGGGTAACGTCTCGTCGAAAGGAGTTGGTGTCAGGGAGAAGGTTTGCGCTTGGAGAGAGGTCCTGCCAACGGATGAAGGGTCTCACCAAAAGGAGGTGTAATAGGTATGATGTCTTGCCGACTTGTTCTGGTCTCGCTGAAAGATGAAGGATTTGGCATGATGTCTTGCCAACCTGATGAAGTCTCACTAAAGGATTGTGCCTTTGGGGTACTGTTTTGAGCTCAGGGAGATGTCTAGCCAAAAAAATGAGGTCTTGCTAAAATGAAAGGGTTTAGCTCGGGAAATAGAATGGCTTCAGGGTGATGTCCTGCCAACTAAAGGGAGTCTCGCCAATGATTTAACTCTTCAGTGTAACTGATGGGAACCCGCTATGACCTCCTGCTGACTGAACGGTGTCTTACTGAATGCGGATGTTTTACCAATGGAGGAGCACAATGATATAACTCTTGAGAAATCGCTATGAGGTTTGGGTGACAATTTTGGATATCGATATGACTCTGGCTGCTCGCTATGAACTCTTGCCGATAGTTGTATGCTATTCTGGCTATTTTTGTGAACTCTAATTGCATCAAGGAGACACATCTAGTGTCTCACCAACATGTGATTCCATTTGAGTAACCTTTGACTACTTGGAAAGCCTAAGTGGCATGTGTTCAGCCAATCAAAAAAAGCTGAGGGCAAACCATTGACTGTTTGACTGTTGTGACTACCCCTATGGAAGATCAACAGAATGTGAGCGGTATGGATCTACTCTGTGATCAAAGGATGATGGATCGATTCGGTGTCCAGTGGTGTCATCTGTGAAGAGATCTAACAGGAGAATTCAGATGTTGCTTCTCAAAGATGGTCAACTTGCAGAAAGATCTTGAGTAGGAAAAAGGCAGAAAGGGAAAAACCTCAAGTCACAATGACAGTTGTGGTGTCTACTGGCGAGGGGTAGATTGAAATTTATGATTATCAGAACAACCACATTCAAGGTGGCTTTGATGGAAGTTCGAGGAAGGACACAGAGGCTAGAGGTTAATGCGATTATTCAAAAAGATCAAGAGGCCATTTATGGAGCGATCCCTCACTGACATGGACACGGGGGACGCACATTGAATGTAGCATTAGCTTTAGTCCAAAAGATCTGAGGGGGACGTGTTCAAGAACCAACTCATTTTTCTAAGCCTTAGGGCAGAGGCCGACACTTTGGGTTTTTTTGGTTGTATATATGGCATTTTTGCCTCTCTTTGAAGGGAGTTCTTATGCTTTTCAGGAGTTTGTGACTTTTGCAGTCCTCTCTCAGATTAGCAAATTTTGTAACTCATTTGGGGCATGATATATAGAATTTACCTTTGTTACCATTGATGGTTCAATTTTCCTTCTGGTTCTTGCAAAATATTGTGCATTTTCAGGTGATTGATCAAGCTACTTCATGAAATCTTTCTATTTCCTTATAGCTTTGTCTCGTGTTAGCATGCCTTTCTTTGAAAAGGTAGTATTATGTAGGTTACAAATTGTGTTTTATTGAATTACATACAAACTTTTAATTTGTGAAAATTTGTTTTTTCTTCTTAAAAGTGTGTGCATATCAAACTTGTTTGTGAAATACTTATGCATAATCTACAGAAACTCGTTGTGTAGTCCCATATCCATGATCAATATTCAAGTGTAACCTGAGTGTCTCATTGCTCTTGTCAATTTGGTGTATCACCATAGGATTTAATTTTCATTTTCATGCACTCCTTCTCCCTTTTCCTTACAAAGATCAGTAGTTAGGTGATAACACAAAGGAAGTCAGCCTTCTCTAGAGGTTCTTTTCCATTTTTAGGTGACCCACAACCTAGAAAAGTTCCCATGTTTCTCTAGAAAGCTCATTTTTCATAACTTTGCATAGGGAACATTTCTAAGAGATAACATTAACCTAATTAGCTTTTTGTTGGTGGACTCTACTAACACGTTTCCTTGTGGGTAGTAATTTGATGAAGTTTTAAGAAAAATACCTTTCCTAATAGCAAAATTTGGCATCCCTAACCCAACAAAAGCTCGGGTGTTGTCGGATATGATGGTTTTGGGTGGCCAAAATCTAGTCACTATCTCTTCGACGAAATTAACAATCTCACCTTTTGTTGCATTCTTTAGGGATACGACTTTCGTCCATCTTGTAAAGTAATCAGTCATAGTGAGGATCCACTTATGCACGACACTGGAAATAGGATTTATCATGTTGATAAAATCCAAACCCCACTCAACAAAGGGTTCATTAGTTACAATTGGACTCAAGGGTTGAGTGGCATTCTTTCTTTTTCCAACAAAAAATTGGCACTATGTACACTTTTGCACTAGATGATGCACTTCAGATAAAATAGATGGCCAATAGTATCCTACACACATTATTTTTAAAGTGGTCGTCTTAGCATAAAAGTGCCCACCCTAAAGGCTATAGTGAAATTCATTAAGAACTCTTTCTGCCTATATGGTTATCGAGACATCAGAGCAACACACCATCATAATTTTTCTTAAACAATACATCTTCAATTAGTACATACCTAGCGCCTTGCAGTCGGTAATACCTCCTTTAATTGAATAGAAGAATTGTTGGGTAGTATCCCTTCTGCATGTACCATGTACAATTAGCAACCCAAGACTCATTGGACTTGATTTGGTTTGAGTAAACTCCATCAGTCTCATTTTTAGCCACAAGACTTGTTTCCTGTGCGATGTATTCACACAAACCTCTTACCTAGACCAACTTAGTTGGTTGGATATCTACATCATAGTCTAGGATCTTGGTGATTGATTTTTCTCTTTTTTTAGTGATTTCACCATCTATCATGTACTCCCACACACTGGGATGTGCTACAAGGATAGTGATTTTGTTGGCTGACATCAAGTGTCAGAAATTTTTAAAAATTTTAACTATGGAAAAAGCTTGCTTTTCCACAAAGTTGAAGTTCATCTCATACCCATTTGAAGTTTGAGAATGGAATGCAATAGGATTTTCTCCTTCATGTTGATCGGATTTTTAAGTGAGCATTGAAGCTATGCTATCCTAACCACTATATACATAGAGTAAGAAATCCTTGGAAAAATATGGATTATCCAAGATCAAAGCAGCGAAAATTGCTATCATTATTTTCTCAAAAGCTTCTTTCCCTTCAGGGATCCACTTGAACGACAAATTATTTTTAAGCATTAGTGTGATAGGCCTCAGTATACCAGCAAAGTCTAAAATAAACCTACTGATGAAATTTATTTTAACTAGGAAAGACTGGAGTCCTTTCTGGTTTATTGGCAAGGGAAGTTCCATTATGGATCAAACTATGTTGGGATCTATTAATATTCCCTCTTTAGAGACTACAAAACTGAGTATCTTTCCTTGAGGTACTCCAAAGACACATTTTTTTGGATTTAGAGAAATCCTGAACTATTGGCATTTCTAGAAAGCCTTTTCTAGATGATAAAAATGATCATCTTTTGACTTTGAAAAGATTGTTAGATCATCTAGATATATTAAAATGACTAGGTTAATTAGACCTCTAAAGGAAACATCCATTGCTCGTTGAAAAGTTTCACCCATAATTAATAGGTCGAATGACATCTTGGCATATGCGAACATTCCCCACTTAGTGGTAAATGTCATCTTGTGTTCGTTGCTCTACTTCACATACACCTAGTTATATCTAGAAAAATCATCTAGTAGTGAGAACATTTCAGATCTTGCTACTATTTGCAGAATTTGCTCCATTGATGGCAGAGGGTAATGGTCCTTCAACGATGCCTTGTTCAAATCTTAGAAATTGACACAAAGTCTGATATCACCATTCTTCTGTCGAACAGGTACCAGGTTTGACACCTAGGTGGAATGTTTAATTGGGTATATTATTTTGGACTCAACCAACTTGGTGAGCTCTTGTGCCATTAATGCCTCAACCTTCAGGTTGACAAGCCTTTGTTTCTATCAGATGGGCTTAGACCCTTCCTCCAAGTTGATGGAATATTGAATTATACAAGGGTCGTAGCCTCTAAGGTCATCATAGGTCCAGGCCATCACTCCATCGTATTCGTAACATAGATCCCTTAATCTTTCTTTATCTTTTAGTGAAACCTCTTTTCTAACTTTCAAATATCTACCCCTTCTAACATCAAGCTCTTCATAATCTCTTCCATTTACCATAAACCTTTGTTTGTCATTTCTTGCATCTTCATAGTCAAAGAGGTTCTCAAGGGAAATCAATCCTCTTCGAAGCTTGTTACCTTTTAATTGAATGACCTGCCCATCAAAAAATTCCACCCCTAGGGTTGGAGTGTCAGAAACTATTCCTCCCTTTTTCTATGAAGGTAGCTATCTGAGTATCGTCATTGAAAACCTGCCAATTTTCCTCATTGTTAGGAATTGTGAGTCAGAAAATGATCGGCACTACATTTTTCCTAGTTGAGTTGGAAGCTAGTTTGAATTGTGACCCAGTCAATGTCATTTGATCAACTATGTTGTTCTAGGATCAGGGAATAACTTGTACATTGAAAGCTTCAAAACTCTTAATTAGGTCCCAGACTTGGTGTTTGTATGACCTCATTTGGGTATTCTTTGTTGCTGGTTGACCATAGACCTTTCTCACTATTAGTTCTAAATCTCTAAAAACTTGTATTCTCTTTATACCCATTCTTTGTGCAAGGTTTAGGCCATGAATTAAGGCTTCATATTCGACATCATTATTCAAACATGAGAACATAAAATAGTAAGCTTTGAGAGTCTTGAATCTTATTGGAGAGAGTAATTGGACACCTGCACCAGAGTTGGCTTTACACTTGGCACCATAAAAATATAGGGTCCATCGATGATTATCAGATAGGCTATCAATTTTCTCCTCATCCTTTATTAGTTTTGGGAAATTTTGATCACCGTCAAAAATTACATAAATGCCAAGCTTGGTCACATGGAAGTGGTTGAATGGATAAGAATCAATGAATTGGTTGAGCAACACTTCTTCCTTTGGAATCCTCTTACTTGTATCCTCTTCATCTTCTAGCATTTCAACACAATATTTCTCCTATTGAGATATAGCAGTGTGTACGACCTTAAAGCATAGGAATGGATTGTCTGAAATATGTTTGGGATGAAAATGTTTAGAAAGAGACCCATATTTTCCCCACACTTGGTTCTCAAAATTAAGTGGGACCAGTCAAGCACTAGGTATCCGCCAAGTTTGGTGGTAAAATCCCTTGATAGACACATTCTAAAGACCAATAGAATGTCTATTACTATCACTTTTTGTGTGACTGTTTGGCTTGGGCAAGAGAAAGGGGTCAGGGAGAAATCCCTTATCTGACCAATGGTCGGGACCTTCTTTCCATCTAATTGCATAATTCACTTTTACAGGGAGTCATACTTGAGTTTTAAAGCATCTACCACTTGTTTTGGCATAATGGTTGTGCTAGCCCCCAAATCAATCATATTATTATGAAAAAATTTATCTCCTACTATGAGTATTAAAAAGAAAAGCATGGGTTTTGTTCCACTTACCTCATTTTCTTTTATGTCATCTACATCATTTGCATAAGTTGTTACTTTTAGAATCTGGGGAAGAAGCAAGGATCTTTTGCCTCCACTTTGATTGCACGGTTGAGCCGCCTCTTCCTACGAGTTTTTTTCTTCTATCTCTAATGCTTCTTGAAGAAAATTTGTCTACCCAAGAAGAGATATGACATCCCATAATGGTATATTGGCAGGTTCCTTCTTTAATTTCTCCACCATGTTAAGTGTCCTAGCTATTTGGGCCTTCAGCTTAAATGGTGGTATTTCTTTTGTTTTTGGAGAAAATGTTATGTCATGACTAAGATTGGCTTCTTGCTTGTCTCCTTCTCTGCCATTGGTGAATTTCCTGGCTATGGAAAAGGTTGGATGGTGGGTCATGGAGCCTTCTTCTCTTGCGGTGGAGGCTAGCGTGGCTATGGTTGTGACAAATATTGTTGTACATACTCTCTAGTGAGCCTCCTCTTAGATCTTGCATTGTAATTTTACTATACCGGTAGAGTACCAGTCATCAGAGCTTCATTTGCATACACTTCATCTTCTTCATCCACCCATGAGAATAATGCTTGATCAGGTGTAGTGTCTATCTCTTGTACCAAGGACATCCATCACAATTGCACTCTAAAGTGAGCATTCTCCATTTCAGATGATCCATATCCATCTGCATTTGGGGGTGGGCCTTTGATTCTTTGCTCTACCATACATTTTTGCATATTTCCCTTTGGGAAATCTTGTGCAAGATGACCATCACTGCATGGGAAACATTATACATCATCTTCTTTTGCCAAATTGTTTTGGCCTTAGATCATTTCTCTGTTTTGACTAACTTTTATTGTTTGAAGTGGCATGGTGATTGAAACTATTTAGTTCACAGATGTTTCTTGTTGGCCGCCTCCTTGGGGAAACTCTTGGTGTGTATTTTGTTGATAAGAAAGCTTATTTCCACTATAAGCCTAAGTGTTCAACTTTGGAGTCATTTCCTACTACCATTTGAGGATGACCAATTCATTAACAAGAGTCTACATGAAACTCTTCATGTCATTAATATCATCCATGATTGAACTTGGGCTCAACGCGCTTCTTTGTGCAGAGGGATATACATACATAGACTAGGGTGTATCTAACATGTTGCTTTGTATAGTAGATGTGCTCGAATAGGCTCCTTCTTGAGATGCTCTAGAGGGTTTTGTGAACATGGGCATGGGGGGTCATGGTGGGAGCTTCCTAGCCTCAATTAGATTGTTCTCTGCTCATACTATCAACCTGTAAGCATCAGGAAAGATATCTACCCCCATGGAAGTTATTATAACTATGATATCTAGAATAATAGCCTTCAAATAGAACATGAACACCATCGTAGATAGGGGTCGGGTAGTTAGGGGAATCCTTTGCCAAGTTTTATCAAACCTGGTGTTGAAATCACTCATGGCCTCTCATGGGGCCCTTTTGATAGTGATTAATTGATGCAATAGTGAGGAGCACTCCTTTTTCTGAAAAGCATTCAAACAAGCTCTCTTTGAGCTGGTCCCAGGAGATGATAGAACCCAAGACCAAAGATTGATACCAATCTTGGGCCTTTCCCTTAAAAGAAGTAGCTAACAACCTTAGAGTGATATTTTCTTCTACTATATTATGTACCCTACATACCTCCACTCTATCTTGAAGTTGTTTGGAAGGGGTTTTAAAATCTTCTCTGAAGAATCTTGGAATAGCCTTGAGGGCATTAGCAGGTATAGCAGGCCATACATCTAGGGGTGTGGGTGGATGCAATGGACTACCACAATCAGATGTTACACAATTTATATGAGTAGGGGGAGGTACATGAGCCATGGAGAAAAGATTCTTATTAATCAGATATACAGGAAATCTTATTTGGAAGTTTAAGCATTCGGGTGGAGTAGATAAGGCCCTAGATACTGGGCTATGACTTCTCACTCTATTACTCCTTATAGGTGATACAAAAATTGTAAGTGTTCTCCTTCTAGAGATTGAGGTAGGTAACTGAGAGTACTAGAAATGGCCTCTCGAGAATGCTCTTGTTTGGACTATGGGCATCAAACTTCTAGTTTCCTTCCCTAGCCTGATTCAAGAAATATTTCTTACTTCTAATTAGTCATTCAATTTTTTTTGTCCCACCAGGCATGCCAGAAAAAGAATTGCTGATCATCAAATCTTGCACTTCTTTGATAGTCTTATGGGAAATTCAGTGAGTGAGGGGAAAAATGTGTCTCACTGAATACCTATGATTTTTTTTTAGAAAGTCAACTCTTCTTTTTGGGTTTTGAGATAAGGAGAGAATGAAATGTAAACATAAAACATCAAAGGTGATGCACCAAAGCTTTTACAACATTTCAAACAAAAATTATTCCTATGATTGATATAAATAGACATAGAATGCCACAACCCCTCATTGTTTGAAATAGAATGAACAAAAAATGCTAACTTCAAGCACAGTGCAGACTTTCAGACCTTTCCACAAGCACTGTTCATCAAGGTCCAATCAAACATAAAGATTTATTATCAGTAAAAGAACAATATTTTAGAAATCACACGACCTCTATCTCCCAATAGAACATAGCACAACAAAATAACAACTTTCAAAAAAACAAAAATGACCAATAACATAGTCCAATTTTCCTAAGCCACTATTCTATGATACAAGTATAAAGCATAGAAATCTAGTACTTAAACTATTTGGATATAACTTGTAAGACATAGTGTTCCATTCAAAATGATAATATAAAGAAATAAAAATTGAAAAAGGCCATACATGCATAGTATCAATAAATTCTTCTAAATAGGTCAACCTTTAATTATGAAATGAACTTTGAAACAAAGGTCAGATGCTAATCCGAGAATAGTTTAAACCTTAATAGATATAACATGCTAGAATAAAATAGTTATGTAACTTGCTTCTGAAAAATAATCTTAAAATCATAATAAAACTAAAGAAACACTTATTTTGAAAAAATAAATTGTTGCTTGGAATCCCAACCTTCATTGTGTCATCACTTTCCTCTTATAGCCCCCAAAACAAAGGAACACCACCTTAGTAAAAAATTCATTATTTCCAGATGTTGATATTTGATAGCTCGCAATCTGATCGTAAACCCTTGGTTAGGTCACAAAAGATCTTTAATAATTAACTCCCAGCGAATGCATTAATGTATTTTAGATATTTTAAAGATAGAAGTTCATATATGATTGAATCCTAAAAACAATAGCTAGGAAAAGTATTCTGCTGACTAATCACACCATCTCGAAGCACTGAATCGAAGCTTCCATCCCAAGAATCAAGAAAAGAAAAACTGCAAATTGTTGATAGTCTCCAAAAGATAATACCTCATAAGAGGCACAGTGTTCCTTTGATAGAAAGATGACATGTCACACGGTCGAAAACCTTATGTTTCCAAAAAAAAAATTGTTGATTTTTTTTTCCATTTTGACACGTGTCTTAGGCGAGCCCTCTACAAAGAAAATGATGAAGGAAATTCGCACAACCACAATGTGGCACATTGCCCATCTTTCTTATTGAACCTTAATTAACCTTACACTTCTACAGTCAAAATGAAAGGATGCCAAATATTGAAAGACTAAGGAAAAGAAAAAAAAATCATAGATAATATTATCAAGATAAGTTCTACTCACACAGTGAGAGATCTTCATAAGTTGATAAAACCTAGTAATGCTATATGTAAGGAATGTCAGTCAGGGAAGCAAACTAGAGTTTCATTCCAGAGCAAAAAATATTGGTCAAATGAAGTGTTGGAGCTTGTGCATATTGACTTGTGTGGTCCCTCTAGATTCAAAATTTTACAAGGATACAGGTATTTAGTGTTACTTATTGATGATTATTCTAGAACGATGTGGGTTACTTTCTTAAGGGAAAAATCTAAAGCTCTAGAGAAATTGAATATTTTTAAGGCTATGGTTAAGATAGAGATAGGTCTAAAGATTAAATGTCTGAGATTAGATAGAGGTGTAGAATTCAATTCTGGTGAGTTTAATTCTTTTTTTGAAGAGCATGGGATAAAGAGACAATTATCTGCACTGCGGACCCCTTAGCAAAATGGAGTTGTGGAAAGGAAGAACATGACAATTCAAGAAGCCGCTAGGACTATGATGTTGGAAGGAAATGTTTTGCATATCTAATGGAGATAAGCTATTGTTGGTTGTTGAGGATATGGTTGTTGATATGTGGTTGTCATTTATGTGAACACTATTAGCATTTGGTGTATTAAAGGCTATATATTTCGAGGATATTGAGAAAATTGTAAAAGGAACTATGCAGGTCAAAAAGACATTTTTTTTTTACGTTGAAGATTGGTCAATGTGGATTAAAGGGTTTATTATTGAGTGTTTCTAGATCATCTAGCAGAATTTTTAGAGGTTTCTGTGAAGTTTTTATCGTGTCATGGTCTAACAGTGTTTATGTGGTCTCTGTTAGTGTTCTTAAATGAATTTTGTCTAATTCTGTTAATCTCAGTTGTTGTAGATGGTTCTATGTTGTTTCTTGGTGTTCTCAAATGTCTTTAGATCATTCTCTTTCTTTCTGGTACATCCACATTATTTGAAGAGCTTGTGGTTGAATATATTTCTTGTGCATGTTTGGTTTTTCATGTCCCTGGTCGGCATGTTGGTGATAGAATATTGTGTATCTTCATGGTGAATTTAATTAAAGTATTTTTGTGTTGGATATATCAATTTGGGTCTCCACTATGTTGTGGTAGAACTTGGTGGATACGCATTAAAAATTTATTTTTAAAATTGGGCCAACATTTCAAATATGTTTTTTTTCCTGACCGACTAAGTTGTGATGAAATATTGCATGTAGTGGATATATAAGAGTGATTTTTTAAGCAAATTTAGTGTGTGCAAAAGTGTGAATGTATGCCAGAGAAAGTGCAGATGTGCAAATAGTGTTCTAATCATTTGATATAAGAGAAAAGGATGAAGAAGATTGAGAGAAGACTGAAGAAGGTTTTTTGTGCTTAATTGGAACTATAATTAGGCTTTGATAGAAGCTATTCTTTCAAATCATACTCTCTGGATCTAATCCATATTTTTGTATTGTTGGAAAGTGAGTCCTCTTTTGTATTTGAGCAGTGAGCTCTAGACAGTGTGCCTGAATGCATGTGCATTCCCCTTATTACTTCTCATTATAATTTTAAATAGGTATAATCTTGTGGACTAAAATCCACCATGGTTTTTACCCTAATAGGGTTTCCACATAAAAAATCTTGGTGTTATATGTCTCACTGATGTGTTAATTATTTGTAGTTAATTGCTTATTCATCATATTTGAGATTAAGTTAAGAAAATTTTATGTTTCTGTCACAACTGATTCACCCTCCACTTCTCAGTTGTGTTTCCTTGTTCTACCAACAATTGGTATTAGAGCAGGTTCCTTTGAAGAAGTCTAAAAGCTTGAGGTGATCCAAGATTGCAACATTCAAGAAGGACAGTCTGAGATTTGATGGCACTAACTACTCACTATGGAAAGTTAGGATGCAATGTCATATAAGATTTATTGGTGAAGCTTTCTAGAAGATTACAAAAGATCCATATGTTATTCCTTAGAATGGTCCCCTACTATTGATGAGATCAAGATGCTGAAAATAATATTAGGGCTATTGAAGCTTTGGTGAGTGCTCCAGAAGATTCAAAGATGGCTAATGTGATAGGGTTGTAGACAACTCATGAGATTTGGATGAAGCTGGAAACTTTGTATGAAGGAGATGCTCAGGTGAAGATGGCCAAGTTTCAAATCTTGAAAGGCAAGTATGAGAATTTGAAGATGGGCGAAGATGAAAATATCACTTCTTTTATGCAAAGAGTAGATGAGATAGTGATGGGTATTAGATGTTCCGATGGTTTTGTGGATGAAGATGAAATTGTGGCTAAGAAACTCAGATCCTTTCCTCCATCCTACAAAGTGAAAGCTCATGCTATTGAAGAAATCATATCAGTAACAAAGATATCAAGAGACATGCTGGTTGGCAAGCTTGTTGCTTTTGAAATAACTGAATTTGGTGAATCTACACCAAAGATTTAATCAACATTCAAGGCTACAATATTCAGAAGTAGTAGGAAAAGATATGGTCTTGGGAGAGTGTTCCAAAAATGTATCCAAGTATGATGAAGAACTGAAATAGCTTGAAGATAAAGAAAGAGAGGTAGAAGAATTGGAAGCGCTGATTGCAAAACAAGAAGGCAGAGGAAAAGGTAAGTATGAAGATGTATTTCCTATTAAATGTTTCCATTGCAATAAAATAGGTCATTTTGCATTAAGGTGTCCTAAAAGAGTTCCTAGATCTAAGCCTAATAAGTCTAGATTCCAAAAGATATGTTACTCTGCTAAAGAAGTAGTGATCGATGATGAGTCTAATAAAGATAATGGAAATGAAGATGAATGGGTTTTCATTGCTACCATTGAAGATAATTCTATGACTACTAAATTTGCTAAACATGAAAAGGAACTTGCAACCCGAGTTGAAGAAAAAGATGAGTGGATCATTGATAATGGATGCTTACATCATATGACTGGTGATAAAAGAAAATTTGTGAGTCTAGAGAATTATGACAGTGGGGTTGTAAGATTTGGATACAACAATGTTGGTGTGATTCATGGCAAAGGATCTATTTTCCTTGGTGGTAAGGATAACACTGATGATTTTTTGTATGTTGAAGGTTTGAAGCACAACTTGTTGAGTGTAGGACAGATGGTGCACAATGGATATGATCTTCAATTCAAAAATGTAAGATGCAAGATATGGGGAAATTTTGGGAATATGATTGCTACTGGTAAATAGAAAAAGGTCATATCTTTCACATAACTACTAGTAGTGGGAGTTGTTTAATTGCTCAAGTAAATGAAATTTGGCTATGGAATAGGAGATTGTGTCATGTAAATTTTGACAACATTATCAAGATAAGTTCTACTCAAGCAATAAGAGATCTACCTAAGTTAGTAAAGCCTGCTAACACAATCTGCAAGGAATGTCAGATGGGTAAAAAAACTAGAGTCTCTTTCTAGAGCAAACAGTTACATTCAAATAATTTGCTAGAGCTACTACATACTGACCTTTGTGGTCCCTCCAGAGTCAGAAGAATTCATGGAGAAAGGCACTTTATGTTGATTATTTATGATTACTCTAGAATGATATGGGTTTCTTTCGTAAGAGAAAAATGTGAAGCATTGGAAAAGTTCAATAGTTTTAAGGCTATGGAAGAAAATGAGAAAGGTTTGAAAATCAAGTGTCTAAGATCTGATAGAAGTGGTGAGTTCACCTATAGGGATTTTAGTTCTTTTTGTGAAGAGCATGGAATTAAAAGATAGTTATCTACTCCCTAAACCCCTAAACAGAATGGAGTTGGATAGAGAAAGAATAGAACAACTTTGGATGCTTCCAAAACAATAATGATGGAAGGAAATGTATCTCAAATGTACTAGAGTGAAGTGTTAAGCACTACTATGTATACTTTGAACTAGGTAAATGTTAATGGTAACTCTGGTAAGACCCCTTTTGAGTTATGGTTTGGTTAGAAGCCTACTGTTAAATATTTCAAGATCTTTGGAAGTAGATGTTATATCAAGAGAGATGATGATATGGGTAAGTTTGATGCAAGAAGTGATGAAGGGATTTTCCTAGGTTACTCCACTAAAAGAAAGGCATATCGGTGCTATAACAAAAAACTAAGAAAGATAGTTGAAAGTGCAAATGTCAGAGTTGATGAGGACTCTGTCGAATCATCCAGATAGTGTGAATATGAATCAGATGAAGATAATACTTACAAAGGGAATAATTGTTAGACACATAATCTACTTCAAATTATTCCATATGTTTTGGTTAAGCAACCTCAATTTGTTCTGGTAAATCAAGTCAGTCAGGAAGCACAGACATGTTCAAGTGTAGAAGAGAAATCAGAAGAATCAGAAGGTCAAGAATGTCTCAAAACTACAAGGTATGTAAGGCTAAATCATTTTGAAAATAAAATCATAGTAGATAAGAATAAAGGAGTGCAGACTAGAAGAAATATTACTGAAGAATATTGTGTGATTTCCAAGATTGAACCTAAAAATGTCATTGAAGCCTATCAAGATGAACATTGATTGGAAGCTATGAAGGAAGACCTGACACATATATAAAAGAATGACACATGGATATTGGTTCCCAGGCCTCAAGAAAAAAATGTGATTGGTACTAAATGGGTGTTTAGGAACAAGCTAAATGAAAAAGGTGAAGTGGTCCAGAATAAAGCAAAACTGGTATGTAAAGGGTATTCTCAAATGGAAGGTATTGATTTTGAAGAAACCTTTGCTCCTATTGCTAGAATTGAAGCTATTAGATTATTTCTTGCTTATGCTATATACAAGAATTACAAAGTCTATCAGATGGATGTGAAGTTAGCATTTTTGAATGGAGAGCTAGAAGAGCTATACATTGAATAGCCAGATGGTTTTTAGCTAACTAACAAGGAAGATATGGTATGTCGATTAAAGAAAGCTTTGTATTGGCTTAAGCAAGCCCCCAAAGCCTGGTACACTAGATTGGACAAATATTTACTGAAGCTTGGATTCACTAAAGGTACTGTTGATAGCAACTTGTACTTTAAATTAGATCATGATAAGGAGTTAATTATAGAATTTTTTGTTAATGACATCATTTTTGGAGGAGATGAAAATCTATGTATGGAGTTTACTAATGAGATGAGTTTGATTGGAGAGATGAAGTTCTTTCTAGGATTGCAAGTTACTCAACTAGATAAGGGAATTTTCATATCTTAGTCCAAATATGTGAGAGAATTGCTAAAGAAGTTTGGAATGGATGATTCAAAACCTGTTGGTACTCCCATGGTAACTAGATGTAAGTTGGCATAGAATGATGATTCTCCCAAGGAAAATAAAACTGTATTTAGGTCAATGATTGTTGGATTGCTCTATTTAACTCAGAGTAGAATAGACATTATGAATGATGTATGTATGGTTGCTAGATTTTAGGCTGATCCAAAAGAATCACATGTTACTGCTGTCAAGATAATCTTTAGATATCTGAAAGGAACAATTGACTTTGGAATTTGGTATCCAAAGCATAATGATCTCACTTTGAGTTCATATACTGATGTAGATTGCACTAGAGATGTTGATAGGAAAAGTACTAGTGGTGGTGCTTTCTTCCTAGGGAAGAAGTTGGTGTCCTGGTTGAGAAAAAAGAAGAATTCCATTTCTCTATCTACTACTGTAGAAGAATACATTGTTGATGCAAATAACTGTACTCAAATGATATGGATGAAATAGATGCTAAAAGATATCAGGGTGGTATATGAAGAACCTATTGCCATATATTATGAAAATTCAAGTGCAATAAATATTTCAAAGAATCTGGTACTGCATTCCAAGAATAAACATATATAAATCAAGTTTCATTTCTTGAGGGAGAAAGTGAATGAGAAAGAAGTCATATTGGAATATATGTGTCTACCAAAGAATAGATTTCAGATATATTTACTAAGCCATTGTCAAAGGATACTTTTGAGTATCTTTGAGGAATGATAGGGGTGATTACCCCTCTAGATAAGAACTAAAGAACCATTTTCTTGCATCAATCTATGAGCTATATTGCTACATTTTGATCTAGATTGATGTTTTCATGGCTGCTACTCTGGGGGAGTAGTTAGATGTGCAGATATGTGGTTCAGAGCATGTATTTGGAAAGGTCATGGTTACCTTTTCCATTTATGTGAAAGGGGGAGAAGTGCAATGTGAAAAATATTTCTAAGGAGAAGAGCCTTGTGGGGAGAAGCACAGTTGAGAAGAAGAGTCAGTGTGTTGTGTGAATGGTATTTTTCACATCATGTGTTTCCATCAATGTCAAAGGGGGAGATTGTTGGATGTTGATGATATGGTTGTTGATATCTGGTTGTCATTGATGTCAACACTATTAGCATTTGGTGTATTAAACGATGTATATGTCGAGGATATTGAGAAAATTCTAAAAGGAAGTGTTCTAGGTTCCCAATGGAACTATGCAGGTCAAGAAGGCTTTTTGTTCTTTACATTGAAGATTAGTCAGTGTGGATTAAAGGGTTTATTGTTGAGTGTTTCTAGATCATCTACCAGAAGTTTCAGAGGTCCACATGAAGTTTTAACTGTGTCGTGGTTTGACAGTGTTTTTTGTGGTCTTTGTTAGTGTTCTTGAATGAATTTTGTGTAATTATGTTAATCTCAGTTGTTGTGGATGCTTCTCTACTATTTATTGGTTTTCTCAGATGTCTCTAGATCATTCTCTATCTTTGTGGTACATCCACATTATTCAGAGAGCTTGTGGTTGAAGATCTTTTCTTGCGCATATTTGGTTTTTCATGTCCCTAGCTGACATGTTGGTGATAGTGTGTTGTTGGTCTTCATGGTGAATTTAATTAAAGTATTTTTGTGTTGGAGATGTCAATTTGGGTCTCCACTATGTTGTGGCTAACCTTGGTGGATACACATTAAAAAAATATTTTTAAAATTGGGCCGACATTGCAAATATGTTTTATTTTCTTGGCTGACTAAGTTGTGATGAAATCTCATGTAGCAGATATATAAGGGTGACTGTTTAAGAAAAGTTAGTGAGTGCAAAAGTGCGAATGAATGCCAAAGAAAGTGCATATGTGTGAATAGTGTTCTAATCATTCGATAGCAGACAAAAGTTTGAAGAAGATTGAGAGAAGAGTGAAGAAGGTTTTTTGTGCTTAATTGGAACTATAATTAGGCTTGCATAGAAGCTATTCTTTCAATTCATACTCTTTAGATCTAATCCATATTTCTATATTGTTGTACAATGAGTCCTCTTCTATATTTGAGCAGTGAGCTCTAGGCAGTGTGCCTGAATGCATGTGCATTCCCCTTATTATTTATCATTATATACTTTTAATAAGGTATAATCTTGTGGACTAACATCCACCGTCATTTTTCCCCTAACATGGTTTCCATGTAAAAAATATTGGTGTTATCTGTCATTGATGCGTTAATTGTTTGTGGTTAATTTCTTATTCATCAGATTTGAGATTCAGTTAAGTTATGTAAGAAAAGTTTAAGTTTTTGTCACAACTGATTCACCCTCCCCTACTGTTAGATACTTCAAACTCTTTGGGATTAAATGCTATATCAAGAGATATGAAGATATAGGAAAGTTTGATGCTAGAAGTGATGAAGGAATATTTCTTGGTTATTCTACTAAAAGTAAAGCCTTCTGGTGCTACAATAAGAGATTGAGGAAAGTAATCGAGAGTGCTAATGTCAAGGTTAATGAAGACACAGTTAGACCATCTAGAACTTGTGGATAAGATTCAGACGATTAGAATGATAGTTTAGATAAATGATAGAAAGTTTAGACTACAAATCAAGTTCATATCATTCCAGTGAATTAGGAAAATCAAAAGGAACTAGTGAAAGTGCAGAAGTAAGACCACAAGAGCCTAAAGTTAAAGAACACCCTAAGGATCCAAGGTATTTAAGACTAAATCACTTAGAAGATCAAATTATTAGTGATTAGAACAAAGATGTTCAAACTAGGAGAAGAATTATAGAAGAATACTATTTGATCTTAAAGACTGAGCCTAATAGTGTCAATGAAGCATGAAAGATGAGCATTGGGTGGAAGAAATGAAAGAAGAACTACTACAAATTGAGAACAATGATACATGGATTCTTATTCCTAGAACTAAGGACAAAAATGTAAATGGAACTAAATGGGTCTTTCGCAACAAAGTGAATGAGCAAGGTGAAGTTGTTAGAAACAAAGAAAGACTGGTGTGTAAAGGATATTCTCAGATGGAAGGAATTGAATTTGAAGAAACTTTTGCTCTTGTTGCCAGGATTGAAGTTGTGCGACCATTTCTTTCTTATGTTGCCTACAAAAACTTCAAGGTTTATCAGATGGATGTCAAGTCAACATTTATCAATGGTGAACTAGAAGAAGTGTATATTGAGCAACCTAATGGATTTCAATTGATTGATCATGGAGATATGATTTTCCAGTTGAAGAAAGCATTGTATGGACTAAAGCAAGCCCCAAGAGCATGGTATGCTAGATTGGACAAGTATTTGTTGAAACATGGATTTAATAAAGGTTCTATTAAGAGTAATTTGTATTTCAAGATTGATCATGATAAATATTTCATTATTGAAGTCTTTGTTGATGATATCATTTTTGGAGGAGATGATAGTTTTTGCATGAATTTTTTTGAAGAGATCTAGAATGAGTTTGATATGTCTATGATTGGAGAAACAAAATTATTTTTGGGATTAAAAATTACTTAGCTAGATAGAGGGATCTTTATATCTTAGTCCAAGTATGTGAAAGAATTGCTAAAGAAGTTTGCTATGGAAGATTAAAATCCAGTTGGTACACCTATGGCGACCAGATGTAAGCTAACACAAGATGATGATTCTCCTAAAACAAATTAGACTAGATACAAGTCCATGATTGGTGGATTGCTCTATTTGACTCAAACTATACCTAATATGATGAATTCCATATGCATTGTTGCAAGATTTCAAGCTAGTCCTAAGGAATCTCATGTGACAGCTATGAAGAGGATTTTAAGGTACTTGAAGGGGATAGTTGATTTTGGCCTATGGCATCCTAGAGAAGATGACCTTACTTTGAGTGCTTATACTAATGCTGATTGGGTAGGAGATGTGAATGAAAAAAAGAGTACCAGTGGTGGTGCATTTTTTTTGGGAAAGAAGTTCATTTCATGGTTAAGTAAGAAGCAAAATACCAGTTCTTTATCTACTACAGAGGAAGAATACATTGTTGCTAATAACAATTGTATTCAAGTATTATGGATGAAGCAGATGTTGAAAGATATCAGAGTTGTGTATGATGAACCTATTGCTATATTCTATGATAATTCAAGTGCAATTAACATTTCTAAGAATCTAGTGCTGCATTAAAAAACCAATCATATATCTATCAAGTTTCACTTTTTGAGGCAGAAGGTGAGTGAAAAGGAAGTCGGATTGGAGTATGTACCCACTAAGGAACAAACTGCAAATATATTTACCAAGCGATTACATAAGGATACTATTGAGTATCGCAGAGGGAAGCTAGGGGTGATTACCCCTCCTAATTAGAATTAAGATGCATTGACTTGCTTTAGTCTATGCATTTCATAGTCATATCTTATGATCTAAATTGATGTTGTGGTGGCTGCTACTCAGGGGGAGTAGTTAGATGTTCAGGAAATTTGGTTCAGAGCTTGTGTGGAGAAAGATAATGTGTATCATTTTTATTTATTTCAAAGGGGGAGAAGAGTCATGTGAAAAACTATGAAAGAGTTAAGGAGAAAAGAGTCAAAATCTAAGGGGGAGAAAGTGCTAAGAGAAAGTTTCGTTAATGGTGTTTTTTACATCATGTGTTGCCATCAATGCCAAAAGTGGAGATTGTTGGATATTGCTGATACATGGTTGTCATTAATGTCAACACTATTGGCATTAATGTCTTTAAGGTTGTATATGTTGAGGATATCAAAAAAATTGTAATAAAATAAGTTGCAAGTTGTTAGTGATGTAGTGAAGTTTGACATGGTGGTTAGTTCAAAATATTGATGATAAGAGGTTGTGGATTCAAGGGTTTGTTTTCAAGTACATCTAGTTTATCCACATGAATTTTCAAAGGTTCGCATGAAGATTTGATTGAGTTATGAGTATTTGTGTTATAACAGTTGTTTTGTTGCTTCAGTTGGTGTTCTTGAAAGAAGCTAATGTGATTCTAGTAATTTGAGTTTTTGCAGATGCTTTTGTAGTGATTCATGATGCTTGTGGATGTTTCTAGATCATGCTCTATCTATGTTGTTGATTTGAATTGATCATTGTGATCGTGATTGGTGATTTTCTTTTGTGTGTTCATGTTTTTCATGATCATGACCGACAGGGTGATTGTAGCATGTTGTGGATCTTCGAGGCATAATTTTTTAAGGTGTTTCATGTTTGAGGATGTTGTTTTGGGTCCTTACTATGTTTTGGCTAACATTTTTTGGTGTGCATTAATAATTTTTTTTTAATTTGGGCCAACAATTTGTACTAATTTTATATTTTCTTGGGCCGGCATGTAATTGTTCTAATCTCTAGTTGCGGATATATATGATGGATTGTCTATACCATTTGATGGTGTGAGTGTTTTGTGTGAATAATGTTCTAATCTTCTGAAGGAAGAAGTAAAATGTGAAGAAGAGTGAGTAGGTGTTTATGTGCTTAACCAGAACTATAATCAGGCATTAGAAAATGCTATTTTCTCAATTCAAAATCTTACGGATGTAATCCAAATGTTTCTATAAGGTAGTGAGTCTTCCTTTGGGTAGTAAGCCTTTTGTATTTGAGTAGTGAGCTCTAGGTAGTGTGCCTAAATGCATGTGAATTCCCCATTTATAATTCTTTTATAATTTTAACAGAGTATAATCTTTTGGATTAACCTCCATCATGGTTTTTCCCCTAATAGGGTTTCCACATAAAGCATATTGGTTTTATGTGTTTTTGATGTGGTGATGGTTTATGCTTTCATGTTTATTTATCAGATTTAAGAATAAGTTTAATAAGTATAATTTTTGTGACAATTGATTCACCCCCCTCTTAGTTTTCTAGCCTTGTGTTTCCAAAAAAAAAGTTCACATCAAACCAAGCAAACTATGAGCCTCTACGTGTACAACGTAGCAAAGGCTTATCTTTGATGAGCCTGTGAGGCCCTAGGTTAGTCCGCTGAAAATTAAAAAAAATCATAAAACTAAGAAAATATCAAAAAGAAAATGTCCTAACTCCATTACCAAAATCCACAATAAACAAATCATCATCTTCACCCTTTGATATAACAAACAAACAAACAAAGAAAACACCAAAATATAGAACTTTCAAGTGAACAATTACAATGCTTTGATTACAAACAAATGAAAACAAGGACAAAGTGTTAACTACCTATCTTTTGATAATTCACCAAAAAAATCTTGAGATATGCCTTAATGCAACCATTCCTACAATAGACATGATCAACAATGGATAATAGCCTTAAACCTCAAAATAGATATGGCAAGTGATACTGCCACATTGTTTTATCTTTCTATAGCCTTATCTTTTTGATTTATTTTATTGACTCATTCCTAGGATCTCTTGAGGATGTTCATAAGGATTTAGAGAAGAATGAATGGGGAGAATTGAGTGCCATTTCAGTTTGTTCTTTGTAAGATGTTTTTGTGATACTACCATGACAAATAATTTCTTTATTGAGTGTATGAAAGTTGTTTTGAGACAATTCATGTAGTAGTTGCACATTAAGTACTCTATACCTCTCTATGTAATTGGTCAAAAAAAAAATTAACACAACCCAAACATATATTCTAGGAAAATTTTGTGTATGTCTAGTATGAGCAAGAATATTCCTTGAATGTTGAGTCAAATTCCATGCAATGTATAAAATTTGACCTTGGTTGTTGATACCATGGTGCATCATATCTGTTTGCTACATCAAAAAGGGATTGATAAAAATTTGAAGTCTCCAAGCAAAGAAAAAGAAAAACCATCAACAACTAACAACATCAAATTTCTATCCATGATCAAACATATCTTCTAACTAACATCCATCCTGCATAACGATATATCATTAGTCCCATATCCATCCTGCATAACAATAGGGTGATCCCACAAAGTTGGTTGACAATATCTGGGAGATTTTGATTTTTTATGAAATCACATATTTTTAGAAAATATAATGATTTAAGCCTTAAAAAGTTCCATTTAAACCATTCCAATTGAAGAGGGTTTGATCAAGATACCTTAGATCAAATCCTCTTGGATAGAACTCCGCTAGTTTTAAACCATACCTATAACAGAGTCTCCTTTACACATATCAAAATGTTGATAAAAAACCACTTTTGATTTACCTTTTGCAGGATCAAATGAATTATTTTAAAATGTATTTTTGTAAGTATGTAGTCCTTATTATAAGCTTCCAGAAAAGTATAATTTTAAATAAATTTAGTTTTATTATTATATTTATTTCTTATTTCTTGTGAATGTAGGTTTTTCACCAAAAATAAGGCTCCTTGTTCTCCACATGTGGAAAGATAGAAGATTATAAAAAAGAATTGAAAAATATGAGTGCACTAGATATTGAAGTCCTTGATCCAACAAAATAAATAAATTGAATTTTGATACATATAAAAAAATTTGTGTTATATAGTCCACCTATTTCTAAATTGTAATTGGTTTGACTTCAAAACTTGATTAAGGAAAAAATATTCAATAAAACACTATGAAACTAATTGGAAGCACTATATATCATAGTTACAAATCTAAATTCAAAAAAATTATAATTTTATCCTTCATGGAAAAATAGTTATGTGTTATACGATGAGAGTCGCTCCTTAAAAATGGTGTTTACTGAAGAAAACTAGTTTTCAAAGGAGATGCAAAAAGAAGTGCAATTTGATTCCAAAATTTTTGAAAAAATATATTTAGAATCTATAGAAAAAATTTCACAAATCACTAGTTTCCATCATCTTCACCTAATATCATTAGTACCATATCCATCCTCCTTCCACAATGTTGTCAATACATATCGTGACGATAATAAAGCAATGAAAACATCAAGTTTAATGGATAGGGCATACATTCATCATATAAAACATGGTATGAAATAGAATATGATCAATCCATCCATCCACATCATATGCATACATCAGAAAAGTACAAAAGAATATAAAACCATACATCATCATACATTGTCATCCATAATCATCACCATAACACATAATGAAGTTGAATCAAAGCATGTATACCTCATATATCATCATAAAAAAGGAGAATGTCATGGTACATCGTCAGTGAAACAAGTGTGATAGGATAATACCAAAATATACATATATACAAGGCCTTAGCTAGGATGATGAATATATATACAAAATCATGTCTATAGTATAAGTCTATGAACAACAAGCATAATAAAGATCAAAGATCAAATATTCCACTGCCTGCTTAGGGGAGAAGGACTCTAAGGATCAAACTATCGAATGAAGTTTTCACTAGACACAACATGTGTAGCAACACTAGGCTCTCCAAATTGCAGTTGCCACCAAGCTCTAAGAATGGAGGCATCATATAGGGATAGATAATATGTAGCCCTCTATAGAAATTGATCTCACTCATCTTGTACACTATCATGCTTTGTCCTAAGATTGTCCTTCTTAGTGGTAATATCCTACAACTATGTCTCAACAACTACATGCTACCTAATCTTAGTGTCTCTCTCTGCCCTAAGGCCATCTCTCTCCTAAAAAGAATTGTCTCCCTCTACAATGAGTGTAACAATCTATGCCTCTATAGCCTATCACTATAATAACTTGACATCCCTCATAGTAGTCATCTGTGCTAACCACACTACTCCATCTCTAGGTGGTGGAGGAGGACTTGCAACCTATCCATGATCCTATTGCATCAAATCATCATGTGCACTGTCCTATATAGCCCTAGCAAGCTACTCCACAAAAATATCAAAAAGATGCCTCTCCCCATGATGACCTGTAATGTGTAATCTACCCACAATGGGAACACCGATAGGATCTATGAGTATCAAAGGAACGTGTCATGCCCACCACTGATCATAATCAAGAATAGTACTAGGATTGGCTAAACCCACTGGCCAATCACATTAAAATGGGACAAGAGCTCTAAACATAGCAACAACAACATCATTATTTGCTTGTAGGCCCTAGATATAAACCTCTTTGGTGGTCTAACCAAATTGAGCCTCGTAAGAATGTGGAAATTGACCCTGTCTCTATCCAAACTACCTACAAACCCTGTTGGGTAGATATCTCTCTAGTAGAGAACACACATGACCAATAATCCATCTATTATATCTTTAATACGCCAAATTATCTTTATCATCAAGTCATGCCTCACAATCCATATACTCCATAGAAAACCTAGCATATCGTCCAAAACACAATGCTAGTGGGGTAGTTGTCCAGGTAAAGTATAATGCAGAAAATATTGATAACGATAAGAATATGGATTCCTAGTAGTATGATCTATTATACCATCAGGTCGAGTAACTAATATGTGCTCATAGGACCATACATGTAGTGAGAAACACTAGCAAAAATAGACCTCCCTCCATGATATGTAACCTCATTCATATCTTTGTACAGGTGTGTTAGAAGACATGAAGCAGATGAGTATCTAGTCCCATGCTTGATCATCTATTCTATAGAAACACCCCAACCAATGGTAAAATATTATCTTCTCCTATCAAGAACAATGAGCTACAAAACCAAACCATAAAGAACTAGTGAAATGTGATCAACACCGTGAACAAAATCCAATAAGTCTATCTTTGACTGCCAAACCTATAGACATCTCACACCAAGAATGTGAAATATAACATGAGTAACCCATCAAAAATAATATATATTGAACTCTCCATAAATGGGTATGTGGAGGATCCTCCACAAGTCCTCAAGAGTGACAGTGGGCTCACCTGTAGGTACATGAAAGGATGAGGTGTCTGAGTTCCACCTCTCCACAAGGGTAGTAATCATCAATCTATTACCTCTTATGGTAGGCATTTAGAAAATGTGTCACATCCCAACAACATATAAAATATATCTCTCTACCTCCTAGAATCTAGCAATCAACTCAAACAAATCACATGGCCATTTATCCCTCAACTAGAATGGATTAAGAACTGCCTACAACCATTTGAATAATGGGGAAATGGATGCTTTATAAGCTAGGTCATAGAACACCACTTTTCTCCAATTATCATTCAAGTATGTCCTAGAAATCCAAATTGGATTGACTATCAACCTCAAAGATGCATCAATTCTCAACAAGGAAGACCTAGGAAGGGCTTCTTTCAGCTTTAAGGGGTTTAACACCAAGTAAAATCTTGGAAAAGATACTTTAACATTCAACCTACAAAACCTAGAAATGAAAGCTAAATGAAGGGTGCAAATAATGAAATTATGCAACAAGAAGTTAGGGTATGTGTACCTAGGAAGTTAGGAAATGTGACAAGGATTATGGAAATGCAAAGAAGCTATCAAAATATGCTATGGAGGACTAAGATATCCTTGCTATCTTATTAGTCCCATTGTTGTTTTTCAGGGGAAATGACAAATCTTTATATTTCGCAATAGGATCCAAAAGAATCTTTAAAAAATTCCACTTGGAGGACTAAGATTTCCTTGCTACCATCTTATTCCCAATCTGTATTTTTGAAATCTCTAAGTGTGATCTTGAGGCTTAAGGTCTGCACTTCATTCTTCTTAGATCTCAGGTTCTGAAACTTTTGGATCTAGCCTATAGGTGAGTTTTCGTGAAGATGACAACTTTGTAATCAAACTTTGCAACTTTTCACTTTAAATGGTCTTCAAGTCTTCAACCTAAATTTACAATCACAAAAATGCAAGAGAGGAAAAATTTGTTTATTTTTAGTAAATGGGGGTTTGCCTTGGTCAAACCCCTTGTTGGTAATTAAACCTTGGAATGAAATGAAACAAATGAGAGAAATGATGAATGAACAAAAATCTATGTTGCAACTCACCAAACCCTTATAATAAGATGCTACAAATACACCTAAAATGGATACAATGGATGTGGTTCTTGACTCTTGCTTGAAGAATGTAGATCTTGCATAAAACACTTGCTTGAATCATAAATCCTGCATCAAAAATGTTAGTACAATAACAAACATGATGCAAAAATGATGCTTGAATCTTGATGATGGCTCCAAATGATTGATGAAATGCTCTTGAATGCTCAATTTTCTATTAGGAATGATCTCACAAAAGAATCGGATGAAAGAACCTTGTATTTATACTTATCCATGCTTAATATCTTAAAATTACACCACACCAAGCCGAGATATAAATTAATTAATTAGAGGAGGCTAAATCCCACTATAAGTTAAAATTAAATCCCTAAAACACCTTAAGGGGCACTAAGATGCACTAGGTGGTGTCTTATTCTAAAGGAATGAAACTTGGGGCACAAACTCCAAAAAGTGGCCACTTTAAGGCACTTTTGAAATCAGGGTCCCAAGACCTTTGGGGGACAAAGACACCCTAGGTGTCTTATTAGTCCCAGTCCAAAAATCAAGGACACACAACTAGAATAATTAAATTATCATTTATCCATTGATGTTTGTCAAGATTATCCAAAAAGATATGCAATTTATTAGGCTTGTGGATGCAAAATAGGACCAATTAAGACATAAATAAGGATAAACAAATCAAGGCAAGCCCAAACAAGTGTGAAAATGCCAAGGGTATGCATTTTTCTACACTACACCATTCAACCCATGATGTTAAGGATTTGCTACTAAAATGCAAAAAAAAACCTAAAACGATGAACAAAATGACTTAGGATTCCAAAATAGTCATAAGTGAAACTTTTTTAGAAAAAGTGATAAAATTTCTAGCAAAAGCAGAAAAAATAGGTGAAAGCAAAAAAATGTTAGTAAAAAGTGATAGAATTTTTCAAAGGTGTAACTTTATATCAAAAGAAGAAATTAACAACAAATGCCCAAAAAATGAAGCATAAAAGTCAAAAGTGCAAAATTAGGGCATAGGAAAAATCAAGAGTGAAGATTTATGTCAAATGTGCAAGTTTAGAGCAAGTGCACAAAGAAATATCAATAGTGACTATTTACATAGAGAAAAGGCAAGAAAAATGATGCAAAAGCAAGAAATTCCTAAACCTAGCACTATCAAATGCTTGGACTTCAGGCATTAATTATACAAACATGAAAAGATAAAAGCAAGGAACAAAAGGGTACATACTAGGGCACAAACACCTGCAGGTTGTCCAAACTTGTGAACCACATCCGTGACATGTGGGGCTTCCTAAATGCTCACCATAACTCCTTGACAATCAACAAAACAATAAATACAAAGGGAACAATTCTCTATAGGCTCAAAGCACGAATGAGGTAATTTGAACCCTAATGGCCTATTTTATCCCACAAAACCCCCCCTTTTTTTTTACTTAAGACAACTTCCTAGGTTAAATTAGGAGCTCCTAGGAACATTTGAACTAGAAACAAAAGAGATATGGACTTAATTTTTCATCCTCCACGCATCTTAACTAAAATGAAATAGTGTCTGAGCTTGACGTCAAAATTGAAATTTTTGTCCAACCTCTCGAGGGGGTAGCCCAGACTCCTACCATCATACATTTCACCATCGAATCATAGTGGGGCATATAAAATTGTTGAAATATTGATCTTAACAATAGAATCATTGAAACAAAACAACTGGTACTTTGTCTTAAAGAGGGTAAAAATGTAGACATGTAAAAATGACCTAACACTTATCACACATCCTAACTAAAATTTTATCATTATAAGTATAATTATCACTAAATATCACTACATTCTACATCAATTGCATTAAAAACCCTAATTTCCTCTATTAATTGAATAATATCACATTCCAAGATAACAAGTTTCCACAATCCATATTGATAATTGTTGAACGATTTCTGGATTCAATTGTGTGATGCAAAAAATTATCACACAATCAAATCCAGAAATCATTCAACAATAATTAATATCACATTATTTAATTAATTCACTTTTTCATCAATTTTGACCAATTAAATAAACTTTATTTATTTAATAAAGTCATAATCTAACTTTGTTCCTCTTGATTAATTAAATAACGTCAATTATTTAATTATGTTGCTCATTCACTATATTCCCCTAAATCAATTGAATTATTATCACATAATAGTTTAATTATGTCACTTTCCCCTAAACATCAATAATTAAATAAATTATTCAAAAAAACATCATCCAAAAGGTCAAAACAAACAAATACCACTTTATTTGCAAAAGTTAAACTTGATTTCCATGTTCAACTCCAAAATATTAATTAATTAAATCAATTAATTATTTATCCTCACCCACTTTTATGATTGAGTAAATTACGATCCATCAATTTCTCACTCTATTCCTAACAATTCAATCTATTCTTTAATCCCACTGAAGGTTCAAATTGATTTTATCAATTTTGCAGATTGCTCCACATGATTTCTTCAAATTCCATAGATTATTCAATCTATTCCCTCAATCCCACTGAACACTCAACAAGATGTATTCAATCACACTAATTACATAATCAATTTACAAAGAATATTCCTTTCTATTTCCTCTCAACATCTCTTGACTATCGATCAAGATATTCTACTATGTGATCTCAAGCATTCATTTTGAATCACAAATTCTATATAACAAACCTCTTTCCTCTGAAAAAAGGATTAGAGATTCAACAAATTTTACACAATGAAATAATTCCAAGACCTTAATCAACATTGAATAAAGCTTCAACACATATCTTTGATCAAAACACACAAGTTCTTCAAGTTTTCACATACACAATGGAGGCTTTGCATTGATACAAACAACCCAACATCTTTGCAAAGACACTCTGACACGAGATGGTAATGCTACATTTGTTCAATTCATTTTATGTATGTATTTTTTAATTTCTTTTGTGAATTCATTATTTTTCATTGTTTCATTTTGTGAGTAATGGGCATGAATCATTAGCATTTTATTGTTTATATTATTTTCCATTCACTTAGTTTGATTCTATTCATATGATCCTGATTTACCCCTTACACAAGAATAAGCACAAGTTTGCAATGTGGAGGGAGCAGAAGAGTGGGTATCAAGCATTGAGCACACGTCCTAGTACACAGAGATAGTATAGTATATTAAATATATGAAGTGTCCTGAAGGCCTAAATAATAATTAGATATTTTTTTGAAACTTCAACCATTGAAATATGTCTTTCTGAATGGAGACTTATATTGAAAGAATAAATATGGTATCTTATTCTTCTACTTAGATGATACACAAGCAAATTGAATTTTAAAGGAGATGCAAGAAGGTGTGTGTGGAAGGAACTTCTCGAAAACATACATTTCCCATAAGATACTGAGACTGGGTTACTACTAGACTAAAGTCTTCAACGAAGCCCATACATACATAAGAAAGTGTGAAGAGTTTCAAAGGTATTCTAAAAAAATAAATTATCAAGGAACCTTACCATTCTAACCCATGTAGATCAAGACCCCTTTTCATTAGTGGGGAATTTAATTTATAGGAGAGATTACAAATAAGTATAGTGGTGGGAATAGATGGATCTTGGTTGGTACCGATTACTTTACCAAGTGGATTGAAGCAATACCAACAAAACAAGCCACTAGCAAAGGTGTGATTACTTTCCTATTGGAAAACATCATCACTAGATTTGAAGTTCTTGTGAGTCTCATCATAGATAATGGCATGTGATTCAGGTTTGACAAATTCAAGAAGTTCTATGACTCATATGGCATCATAATTTCATATGCCTGACCATACCATCCTCAAGATGTAAGAAAAAGAAAGTTGATATAGAACTTTTAAAACATACTTCATCCCAAGAACATCAGATTTTGCAACAATAGGAAATTCTATATAAAACCAATTATTCAAGTTCATAGTTTACTCCAAAAGATATGGTTATAGGAATCTGAGGTCTATCTATGTCACAACACTTTTAGGGAAAATTTCAAATATCTTATAAGTCTCATCATATTTTACATACAGGAGCCTAACTCCACAACTAATTGACTTGATGTGCCCATCAAGGGTTTCCTAGAAGTTTACCAAAAGTCTAATGAGATACTTCCCTAACTAAATCAATAGCCAATAGTTCTTTAATTCAAGAATTCACTTCTATGAACACATTAATTCTCCAAACCTTTACTTAAGTCAGATTCAAAACTTCACTGTTGACCTGTATTATTTCCCATAAGATAATTTCAAATGATGACAATTATTCTTTCTATTTAACTTAATTGAAAGACTATTTCTTCCTAAATTCTAGAAATTGAAAAAAAATAATAAACATGAATATGCAATTCCCTACTCAATAAATTAACAACAATTAGTGAATTTAGTATAAAAGAAGCAACATTTATATATATATATATATATATATATATATATATATATATATATATATATATAAGGTGCATTTCACAACTTCACTGATACGTTTCCTATTTATTCTTACCCAAGAATATCATATCA